>CATQJL010000316.1:85287878-85887878 GCA_958299035.1 Cylicocyclus nassatus | reverse complement strand
AGTTACAATAAAAAGGAAGAGATATCCCTTTCCACGTAGCCTTGAAAGCGTGTATCAACGGGAGCACCAACTACAGGGTATGCATTGAGTGGATAATCTTGAGGCAGCGTGGGGTACGCACCCGTCTGCATACTACTCAAAGCATTCGAAGCCATTGGCGTCGTATTCGTAGGCGGCTGTAACGATAGCTCAATTCAGCTTTGTTTGAAGAAGCAAATCTGGTAGCAAGATCACATCAATTAATTAGTGAACTCAAAATCAAACTAAAGCGTGCTGAGACTAGGTACCGAAGGACGTAACAATAATAAAATACTTAATAGAAAAGTAAGAACCTAGATATACATCGATCTTGTTGGAAGAGGCAACCTATGTGGTAGGAATCTTGAAAAATTACCTGCACCATGGCTGTGAACTGCGACGGGCTGATACCCATAGAAGTGGCAAGATTGGCTATTTGCTTTGTTGGATCTATAAGACAACTAATGACACAAAAGACATCGAAGCAGTACAGTCAATACCTGATGGATTCGAAGCTCGCATTATGGTGCCAAGCTGAGCGCAACCCGCATCCAAGGCAGCTGCAACGTTTCGAAGAGTGATTAATAATCAAAGTGAAGCTGATCCATGGATATAGACTATCTCTTGAAGCAAGCCAAAAAATTCACCTTTGTACATAGCGTAAACTATCATGTCCTTGTTATCCAGTGCAGCGATTGCTTTTTCCGCAAGCTCAATCATCACAGGAACGAACTGAAAAGATATATGGCTGACATTTCCAAATAAATGTGAGAGGATACTCAAGCCGCACACATTACCCAAGCAAAAACAAGAAAACTGACATGATAAGTGGGAATCGCATCATTCGAGTAGAGATTCAGCAACGTGAGTCGTACGTCACCAAGTTGCACCCTCTCCTTCAGTATGGCCATGACGGCCTAAACAGAGCAAGCTGATTGTCAAATTGACCTAGTAGATTCTTACCTGCTCACTCAACTGCGGCAGAGGGGGTGGACTAAGCACCACTTTTGGTGTTACTGTGTTGTTTATGGTGGGAGTGGAAAAATTTGCAAAACAAGGTGTACTCGGAGGTGCAGAATTCGTGTATGATACAGGAGGAGGTAACGACGCAGGTGAAGTCGAAAGATTTTGTACGTCAGCGGATTTCTGGAGTGTTACAGTTACACTAGGAGTAAAGAACTCGCATAGAAATTACCTCCTGAGAAACACTTGGCTGAACCTCTGATGTAACTGTTGTTACTATAGATGTCTGGACCATTGAAGTGGCCGCAGTGTCGCTGGATTCATTACTGCTTGGGCGTCCACTGTCGGGTGACAAAGACTTCGAACCAGCTGCCTGCTTCTGTTCCTGATCAAGCGGTTTAGGTGAGTTTCTAAATCTGCTCGGTGGTGGTGGGGGTGAAGGAGATGGAGATAACTCCCAGCCAGGGGTAAATGCTAGAAGTAACATTCTTCAATGCAAGATATATGAATTCCAAGTGCTAATTACCTCTAGCGGGACGCCTAGTTCTCTGTCCTCGCTTCACCCGCGATACCAGGTCATCAGTCGTTTCAGTTTCCACAGCACATTTTTCCGTATTTACGGTAGCAGGCATACTCTTCCGTTTTTCAGCGTACTCTTCATCGTCGCGACTTTTCAAGCTTTTCGGACGACCCCTTTTCCGAACAGTGGTTGCGGTTGGAGTATTTATGACAGAAGCAGTAGATTTCGCAAGTGGTTTCTTGCCAGTAGATGGCGACACTTTCTTCTCGTTCGCTTTAGATGCCTTTCGCAAGTCCGCTACCAATTCATCCAATTTTTCTGGAAAAGCACTCAGAATGAGTGAGCATAAAAGAATTGGAAGCAAAAAGAGGTTCCTGATTCAAACTTACCCATTTTCATCCGTACATCTTCATAAGAATCCTTCCCCTTCTTGATACACTGCCGTATGACCATCAACATAGTTAATGCCTGAGCCACATTCTCTCCAGCGCTGGCCGCAGCATCCAATATACCCCTGAAAATGAAAAAATATCTCCCTCCATAATTTTTCCGAATAAGCTATTGCTCACAGTATATCATTGATGCGCTCCATCATTGTAATTTTCCATGAACGTGATTGACCCGGTTTTTCATTCTCTAAATTCAAAGACCAAGACTCAGTATTATGGAAGATCCATGATATACTTATACAAGTCGACAAACCTTTGGTGTCACTCCCTCGAGATTTCTCAGGCAAACAGTCTTTCGTAGTAAAATGTGATCTTATTTCATTTATCCGTGCTTTGCTTGGCTTCTCCTCTTCGCAAATGCTTTGTAGTCTTTTGACCACAAAGTCGTTTTCATTTTTCAGCTCATCTAAAGATTCTAATTCTTTCTTTGCAATTTCAGATACAAGTGATGTTGCAAACGAAACACAATCAACCTACTCAGCCTAGCCTTATACAAATGAAGTGGCATAGGTGGCTGACTGCGATCCCCATCCCACTGCATATGCATCAACCAGTCACACATCTGAATAATCAGACACTCTCAGTCGCGAAAAAAATTAGAAAACCGAAAAATGCGTTTGACAAACGACTGTCTGAAAACATACATCAAGAATTTTCTGAACATCCGCTTTGCACACCAACAGTTTGGGACCTTCCAAATCTTCGCTGCTCAACCTGCAAACAAGAGAAATAATCCATCGAAGACTGAATGAATTAGGCTTACCTATGTCTGTTGGCAGCCCAAATTCTTCTAATATTTGTCAATCGTTTTTCTTCTTTTTTCCAGAAAGTTTCAGAAAAGTAGCTAAAACAGTACAATGAGATCTACAATTCCCATCTACTTGTATTCATGCATGCATTCCTTTTAGATGTTTGTTCAATAAGATAAAACAAAAAGCCGACTCACTTAGAAGGTATTGTGTAAGTGTGGGAAGCCACATAGCTGGCAGAACTTTGCGGGAAAAGTCTGTGAGCTGTCTCGTCGTTAAAATCTCTACACTTCCTGACAGTTATCTGACAATAAGAATAATTGTACGATATAGAAAGCAAATAACATCGTTTTGCAAAACTGAAGCGATATCCAGGCATCACAATAGCAAAGAATACTCACCAAACATCCAGCTTCTTTAAGAGGTAGATCGATATCGAAATCTTCAGGTGTTGGCTTTTCAAAGTGCATTCTGAGTAAATTAGATCATTTCGAAAAGAACGCCAACAAAAAAATAAAATGTAAGTGAATAAAAAACATGGAGAGTGTTCTGTGAGCGTCAGAACCGTTATAAAGAAATATACGCCCTCTGCTGTAGGAAAGTGCTCGAGGGTATCAACGCCAACACTAAAGAGAAGAGGTCATGTCTTTAGGCAATACCTACGCTGCAAATTCTTCGAAGATGGGGACTGAATGTGTAACCATAACACATGCAAAGGAATGAGAATGAATCAACGATCTTTCCAAAAAAAAACCGTGCTTAAAATTAGTCAATAGATGATTGTTGTAGGCCTTGAGACAAAAAAGAATTTATGGAAAGACTTTTGAATTGGGAAGTTAAACTAGTTGGAAAGTTAAAATAGCTCGGTGTTATTTCCATTTTTATGGGAAATTGTAGATCTGAAAACTACTGAAAGAAATAACTTGAAGATTCCCGAATGATAATATAAAGCTGCGAAACATGAAGTTATTCCTCTCTTTTCAGATCAACACATCCGAGGTGAAGCACATGTTTCAACTTGTTAGATTCGGGACTTCCTCGATGCGGAAGAGGAAAAGATCAAAAAGTTGATCATTTGTGAGCAGCATAATACCAGCCCTCAGCTGTCAATATTTGCGTTGATGCCGCAATGACTGCGGAATACGGCTGTACAATATATACGTAAAGCTAAAGATAGCTATATCCCCATTCGGAGAATGTACCCGTGAACTTTTTGCACGTGCACAACAAGCTAGTATATACATAAAATAGAGTTATCTGAAATTAGACAGAGCCCAGAACAAACTTGTTAACACATTGACGACTATGCATATCTTTGGTTGTCTGCCTTTTGGGACCAAGACCTTTTATGGATAGCCCACATTTTTCAACTATAATTACGCATGCTGCCATCTACAGCATACCTACAGTAAGTCTGAAAGGCTGGTAGAGAAGGTAGAGGTCATTCCTACATTCACGGCAAAAGAAAGCTCATGGAGTGAGTCTAATCCACGATGGAGTCATGTCTACAAAATTCAATCCACATGGTGTGTCAAGCGGCCTCACGTGATAGTCATTACTTGACACACCATGTGTGTCAAGCGGTCGTCGATGTGTTAAAGGCAGCGTCCAGGCAAATCTGGACCCATGGGGATTTTACGTGAAAGTAGTTTTGGGTTCGTTACTAAGGCAATGCCCAAGCGGCAGCGCAGATGACTCCCGAACGGCTGAGATATACGCCTCCAAACTGGATCCCAGTGTTGGAATTTCAAATGGATTCACGGCACAACCCGTCAGTTTCGCGCGGGGCCCATGGGTTGCGCCATGAATCCATGCGAAACACGATCCTGGCGCCCAGTTCCGAGAAAATATCTCAGCCATTAGAGCACTATCCGATCTCTGCCCGTTGGGCAGTGGCTTAGTTAGGGTCCAAAATCACTATCCACGTGAAGTTCCCATATATCCCCAGATTTGTCTGGACGCTGCCTTTAATCAAATGTGTCTAGAGCGCTTTTGAGTGTCTTGGTAACAGAATCCCCGGTTGTGACTTCTGTGCCATGCGTGAGAGGTTATCGTAATAAAACTATAACGCCTTTGCCAGTGTTCGGCTTGGCAGAGTCTACAAGATAAAACTCTCGTGCGCATAGGTGCAAGATTACTGCGGAACTTTTAGATGAAAAAATATAGTCTGTGTCATACTTAATCCCTTTTGTGTAGAACTACCTTTTGATTCAACTGGCTTGGCTTCGGGAAGGCGGGGCTTCGTGGCCTAATTAAGGCTGGGTAATGATCAGAGAGCACTCGTGAGAGAGACGCAGGTCGTCGCGGGCGCAAGCGGCTTAAGTCAAAAGTTCCGTCTTCTCGAAGCCAAGCCAGTTTCAAAGGTTACGCACCCGCGGTGAGAGTGAATCCAATCGATGAGGTGAATTTGAATGCGCGAATTACACGCGCGCGAACGTGGCGCACAGCTCCGACGAGGCGATCGCTTGAATAAAAAAAAACGTGACTGACATAGGCTGTATCCGTTCTGGGAGTAGGAAACCCGAAACAGCTTTGCACATTGTCGAACTCCATCGTGTGTTCAACAAGTTTAAACGTGTGATTTGGTCAAGGTCCAAAAGTAATTCAGACTAAACTGAAAACAAATGCTACCTTGACCGGAAAAAATGGGTTCAAGCTTCTTCAAAGTGTGCAAAGCGGTTCGGAGTCATGCAATAGACGATGGATAGAGGACGTAGATGCCAAGATCGGTACTATTCCACATAGTTGACCCGAAGAATAAAAACCGCGGATTCCGCTAAAACTCCGTCTAAAGAAATTATTTTGCACGCTGATTATGAGTATCACATTTAATTTGCACGCTAGAGCCGGGCGGAGTTACGGTTAGGATTACGGTGAAGGGTCAAAACCACGGATTTGCCTCAAACTTCGTCTAGGGGGTTATTTGGCACACTGAACATGTAAAAACTCATTTCGTAGGGTAGCGCCATTCTCTCGAGTTATGGTTAATATAAGGTAGATGGCTAAGACCCCTCTGAATTTGCTCAAAACGTTGCCTAGCATCATGCTCTTTTTGCATCTTGGAACTTTTATGCGCCTGTGAGCCGGCCAATTGCGCGCGCAAAATGCCGGCATTATTGGAGCGGCTATTTATTCACGCGCAAATTTCACCGCATTTCACCTCCCGTGCATGCAAACTATTGAGCGGAAAATCTACTCGATCGTGGGGGATGGTCAGGAGGTACGATCGGCGCGAATTTTTCGCGAAGCGACGCCGCAACATACTTCAGCCCTTACGACAGCGGCGCTCCTGGCGCAATCTTACTTATAGCATTAAGTCATGTATCTGCCCCCATCCTCACCCGCTGTTCTTGCCGCCGGGAATCTTTGATGGGGAATTTGGAGGCCTCAAGATTTGAACGCGGCGTGTGCGAAAGAGCGACCGCCGCGCGCGGCGTACCTCCTGACGTGCAGCCGAAATTCTCAGGAGAAACGTGTCAAAAAGAGCGAAAGGCAGCGCCGCACCACGTATTTACGCACGTCGGTTCACATGGGAACTTTTCTGGGGCACACAGGATACACAATGCAGCATGTGCGCGTACATATAGGCAGTACCAACCAGCATTGGTCATGCGACGTCGCGCCCGCGGCAACTAGCGACGGTGCGGTGCGACGCGCGCGAACACTGTTACGCGTTAAAGGCAGTACATCGGTAGAATGAGACCCGTGACAAAACAAGGTCACAGGGTAGGAGCCCCCATATGGAACCTATCGGCCAAAGTCCGATCTTTCTCTGCCACTTCTAACCCCCGAAATTTTAATGCGGAAGCAGCGCTCATCTCCTATCCACTCCGAACCCGCCCCCATGGACGAGTGACTTCAGAGCGCCAGCCGCAATACTATAAGCATGAGGTCCCGCAACGACTCTGCGTCTTCGCCATGGCGGGCTTCGCGTTCACTCGTCCATGGGCTGGGCGGGTTCGGAGAGGACAGGAGATGAGCGCTGCTTTCGCTTTGATTCGGGGGTTAGAAGTGGCAGAGAAAGATCGGACTTTGGCTGATAGGTTCCATATGGGGGCTTCTACCCTGTGACCTTGTTTTGTCACGGGTCTCATTCTGCCGATGTACTGCCTTTAAGGCACGTCGCATGCGTCAGCGCGTCATCGCAAGGCACCCAACGCGGGACCGATGCTGGTTGATACAGCCTATATTTAGAATGTAGTGGTCATTTCTCAGTCTTTTCCAGACTTCATATTTCTGTTTAATCATTGGTATATACAGTCGAGTAGATTTAGCGGTAAATATAGTGTGCTTGCACAGAAGGTGAAATGCGGTGAAATTTGCGCGTGAACAAGTAGCCACGTCAGTAGCGCGGATATCGTGCGCGGGCAATTGGCCGGCGTCACAGTCGAAACTATTTCTTCACGCGTCAATTTTACCGCATTTCACCTTCTGTGCAAGCACACTATATTTACCGCTAAATCTACTCGACTGTAGTTAGGTGAAAGCAACTCCAATTTCTTACCCGCTTGTCAATGCGCGCTTCTTGCAAGGCTGCGTTTATTTTGACATTTTCAATGGTATTCAGTTACTCCTGATGAATGTAAGCTATTGTTGCCATCATCAGTCACTTCCAATAGGAAATATCGCATATCATGTGTTCCAAAATGCATGACTTTGAACGACTCGAAACCGCTTTGCAAATATTATCAAAACTGCGGCCGTGTTCTAGTATCTAGATATCTATTTGTGTTCGTTGACCTATCCATTTTAGAAGTATTTGCTACCTGGGAACAGAAAAGAACAAGTTCAAACTTATTTAGACGAGCGCATACGCGGGGGTGCCTATAGGCTGATGCACGACGACGGCGCATTATCTTTGGGCCCGAACGCGGCTTTTAGCCGCAGAGTGCGTGAGGTGTACAGTCTTTTTCAACCCGGAATAGGCGAAACACTCCGAGCGGAGCAGCGCGTCTGCACCGCCACGGCTTAGCGAGATAGGCTAGAATGAAGAGACGCAGACTGCAAAGCGGCGCGAATCGTTGCGAAGCGGACCCCGCCAGCCCGATTTCCGCCAACGGAGTTGTAACTTACCGTAGCATCTACAATGGTGAACATACGCGCGCGCCGCATTCGTGGTCTCAACTAATACCTCTTCTGCACCTTCGTCATGTAGTAGCCTTTATCTCCACGGTTGGAAACCCTGCGTCTCATGCGCTCTGCGGCTAATAACCCGCGTTTGCTCCCCTAATTTTGCGCCTTCATCCGGCAGTAGGCTCTATCTCTGCGTGTGATCAGTCTCCCACGCAATGAGTAATGTTACCTGCATACGGCACATCGCGCTGCATTTGATGAGAATTAAGATGAATTACATTCTGAAAAAAACTTCAGTGCAACACAAGACCTTCCATTATGCAGTCTGTTTCAACCCGGGGGAGGCGAAGCATTTGACGTGGAGCAGCATGTCTGCATCGCTGAAGGCTTTTCGAGCGCACGGCGCTGGCATTTCGCCAAGCAAAGAATGGAGAAATGAGGAGACGCGGTCATGGTTCTTACCTCGATATGATGTATAGGGGATTCGAAAAATTGTGACGATGGCGCGACACGCACGCATGCCCGGCAACCGCTACTTTCTTGGTTTTCGTCTCTACACGAATGGGTTTTCTGCATAGTTACATATGATAGCATTTGAACACTGGAAGTGACTAAGCTGAGATTTGAGGCATGCCTTTTTGTACCGTCTGCGCCCCAGAGAGGTTCCCATGTGAACCAGCGTGCGTACGTGGTGCGACGCTGCCTTTCGCTCTTTTTGACACGTTTCTTCTGAGATTTAAGGGAAGTGCCCGAGGTTAACGCGTTCAAAAGTGCGAAAGGCAGCGAGATGACGTGGTACCTATGGGAACCTTTCTGGGGCGCAGACGATATGTGTTTTTGCTCCTGTGGGCCAAACACCGTAGTCAAATCCGTCGTCACGATTTTATAAATGGCATACTGTAACTGAAGGGAAGTCACTTAACTTAGGTCGGGCTTTTGAAATGAGACACATATGGTTGGAATCAGCTTGAAACGCTGATTTCAAATCTGCTTTCCTTAGCTGCAAAGCGTTCTTCTGAAGCGAGTTATGAGCTTTTTCCTGAACAAATTTTGCGTGTTGACCGACTTAGGCATGCTACGGTATCATCATCTAGGTTGTGGTTCAAATGCATATTATACCCTATCAAAGCCAAATGACTCAATTTGATGTTATTTTGATTTTCCACCACTTTTTGGGCAGATTTTCATAAAGACCTTCTTTCCATATTCAGTTGTATGTCAATGACACATACTAAAAAAACTCATAACTCGCTTCAGAGAAACGCTTCGCAGCTAGGGATAGCATATTTGGAATCAGCGTTCCGAGCTGATTCTAAATATATGTGTCTCATTCCAAAAGCCCGACCTAAGTTAAGTGACTTCCCTTGTGAGAAACGCCGCTAACCGTTGCTTGCGAGGCCGACGTCCACCAATCCAATTTCCGTCTAAACTGGAATGAAACTTATTGTAGCTGGAACTCAAATGCTATACAGCGCACTATTTCTGCTTTTGAAAAATCATCACTCGGCTTGAATGGTGAGGGAGAATGGCGCCTCCTGATTGCCCCATTTCGATCACCGGAATCTGGTCTCGCGGCATAGAAGATGGGAGCATATCCAAATCAGCAGATTCACCTCGCATTCACCGTAGTCAACATGCGTTTGCCTACGACTTGGAAAATTTGCGCTTTCTAACCACATGAATGAGAGTCGTACACATCATATTTATTTCCCATGTAAACAGACAACAACGTCATGACCATTTGAAATCACATATTTTTCAAATTATCACGAGTAATAGATGCGATACCCCGATAATCTTTAAGGTCTCAATTTAGGCTAGCACGCATCTATGAAACAAATTTGTAGGCACACATGCAAACAACAACAACTGGGACAGAATGTAAAAATCGAATAAAATTATGACCAGTATGTCTAGAAGAACCCTTGCGCTTTCCAAGTCCTATCATTTTCTCCTACCCTTTTTATTTTTAGGGGGTGGCGGTGGAGGGCCTTTGATAGTGGCATGACCAGTAAGCTTGAGATGTTGAAATAATTTCGTTCGGCTTTCAAAGACTTCCTTGCATTTATGACAGATGTCGGTTTTCGGACCAGTATCTACGGGATGCGAGACTTGCTGTGACGCAGCGGCTCCCTCATTGACTGTAGCGTTGTCCTTCTTTTCCGCTGCAATAAATTTTTTTTTTTACTAAATACGTCAACTTCGCGAAAACCTACTCACCTCGTCGTTTCTTCTTTTCATTCTGCTTAGCAGCGGAAAGAAAGATGTTCTCTTCATCTCCAGAGTGCTCATCTACTGTGTTTATAGACACATCCGCCAATTTCTCGCCGAGATCCGCAATCGGTTCGCCGTTCGTATCACTAAATAATTAGAGTGGAGCAGCCGTTAAGCGAATAATTCTAGAAAAAAAACGTACCTATTGCGAGGCTCTGAGCCGTTTGCTTCATTAATCTCATTGCCATCATTTAGTGCTTCTGCATCACTATCTTCGTCCCATGCCTTCTTCTTTTTCGCCCTTCGTTTAGCCTTCTTGCCTTTTTTCTCACCCTCAGCTTTTTCTGGTGATGCCTCAGCTTGCAGTTGCTCCTCTGTAATCAACTAGTCAGATCAACATATGAAGTCATTTCCAAGTTTCTTATTTCTGTGATTTTTTAAGCGGATATCTAGGATATAAATTATTATCCAGTATATAGGTTTCATAAACTAGACCCCTGGAAAAAGTACCAAAACAAAGAAGTGCCATAAGGCTTTCACCATACAATACCAGTGTTACTAGTGTTACTAGTGTTACCTGGTTACCAGTGTTACCATTGTTACTAATGTTAGCAGTCTTGGGGTGCCTTCATACCGCGCCGGCAGCCGCCGCTGGCAGCCCGTAGCAGCTGCTGGCAGCCCGCAGCAGCCGCTGGCAGCCCGTAGCAGCCGCCAGCAGCCCGTAGCGGCCGCTGGCCGCTTTTCTCATAGAAGCCAAAATCATCAAACTTACCACTTTGAGTGCGCCCGCCCACGCTTTCCCTGTTGCCGCCAGTGTATAGTTCGAAAATGAAAAAGAAGTACACATATTAAATTGTGTTCATTGTTTTGTTGCCGCGCATTGCATCCTATCTGCGCCCACATTTCAATTACGCAATCTGTCTTGTGTAAAACGTGTGAGCCATTGCCAAAATCAGAGGAACCCATACAGCGAATCAATCGGCGAGCTTGCGAAATAGTGTAATGCGATTCAGATATACCCCGATAGCCAAGAAGAAGAGTGAAGCAAAAGCATACTCAAAAAGGCAAATTGCACACCTGCAGGAACTGGTGCACACCTGCAGGAACTGGACGCATCCAGAGTTAGAAGAAATCACATAGGAAAGAAACTTTTGCGAACGGTGGTCAACAGAATGACTGTACGGCGACAAGGTAATGAAATGGACATAAATGTGATGTGTGAGATCAGAATTTCTACTGGCGACAACAGAGGAAAAAGCAAGGAAGACGAAAAGCGTAGCAGGAGCACTCAAAGTAGTATTCTGTGGTTTTGCGCTAACAAAAGCGGCCAGCGGCGGCTACGGGCTGCTACGGGCTGCTAGCGGCGGCTGCCGGCGCGGTATGAAGGCACACTTACCCGCGTTACTAGTGTTATAGTGAAATGATCACCAATACAGTCTCATTCTCGACGAAATTTCACTTAGTCATGACAGTAACATAACACTAGTAACACGGGTAAAACTGCTGATGTATGCGAAGCCTAATAAATTTAAAGTCAGCCCACCAAAATCAGTAAGAAAATTAGATACAGATAAAAAGGCTATTTTTCTCACTCTTAATTAGCTCAAACAAGTTCGATTCAACTCTCATAGTGTATATTGCCTTTTGAAATGAATCAGCTCAACAACTGCTTCAAGTTATTTTCTCTTGCTATCATGAATTTTCGGTCGCACAGTGTCCACAGCAATCTGAACTGGAAGAAAAATTCCAGCAAAGTACCCTAATTTCACGCGTACAAGACCTTTCCAAGTTCCTTCTCGGGCGAGCTCTCAGCCGATTTACTGTATTTCGGAAAGCGATACTTATACCGCACGATTCCCTCAAACTATATACAGCGCGGCAGGGGCCCTTTGGTTGCGAAGTCTCTTGGTGTCTTTAGGATGTCGATTTTGGAAGAAAATTCCCCGCGCCTTGTACGCGTGAAATTAGGGTACTTACTGAAATGGTGAGTAGGGGGGCTCTGCTATACATCACCGCTGAATGGGACTCACATTTATTAGATTTTGAAACTACGCTTGACTATAACGCCTCCTTTGAGTTGTCACGCTTGAATTTTATTGAAACAGAAGAAGCGGCCTTTTTGAAAGGATGAGTCTCGCGAATGAGAACTTTTGGATTGCAGAGTTAAATCCGCAGGAACAACAGAAAACTAAAATTTGGCTTTGAAAGTCAAATGCTCACAGCCCAGACTGAGTGCAAGCCATGACAAGCAGTCATTGATGTTGTATCAACCTGATGTTTTCATTCCGAAGTTTATGATGAATGTCTCACAGTCAGGTAGGATAGCTTCTAGCCTTGGTAAAATGAGTTGAGGAAAAATGCTGGCATCAGTCCTGCTTCGTCAAACTTGTTCGTGATATTACTAAGCCCTGACTTGAGCCAAATGGAAGTCAACAAGGATCAGAGCTGCAAAACACAAACGCAAAAGTGGCACTCCTAAGGAGGCTTACTTACAGCGTTTGGATCTTACACCGATGCCACTGGAACACGACAATAACACAGCAGATAATGTTCAAGTGTTGTTGGTCACAACAGAAGTACTTCACAAAGAAGGCAAGGCATTTCTAGTATTGAAGAAGTTGACGGGATCAAAGGCAGGAATAAACACAAAGCAAATAGTTTAAACGATAAAGAAGACCGAAACGTACCAAACAACACCTGGTCCTCTTCCTTCATATGCTTTTTGAGGTCTGCAAGCTGTTTTCGATGTTGTTTGGAATTCTCATGGTTGAGTTTCGCATTTCTGAAGGCAGCATTATCACCAATTACATCGTGAGAATAAGAAAGTAGGAAAACACAAACTAACAGAGTCTTGAACGACTTATCACAGACAACACAGTACGGCAGTGCTTCTCCGTCCTCGTCTTCACCTTCACTAGCTGTTTCTTCTTCGGCGAGTTGCAGCGTGAGCTGCTCCAGATGAGCACGATGAGCGGCTTGTACATGCTCATTCTCATGATATGCGGAGATAAGTCTGAAATACATTTTATCAATCGAAGAAGCATGACAAAGCTTAGCATGTCATCATACTCCTGGTTCTTCAAAATTTGCTGTTTTCGATTCTCTTCTTGTTTCCTTTTGGCTTCTTCCTGGCGCTTTTCCAGCAGCTCGCGATATGCTTTAACTCGAGGATCTCGCTTTCGCACAAAAGCAACTAACTCCTAAAAACTTTCCAAAGGTGTATGTGGCGAAGAGGAGAGATAAGGAGAAGTAAATCTATAAGTAAAAAAGAACAGCAAACATTAGACAGAAAGTAAATAGGAAGAATTACACTCACTCTGATTTGTTCGTTCCGCTCGGCTTTGCCCGCATCTCGATATTTTTTATTTTCAGCTTCAATTTGACGTAACTCGTATCTATTATTAGCTTGACGTATGTCATATTTATCTAACCATGCAAAAGACCGTGCTGTACAGAACGAACTCCAAAACCCGTAGAAAGGTCCAACCACCTGAAGTTCACATGTACAATGACAAGACAAAGTGTGCAAAGCAAATAGGCCAACCGTGTCATAATCGCTTGAAGCATCACCAAATGTAGGATAACGCACAGATGGGTCATCCACAAAATCATAATCTTCGTTAGCGAGGCTGTCAAATACATTCCTATACACATTATAAAAGCTCTGAAAAACTTATTAAACAGAAAATGGAAAATATTCTACAAGAGTACGTGCCTTTTCACCATCGAATCCTTTATAACAACTAGTAGTGAAAAATTGGAATAGGTCTAGTGAATCTTGCTTGTATTCGCCATCAAATCCTAGAATGTACAATGGAATGGTTTGGGGAAAGACCAAGACCATCGCTTACCTCCTTTCAAGATACTTTCCCTATGTCTATCATAAAATGCCTTCTCGTGAGGATCACTGAGGACTTCGTAGGCGGCCTGCAGTAAGGCAAAATACTTCGTGCACTCCTCGATTCGATCAGGATTCTTGTCCGGATGCCACTTGAGTGCTAATTTTCTAGACATTGATAATGAGTGTGATCAGGAATGAAGATACACTAGTAATACACTAGTACGTTAGGCTAAAGGATCAAAAAAAGCTGAGAAAAAACCCTAAATTCACGAAACGCTTCTTATGAGGTGACAAAATTGCGAAGTTCCGTGATTTAGGAAAGAACTATGCTGTGCAAATGGCATTTCGAGAATAGGAGAATTTCACCATCAAAACTACTGCAGATGGCACAATAAAATCATTTAGTACTACATGACAACTCATAACAAAAAATGAAGTTTCAAAGAAAAACACTTCATACGAACAGCCGAAATGCTATAGAACAGCTGACCTGTATGCCTTCTTGATAGTTTCGTCATCAGCATCTCTAGGAACCTCCAAAACCTCGTAGTGACATCGCATTCTGAATGAGGAACAACTAGCGCAATTTCAGAGGAAATATGAAAGGTAGAACGCAACAAAGCAGACGTGAGAGCAGAAAATTCAAGAATCTACTTCAAACAAGTAACACTACGATTCAAGAGTAACCGGAAGTTTTGAGTTCTCTTGTTTCTCTTGCACAACCTACCGAAATTATCTAAGCCGTAAAATAAGGAACTAACGGTACGTAGCAGACGTTTTTACTGTCAACAGTATTCCATAAACATGATAAGGTGAGTTTTTTTTTCTACAACTGTTCTTATTTTGAGAAAGCTAAGTAAAGAGATTAGCTATTGAAGAAAAATAAGATATGTAAAACTCAGACACTGTGAAAAAATGTGATTTGCTCGGTGTCAGCTGGAAATTTCGAGTCCCGAAATCTCTGTGTTCAGCAGTTTTATTGAACCTGGAAAAAACGGAGGGACAATGCGTAATTGGTGAATACTTTGTTCTCAGGTATCCTGCCTGGCAGGTATCGATTTGGGCAATTATTTCCTCTGCTAGGGAGCACAGTCTCAAGCCGGCTGTCATTGTAAATCTTTTATCTTGCGTTTTTCTTTTGTTGTTATCTTACGCGGTAATTTACTCTTGTTCTTTCAGAAGCGAATTCTGACAGCTTTCTAAAAATTATTTTCTTATTTGCCTAGATTGGTGCATTTTGTCGCGTGTTCCAAAATATTTCGAAGATTTCAGAGACGTTTTTCTGGACTTCTATATGGTAGTTATACCGGAACAGCATTGGCAATCTTTTTATGCAAATCCGAGGGAAATTTGATGGAAAATCTGCAAAGGTTGCTTTGTTGTTCTTCCAAGCCCTTCTCCTACTGCAAAATTTATGTATCGTCGTTCGTGGGGATTTACTTGCGTAGAAGGCAAAGCGCTATAGCGGAATGGGTTGGTTCCTAGGTGGATAAAGACCGTGGTCTAGATGGATGGGCTACACAAACTCCTTAGTGAAACCTGTTAAACATGTAGATGTCATGCCAATTTTTTTTGACACGTGGCAGGAAGTTGACTCTCTATCCTATGGAGTTTTTACCAAATTTGGTCCATGGAAAGATGCAATATTTTTTTTAAAGAAATGTGTATGGATAACGATAAAGTCTTACCCAGATTTGTACCAGCTGTCTGGTAGTGGTGGAGTTTATCGCGACGTAACCTACCCCCTTACTGTTGGGTAGGCATTCCGTGTTCAAATGCGGTGTGGCAAAGGCGATTTCCTATTGCGCCTCTCTCACCAAAAATATATATTGGTCAAGTTCTATCTATCTTCATTCTAGTAGATGTATCACATACAGAGAGTAGCGAGAAAAATAAGTGGGGTTAAAGAAGCCAATACAATTAAAATAAACACGAAATAGGCATCTCTGCAAAGATCTGTAAGAAAATCTCTTCTATTTAAGTTTTTTCTTCTGGACGCACGGGTATTACTTGATCGTAAATGATATGGAAGATGTTGTGAGCATCTTTCCCTTGGAAAAAAACATCACATAATGGTTAGCATGTTTTGCTTTCTGATTGGGAGGTAGACCAAATTTGAATGTTCATGAGCGCTGATTACTGGACATCGACCAATATATGAGCCTTTGAGAATCCTCGTAAAATTTTAAAACAGAGGACCACATCAGAGCGTATTAAAGGCACCGTCCACCCAAAATGGAGGTTGGCGAGATTATGATGGCGTACTAGTGTGGGCCCTCATACTAGACAAACCCCCAAGTTTCGCCGCAAAAGACTGCTTCTGAAGCGAGAAATCCGCTCCGGAAGTAACAAAGTGGGCGGGGCGCCCCCGGCGGTCCACCCAACTCGAATTCAATGTTTTTGTCGCCTTCAGGCCTTCTGAAACCCTGATTCCGAATATGGAGTCGAAAATTCGCGAAACCCCCAAAAATCCCTGTTTCGAGAACCCTCTGCAACAAGTGCAGGCGAGATAAAGCATGCAAATGGGCAGGGGGACCGGGGGCGCCCCGCCCACTTTTGTTACTTCCGGAGCGGATTTCTCGCTTCAGAGGCAGTCTTTTGCGGCGAAACTTGGGGGTTCGTCTAGTATGGGGGCCCAAACTAGTATGCCATCATAATCTCGCCAACCTCCATTTTGGGTGGACGGTGCCTTTAAGCCTCAGTGAGGCTTCGAGGATATGGGGTCACTGTATACCAATTTCTATACCCAGTTATGACTCTTTTGACGAAGGGTTGTCATGTGCAAAATGCTGTCCATGTTCTGACTTGTCACCAAGTTGCTAACGCTTGAAATCAGATTCTTTTATTTTGATCGATGAAATGGGCTGTTGTCCCTCAGCTTCAAAAGCGGAACCTTCTCCAGTGTATGAGTCCAGAGAAGAGCATTCACCCAGGTAGAGATCTTGCGTAGATACTCCAGAATACGTACGAGGGCAGAATTCTTGCGAAAAAACGAGCGCGAGCATGGTTTTGTGACTTGACCGTTCTCGCACCGCTTTCGCGCCCGTTCAACTCATTCAGACAACCTCTCAGTCTGGCAATGGACTATATGCGTGCAATACTTCTGCATTTCATAGTCATTAAAATCTGCTGAATTCATTTCTATTTGGTTTCCGTTGGTACTGCATAGTAGGTTTCCGATTACTGCTCGCTATAAAGAGATATTTTGCATTTGCGCCACACCTAAACTGGATTATGCCTTTAGATCATGTCGAGAACAAAATATCATCATGCATGAAAACAAGTGCGAATTTTTGCTTTTTTTATCTAAACTGTTTTATCCCCTGACTAAATTTCCTCGCTTTTTGAATTATTTCCGAATTGAGTCACTCTCCTTCTTCTGATCACACAGTTTCCACCTCATCCTCCCCTCCGAAAAACTTTTCATTTTTTGCTGCTACTCTTTGTGCTTAGCGTGGCACTGATACCCGCAACCATTCTTTTGCACTCCGCTGCAACTGCCGAACAATGGCCTTGGCATTGATTTTTTTTCCATCGTTATCGCTTAGTGGTCAGTGTAATTGGTACCGTTTCTTTCCAAACAGCAAACACTTTCTATTTCTTCGCCCTCGCCTCAAGTATATTATAGAGAAACTTTCGATACATTTGTTTGATTTTGGAATCGATTGAAAATGATTTCGGAAAGAAAGCATACTGCGCTGAAATGCTGAGCATGTTGTCAATTAGATTGGTCCAAAAATTCGTTCGCAATTTTCTTCAAAAAATTATAACATCTTTGCATCGCAGTGAATTTCCTTGAGATCATGTTCTTTGAGAATGGAATGCTCTTTAGAGCATTACCTCTGCCATGAGTTAATGTGAGCCATGCGAGAATTAGAAACCTTGAAAAAATTCACTCGAACTTTCAAGCAAGGTCACGAAAAATTCCGAGTTCATGACCTATTCTCTGAACGAAATTCGGTTGAAAAAAGGCAGATGATAACCGCGAGAAACGCAAAGCATATCTCTCAAAATTCGTAGCTTTTCATACGGACATTCAATCAACACATATTTTGTTTAGCTAGGAAGAGGAGATCTTAAAACAGATGTATGTTATATCTGTTTGTTTCGATGTTTTGTAAGTTTTTGAATTTTTGATGAGCGCTTAAAATTGCCCAAATTTGTGTGATTTTCTTCTTGTTTTTGTTTCATTCTACAATACTTAGTAACGCGGTTTTACGATCAGAAATACAAGATCTCTTCATTTCAATAGAATTTATTGCAGGTAAAACCATGCAAATAGCAGGTTAGGGTTTTTTGAGAAAACGTGCGGACAAACTTTCGGACCAGTCTAATATAATCCAGTGTTTTTCTTCAAAAACCAAGACGTATGATTGCAAAGATGAACCGGCAATCAGGAGAATATACATACCAATAGATGGTGATCTGCAAAGGATCATTGACTAACAATGTAATAATAGGTATCTGAATATTTTGTTGATAGGAGTATTCATAGGAGTCTTCGACACTTGCATGTGAGAGTTTTTGAATGCGTAAAATTGTTGCACTTTTGGAAAAAGCTCTGCACTTGAAGGGTTTGGGAAGCTAGAATTTCTGACCATGTGAATTTGTCGCTTCCGCACCCATGTCTAGTTTATAGTTATAGTCACAGTTTAAAGTAATTTTCTGAGAACTTCTTGTTTCTACCGCAAGATAAAGATGACTATTCGCAAAAGTCACTTCCGCCCAACTCATTTCTAAAGCTTGTTGCAATTTTTTTTGCTCAAGCGGTCTAAATGATTCAATGTTAACTTTAGTTGGTTCTCTTCTCGACTGAATTTCTTCATGATTCCTTTCATTGTGGATAAAACTTCGCTCATAAAATTATTTTTACCTTACATCTTCCTCATTCAAAGAAGGATGTAAACGCCTTTTGGGTTTGGTTATCAGTTTGCTATGGAATTGGACAACTAAATCTGCACGTTCATTTCCCTTAGAGTTTTTTCCTTCCAAGGCCAGGCTCCGCACTATCTTGATGCACTATATCTGAAGGACATGCGCTAATGAGAAAAACATCATTCTGAGGAATGAAATTTGCAGAGTTCCTGTAGGAAACTTGGAAGAATTTGTGAGGATAATAATCTTAACCTAATCAAACTCGACATATGCTGGATTATTTAAGAACCTGACATGGAATATTTTTATTGAGTGACATTGCCTTTGTGTGTTCTTGCGTTACACACTATTCTATCATAAATCGCTTGAAATAATGAGTTGATAAAAAATGGGTTGTTCTAATTTTTCTCCTTAGCATGACTAGATCATCATTTGTTTCTCCCAAGGATATCATTCAAATACATGTACTACTTCTAGAGCCGCTAACATGGTCGCTGGCAAAGTAATCGTTTATGGTGGACGCGGTGCCCTAGGTACAAGTGTTGTTGAGCATTTCAAGAAAAATAATTTTGTGAGTTCTACAATGCTCATACCTCTCATTCAAAATTTAACACGAATATTTTCAGTGGACTCTTAGCATAGACCTGGCCGCCAATGATGCTGCGGATGCCAATGTAACTGTAGATTCTAAGGATGACTGGGTAACTCAGGAAAATACCATATTGAAGGGGTAAGTGACGTGAGAACTTTTACTATCGCCAATCTGTGAGATGTGGGCAAATCATTGCACGCGAAAACTGTGTGCTGCCGCGTACTAGCGAGAGTTTGTACTCGCAGGGGACAGCAGACAGTGAGAGGGAATAGGGTGCGCTAAGTTGAAGAGACGCCGACAGCGTCCGTAAGGCGCTTTTTTTCCTGCGTCTGGTGGCTCTCCCGTAGCCTATACTACATATTATTAATCATTAACATTTGGAAGCCATTTTGATCTTTTTTCCCTAAGGTTCTCCGCTTCAGCGTTGCCGCAGCTGTCGATTCACCTGTGGACGGCATTTTCTGTGTAGCCGGTGGCTGGGCCGGTGGTAATGCCGATAGCAACGATTTCATTTCAAATGCTGATCTTATGTGGAAGCAATCCGTATGGTCCAGCGCTATCGCGGCCCGAGTCGCAGCAAAACACCTGAAACCAGGCGGCCTTCTACAGTTTACTGGTGCTTTGGCGGTAAACTGAGTAACCTTAGCTTTTTGAGTCTCCTCTAAATTTGCTGATTTTCAGGCCACTCACGGTACTCCAGGAATGATTGCATACGGTATGGCAAAGGCTGCTGTACATCAGCTTACAACTTCCCTTGCTGGCAAAGATTCGGGTCTACCCGTAAACTCCTGCGTTTTAGCGCTTCTGCCCATCACTTTAGATACACCTATGAATAGAAAGTGGATGCCAAAAGCCGATCATTCATCGTAAGTCACGGGATAGTAGTTGAAAGATTTGTGATTATTGTTTTTATCAGATGGACACCAATGCCTTGGATTGCTGAAAGACTTTTGGAATGGACCGTAGATGAGGCCAAACGGCCGGACAGCGGTTCTCTTTTGAAAGTAAAGACAACCGGTGGAGTCACAGAAATGAGCAAAATCTGAATTTTTGTCAAAGAAGTTATCGCGCGCTGTTTATCGATTGTGTTATGACAACATTCCCTGGTGTTCGTAAATTATACTTTTGTATCTAATTCGCAATATTTCACTTATAGCAAGATTTATGCTTCATTAAATTCATTGTCAAAAAAATTCTGTTTGAATGCTGATGAATACGTATTTTACGCTATCAGCAAATTGTCACTTACTAAGGTGCGAGTGTCTTCATTGAAGACATCCGCCATTGGAAGGGTGCGGAAAAATACATTTATTCGATACAAGTACCGGAAATTTGTGGTTGTTGAGTTTTACGGCTGAGATGTTGATTGTGCAATAGCTTTGATCATCCGAGTTTCGAATATAAGTGAAAGGAGTGAGACCCTTCCCGTACCGCAGCTATGGTCTCGAATCAGGATCTAGATTACCCATTTTCGTACTTGCATTGTCTACTTCTTGGTTCGCGAAACCACTCGAATCGCTCATACTATTGAGGCTGCTTTTTGTGAGTCTTGCACCACAGCGGGTAGCCTTTACCCATCTGCCTACCATGCCCACACAGTGGGTTGCGGAACCACTGTGTAGACTAGGCTTCCCGACTCCTCGCCTTTCTCCCACATAACCGTTGAGGTCCGTTTTTGGCAGGAGTGTACCTCCAGTGGAATTGAAATGGTGTGGTTATCAAGCTCCTGCCAGAAGGCGTCCGCTTCATCATCCTTACATCCGACTCGTGGCGCATAGGCGGTGATTAGCTGTAGGACCTGTTTTCCGGTATCTATCTTTATGCTCATCAGACCATCGCTCGACTTTGAATGCGCTTCACTTTCGGGGGACGCCCTAGCCTACATGGATTACTTTATGGGAGGTGTCTGCACCGTTGATGCTACGGGGTGTTTCTCAGCAGCTTCGCATGCTCTTCTTTGAAAGGGCAAGCTGGCGCTGGAATGTGAGCAGGATTTTTGCCGTAGAAATTATGCTCAGGCTGAGCACGGTAATGTTACATCGGGCAATAACCATTTGAATAATTCTGTTCTCAACTTTGTTAAGAATGCGAAAAAAAGCATTGAGGAAAGATACTGATTACTTCATCGTCAAAAATGGCCGTTACCACGTGCCAATCTGCGAGAAACAGGATCTCCTTTGAAACATTCAAGATATTGGCGGAGATAGGGGTGAGATACACAAGCAAAAGTTTAGAAGAAGGGAAACAACAATTGAAAACGCCTCCACCATTTCTGAAGATTGTCCTGTGGCTTGTCGAACTCTAACCTATACATATATCATGTTTCACGCTTTTAAAGCATTTTAAGATGATAAAATGCAGATAGGAGGTGACTATGGTGTCTTGGCCAAAATATTGCATTTACAGCAAATCGATGGCTTTACTTCGACGCTATTTCGTGTACGCTACCATCGTCCTTTGCTTACTGGGATTATTCTCAAAATTTCTAGGAACCATCGTGATTCGGCAGAGTACGAGTTCGTAATCAGCACCGTATAGCCTTAGATATTTCGAGCGACAAAACTGTCAGAAATTCAATTTTCATGACTCGTTCATAGAACGATTTAAAGCGTATTAGATTGCTCATGTGTTGTTCACTGCACATTGACGACGCAACATCGCCAAAATTCGACGAAGTACGATACTCCCGTTAAGAGAGACATAGGCGTTGAAAATATGTGGCGATTTGTCGCGCGGACAATTTAAGAAATATGCGGTACACATGCGTCTGCTCAGGCAAAAGCACCGGACGAGCGGCGGACCAATAAGAGGCTTCCGAGATACGGCCGAGCGGCCGCATGCACCGGCCGAGTGCCCTCATTTACCGGGCAAGAGCTCCGCAATCAGAGAGTACCGGGCGAGCGGCTATATCTACCGGCTGAGCGGCCAACAAACCAATTTCCTGCTTGGCCTGCCGTAGAAGGGTTGGGCCAGACTGCGAAGTACGCATCGTGCGCCCCATATCTTTACACATCTTAAACATTACATCTTTATCTTTACACTCGTGTGCGTGCGTACGTCGCCTACGCCGCGTAGGCCGCGCAGAGGTACCGGGTGAGCGTACACATACACCGGTCGAGCGGCGTCACTGACTGGCCGATCGGCCCACAGTCGAAGCCGGAAAATCGATGGTGTTCAAATTTGCTGAGCCAAGATGCTAATTCCACGCAGGCTTCACTCATTCACTCACACTTGCTCATTCTGTTTATACGCTTGCCTCACTTTACTATTTCAGTTTAGTGTCGACGACCTGCAGTGCCATGAGAAACGCCAGGTGGATCAGCTACATTCAACAGCGCCGCAGACGCGGATGTGAGCGCTTTTCAACTTTCAATCGCTGCTTCTCTTACTCGTATCTATGCCTAGGAATGGCCGCGAAAAGCGACCTCATGACCCAATGGGCACGGAACCCTTGCCGAAAAGGGCGCAAACTCCATAAGTTTTACCGCAAGTCAAGTGGAGCTGAAAAAAAAAACAATCCATTCAGAAATATTGCCTAAGGCGCAAGTGAAGAGGAGGCAGCAGTTTAAAACCAAAAACTTGCCGTATGATGTTGAAACCACGCTTCTGAGTATGTATCTGCTATCAATGAAAGTTCATGGCTCTTGGTCCAGACTTCGGCGAAGATACAATCGGCCATGGTCATTTCTGGCAAATTGCCAAGTCCCGTGGACATAACGATTTGACGAATTCAAGGGAAGTATACCTTAAAGGCAGTGTCCGGGCAAAAACTCGCTTTTGAGGTTTTGTACTTCGGGCCTATTCGCTATGCTGAGTCCGAAAATCCACATTGGAGAGCGCCAACGAAAAAGGGCTTTAACAGTGGAGGGAAATCAGCGAGTGGGCGGGTCTTTCCCAATGTGAATTCACGGTTCCAGCTTCCAGAGAAATTTTCTCGAATCCGTTAACCGCCCTGACATCACTACCAGAGGTGCGATAGTGGGAGCCAAGTCTCCCCCTACCTTCACTTTTGAGCTGGTACGGGGCGACCACCTTCACTTTTGGAATAAAAAATTTTTCGCTGAACGACAAAGAAGGAAAATAAGCAAAACAAACGCAAAAAAGATTATTGAAAGCATATATTTATGTATACGGCGGCATATATATTTAAAATAAAGGTTTTTAGTAAATGGTGTATTTGGAAGTAAAGCTTAGCAAAACTGTACGGATTTTATTAAGCAAATTATGTTATAACGTATAGCGAAGGAAGTAGGTCGATCCAGGCAGTAACGGCCGAGAACCAAAATTTTGAATATTTAAATAGTGAAAAATCATGCGAAATTTCCACTGTTATAAATCTGTTGTTTGAAGATGTCAGCAGTTGCGACTTCATAGGTTTTGAAGAGTAGATGTTGCTCTATCAGCTAGTGAAGGAATCGGGTCGATTTAAGAGATAGTCGTTGAAAACCAGAGTTCTAAAACTTTACGCCATTTTTGCGTGTTTTTTGACTGTTGAGAGTTAAACTCTTATAAATCTTGAATGTGGAAGTGTATGATGTTGCGACTTCATAGGTTGAATTCTTCTTATCAAGAGCTTTCAGATGATATATAATATGTGGGAGTTTCGCGCCTCTTACGGCATATGCCCGGGGGGGGGGGGAGACTTTTTAGGCCAAAGTCTCCCCCGGCAGCCTCCAGCCAATACATTAAAATGGGCGAGGGGGAGACTTTGGCCTAAAAAGTCTCCCCCCCGGTCATAATTCGCAGGAGGCTCTAAACCCCCACATATTATATATCATCTGAAAGCTCTTGATAAGAAGAATTCAACCTATGAAGTCGCAACATGATTCATGCAGTTCTGGAGAAGTTACGAGCTGTTGAAGTTCAAAAAGCTGTTTTTTACCTGCTTTTTCAAGAGCCTGGATCTCGGAGGTGTTTCAATGGATCGGAACGGACAAGACATATTCTGATAAGGCAAACCTTACTCTATAAAACCTATGAAGTCGCAACATCATACACTTCCACATTCAAGATTTATAAGAGTTTAACTCTCAACAGTCAAAAAACACGCAAAAATGGCGTAAAGTTTTAGAACTCTGGTTTTCAACGACTATCTCTTAAATCGACCCGATTCCTTCACTAGCTGATAGAGCAACATCTACTCTTCAAAACCTATGAAGTCGCAACTGCTGATATCTTCAAACAACAGATTTATAACAGTGGAAATTTCGCATGATTTTTCACTATTTAAATATTCAAAATTCTGGTTCTCGGCCGTTACTGCCTGGATCGACCTACTTCCTTCGCTATACGTTATAACATAATTTGCTTAATAAAATCCGTACAGTTTTGCTAAGCTTTACTTCCAAATACGCCATTTACTGAAAACGTTTATTTTAATTTTTTATAAATAAAATTTATAAATATTTTTAATCGTATCTGTGGCCCTAAAGAGGGCCGTTGGGTCACAGTTTGACCTAGAAAGATAGCTCTGTTCGTCCGTTCTACCCCCTCCCCCCGCACTCCCCCCCCCCCCCCCCCCGTCGACGTTTTTGGGAGGTGAGTGTCCGACACTACCACCTTCACTTTTGGCAGGCCAGTGGTAGCTGGGACCACCTTCACTTTTGGTGGGCCCGGCTCCCCCCATCGCACCTCTGATCACTACCGATCAAGTGCAAACGAATGACTTGAAACCGGAACCAAAAAGATCGCCCCCGAAGCTGGAAGCGTGAATTCACCGTGGGGAAGACCCCGCCCACTTGCTGATTTCCCTCCAGTAGAGCCCTTTTTCGTCGTTTTCGCGCTCTCCAATGTAGATTTTCGGATTCAGCATAGCGAATAGGCCCGGGTAAGCGCAAAATCTCAAAATCGAGTTTTTGCCCGGAAACTGCCTTTAAGCCTAACGCTATAGCTCATCAACCATATTTTTAGAAGGGATATTCCCGCATACGAATATGAGTGGAAAATTTGTAATTGCATGCTGTGATGTATTCATCCTCTTAATTAAAATCTAGATACTATTATACATACTATCAGAGGGAAAAAGCGAACACTTTCGAATGCGAGTGCTGATAGTTTAGAGGCCCTTAATGAAAGACGTATGCGCTGTCGTGGTGGACTCTGAAAAAGTGAACTGTCTTTGAGTGTTTCATACCTTTGTATCAATAGCTTTTCTGAAAAGCGTAAGAGCTGATGTTGTTGGTTTGTTTAAACTCAAAAAATATAGTTTGTTAGGTTTGCATGTGAACATTTTGCGTCATTATTGGCTTTTCTTGTCCCGGACCCGGAGAAGTGAGATCCGCTCGCCCGCTACTTTTACCCGAGTGAGTGCGCAACTCGGAACACTTGTTGGTAAATGCAAATCGCTTTTCAACAAAATCGGTGAGGTATGCTAAGGACCTACAAGTGGTCTTTTTCAGCAACGGCGAGTTCAGTTGAAAATGACACATCTTCTTTGCCATGTATCACCTATATTAACCACCTCATTAGCAAACATCTCAATAACGAATGCTACAGAGATGAGGTGCATATTGTGCTAAAGAGCTCGGCACCTTAAAGGCACCGTCCACCCAAAATGGAGGTTGGCGAGATTATGTTGGCATACTAGTGTGGGCCCTCATTCTAGACAAACCCCCAAGTTTCGCCGCAAAAGACTGCTTCTGAAGCGAGAAATCCGCTCCGGAAGTAACAAAGTGGGCGGGGCGCCCCCGGCGGTCCACCCAACTCGAATTCAATGTTTTTGTCGCCTTCAGGCCTTTCGAAAGCCCTGATTCCCAATATGGAGTCGAAAATTCGCGAAACCCCCAAAAATCCCTGTTTCGAGAACCCCCTGCAACAAGCAGGCGAGATAAAGCATGCAAGTGGGCGGGGGGACCGGGGGCGCCCCGCCCACTTTTGTTACTTCCGAAGCGGATTTCTCGCTTCAGAAGCAGTCTTTTGCGGCGAAACTTGGGGGTTTGTCTAGTATGGGGGCCCACACTAGTATGCCATCATAATCTCGCCAACCTCCATTTTGGGTGGACGGTGCCTTTAATACTTTTTTGAGAGGCTTCGACCAGTGAAATATTTGAATGTACCACGACGATCTGCATTCATTAACTCGCAGCTATTGGTGCTCGTTGTAGTCAAATGGGACGACTTCAGTAGCCGTGCGCAATGGCGACACACCTACGCTAGCAGAGAAAATCGAATCAGGGTGAGCGCGTTTGCAGTCTCCGTGTATTCTTACACCAGTTTTCTTTTCCGCGCGCTTTCAATCGTTCTTGTGAAGAAGTGATGGGTGTGACGTTTCCACGCCTAAAAAACGAAACGCCATCTTTACATTGATAATGCAAGATTGCAGGGAGATAGAACTGACACTTGTCTGTTCTTGTTCGGTTGCGCGATTTTTAATGCTTTTTTCTGATAGGCTTCTTCTATACGATCGTTATAAAGAATCCTGAGTGGATTTGAGCAAGCTGTGCTAGGACCTAGAGACTTGCATTTTAACTATTGCAGTATGGTTATGACGTCATTTTCACTGTCGGCGCAGACAAGGACGTGGATGTGCAGAGCAAAATCGACGCTGAGAATGAACTAGAAGGCGACATTCTCCAAGCAGATTTTGTTGACTCATACAGAAATCTCACTTTGAAGGTTGCTATTGTTGTATTCGAATGGATTAAAGAGGCTGATGATTCAGATGCTTTCGGCTTTTCGTTACATCGCAGTAGCGTTGGACACTGCCAGCATTATCATGAAGATTGATGCCGATGTTGGCTGGAGAATTAAAAATCTAACAGAATATGTCAGCAACCATATCAAACCTCGCCAAAAAGCTATCTATTGCCATAGGTAAGCTCCTCAGTTGAATAGACAAGATAGATAACTAGAATCGCGTCGTCTAGCTTTGGAGATATATAAACTACTAGCTGGTAACCTCGGCTAAATACCAGTCCCGTATTCATCGACGAACCCTGAGGTTGAAGTCCACTGGGTTGTCCCATAAGTCTTTTCATATTTAAGCCTTCATATTGATATTTCTCAAGGACTAGAGCATCACAGGCACAAATTTGTGGCAGTATTTTCAAATAACTAAGCTATAAAATTCTTATATTTGCGAGAAAAGCAAATTTTAAAGTTAGCAAAATTTTTTCTTGACTTCTAGCTATTGGAAAATTACAGCAAGTGGGGAGTGGAACGAAGACCGCCAGTTTGAGCCGCCTTTCGCGGCCAACTGGTCTTTCTGCAATGCTGCTGCATGTCGTTTCAGGAACGGTAGTCTGCGGAGGCGGCCCAAATTGGCGGCCTTCGTTCCCCTATCCGAAACATACAGCAAGTGCGTGTATAGATAATCGATGGGGAGAGTATACGCGCAAGCAAGCGGGAAATTCGCAGAATCGTTTTGAACTGGGATACGATAATTTTTGTTTTTTCGTAAATTCAGAAATCTTCTATCTTGGCTTAAAACTCAATGAGGATCAAGCTTGCTTCTTGAATACCATCCTGTAGAGCTTATTTTGATCTGTCGGATGCTATCCCGCATCCAATCAAGCAGGAATACAAGAAGGACTGATTTATGTCGGTGAAAATTCAGATATGAAAAGACTTATGGGACAACCTAATATCTTGAGATAGAATTATCACTGCATATTCGTATAATCACAAAAAATCATTTTCCACCGTCTAAACTTCCTTGAGGCAGAAATCTACCTTCAGGTAGCCTGTCGAGGTGAATTGTAGCGTCAAAGTTTGTTGACGAATACGGCCAGAGATGGTCTGGAAGGAGAGACTTGGACGAAAATAGCATATTGCAAATAGAATATTTACGCTATCTCGTCCTTCTTGATTCCTGGCCTTTCTTACCGACACCCTTTCGCTCCAGAGACTTACAGCGCGCGTGGGGTACACCGCATGCGAACACGTCAGAATCAGAAACGAATTTCTTGGACTCAAATATAAAAGTAAAAGATGACAATATAATCAATAGTTTCTATAATAAAACAAATACGTATAACTTTGGAGTTTATAGATATCCGCACAAACAGTCTAATACATATATCTAGGCATATTATTTACATCATTGTTATAGGAGAATTGCTACGCATAAATAGAAACTGTAGCAATTACAAGGATTTTGCCGATAGAATAATTGAGCTGTCGCGTCTCGCGATAAGGCGCCCCTCAAAGTACGGAGGCTGGGGGCATCGGTTACCGCACTATCCGGCGACGGTCACTGGCCGAGACGCGTGTAGCCGCGATCGTCTCCGGACCTCTCCTTTATTGGCTCGTTGCCAGTCAGGCGGCTATATATAGCGGCGGCGCCCCAGTTGGGTGCCTTGTTCGCCTTCGTCTTTATTGATTGATTAATATCTTGTGCGAGTCGTGTTTCGGCCGCTTTGCTTCTGTCTTTTTTGTAAGAGCAGTTGAGCCGGATGTATTTCGGAATGGGAAACGGACTCTTTTTGTCAGCGCATTTAGACGCGCCGTAGTACTAATTAGAATTGCATAGAATTCTACCATCTACAGGAGCTGGAGGGGACGTGCCGTCGTCTAAGACCTTCGCGTTGCGCGGTGGATTTACTGCGCGAATTCTCGCGAGCCATGTATGTTTTGAGATTACTTGTAGACGCGCAGACGAGACTGGTAGACTGTAGACGGTAGCATGGGACGGGCCCTAGTCCCGTGTCCCTTTAGTAGTAGTGTAATAATTTGTCTTTAGTTTAGTATTTTTGTCTATTTTTAATTGTAGTATAGTGCCATAAGGATAAATCACTCAAATTATCTCGTATTCCTTTGGTCGCGCGTTAGGTGCGCAGTAGGCTAGGTACATCGCTTAGTATCGGGAGAGCCTCAGGGCTCGGGTTACATCTAGGTGCAAGAGCCCACGGAGTCGCCACATGAGCTCTGTGAAGCATGTGTGCAAAATGATTGGGAACCAGGGGAGGTAATAAAGACTTTATGTCACACATTACGACAAAGACCTTATATCTTGAGGAAGTATGGTTTTGTCAGTACATTACACATTCCTTTACTCCATAAAGCAAATAGTAGAATGCATGATCTACTGACCGGAGGGAGGCAATACGCAGGCGGAATAATCAGATTTTATCGGTCAGCACTCATGCTTATTTTTGTTACACTGCGCACCCTCTTGCACTCCATTTTTTCATCTTGACACTCATCTTCCTACTAAAATATTTCACAAGACTTTTCATTTTGTTATTTCACGTTATTTTTGGAAGCCTTCATGTGAACTACTGTTGAGGGGCGGCAGGTTGGCCACACTTCTGGTTTAGTTCAAGTCCCAAAACCAGAGTGTGAAAATTATCCTCGGTTAATGTTTGGACTAACATCTCAATCTTTTAGTATTACCTCAAAATATTCATGAAAACTCTCAACTTTTGTAAAGTTTTGTCTGTTTCAAATCATTTCTCATTTACGTACTCCAAGCTCCTTCGCTCCAGGTGACCGCATGTTCTTCGCCGCAAAATAAATTGAGCGATAATGCCATTGTTTACACGAGCATGTGCAAGTGATCTAAAGGCGGCTGATAAGTGATCATTTTCATTGCAAGTTGCCAA
The DNA here is from genome assembly GCA_958299035.1 of Cylicocyclus nassatus. Lineage (NCBI taxonomy): Eukaryota > Metazoa > Nematoda > Chromadorea > Rhabditida > Strongylidae > Cylicocyclus > Cylicocyclus nassatus. Next base: position 85,858,043 of record CATQJL010000316.1, on the reverse strand, counting down.
AAGTCAGTAAATGGGTAGAAGAATTCAGCGAATCGCTTCACAAAGTATTATAGTTTATTCATCTGGGAGTCGAAAATATATGTGTGGGAGATTTCATTTCAATTGACTCATGCGCAAAGGAGTCTATAAAAGACATACGGTCAAGATTTCCACAAACTTCGACTTTTATATACATACCATGCGTCACCGCTGTTCCACAGAAGCTCGCACTTGTTATACACTCTATGTGTTACATGCCTCCTTCGTGCTCGCGTTATGATGATATTGAAACTCACTCTGCTATGCTGATCGACACGAATGGAATGTAAATACATAATCGTGACATTGGTTACTCGAATAAGGGGAAACTTTTCTGCTGCAGAACAAATGTGAATTTGATCAGTTAATAAACATACTACCTCTTAAATTCGTCATAGGGACAGTGGCCCCTGCGAGCTGCATCTCTGTGCAATCCATAATTTCTTGCATCATTTGACAAATTGACTATGTATGCCTTCATTCTTATTTGGCGCCGTTTAAAAAATACACTTTTTGATCAATTTTTGATTCGAGGTCCTTAACTCGAAGATTTCCATGCCAAGCGAAAGGAACTTTGCAAAAGTTTTATCCCCACTTTGCGAGTTTTGAAAGCATTGGATCCGCATGCGAATTTGAAGGGATCCATGCATCGATGCGCGTCTTCTCGTATGCCGAACCTACATGCTGGGAGCATACGCTGGGCAAAAATCTGGCTCAAATAATTGTTTAAAACTTGTTCCATGAACTTCGTGATAAACAGGTTTTCAGACAGACAGATAAAAAAGTTAACTTACGAGATAGATTCCCTCTCGTGAATGAGAAGCGGTGGCTGGCAATTTTGAAGCCAATCGCCATTGTCATTCAAAACAATTTATGCATTGCACGTATGGTTTGCATTGGAGATTACATAAATCCGCTCCGAACAACAGATTTTACCAGTTTTGCAATTGTCCTGTAATCTAGGAACCAATCTGCTTTATTCATAAGTCCGAAGTTTTAAGAAAACAAATTTTGATGTCAGTTTGTGTTTCCGACCCGTTATTTTCACTTTTATCTTCCCGTGATTTCAGCAACTGGCCATCCTTTCTCCATGCTTATTGTTTCACAAAGTCACTAAAAGTATGTTAAGATTATGCTGATTATTAACCCCAGTGGCTGGAGCATAAGTGGAGATTGATACAGATTATTAACACATTCACGACAATGCGACCCACCGGTGGGTCGTAGTTGTTCTACCTATCCGGACAGCATGACCCAATGGTGGGTCTATTGTCCGGAATGGTACAGTAATTTGCTAGTTCGACGAAACTTTTTGGGCAAATTGAATAGACTTCTGCATACCTATCTCGAAATAATTTTCGAAAGAATAACACTTTAGACCATAGGACGCACGGTTGGCCAGAAAATATCACGCAAACTCAGTATTGCAAAATATGCTTTGGTCCGAAACAGTTATCGAAAAATTGGCCTTGTTATGAGTGTGTCAAAAAAATGACTAACTTCTTAAGGTTCCAATGAAAAACTGGGTTACTAAAATTACCAGATTTTCGATGCCACTGAGGTGTCGAAAGTGTGTGTCAGTCTGAAGGGTGTTAATACATGCTGTCCTATACCTACACTATCAAATAATTGGCTTTGATATTTCTACCCATTTTGCATTCCTGACGTCGATGAGGGTTAGTGACACTTATAAAAACCTTACCGAAGACTGGACGCAATGTCTATGAGATGCAAAAGAGGCTAACCATAAGTGTACCGAGGTACTGCTTAATAAACTAAGCAAAGAGCAAGGTTAACATGAAGCTGTCATTCGTACTGAGGCGTGGGAAAGAGGAAAAGCTAAGGGCGTGAAACACAACTTGAGGCAGCCTAAACTCCTTTGCGCAATCTGCTTCAACTCTGTGTAGTGTAAGAAATTTGACATTTCATGTTTCTTGCTGAGCAAACAATAGCAATTGCATTCAATTTCTATTAGATTTTCTTTCCAGATTTCCTGATGGGTTCCCTGTACGACGCTCTCACTACAAATGGTAAGCTTGTGGTCAATTTTGAAACACGCTAGAACTCGGAAACTCACACTAACTCAGATAATAGAGGAATATAGCAGAGACATTTAACTACAAAATTTTCTTGTAGCTTATCAAAAACGCCAATTCCATGGAAAAACCAAGTCACTAACAAATCTGAGGGGAAAACTTATAAGAGTCATGTGTATCTCTTGAAAACAAATCTTGTTTAAACATCTAACTTGCAATACAAGTACCAGCATAAACAAATGGATTTTGGTTGGAGTAAATCATTCACTGTTTCAAACCAGTTTTAGATAGGATCAGATGTTTTTGAGGTATGTGCCGCACGAAGAATACTCACACCACACCTTCCCACCATTTTGCCTTGGTTGGAGTTATTTGCTTACTACTGAAGCAGTGAGATGCATTTTGAAGAATGTACATCAGCAGAGATTTTTGTGGGTAGGCGATCATAAAGAAGTTGTGACACTAGTCTTAAATTGCTGCTGAATAGTGAATGGTTCTGATACAAACAGATTGAGTAACACTACTAGACGTAATACTATTTATTCGTACTAATTAAATAACAAACACTAGTCCTGGGAGTAATACTATAAACATTCGAAGCTTTTTTAACAACTTTAGCTCAGAAAAGGATGTCACTTTTTATTCCCCTGTCATGGGCCATAAGGCGAACCCCCAAGAACATAAGGAACCCATTTGATAGAGCAGAGCAAACCTACAAGGTGGCAGTTCACTTTTTTGCACCAAATTTGACCACTCAAAGTTTGAAGCTAGGGTCTAAAGATTTCTAAAAACCCAGTCAATTAAAAAATTCGTATTTTCGTTCAGAAAAAGTCTACGGACCTACGACTTGCCTACGCATATACTTTCCTCATAAGCAATCATAGCAAGTGCAAATGGTTTCTTTAATCGTGGCTAAACATCGAGAAAAGGAAAATCTCAGTCTGTCAAAGTAATGCTAGGCTCCAAAAATAGAATGGAGGAATTTTTTTGATTTTTGGACAATTGAAACCTTTTAGATTCTGGCTCAAAATCATGGATCAAACTTTCAAAAGAGCCTGAAAGCCATCAACAGCACGCTTTGCTCTTCAAATGGTTTCGCCCATACGTTTTGGGGTTCGCCTCATTTTAAGCCATGACAAGGAAACTGGAAGATTTTCATCCTTTCCAAAAATACTATAATAAATAAAATATTATAATAAAGCGAACCACGAGCTTTCTTGCCACAATTGTTTCGAACAGCATTGGCTTTGCAGAACCCTTGAAGCATGCTGTCACCATGCCCTTTTAAAGGCGAGAATTTTGAAGTATTAAAAGTCCCCGAAAGCAAATCCAATACCATTTTTCTTTCATTTTGGATATGCCGCCATCTCTCCTCCCCGAGAAAATTTTTTCAACCTATATTGACTAACACTAATTCAATGAGTTGTCGTAAATTGCCCTACATTGTTTTTAATGTAAATAGATATTACACAAAGCAAAATAATAATTGTTTATTTCCAGCTAGAAGACGTCTTTATCACCGGTATCCTGGCTAACAATAATGAAGTAACAATAATCAACATTGGTCATGATAAATACTTCAGAGCCACAACAAGCATGGAGAATTTCGACATAGCTTGGTTATTTCATATTACACGACGTAATTTGTCCGTCGTGGAGTTGTATAGAGTGCTCAATAACATCTTTTGAATCGATGCAGTACATATAAAAATTTTGTTCATTTATGGAAATATGTTTAGCTTAGCTCTAACTTCCACATCGTTCTTCAGGATGAGTAATACATGATTACACATCGCAAAAGCACCGTGCATTTCATTGGTGTCAATTTGTCAAAAAGCGCTTCACCTTTTGAAGATAAGAGCAAAATGAGTCGTTCACCAAACTGAGATGATTTCTAACAAGACGGTTCACTATTGTTCAAGAGCTGATTTTGGTTAAGGAACACGAATCGTACATAACAAAACTAGAGAGATTGATGAGGATCGAGCTTATAAATTTTATACCAGTAGGCTAACCTAAAATTGCAAGTCATTTCCTGTTTGCAAGTTGCAGTTCATTAGTTTCTGCTGGAGTGAATTCTCTTAAATTTGAGTGTCAAAATAGGACGCGTAACGAGATCAGACATAGATTCAAATCGCCTAAATAACTGGGCACGGTTCATATCTGCAGCTGGCACAGAAAATTCGATTCTAAACTTTGTTCAATTATGTTTCAATTCCACCGGCAACCTATCGTCTATCTTCCAATCATTTTTACACTGTTGTACTTGCACTGCTTACTATTACAAATCTGTATAAAGAACCTCAGAGGAAAAACAGAGGAGAGATTCTTCGACCTAGCTAAAAATGTAAATAGTGAACTTGCGAATCGCTATAAGAGACGAACATCATAACTTATAATAACGGGCTAAGGGTTGTTTACGTTTGTCTGTGTGTGTGTGAATCTCTGTCTGTCACGAAATTCGTAGAGCGTGTTCCAGCCTACGTCCTGAGCCCAAATTTTGCACAGCGCACGCTACCAGCATGAAGGCTCACTATACAAAAGCATGAGCGGATCCGTTGAGTGGATCCATTGAAAATCGCGCGTCACACGGATCCATTTGCCTTTTGGCCAGCAAATTTGGTTCCGTAGTATTACTTTTTGCAGAGTTAAGGACAAATTTGACAAGCTAATGTGCAAGCCATGGACGTTAGCCTAAAAAAGTAATAAAAAGTCTACTATTTTACGAAAACAGCGCCAAAAAGCATTCGCTGTGTAAACGGTCAATTTTTCAAGATTCTACCTGATCATTTGTGAAGATTTTTGCACAGCGATGTAGCCTACTATGTTTATTGTCCTTACGGCGACTACCAAGCCATAAAAATTCCAAAAACCTATTCTAATGGGCATCTGTTCCTCTGGGATAGATTTTATCCACGCGAAAATACCGATCTCACATGGAAAACCTCTACGAATGAGTAGTTGTTTACGAATTATTCGTGATAGCCTACATAGCGCGGTGAGTTTCAATGTCATTGTTATGCGGGAATGAGTAAGGCATACAGAAAATAGGGCCAGTGTGAGCCTCTGCGAAGCAGAGGTGACGCACTGGTATAGAGATAAGGTAAGAGTAGTAGCTTTTAATTTATAACAGTTAACAGTATTGTTGGTTGAAGCCAAGTTACGTCGCAGTTTGAAATGATTGAGTTTTCAATCATAGACTTTAGAAATGTTACATTGCGAAGATATCATACATCGCCTAATTTTTGATGCAATAACCAAAACTATTTGAGGCTCCTTCGAACTCAATGGATTTGGGATTGCAATTTTGGAAAATTGTTGCCCCGACGCCAAATATACCTGGAGCTCCTAGTTCTCATTACTTTCCATTTTGGAGTTTCTTTACCATCCATCGGATGCCTCCCTGTCCTCAGCATGTAATTTAAGAGTACTACGAAAATATGTGGCATTGCTTAGAGACCTCTTCACTCACGAATACTACTACAGATAAGTAACTTGACTGATGAGCCGGGAGGTAGAGCGGGAAGAATTAGACGAGCTTGTCAAAATTTTTACTTCTCTAATAATGCTCACGCCTGATTTGAAAAAATAGTGTTAGCAAAACAAAAACGGTACTTTTCCGTAAAAACGGACCCATTTTTTCAAAAGGCTTCTTTAGCCTAAGAACAATTTTTCACAGATTTTACAAAGACTGCATTTCCGCCACGTGTCGGGAAAAAATTGACAAGTTTTAGTCCATTTTGACTTGTTGTTTTTTTCGAAGTCATTTTCGACGAGGTAAAGGAGCATTCGTGACCACCTAAAAGCCTTTCAACTGTTTTCTATAAGAGCAAAACTACCTAGAACTTATCCTATCTTCATCTTGATTCTTTCAGCAACAATTCAAAATCAACTACCTCTTCAAACTTTCCGCCATGCGAATTTAGTCAAGTGAGACTAAAAATGGTGGCTTGCAGTCGCTGCTGCTTGATTCCCCGCTTGAATAATGGAATCCTAGCGCAATTCTTCATTCTGAATAGGTCTAATCTGTTCAATGATAACAGGATGACGTTATTATAATGACAGTGCTCATTTCTGAAATTGTTTACTTCAAAACAGGGTCCTTGTTGACTAAAATACAAATTGAACTTTTTGCTAAATAGTGCAAAACAAACTCCCTCTAAAACCTGTTAAACAGGTAAATGACATATAAGATTTTTTCGACACGTGGCAGAAGGTTGGCACTCCTTTCTATGAATTTGGGACTGAATATGGTATAAGATCAAAAGAAATATCCTTCCTTGAAAAAATGGGTCCGTAACGGAAAAGTACCAAAAAAACTATGAATGAACTAAACGGCATGGTCTGGACGAATTCTCAACAAATAAGCATCTCTTGTTTTCTCGAAATAAAAGCTTAATCGGAGAATCTTTAATCTTTTGAGTAGGACAAAGGATTTGGCGTTTTCATACCCCTTGTGGGATACGCAGAACGCAATCTACTTCATTGTCGAAGAGGCTAATGAATGCGCGCGGGTCTATTACAGTGACTTGCAGAGGCCAACCGCTTACCAAGTCGGTACTCTTATCCTCCCAAATTGCTTTGGTACCAATTCACCGGCCCCGGAGGGTAGAGGGTTTGGTTGGCCCAGGAGCGGGACCAAACCTGGGTCCGATTTCGTCATAGCGGCGCTCAGTACCATCCACTACGCCACTCGTCCCCTCAGTATTCTACTGCTGGCAATTGAATTGATTTTCTCTTTTATCGATCTCCTGTTTTCAAAAAAATCATTGTACTCCATTACAGAAGCTCCTACCGATACCATACCTTATTGTTCCGAAACTCACTCATCTTCAACCACGAAGGATTCTTGTTCCTGTCCCTTCGGCTATCACTCACTTCGTTGAGAGAGTTTTATGGCGACGAACATATGGGCAACCCTTGATTAGAGAGAGGGTGAGAGATATGTTTCTGTCCTTCTTTGGCAAATTGCAATCACGAATTCGTTTGTAGTTCCAATATAGTCTGATATTCTGTGTGGGCACTAGCAACGAAACAAGTGTTCAGAATCAGCTAGAAATCGGAATCGCAAACCTATGGCGATATTCTGCAATTGGACTTCATTGATTCTTATAGAAATCTAAGCATTAATTTAATAATTAGAAAGTTCAGTCTCACTTGCATAGTACGCTAATTTTCTCAGGTATTTCACGATTGTAGGAGAGATATTATTGCACTTAAGACAACGCGACCCTTCAGCAAATCTTGCGATTTGTTGCTAATGTTCCTGCGAAGGGGAAATATTTCAGATGCTTTCAGCGTTTCGCTATGTAACAATAGCGGCTGTTGATGTGAATGCCGTTTTGAAAGTCGATGACGACATCAGCTGGAGAATAGAGAAAGTTACAACTTATATAAAACACTAGTTGGCTTTCCCGGTCCAGCCCGGGCCATTGTTCACCTGTGGTCGTATTTATCAACGAACCCACTGGGTTCTGGGACCCACTGGGCAGGCTCAACCCACGAAATAATCAAATCAAAGCTAGTGGGTTAGCGAACTTAGCAGTGCTTACGATGAGTATCGATCCCGGCCTGTGGGTTCGCGAAATCACGGTTGCGGAACCCATTTGGTTCGTTGATGAATACGGTCATTGCCTGCGAGCCCCCCCCCCCTTTCTTTCTTATTTGTGATGGATGACTTACCCTGAGACATCCGCTTCGAAACCATATCCTCACAGTCCTGGGGTAAAAATGAGCTTCACCGCCCTCCTTTGCTTGAATGGGAAAATGGTTGATCAAATATGATAAGCCTCCAACTTAGAAAAACGTAAACAAATCAATAAATCGATAAAAGGACCCAAGAAATCGACGCAAAAGTAGCCTATCATCTGCGCAGGGCTCGAAAACGTATGTGTGCAAAGTTTCAGCTGAATCGGTTGAGCGGCGCGCGTTTCTATAACGCACATAGCCTCCAAACTCCCAATTTTGAGTTTTATATATATATATAGATAATGTGAATCCAAAATGTGCAGCCTTCCACTGTTACAGGTTAGTAAAACTGCTGTAGTAAAAATCTCTTAGAGCCGACATAAGAAGGACTTATAAATTTCAAATCGAACGATAAACCGAACATTACCATAGTGTTCATTTCCGCATTTCAGTCCACCATTTTGCAGACATCACGAAGGCAAGTCGCTTCCTTACAACAAACAAAAGAAATGGTTAGGGATAGTTATTCACCTTTTTTACTCAACATAGTGTAGCATCAAGACCTTATAATAACGGGCTAAGGGTTGTTTAGTTTTTGTATGTATGTGTCCGTCCGTTACAAAATTTGTAGAGCGTGTTCCAGCCAGCGTTCTAAGCCCAGATTTTGCATAGTGCATGCTACCTTCATGAAAGTCCAAAACGCAAAAGCATGAGTAGATTCGTTAAGTGGATCCCTCAGAAACTGCGCGCTAAACGGATCCACCTGGCTTCTGTAAAGCAAAATTAGGTCCGTATCACCACTTTTTGCAAAGTCGTGGATGTGTTTGGTAAGCAAATGTGCAAGCGATGGAACTTTAGCCCGAAAAGTGGTCAAAATTTTGCTATCTAAAGAAAATGGCACCAAAAAGAATTAGTTGTGTAAATGGTCAATTTGCCAAGGTTTTAGCAAAGCATTTGAAAAGATTTTCGCACAGAGATGTAGCTCACGGTGACTATTGCCTTTATGGCGACTACCAAGCCATGACAAATTCAAAAACCTTTTCAAATTTGCGTTTGTCTTTCTGCGAAAATTTCATCCAAGCGGAATCACCGATGTGTCACGTGAAAGAGCCTTCTAAATGAGTAGTTTTTTAGTGGTAGTCGGCATAGCGCGGTGAGTTCCACTGTCACGATTTCACGAGAATGAGTAAGGCACATAGATAGTAGAGCCAGTGCGAGCCTCTGCGAAGCAGAGGTGACGCAATGGTCATAGAAAGGTAGTCATGATGACGGACTGAGCGGATTAAACTCATGCCAGTACGTTACCTCTGCTTCGCAGAGGTTCGCACTGGCTTTACTATCCGTATGTCTTCTTCGTGATCGCATAATAATGACTTCGAAACTCATCGCGCGATGCCGATCATCACAAATGAATTGTAAACAGCCGTTCATTTTTGAAACTTTTCCATCTAAGGCCCCGGACAGACTTCACGCGATTTGATCGTGGCGACTCAATCGCCGACGTTTCCATTCAATATCATTTCGCATTCAAAAATTCCGGGCTGGAAAAGTATCACAACCGAAATGCAAGTTGATCGACATGGAATGATGTTGTAACAGTTGTCTCGTCGCGATTCAATCGCGATGATCAAATCGCTTGAAGTCTGTCCAGGGCCTAACAAGGTAACATATAAGATTGGTAATTTAATTTTGAGAGAAAACATTCTCCCGCAGAAGAGCAAATGCGATTTTGAATGGATTACCGAATTAATTCTAGCTTTATAGTCGCCATCGAGATAACGCTCACCTTGGGCTACATATCTATTCAGAATTCCTTTCAGTTTTTAAAGTGACAAGGCAAAGTTTTGCGCAGTTACACCTGCGCCAGTTTTGCGTAAAATAGACTTTTCGCTTACTTTTTGGGCTGAAGTCATTGTTCTTTTTACTTGTTAAACAAATCCTCGACTTTACCAAAAGTGCAATTAGCGACCCATTTTGGCGGCCAAAGTCGTGGATTCTTTTGGCACACAGTTTTCAATGGTTGCACTTACCAGATCGCTTGTGCTTTTGCACAGTTTACCTACACGCTGATAGGGTGCTATGACAAAAGTTCTAGCACAAGACATTGGCTGCACCTCCTCAGATAATCGCCGAGGGCAGGCGGCCATGCGATTTATGGGCGGGCGGGCACCGGAAAAAAAGTTTGCTGATTTCTTGCGGTCCGCTTGCAGATATTTGGAAGAATTTTAGCGAAATTTTAGACGAATGCTTGACAATCGCGGTTTCCTTATAGATTAGCTTCGCCGCAGTGGCCGCATTCTCGCGGACTTTCCGCAAGAATATGAAAATTTTCAGGGGCCGCACGGTCCTTTGTGGAGGACCGCGCAGCTTCCAGGTACTTTCCGCTGAGAGAAATTACCTCAAACATGAGTAATTAAACCATCGATGACACCCCTGTCATTTAGAGTCTCACATTTGCTCGGCGTACGCCTGCTTAAAAACCGTCCAAGCGCCTGCTGAAAATATAACCAGCACACGCTGAAAGAGATTATTTGACGAGCGCCTGCAGAAAATTCTGTGTTGCTGCCCGCTGTCAGAACATTAGACGGTAAAGAAAGTATCGCCTTCTGAAGGTTTGGCCACGCCCCAAATTCCTGCTGACCGCTTGCAGAAGAGCGCGAGTTTGCGGACCGCCTGCCCCCGGCGATTATCTGATTCGCTATTTGAATTTCCTGACAGACAGATACAGACAGACAAACAGACGTTAGCGCTGTATTATCATAGATTCTACTATAATACTCTGTATGTTAATGATGTTAATGGCTGTTGCAAGAAATCATTCCTTGTGGAAAGCGGACATGATTGAAGAAGTTTCTATTTTCGAAGCTGAAAGAAATAATGAAAGCTGCTTTTTCCTGAGCTGAATGACGTTTAGATATTTTTAGAAAAATTAAAGTGTCTGTTTAATTAAAAACGTTGATACGGTTCCTACTCCAACTTTTCATAATAAATTTCACAAATTGCCAAAGTTTTTGTCGAAAGTCTGCCGCCGCCGCGCCAAGAGTCCTAGAACGACAGTTCTCGCGCTGCCCCACCTCTCATTGCTTGAGGATTAAGAAACTACATTCGGTTTCATCCCGGACCAAGCGAAACATTCTACATGGAGCAGCGCTTGCGCATAGCTGAAGGCTTCGCGAGCGCATCTGGCATTTCGTCAAGCAAAGACTAAAAAGCATGAAAAGACGCAGACTTGTTCTCAGCACGATGGGATATACTGTAGCTGCGAAACGGCGACACATGTGCTACCCCTGCGGTAGGCACTCAGAAATATCGCGTTTAAATCACTGTGTTCGGCATCAGGTCTGTGGCTCCCACGATATCAGTAGCATTGTGTTTTATCATGTTCCAGAACTTGATGATCAGTAAAAACATGAGGCACGATGCTAATTGATGATTGAGCTTTGATGAGCCATAATCAGCAATGCAACTTGAAATTCACGACCGCGGACTTCATATTGAGCCTTTCGTAAGTTTGTAGGGTTTTCATTCTTGTTCTCATTTCTTTGTAGAAGAGCTGATCATGTTCTTGGAAACAAGCAAGTTTTCGAAGACAAGCTGATCTGCTTTGGTTCCTCAGCCTCCAAAGAAGGATTTCCCAAAGGGCTGGTTCATCTGTGAAAAATGCATTTTGACCATTTCTCTTGCCCTTCCTGAATGATGGCGTTTTCTCGTCAATATCAGAAAAAAAAAGAGTTGGATTGCTTCAGAAAACAAAGAGTTTGCAGAGTGTCCCTGAACAAGACTTGCAGGTAGTGCTGGTGCTTCTGCACTAAAAATTGCTAAACAGACAAGGGCAAGACGGTCTCCCATACTGTACGCAACCCGACTGCACAGTCTGAACAAATTCCTATTGCATGAAGGTCTAATACACATGTCCAGTGTGCTTTCTTGCGCGAAAAAATTTTGGTCCCTGCCTCAGATGATCGTCGGGAGCAGGCGGTCCGCAAATTCGCGCTTTTCTGCAAGCGGTCAGCAAGATTTTGAGGCGCGGCAAAACTTTCAACGAGCGGTGCCTCCGTGCTCTACCAGCGGACAGCGATACAAAATTTTCTGCAATTGCTCGTCAAATAATCTCCTTCAGCGATAGGCCAAACTTTCAGCAGGCGCTCGGAATCTTTTTAGACTGCTTCGGGCGTACCCACCACCAAAGATTAACACCCTACATACCTGGAGTGTCATCGCTGGTTCAGTTACCGAGTTTGGGGTAATTTCTCTCAGCGGAAAGTATCTGGCTGTGCGGTCCTTCACGAAGGACCGCACACTCAGACAATCGCTGGGGGCAGGCGGGCACCGGAAAAATAGATTGCTGATTTCTCGCACCCCGCTCGCGGATTTTTTGCAAAGCAATCAGGACTTTTCGAAAGACCGCTCGCTGAGTCGGTGGATTTTTGAGAGACCGCTTGTTGAATTTTTTTTCGCTCTTATCTTTTGCACATATATTGCTAAATCTCTGAGGAATCGAGAACTCAGCAAGCGGTCTTCCGAAAAGTCCTGATTGCTTCCCAAAAAATCCGCGAGCGGGGTGCGAGAGATCAGCAATCTATTTTTCCGGTGCCCGCCTGCCCCCGGCGATTGTCTGAGCAGAACCTTAGATAAAGACCGTGCGGCCCCCAGTAATTTTGCATATTCTCGCGGAAGGTTGGCGAGAATGCGGCCACTGCGCCGCAACTAATCCATAAAAAGGCCGCAATTGTACTCCGAGCATTTGTCTAAAACTAAGCCAAAATTCTTCCAAATATCTGCAAGCGGACAGCAAGAAATCAGCGAATTATTTTTCCGGTGCCGCTTGCACATAAATCGCATAACCACCTGCCGGCGATTATCTGAGACGGCGAATGCTGTCATGGCTACCTTGCAAGACTTGACCGGGGGTACATTAGTATCCAATGTATTCCCAAGATCTCACGCATATTATCGTCTGTTCCAATCTATCACAAACCATGGCGTCTGTTTCAATTCTGAGACGATCCCAGGTGCTGGTTAGACGACCTTTTTGGGATCAGATCCGCTGAGTTTTGGAAAAACGAAAATGAAAGTGTAATGGCGGTAGAAGGTTGTGCGAACAAGGAACAAGCATTTTTGACTGCATTTTGCTGGAATTTTGTCATTTCGTTAATTTCTTCTCTACGAAGTTATGAAACGACCTAATAGATCCATAGTCAGGCTGGTAGCTCAGTTGTGCAACCACAGCTACCTTTCGAACGTTGTATTGTATCACGGACAGTTTTTGCAGCTCCTGAGCCCGACAGGGGTAAGCATTTCACTGATGCTATTGGCAGAACTGGTGGTATCTACAGGTGACAATTTGGAAAGGAGAAGTTCAAAATCTGCGTCTTAGGACCCCTTGCGCGGGATGGCAGACTTTCATTTAGCGCTTTGGGCCCCTTCAAAGGCAGCAGACTCCAATTAAAAAATTGCGCGATTAGCATTATCAAGTTGCAGGTGTTCCTCTCTGAGAGCAACGTCTAAAAAACTGTTTCAGCCATCTTGGACTTGAAGAGAACAAACCATTTTGATTAGTATCCAATTCAAGGTACACCTCAATAGATGAATATCCACAATCAACCCTTCCAGCATATTTTCTCGGGTGGAGCTATATCGCGACGACTCCTGCCTTGGAAGCCGTGCTCCCCCACGTACCTAATCACCTTTACTTCTGGGTAAGATTATTACATGAAGGCAAATGAAATAGCAATCATAGCGTAGTCATGGATATGCAGAACTAACAAGCCATGATGCATTCTGACTGTCAAATTTTCAAGTCGTATACTGCTGAATTATTGTTTAGCTTGAAGATGTGTTTATCACTGGCATTTTGAACCAAGGAAGTGCAAGTATTATCGGTATTGATGAATGCAGGTTCTTACGCAATAAAAATGACATGTCCTTGCTAACTAACGCTTGATTCTGCCATCTGCGATCAAAAAACATCACGTTTGCATATGAATACAACTTACTGAATAATAAATCTTTGTTTTACTTAGCCCACACTGTGTATGACCGTTTAATAAAGCTACGCTTTATGATTTTGTTGAACGATGGAGAATCGGCATATCCGAGACATTGATCAGGTCGTAAAGAAAGTTCCCTTGCAATTTTTTTCCAAATTGCTGCAACTCCAAGCAGATTAATTCTTTTTTGAAACTACAAACTTGTTACAAAGACAATTTTGTCTACAACATAAATTTGTCTTGCTGGCTTTGCAGCACCTCACTGCGGTCCACCAGAATGCGCAGAAGGGAAGAAGGTCGACGCGAAAAGTGGCCTATTTGTGCAGAATTGTCTAGGCACGATGAAAGCTGGACTCAATGCTGTAGTTATATGGAAGTCTGCTGGGCTTGGTATGGAGACTATTTAAACCTTCAGTGACCACATGCAAAAAATGTTTTTCCAGAAAGTTCGAAAAATCGATCACTTTTTGCCCTTAAAAATGCGCCATTTTTCGAGTAAGTTGACTTTGAAGTCTCGTCGTTCTGCACAGGGTGGACCAAATCTTTGATTACTGACATTGTTGGGGTAATGCCTTACACGTCTTTTCGACCCATCATCCATGCGTGGCGATCCTCGCAGAAGCGACGCCAGCTGCGAAATGAGTTGCAGTTAGAGGCAAGTTCGACACCTTGTAATTTCCAAGCGCAAATCGCATGACTCGAGTGCAGCTGCTTGTCAGAAGTAAAGAGGATTCCCAATTAGATCACCTATGATATGGACGAAATTCTCTGGATCGCATAAAAAAAATGGCCGTAGGAAGAAAAATGGTGAAATTATTATGGTTGAAAAGATTTTTCTTCTTGATGTGCAGATCAAACACGCTTGGCATCGATAAAAATGAGAAGCCGTATTCAAAATTTTAGTCCCTCTACTGAACAGTATAAAAGACTTGGTGTCAAAGTCCGACTGAGCCCCGAAAAAGGGTTTGAAAATGAAATTTCCAAAAGTGCCCGGGAACTTTATTTACATCCTAATAGCTACGCATGTATGAATGTTGTTACTCATGTGTTTACATTGTTTGTATAAAGTGCATACCAGTCTACATCTTTCAAAAGTCTATGACTTTAACAAAATCGGTCAAAATCCGTATGACGAAGTTGCATCGGTGATTGGTGTGCACTCTTCGAAACATTTCACACAGAATTTCGAAACTGTATTCTCGTCTCTAACGAATACATAGTATGGCAAGACTGTAATGTTGCTTAATGTTGATTATGGTGACTGAAGCCATATAAGGACAAGAATAATCAATTTTTGTTTGTCTCATCAGATTCTACTGCAGCGGAAAATGGAAGCGTAGATTGAATGAAGAAATGATTTACAAAGTACAAAAAGAACACTTGTAAATTTTCTACATCGAGCGTATGGTTAGCAAACCTAAGAAGTGCTAAACAGCAGTTATTGGACGTCGCTCAAGAAATGTATCAAAAACAACAAAAGAGATTGGCTGAGCCGCAGAGGATAGGTATGACATTATCTATCCACAAAACAAACACATTTGGATTTTTCAGAACAAGATGGAGGTGACTACGAAAATTTTGGGCCGTCAAAAAGTAGACCCAATCTCCGAAACGTTCAGATGATCTGATTGTCACTGCGCGTCAAAAACTAGCTTCAAATTCCACCAAAGAAAAAGATGCAACCAGAAATTCGACGAAGAAAGATAAATCAGCATCTGCTCGCTTGCCAACGGACGCAACTGTGGACATGAGCATAGTGGAAAAGTCGAAGATGTACAGGATTAGAAAAGGTGAAATTGCTGTATGAGGACAAAGATTGCCATGTTACAAATTCGGAATGACTCATTATTGATTCATCACTGCAACGACTAATAAAGCGAATTTAATTCAAGCCTGAATGCGGAACTTGTTTCAAGCTTACAGAAATTGATATTTGTTATTGACGTGTTTCTCTATCGTGTTTATTAACCATGCTTTGCTGGCTTGTCACCCACTTTTTGATGAGCAAGGATTGCGCCTTGGGACCGTAGACAGCTGCGTTTTATGCATAGCTTACCCAGAATAAGGCAGGTGCATCCAAGCGTCGGTGGTGTCAGGTTGGTGAATACCTGGCAGGAACCAGTCGCAGGAGGTTTGGACAGCCCGGAAAAGTGGCAGCGGCATTCCCCAATCCCAACACCTGACCTCCCTTGACCAAATAGAAATTTTTCGTCCTCAACGAGGCCCTTATTCCCTGGTTTGTTCTGCTGAAAGGTGACAGTGCTAGTTTCTTACTCTAACAATGTTTTTCACTCACACAGGCTTTGGCACACGTTTACGTGTATGAGATTAAGATAAAGACATTAAGTCAGCCTTGTTCTTAGAAAGTGAGAATGGCACTACCTGTTTTTATTTTTAAGAAGGCGACGAAGTTTTACTTTCCATCACAGAAAAAGATGCAGCCAAATAATGTGAAGTAGGAAATTAACAATATTGATGCAATATAATGTTTCACGAAAATCACGTTGTCTTATGGTGAGGCACGTTAAATACTTCTATTTGGCCAAGGTCACTATAGATGCTAATAGGATCAAACCATGGTCGCAGCGCTAAGAGTTTCAGCTGCATGTGCGCACTATCAAAGCAAAGAGATTGAGTAGAGAGCAGACAAAGCTAGTCTTAGACGTGACGCAAAACCCTCGCGAAGCGGATTCCCTTCATGCTAGTTTCGGCCTAAAGCCTTGGCCATACGCGCATTATAATACGAAGAAGCGCAATTTAGGAAATATTCACCACATTTTAACATCGTCACAAAAAAAAAACTCGGAAGAGAAAAAAATTATTTCAAGAATTTCCAGGAAAAAACCAATTTCAGCAATATTGCCGTCGATGATTTCAAAGTGATGATGAGATATCGCAAGATTTCGGCCAAATCGCGGCGATATCCTTGGAATAGGTATGTCCTAGGAAATACGTTCAGCGATCCGTCGCGCCCGACAGCTAGCACGACCACGTGCATGAATCGCCGGCATGCAAAGGGCGTTTAACAGTTGTCCGATTGCACAAATAGCATCGCGGTGATTTTTTTGTCGGTATGGGCAAGGCTTAATGGAACTGGGATAGACAATAACCTCGATCGCTGTAGCGTGGCATCAGTCATGCCCCCGAAAAAAATTTTCCTATGAAAAAATGAATTTTTTGAAAATTTCAAAAATTAATTATTTACAAGTGCAGACAAGTCATTTGCACAATTTTATAACCCATGTAAGTGACTTTCAAGAATTTCGCGACCCATTCTCGGGGGGGGGGGGGGCGCCTCCCCTCTGCTACCCACTGTAAGTTACATATGATTCAACAATAGCTACAAATATTAGCCGTACAGTAGGTACACTGGGCTTAAAGGCAGCGGCTCGGCAGAATGACAATTTTGGGATATTCATCGTTCTCGGTTCTCCTGTATGAGCTAAGTCCGAGATTGTGCTTTGCAGCTTCAAAGGATATCAATAATCAGCATTTCCAAAGGTGAAAAGTGCTATGCGGACGGCGTAAGCCTGCCATCTGAAGCGCGAATGGCTTGTGAGTGGAGGCACCGTACCCATCTCGGCGACATTTGGATTACTAGCTTCAGCAAACACTTTCGCGACCCGCCCAAACAGCACTTTTCACGTCAGAAAAGAGAGTTATTGATATCTTCAAAAGCTATAAAGCACAATTTCAAACTCAGCTCATCCAAGATAGTCAAGAACGGAATATCCCAAACTAATCATTCTGGCGAGTCCCTGCTAAGGGTGTACCGTCTTTGGGGATGAGTTCATAACAAAAACAGATGGATCAAATGAGCCCGCATAGTTTGCGCAGATCCCTATGCTGACAGCGTGAGTGGGCACTCAGTAAAAACGCTCTAACATGGCAAACAAAAAACTATATTATTCTTCTTGTATACATAGTAAGACCGATGTTTCTACTATACGGTTGTCGCAAAAAAAGAAAATTTGACCAATAAATGGAGTGGGAGAAAAAAAGGCAAAAGTAAGCCAGTACTCTTTTATTGATTTGGAGCACTGCTTGATCATACTTGGCACTTGATTGTATCGCGCCACGTTGATTCTGACCGACTAGACACTAGCGCAACTCAAACATGGGTAAAGAATCAAACCTTCACTATATGGATTTAAAAACAACATGCAAGGGTAGAAATAGCAAAATAGCATTAATTTTAATGAGTATGAATTTAATTTGCAACTAAGTATGATTTACTAATGGAAGGCACGAATTTATGAGTGAAAGCAGATGAGCGCAAACATAAGCAGCTAACCTCACAGTACACTGCATTCTTTTTATATGCATAAGACCACATCAAAGTCACGATACATGAATTCCGCTGGCAAACCAAAGTATCGTGAGGAATACCCACATCTAATGATAACACCCCATTCTTGGGAAAGATGCTACAAGCTACTGGGCACTACTATATGTTGTGCGGTTGATGTGATCGTTCACAATTCTGAGGTAAAAAGCAATTATTGTGAATTTAGCTATGAATTATTGTGAGGTTAGCTGCTTATGTTTGCGCTCATCTGCTCTCACTTTCATGATTTGCTTATCGTATCTCGGCAATGTCCAATGATAATTTTGGATGACTAAAATTTTTAGACACAGTCGTTGTGTAGGTTGCTGTTGTCCACTTTTTCCGCTAATTATATTTCTCGATGGGAGAAGATAAATCAAAATTTCTTGAATTTTCGAAGAGCTGAGTTATCGTGAGGAGCAGACAAGATTTCTCCTAATGACAGAAAGAGTTGGCATAATACGGAAACGGTAGCTTAGTAGCGGAAAATTAGCTCAAAAAAATGGGATTTAATTTTGCGACAGGTTACCTACACAGGGGTGTCGTGCAAAGTATCCCAAAAGTATCGTCCGCTCTCGACTTCGTGCTGAAATGTTTCGCGTCTTTGATCTACGGTGCACATGGGTACATTGGTCTTCGGAAATTTTTTTAAAAAAACCTCAATTTCTAGCATTTCTGCTCACATGGTCTTATCCGCGCTAAGAAAAAAATCCATTTTACAAAGAGAGTATTTTCGGTTAAAGTGTTCCTTTCTAATAAATTCTGTACACTTTTGAAGGGGGTTCGACCTGTACTGCTCTCTTTGAGAGCTAAGGATTGTCCCGTTCATGCTCATACTTAACCTATTAAGCGCAAGCTATGAATTCTCTTTTCGCATTAAAGTTTGAACTTTCAACCAGCTCACATTATAATTTTTTGTTTCCTATCAGGATGATCTTCTTTGATGTAACACGTTCATTGAGAGCATCAATGTACGCATAGATAAAGTAAATAAGATAAAAGTAACGATTGGATCACTCGATATGCTTTCATTTTTCGCTACAGAGAGACACTCATAATTCGCAGTCCAAAGGCGCCGCGCCCCGTGAGTGTATAGTTATCAGATCAGCGTTGCATCACATCCGAAATTGTGTAATTCACTGCAGAAGTCTCCTTGACTGGAATTTTCGTCAAAAAAGTGCGAGAACAACAAAAGAACGGGCTTCCTCCAAAGCACCCTGTTCCTGTTTGAACGAGTGCAGTAGCTCCCGCCAGGGCTGAGGCGCAGTCCCTAGGATTGGGTGCAGACCCTTCTGAACCTGCTCCACTCTCGACGGCTCGGAGAGGTCAGCATTAATTAGAGGTCACATCGTGATTGGCTGCCTCGCGGTGGCGAGCGACTGACCTGAGCAGTTGCGTTGCGGAGGTGGACGAGTTTCACGGTGGTGATTTACTCCACTTTTTGAGTTTTTGGAGGAGATTTATTCCCTGTACCACTACATAAGGTTGAATCGTCCGGACTCCTAATGTGGTATGTTTCTAATTTACAAAATGTTTTTGATATCTTTTTCAACTTCCACATCTGTGTTTTTTTTTTCAAAATTTGTACGAGTTTGATTGCATGCTCTCCTACGCTAGCCATCCTTGCAGCATCATGTAGCCACATTCAATATGTGCACACATAGATGCCAGTAAGGAAAGCATACGTTTTTGTATTGGTGACGACTGTGGAATTTTTAACAACACCTACATCAAACTTTTCTCTGGTCGTGTTCTAGTCGAGTAAGATTGATCGCCTTCAATGACCGTGATTAACGGGATTGATTTTGGTAGCGTTCGTTTTCTCCGATGCCAGCATCATGTATCTTGAATCTTAAAAACTCCAGATGCATGTTCGTAGTTGCCATTAAGCAAAGTGATAGTAATTTTTTGGAAAATTTCAAAGTGACATTGAGATGTCGAAAGGAAATCCGCATCTGATGACGAAAATCTAGCATAGGTTATTAATTCATGTTATATCTCTTTGAAAAGTTGCCAGCAAATTAGACTATGTGGGCCTTCCTCAAAACATCAAGCAGCTCACATTAACATTAATATCTGACGATGCATAACGCTGTAAGGATCGCGCACATAGGAAAGTTACATAAGAAAAATGCAAATAAGTGAGCGTAGAAGAGTTCCAGAGGAATGTGAGAAGTTTTTTGTCATGAATATTGAAACTAAAAAAACTCCGTGTATCTTATATATAAAGCTGAATGTCTGTTTGTATGTATGTCTGTCTGTCTGTCTGTCTGTATGTACTATGTTCCGAATAGAAAATTCCATTTCTGAACCGATCCGGACCAAACTTGGCACACATACACTTCGGACTCCGGCGGGTGTCACAGGCTAGTTTTCGTCATCGATCGATATCGATTTTATCGATTTTATCGATTTTTTTGTAAAGTTTGCCCCGTAGGTGCCCCCCCAGCCCCGTAGATGAACTCTGCAAAAAAATCGATAAAAATCGATAAAATCAAAATCGATCGATAACGAAAAGTAGCCTATGACACCCGCCGGGGCCCGAAGTGTATGTGTGCCAAGTTTGGTCCCGATCGGTTCAGAAATGGAATTTTCTATTCGGAACATACGGCGGAGCCGGGTAAGCCAGCTAGTTTTACATAAAGTAACATACCTGTAGGCGAGAACAAGGAGCAACTTGGAGGACGGCAGTTACGTATGAATAAATCCAGCGAAACTGGCTTGCATTCTAATGTTGGAGCCTAATAGAAGTAACTGGTGGTTTTCGAAAATACGAGCACTCGGCGGAAGCTTTCGAAAATCATCAGTTCCATTCTATTCGGCTCCAATTAGAATGCAAGCCAGTTTCGCTGGATTTATTCGTACATAACTACTGACCTCTAAAATTTGCTCCTGGTTCTCGCCTACAGGTATGTTACTTTATGTAAAACTAGCTGGCTTACCCGGCTCCGCCCGGCCCTGTCAAAACACTATGTCAAAGACACTATCCCTATTCCTGTACGCCTTGCCCACGCCTACATGTCAAATCACTATTCCCGCCCCGTAGCTCAAACTTTGCAAATAAAATCTATAAAATCGATAAAAGAATCGATAATCTTGAACACTAATATTGTATTCGGAATCCCCATGCTCGATTACCCCCTGTGCAAACTCCCAGCTCCGCAGGTCAAACTTTACAAAAAAATCGATAAAATCGATAAAATCGATATCGATCGATGACGAAAACTAGCCTATGATACCCGCCGGAGTCCGAAGTGTATGTGTGCCAAGTTTGGTCCGGAACGGTTCAGAAGTGGAATTTTCTATTCAGAACATATGTACATACAGACAGACATACAGACAGACAAACAGACATTCAGCTTTATATATAAGATACATTTTCGGAGTTTTTTTAGTTTCAAGATTTATTTGAAAAAAACTCCTCACATTCCTCTGGAACTCTTCTACGCTCACTTAATTGCATTTTTCTCACAGGATGTCCCAAAAGTCTTTAAGCCTAACTTTCCAACGTAGTAACTTTGTTAGTATTCCGCGCTTATCGGTCAGATTTTGCTTATGCATACTTCGTCTAGTTTTCAGTATTCCTCAAGAAAATCATACCGTTTGCGCTGCACATTCTCAAGATATTGCTCTTGGAGCAAATGATACTACGGTTTTGAGGACGATTCAATGTAAACGTACCCTTTATTCAAACATCAATGGCTTTTTTGCCTTTGAAGCTCTTGCGGAATCTTGAACTGCATATCGTAGAGCTAGTTTCACTTTACGTTTACAGTGCAAAACTAATCAGTGCTCTATGTTCGTTAATGTAGGATTAAGATACGAACACTTAAAGTAGTGCCGTGCCATTAAGAAAAACAAGTTCTCGGGAACAAAAATCCGAGAAAGCTGAAAACTCCAACACCAATTCAGTTTGTGTCACTAAATCTGGCTGTAACCTCTGCATTGTTTACTGAAACATCATTTCAAATTCAATCCACGTACACCGTAATTCCTATTTTCTTGATGTTCTCAAGAACTTGATTGCTACGTTTTGACACTTTTGTTAAATTTCATAGGCGCGCTTCTCAGATCAACGTGCTTTTAGTCGCTGGCTCGAAAGCCTTTGACTTTTTTCTGTGATTAGTTATGCACAGCAAGGTCTCCCCTGTTCCACACTAAATTTTGGGCAGTCGGGAACGCTTGCTTCAAAAGGTGTGAGACATTCTCGACGTCAATTACTTGCCTGCCACGGTGCATGCGTTCCGCAAGACTGTGAGGGCTTGCGTGAAGGCCAAATGAGGGTTTTTCGAAATCTGAGTGTACCTTGTTATTTTGTAGGTTCTTCACAAGATTCCTTCTAAATTTCATGTGTCAATGTTGCTTCGTATAGTGTCGCAGCTGAAAAAATATTAGGCTTAAAGACTTTTGGGACACTCTGTAAATAACTTTCCTATGTGCGTGATCCTTACAGCGTCATGCATCGTCACATATTGTTGAATGTGAGTTGCTTGATGTTTTTGAGGAAAGCCCACATAGTCTTATTTGCTGGCAACTTTTCAAAGAGATATAACATGAATTGATAACCTATGCTAGATTTTCGTCATCAAATGCGGATTTCCTTTCGACATCTCAATATCACTTTAAAATTTTCCAAGAAATTATCATCACTTCCCTTAATGGCAACTACGAGCATGCATCTGGAGTTTTCAAGATTCAAGATACGTGATGCTGGTGCATCAGAGAAAACAAATGCTACCAAAACCAATCCCGTTAATCACGGTTATTGACGATCACTCTTACTCGACTAGAATACGACCAGGAATGATATCCATAGTCCATGATGGAGGAAAAGGGACTTCCAACTCCATTTTATTCGTTCGCGGTAGAAATTGGTCGGAATGTGCTTTCGCTAGCGTTATCCAAAAATTTTTATCTAATCGCAACCACGAGGCAAAGCGGTGTGATGAAAATGTTTCAACCCTACTTGAGCTCTCGCTTACAAAAGAATCATGCGAAAAGTTCATTTAAAATGGGGCAAAATGGGATTTACCTCCATTTTAAATGGACTTGAAAGCCCATTTTACTCCCAGCAGCAAGGTGAGCTGGGACTTAGCCCATTTTTGACCTTTTTGCATATTTTTGATGGCGATTTTTTGAGAATGTGTTCTTCAGAGCATTGTAAGGTAGCAAGTGAGTGGAAAAAGTTTCATTTTTATAAAGTTTGAAATAAGTGTTTCTTTCTAAACTTATACAAACGCTATGAAAATCATGGAAGAAGCTCAAATTCATCAAAATATTCGCTAACAAACTCAAATGCTTCCAAATATCAGGTCGATGCGAAAATTCCTTTGTAAATGAAATAAAGTTTGTTATCTCTTCAAAACATCAACCAAAACTGAATTCACGATTTGTATTCAAAAATAAAAAAATTTGCGTTTCAATATAATTCTACCTTTTAACTAATCTCGCAAAACCGAACCTCAAATACGGCATTTCCGCGATTTTGACTTTGGTTTTTGTGAAAAATTTCCTACTAGCAATAGTCAACACATTCAATTATTTGGGGATATAAACATTAGTGCTGAGAGACAAAGAAGAGCATGGCTCAAAAAACCCTTTGGATCATAGTGTAGTACAAGGTTTTCTATAAGATAAGCATTTTGATTCACAGATTGCAGTGCAAGTCTAGCCAAAGTTTGCATTCCGCAGATAGCTCTACATACGAATTTGATTCAATGCAGATCCTAGAAGTCTCGAGAAGCGAAGGCCCGAATATCATATGAATTTTTTCTTGGAGCTAATTTAGAGCATAGCCATCGATAATAAATGGTATTTTGTGAGGGGTTACGAAGTGGTAAAGAATAAAAAATTTATGTGACTGACATTGTAAATTAGGAAGCCTAGTCAGACACCGACCACCTAGTGGAAATGAGTTTGCAATAATGAGTAAACAGGTTGAGACAAGTTGGAGAAAGGTTTGCTGAAGAAGATTTGTATGGAATGAATGGATTCGCGAATGCGATATCTTATCGCACCGCATGGACTAAGTCCATTTTATTCGCCACGAAAAGACCATTTCGCGGGGACTTTCGTGGATATCATTCCAGCTTTCACCGCTGACTAAATTCCCTCGCTTTTTGAATTATTTCCGAATCGAGTCACTCTCCTTCTTCTGCTCATACACCGATCCCTTTTTCATCATTCCATCCGTTTTTCTCAAGACTGTTCTCATTTTTTGCTGCTACTCTTTGTACTTAGAGTGCCACTAATACCCGCAACCATTCTTTTGCACTCCGCTGCAACTGCCGAACAATGGCCTTGGCATTGTTTTTTTTTCTATCACTATCGCTTAGTGGTCAATGTATCGGTATCGTTTCTTTCCAAACATCAGACACTGTTTATTTCTTTGCCCTTGTCTCAAGTATATCATAGAAAAATTTTTTAATACATTTGTTTGATTCTGAAATCGACTGAAACTGATTTCGAAAAGAAAATTGAACTGCGCTGAAATGCTGCGCATGTTGTCAATAAGATTAGTCCAAAAGTTCGTTTGCAATTTTTTCCAAAAAATTATAACATCTTTGCATCGCGGTGGGTTTCCTTGAGATTATGTTCATTTTAGAATAGAGATCATGCTCTTTGCAGCACTACCGCTGCCATGAGTCGATGTGAGCATATGCGAAAATTAGAAACCTATGAAAAAAAATCACTTAGGATTGGAATTTTCAAGCAAGGTCATAAAAATTCTGAGTGAATTTCTGTTTAAAGGAGGGATGGCTTGTTACAACAGCACCTTTGTCGTGATTTAGTACGAGAAAATGTGAGATTAAAAGCAAAGAATAGAAGTTCTCAATAATGACATTCTTTGAGCAAGCTCAGAAAAAATCTGGGAAGCGAGGAGAGCGAAACAGTCATAAAAATAGGTTTCACCTATTCTATCTGAACAAAATTCGTGTTGATAGAGGGCAGATTTACCATGAGAAACGCAATGCATATCTCTCAAAAATCGTAACTTTTCATAGGGACAAATCAGCACATATTTTGTTCAGCAAAGAAGAGGAGATCTTGAAACTATTCTACTTGTATCTTTTTTCAAGGTTTTTGAATTTTTGATGAGCGCTTAAATCAATGAAATTTGGGTGATCTTCTTCTTTTTTTCCATTCTGCAATGCTTATAAACGCGATTTCACGATCAGAAATTCATGGTCTCTTCATTCCATCAAAATTTATTACTGGTAAATCTGTGCAAATATCGGCGAGTTAGGGTTTCTTGAAAAATGGTATGAACGAACTTTTGGACTAACCTAGTATACTTCAGTCTTTTTTTGACCAAGACTTACGATTTCAAAAATGAACCGGCGGTCAGAAGATTATACAAACAACGTAATAGATGTTCAATTGCAGAGGGTCATTGGTTAACAATGTAATAATGTTTGTTCGAATAGGTTATTGATAGGAGTATTCAGTGGAGTCTCCGACACCTGCATGTGAGATTTTTTGAATGCGGAAACTTGCGCTTTTGTGGAAACTCTGCACTTGAAGGAGTTTGGGAAAGTAGAATTGTTGAACATGTGTTTTTGTCGCCTCCGCACCCATGTCACTTGCGCCCAACTAATTTCTAAAGCTTACTTGATTTTTTTTTCTGCTCAAGCGATCTCATTAAATGATAAATGTTAACCTTAGTTGGTTCACTCCTCGACTGAATTTCTTCATTTTTACAGAGATACACGTATGAAGACGTCTCCATGATAGGGGTGCCTTCCAATTCCATTTTTGCATCTTCGCAAAGGGCGTTCTTCATGAACTGAGTCTTCTTCCGATTTATTCGCATTCCGATCTTCTTCCCTACTTCGTTTAGTTCCTTCAGCATCGCCTCTGCTTCAGTGATACTGCTCGAGAAAAGGACGATGTCATCCGCAAAACGAAGGTTGGATAGGAATCTCCCATCAACTTGTATGCCTCTCTCTTCCCAGTCTAGTGACTTCATACCCACTACAAGGCTGCGGTGAACAGCTTCGGCGAAATAGCGTCGCCTTGTCGAACCCCCTTCTTAATTGAAATGGTTAGGGAGCGATGGAATAGCTGCATCGTTGTTGTACAGTCCTTGTAACAGTCGGCTACCGTCCTCACGTAAGCTGGGTCCATTCCTTGATCGACTAGCGCAGACAGGATGGCGTTTTTCGACGCTGTCAAAGGCTTTCTCGTAGTCGACGAAGGTTAGGACGAGAGGCAGTCGGTAGACTCCCGGTAGACTTCTATGACCCTCGAAATGTTCTGGATGTGGTCTATGCAGCTGGATCCTTTGCGAAATCCAGCCTGTTCTTGGGGTTGGGCTTCATCCAGTGTCCTAGATATGCGTGCGATAATCTTCGTGAAGAGCTTGTACAGCACACTTAGCAGGCATATTGGACGGTAATTTCGAAGATCTTCCCGTTCACCTTTCTTAAAAAGAAGGACGGTTCTTGACGTTCTCCACTGGTCGGGAATCCTCTCCTTTTGAAGGTAAGATGTCAGGTGCGACGCGAGAATCTCGTGTAGACGTTGTCCTCCGGCTTGCAGAAATTCAACGGAAAGATGGTCTGGTCCTGGAGCCGTGGATGTCCTCATGGTCTGAATCGCCGTGCGCACTTCAGCAGGTAGAATTCGTGGTGGTACTTCTCCAGCAGGAACAACGGGCGTCGGCACGGGTGTTGATGAGCGGAAGATGGTATAGAAGTTCTTCACGATGGATTCCATCTTGTATCGGGAAGAAGTCGGAGTCCCGTCTTCGTTCAATAGTGCAGCCAGCGGTACGTGATATTGACAGAGGTCCCTTCGGCATTTCTTAAGACTTCGTCTTCCTTCGGCTGCTTCCAGTATCTTGGCTTGCCTGTACTTCCTGCGATCCTCCTGCATAGCTGTTCTGCAACTGGCGTTGGCTATCAGTCGCTCAAGATAGGTTGCATTCGGATCCTGCCTCAATGATCTTCTTCTTTCGAGCAATTCCTTGGTGGTCTTCGACTTTCAAGTTCTTCTCAGAAGTCACTGAGGCACATTCTCCGCAGGGTCGCAATCCTTTCAGAAGCCGGTCGTAGTCGTACGTTGGGTCCTCCTCGATGGGCCAGTCACATCTTGATATGAGCTCCTCCAGCCTGTTACCGTCATAAACGACTTCCTTCTCGCGGCACTGTGACAGACTTTCTTTTCCAGCCTTCGGCTGAGTCGTATCTTCGCTCGAAGGAGGCGGTGATCGGAGCCACTGCAGGAAGATGGAACCACTGAGACATCGAGCAAGCTTCGGTTGGTGAGAATGTGGTCGATCTCCGCGTGAGTCGTTCCGTTGGGCGATTCCCATGTCCACTGGCGATGTTCTTCCTTCATGAAGATGAAATTTGGAAAAGTCGTCGGCGGAGAGAAGCCCAAGGCGACGGTTGCCGTTTTCACTCCGGACCCCATATCCCGACCCTATATTCCTTTTTTCTGGAATTTTCAGTGGCATCCATTTTCGCGTTAAAATCGCCCATAACAAAGACACTTGTAGAGGGAATTCTTATCGCGGACGACCTCCTCCACATTTAGAAAGTTCTCGTTCCAAATCGTCAGCTGCTGATGTTGGCGAATAGCAATTGATAATGCAGATGGTCTTCTGACGTGGGGTCGAAGTCGTAGGATGGCTAGCCGAGGTGATAAGATCTCATGCGAATCGATGAGATGGACGATAGATGATTGGACGACAAAACCAACGCCTCCAACATTTCGTGATGGAACCTTTTCACCACGAATGATGAGGGTTCCATCACTCATCTGTCAAACGTCCTTTTTCCTGGACTTCGTTTCCTGCAGAGCGATGATGTGGTACTTGATGTGCTCTGCAGCGTCGAGAAGAGCGGAGGTCGGCATTTGTAGAGACTGTCCTGGCGTTGTAGGTGCAGAGCATAAGGCAGTCTCCGTGGCGTGTCGTCCGGGCAGACGTGTCGTTTTTGTCTAATCCAAAAGGCGCCCTGAGGACCTGACATCAGTCTTGCTACCACCCGGCGCCGTAGGCGGGATCCGATGTGCAGGGTTTCTTTCTATTCTTCTAACTGGTGGAGTAATGAAATTTTTCCCCTACAAGAGCAGACTTACTGGGCCAACTCTTGATTTCCACGGGGCGATCGCTGACCCCGGGCTTGGAGCGGGGAGACAACCAGACGGCGGTGGATCTGGCCTGACCTGGAAGAATTCGTAGCGTGTAAAAATTCTATTTTAGCGTGCATTTACTGCCAGTCGACAGATGCACTTAAGTGCGAAAAAATTAACTCTAGCCGTACTGACATTTAGTGGGATTGCGATTGACCATTAGAAGATACAGATAATGAACTTTCACAAAACAGCACACATGGCGTTTTTGTGGCATTATCACAGCCACATAAACACAATTATAGCAAAATTAAAGGAAGCAATTCTTCAAAACACTTTATGGAACAAAGGTTGCTGCGTACGATTACATAAAAATTCCATCAGCTCTCTAAAACAGAACCTAACTTTTAATATGAGGAAGGTCTACTCTATGTAGTAGAATTTCAAATTCTGTAATGTTTGTTATGTGAAAGATATTAACCTAGCTACCCACAAAGCTTCTGTTAAAATTTTTACGTAGCATCACTCCGCTTCCAACTTCAGTTTTCATTTCAATGAAAGCAGAAACGAAAACTCTGAACACTTTACAAGGTTTTTGATGTTTCAAGTTTTACCAGAGTAATTCCGCTGTCACTAAATGTTGCAAACACGGTTTGAAGAAAGAAGTCACAATTTTGTGTAAGCACTGGCTCAAATATCTGACCTTGACTTCTGTTTTCGCAAGGAACATGCGATGTAAGGGGACTTTTATTTACTAATTTTGTTTTTGAATTTAATGTGGGCTCAAACTCTTCAGCATGTATAGGGGTTCAAAAAGTTTCTGGCCTTAAGTCATCGAAAGAAATTCTTGCGCGCTTTTTGTTTTACTGCATTCGCTAAAGCTAGAGACCACCAAATCAAAAAAGGGAGCAATTTTTTGGTGGAAAACTTCAGACGGTATTCTGCATCACTTTTATTCGGTTTTCTCAAAAAAGGCAAGTGCGCTACTTCATTGACTCTAATTTTGAAGCTAGGTCGTGAGTGTATACTCTCTGTACACCAGAAGTCCTGCGATAGCCTACGACCAGAAATTTTTCAAAGGCAAATGAAGCAAACGACTGCGTTGGAAGTTTATTAGCTAATTCTTTAGAAACCTTGTTTCAACGTCTATGCACTTGTAGCACAATTCTCTTGCTGTCGGATATTGTATAGTGTTCTTCCACCACAAAACCTGGTTGGCAGAACAACACTATACAATTCTCGATACATTATGCCCAGGTATAAAGAAGAGAGTACGTGGAAATCTCTCGCTGTCATTGTGCACTTTTTCAAAAATGTTGCGTTTTTCAAGTCTCCGTAGAAAGAATTTCGAAAGATTGAAGATAGGTTTTGACGAAAAAATTTTGGAACCGCCTTTTGTTTTCAAGACACGGTATTTCGGATAGGTTTTGACGAAAAAATTTTGGAACTGCCTTTTGTTTTTCAGGACGCGTATTTCCGAATGTTTTGATTATACGAAAACTGAAACTTATATAAAAAACAAGAGAAAAAGTGCTTGCAGATAATGTGCAAAGTTCTCTGCAAAATTAATTTTCCCTTTGTAATTAGCATTTCAGTACAGCTGTAGAAAAGCTACCCTATTTTCAGGTGTATAAGCCGCACTTTTTTAAAGTTTCGCCCGGGCTGCTCAGCTGCTTCACTGTGTTTCGAGAAGCGATCCTTATGCCGCACGATTCTTTCAGGCAATACGCAGCACGGTATAGTGTTCTTTGGATGCGAGTTCCATTGATGTGTTCGGGCTGATCGATGTAAGCTAGGACCATCCCGCGGCTTATACACCTGAAAATAGGGTAATTAAGAACCAGAGGAAACCCAGAAAAGCCTGTTCTTTGTTGAATTGGTAGTCCTCAGGTTATAAGCACAATAAAGTAAAAAGCTCTTTTAAATCTGATTGCAGAAACATCCCGTATAAAAACTGTGATGTATGGGCTATTGCAAGGCTACGCAAGGTTGCTTAGTGTTCATTGTTCAAGTATAAAAATCTGTTAGGTTGTTGCAAAAATAATGTCCGATTTTCTAGGCCTACTTTCTGAACAACTTTTTTCATTTGAAGATTCTGTTTCGATATGGATTCTGCAAATCATTGGAAAGCTTTCTTCATTACTTTCTAACATTGGCGAAATTAAGCCTCTGTCTCCTCTGTGAAAATTTTACCAGCATCTCACACAGCTGCACCCAAAATCGAAATAATTTCATTGCTCTGAGACCTTGGTCACAACTCAGACGCAATTAAACGAATTTTTTTGAAAACATAGCTATGCATTTATCGAACATTGTTTACCTATAGCTGATCAAGTAGATTTCTTGAAAATATCTAATCCGAAAAATCGAAGCCCTGAATTAGATACTCGCTGCTAGTAATCTATGGATTCAAAGTTTTCCATAATTGAAGCATTCCGAAGCCTCGCTCATTTCTGTATGCTTGAGGTCAGGACATCCTTTTTACAATTTTTGCAGAAAGTAGCTGTTCAATATAAGAAGAATTTTGGAATTTCTATAGTTTGGGACTTTCTGGCCTACCACAAATAGGCTCAAAAGTGGACAACTTCGAAATTCTATCTTTTCTTTTCGCAGAACTCCTTTGTTGAAGTCTTCTCTAAGCAAGCATATACTACTGGATTGCGTCTTCAAAATAATTTGATTAGTAGCCAAACAAAGCTTGAAGGTAGTTGTAATCTCTCAAAGACAAGGTTTTCAAAATTTCCTTCCCGTTTGCAATATCAGTAAATGCAGGTGCGCGTTAGGTTAGAAAAGGTTTACTTCTCCAGATGGTTCTGATTGCAATCAGAAATATGAAGACTGAACAAAGTTATGGCCTTTTGGATTGAACTTTGCAAACGAACATTATTTTTGCAACAACCTAATACATAGTGGCATACCGAGGGGTAGAGGGGGGGGGGGCGCCCCCTCGGTACGCCACTGGTATCTAGATTATATGTGTTCTAAAAGTGCGCAAGTGACCTACTTATTCAAATGACTAGCGGCCCAATGACTCCTAGGCGCAAAATCATTTCAAGGGCCTACAATAAATGCCATGCAAGCTTTCGATTTGCAAACCGAACTCAAGAGTATTTTGATGGACACAGAATGATATATATAGACCAAAGCATGCTTTTTTTCAAAAGTTAACAACATGTCCCAAAAAGGTTTTGAAAGAGGTAAGCTTTTTGAAGCCACTTTTGATTTTGAATGCCAAAGCCTGTGACTTACATGGGAAAGATAATCGCTCAATATAACAGCCGCTCGCATACCTATAAGGTCCGGTAGCCCACGGAAGTGATGCTATATGGGCGAAACTTGTCCTTTCTCTTAAGTCTTTGCTTTACAGGGTGGCCGTAAAGTAGTAGAAAAGTAAAAGCAGGGTGTTACAATATATGTTGTATCTTTTTACGCCAACATCTAATTATGGTATCTAGTGCGCCCGTTGGGTAAATGGCCTCTCTATCAGAAGTGAAAATCGCTTAAATACGCCCATTTCAAAACTAGCAATTCTTAATGAGTTTCTGTTCAATCAGCTGTAAGACAGCACCGTTTTCGGAGCACTGTAATCTATTAGGTTGATGCAAAAGAAATGGCCGATTTTCCAAGCCTTTTTTCAGGGCAACTTTTTTCCATCAATGCTTCTTCTTTACAATGGATGTAGTATGTTGTCGCAAAGCTGTTTTCATGCTCTATCTAACGGTGCTTGAAACGGGCTCTCATCCTCACTTCTTATAAAGTTACTAAGCTGTAAATAACTACATCCAAATTCAGAATTTCTTTGCACTCACTTTTCCGGCCAGAATTCAAGCGCGTATCAATGGGATTTCTTCAAAAATTTAGCTATTGTATGTAATAGAAATTTTCTACATTATGCATACTTAACTGCATTCTTAAAAGCTATCCAGGCTGAGATATCGGAGCCTAAATATGGGTAGCTGTTGCGGTCATTTTATGACCCATAATTTTCTCTTGAGGAAGTCAGTCGCCAAAGCTTTGCTCAATTCTGTAAGCGTAGAGCTAGGACATTTATTAGCAATTTTTGCAAAAAAATCCAGCTGTTCAGTACGAAGAAAATCAGAAAATTCTATATTCCGGACCTTGAGGCACACTGAAAAAATGTTTAAAAAACTGAGAAATTTTAAATTTCGATTTTTTCTTTCTCGCAAACTTTTTTGTTTGAATTCTTTTTAATGTGTTTTGTACTACTGACTTGCGGCTACAAGATAGGTCACTTTTCATTCATACTAAGAAACTCTGAAGGAAGTTATGAATTGTCAAAAACAAAGTTCCCTCAGAAGAACCTTTTTGTCTTTTAGTCCGTATTTCTCTTCCAATTCATGGTTTGAGCATAACTAAGTATGCGCTGTATTGCGAAAGGATTTCTGCTTCTGGAGGTCTTTACTGCATTCAGAAATGTGGATCTTTCAGAAAGTTATAGCACATCAAAGTGAGAATTCGCAAATCGGCCACTGCTTTTGCATCAACCTAATATTTTAGGTTGAAGGTAGTGATGATGTTAAGACATGGTCTGTTACACAGAATATGCTCTACAAAACTGCATTCATTACAATTTTTTCGAATTAGAAAAAAATTGCTAGAACGCATTGTCTCATCGTATCCTAAACACAGCACTTTCTGAAAAGTCGAACCAGTGGTAAGCTATTGAAGCCTACTTATTTGCATGCACAGGAGCCCATTTTCCTTGATGCATATCAGATGTCTCCGTTCTTTACCGGCAATAATTATAATATTATCCCTGGCTGTTTGTATTTTTTTGATGAAAAAATAGCAAACACGAGCGTGAGTCCATGCTTTTCATTCACCCTGTACTGTGATGTGTTAAGACCTGCACTCTTTTTCGCACACGGCTTCTCCATATGTCCAAACTCTCTCCATCTTAGACTTTTTATTCAAATTTCCGCATTTAGGCAAGTGGAAGTAAAAGTTAAAAATTAATTCATTCGTGCATAGCTTTTTTATGAATATCGTAAGTCTCCCTCTTCAAATTCCCGTAGAGCCTTCACGAAGACCATTTCTTCCCACAAAAATTGTCGTAACGCGCAAATGTTTCTCCTTTTTTACTCATAAATGTAGCTATGTTGCCTTGACAATTTTGCCGTAACAGTTTCCGAGAATTCCACAGCCGCGGTATAACTTATTTTTCTCCGTCTTCAAAGCATGCGAGGTAACGTTAGGCCAAAAAAAATCCCCTTGCCAAGTTGGCAAGCTTACGCCCTAGGCGGAGGGCCGCCCACCTGTGGATATCCTTCTCTGCACTAGGGCGTGCTTACCGCCACAGTTAGGATTTTAGGGTTCCACGCGACTCTGCTCTCCAGCCTTAGCGGGAACTGTTTCAACCGTTCAAATTCAAATTGAATAGTTTTTAAAAAAAGCTCCCGTCGCTATCGACGTCAGTTTTTGGATTAAGCGTAGCGATAAGCCTAGGTAACAAGAGAGCTAGAATTTGTGTTTTTTGCTCCTGCTTCAGGGCTATTTCCGTCAAAAGCGCACTTTATTCTCTTTCCAAAACTTCAGAACTAATAATGCTCTTTTTTGCGCATACATTGCTATGACACACATTCTCAGTAACTGACCTGGCCAAAATACTCGCAGCTTATAACAGTACTTCTGCCGCCTAATGCCTGAGTCGGAAAGAAATCACATGGGGGTCAGACAAAGGGCTGAGTGTATGACAGCGCGTTTAGTACCACAGACATCATGAGGTGGGCAACAGAATCATGAACGCAGATGACAACGGCCTAAAAACAACATTACAACATCAATCACATCTTCGAAAACAAAGGAAAGCACCGTCAACCATGTATCCTTGGGGAAAATATACACCCCAAACACCCGCAATTCGTCCGAATTTCTGAGAAGAGTTAAGAGATACCTGAAGACATCAACATGCGCAGTCGAGAGCACTCACAAAATGCACCGAATCTTCAGGATCAGACACATTCTTTTTGAGCGCTTACGCGCCATTGCTTGCTGCGGCGGGCGCGGCTTATGAGCCGGAAGATAGGGTAACCCATAAAGATTCTGTTTTTCCAAATTACGGAGTAACAGCAAAGCTCCAGTGTACTTTGAATCCTCATAATTTTATTGAAGATACAACGAAAAGAGAAATTCAAGCTCTCAAATGAGAATGCTGTTAGAATCCTGAGGCTCTTTCAAAAAAGGGGCGAAAAGTGAGCCAAAAGTGAGGCGACTCTCACATTAGTTGTCATCAGCACAGATGCCATTGTAAGCGGATAAAGCTGGGAGAAGCAAACAAGAGACAAACATCCATCACATTACAGTCAAACGCGGTGAAAAGGTCTACTAAGTGGGGATGTGAGGCTAGTAAGTCGCGAAAAATTGTGAAGAATTCGTACTTACTTACTTACTTAGATGGCCCGTCCTCACGTGACGTGCGGGCCCCAGTACAGAAGTTGCCATTGATCCCTGTCCCTCGCTTCGGATATCCACGATCTTCTTGGTCGTCGTCGGTGGCTGCGTCCACGAGTTCCAGAGGCGAGAATCGTATCCAGCTGATTTCTCAGCTGGTCCATCCGTTCCACGAACAGTCTGCCCATCTCGTCGGTGGTCTTCCTCGAGGACGTTTGGCTTAGCGAGGAATCCACTCAGATGTCCTTAATGTCCATCTATCGTCCGTTTTTCTCATTATGTGACCGGCCCATCGTGTTTCGCTTTCGCAACGTATTCCGCTGGGTCACGAAGACGGGACATTCTTCTCATATCCGTGCTGCGAAGTCCGACTAGATGTTGTTTGTGTCTGGATCTTCAGAAGACTGCGCTCGAGCGCTCTGTGGGTGGTCCTTAAAGCTTTCGACGTGGCTACGGTGTCGGCCCAAGTCTCAGCTGCGTAGCAGAGCGCTGGGAGAACGGTGAGTCGAACAGGTGGGCACGGAGCTCCGGGTCCGTCAGTTGGTCGGTGCCTTCCTTCAGAGGCCCGAAGGCGGCCCAGGCTGCTCTTCTTCTCCTGTTAAGTCCTTCCCTCAAGTCGTTCTCCATGTTCATCGAACGTCCGAGATACACGTATGAAGACGTCTCCATGATAGGGGTGCCTTCCAATTCCATTTCTGCATCTTCGCAAAGGGCGCTCTTCATGAACTGAGTCTTCTCCCGATTTATTCGCAGTCCGATCTTCTTCCCTACTTCGTTTAGTTCCTTCAGCATCGCCTCTGCTTCAGTGATACTGCTCGAGAAAAGGACGATGTCATCCGCAAAACGAAGGTTGGATAGGAATCTCCCATCAACTTGTATGCCTCTCTCTTCCCAGTCTAGCGACTTCATATCCACTGCAAGGCTGCGGTGAACAGCTTCGGCGAAATAGTGTCGCCTTGTCGAACCCCCTTCTTAATTGAAATGGTTAGGGAGCGATGGAATAGCTGCATCGTTGTTGTACAGTCCTTGTAACAGTCGGCTACCGTCCTCAACGTAAGCTGGGTCCATTCCTTGATCAACTAGCGCAGACAGGATGGCGTTTTCGACGCTGTCAAAGACTTTCTCGTAGTCGACGAAGGTTAGGACGAGAGGCAGTCGGTACTCCCGGCAGACTTCTATGACCCTCGAAACCGTCTGGATGTGGTCCATGCAGCTGAATCCTTTGCGAAATCAAGCTTGTTCTTGGGGTTGGGCTTCATCCAGTGTCCCAGATATGCGTGCGAGGATAATCTTCGTGAAAAGCTCGTACAGCACACTCAGCAGGCATATAGGCGATAGTTCCGAAGATTCCCGTTCACCCTTCTTAAAGAGAAGGACAGTTTTTGACGTTCTCCACTGGTCGGGATTCTTCTCCTTCTGAAGGCAAGATGTCAAATGCGACGCTAGAATCTCGTGTAGACGGTGTCCTCCGGCTCGCAGAAGTTCGACGGAAAGATGATCTGGTCCTGGAGCCGTGGACGTCTTCATGGTTTGTATCGCGATACGCACATCAGCAGGAAGAATTCGTGGTGGTACTTCTTCAATGGGAACAACGGGCATCGGCACGGGTGTTGATGAGCGGAAGAGGTTGGTGTAAAAGTTCTTCGCGATAGATTCCATCTTGTATCGGGAAGAAGTCGGAGTCCCGTCTTCGTTTAGTAGTGCAGCTAGCGATACGTGATATTCGCAGAGGTCCCTTCGGCACTTCTTGAGATTTCGTCTTCTTTCAGCTGCTTCCAGTATCTTGGCTTGCCTGTACTTCCTGAGATCCTCGTGCAAAGCTGTTCTGCAACTGGCGTTGGCTATCAGTTGCTCGAGATGGGTTGCATTTGGATCCTGCCTTAAAAATCTTCTTCTTTCGAGCAATTCCTTGGTGGTCTTCGAAATGCGTTTCAAGTTCTTCTCAGAAGTCACTGAGGTGCATTCTCCGCAGGCTCGCAATCCTTTCAGATGCCGGTCGTATTCGTATGTTGGGTCCTCCTCGATGGGCCAGTCACAACTTGATATGAGCTCTTCCAGCCTGTTATCGTCATAAACGACTTCCTTCCTTCTCGCGGCACTATGAAGACTTTCTTTTCCAGCCTTCGGCTGAGTCGTTCTTCGCTCGAAGGAGGCGGTGATCGAAGCCACTGCAGAATGATGGAACTACTGAGACATCAAGCAAGCTCCATCTTCTGCTGGTGAGAATGTGGTCGATCTTTGCGTGAGTCGTTTCGTTGGGCGATTCCCATGTCCACTGGCGACGTTCTTTCATCATGAAGATGGAATCTCTATCGAAAAGTCGTGCGGCGGAGAGAAGCCCAACGAGACGGTTGCCGTTTTCGTTCTGGAACCCATATCCAAACTTCCCGATCCTTCATTCCTTCTCTAGTGGCATCCCGATTTTCGCATTGAAGTCGCCCGCAACATACTTGTAAGGAGTTTTCGTTGCGGACGACCTCCTCCACGTCTTCGTGAAAAGCATCTAGTTCTGAGTCGTCAGCGGAGAGTTGGAGAGTAGCAGTTGATGATGCTGATGGTCTTCTGACGTGGGGTCGAAGTCGTAGGATGGCTAGTCGAGGTGATGGGATCTCATGCGAATCGATAAGATGGACGATAGATGATTGGACGACAAAACCAACGCCTCCAACATTTCGTAATGGAACCTTTTCACCACGAATGATGAGGGTCCCATCACTCATCTGTCGTACGTCCTTTTTCCTGGACTTCGTTTCCTGCAGAGCGATGATCTGGTATTTGATGTTCTCTGCAGCGTCGAGAAGAGCGTGGAGGTCGGCCTTTGTGAAACTGTCCTGGCGTTGTAAATGCATAGCATGAGGTAGTCCCCATGGCGTGCCATTTTTATCCAACCCGAAAGGCGCTCTCAGGACCCGCTCTTGCTACCACCTGGTGCCGTGGGCGGAATCCGATGTGCAGGGTGTCGCGGATTCGCGACTTCCTTCAGAGGTGGCCGCCGCCGCGCTGCGAACGGGTCCCGAAACGCTGTCTTCGCGCTGCTCCCGCCTTCCCATAGCTACCGCCGCAGCTTTCAAATCAGTCATCTATTTCGTTACCTGGTGAGCGGTTGGGTCCCAGTCAGGGTCAAGCTTGTGATGCGACTGTCGCAACGGGGGGGGGGGGGGTCGTAAGAGGGTAGCTAAGGTGGAGGGGGGTGTCGTAAGAGGGGGTAGTTAGGCTAAAATATCCTAGGCTTCAAAGGGAACCAAAAAGCAGACAATTAGTTATGTTCTTTGCAATAAATCTATAAACAAGTGGAAATCAGAATAAAAAAGATAAAAAATCTGTAGAAATTCTCAGAAAAACATTTACAAGAGCTCAAAACACCTTTGAAGGATGTATTATTTGATGAAAATGCTAAATGTACCGATTGCCCTAGAAATCTTGCTTCTGAAGCCTTCATGAAGTTTCACACACTCGACGAAAGCGAATGTCTTTATCAGCTGTGACCATCATAAAATTCTAAATCTTTTTGTAATGTTTTCCACGGGCTCATATGATTTATCTGTACTTATGAAATGCTCCGCTATATCAGTGCAAAATTTGGTGTTATTTTGTCAACTGTGGATTTTCTTATGATTTTATGTATGGTTGCAAAAAGTCAGGAAAGGGGGTCGTATCTGGGTCGCATCCAAATTTCTTCGGAGCTATTGAAGCTTGTTGGTTGCAATTCTGCTGTAATATGAGACCATCCTCCTACTTTCCCTCGTAACAATTGTAGGCTGTTTTATAACTTCTCTGGTAAGCTACAAAATTTTAAGCTCAAAAATCCCAGTTTTTGCTTTCAGGATGGCACCTAAATTTGCGAGAGTCGCATCCAAAGTTTTTCGAGCTTGCTGCTCCTCAAGAGCTGAAACTTTTTCTATGGATAGCCTGGGCACCATACTACAGAACCTCTGCTTTGCAGCCTCTCAGTCTTTTCCTGGCCTTAGTTACGAATTTTCAAACTACTGTGCTCATGCACGTTTTTGACGTCGTTCTGGACGGCGCTCAAGCGGTTTTTTTCGCGGGAAAAACTGTGAAAGAGGTAGGAAGTAAGCTTCTTAGTCGAAAACATCTTTTGTAGTTCAAGAATGTCATTTTTTCTCCGTGCAAAAATTTGTGTCGCCTACGGGAATCCAACTTGCTGGCCTGAAGCATGCCTAAAAATTCAAAAAAAAACTTGCAGAATCTCAAACATTATTAAAGGTGTGTATGTGTGCTACAGATGATGGACGCACCCACTGGCCTAGGAATTCCGTTTCCGAAACCTCATTGAAGTTCTCACGCAGGTGTTTTTTGAGATTGATATTCGTTTATGCAGGTTACCGCGAGGAATTCGGGCAGGGGAGGTAAGGGGGATAAATGGGTGAGGGTGGGGGGAAGAGGGGGGAGGGGGGGGGGGGGTCGTAAATGAGGGCCCCGGATCGCATCACCACGCTTGGCCCTGGTCCCAGTTTCGTCTCCCATGCTATCGATCGATGCAGCGCCGTTCCCAACTCACGTGTTCACATCCAACACGCCACGGAGGACAGGCAACCCCGCAGACGAGGTAACCCGTCCGCGCTCGCGCCTGGCACCGCCGGCGACACCGCCACGGGGGGTTTCCGATATTGTCGGCCCCTAGGATGAGATCTGGTTGGTTGTGCTCACCCCCTTGTGTTTGAATTTAGGGATTAGTTGTGAATAAATGGTGGGCATTTTACAGTGTGTGATTTGTCGAAGCGGTGAGCCACAGCTCGGTTGTGGCTCCGCGGATATTTTTAATTTTTATTTTTTTGTCATCATTGTT
Source organism: Cylicocyclus nassatus (assembly GCA_958299035.1). Classification (NCBI taxonomy): domain Eukaryota; kingdom Metazoa; phylum Nematoda; class Chromadorea; order Rhabditida; family Strongylidae; genus Cylicocyclus; species Cylicocyclus nassatus. The sequence goes on along the minus strand of CATQJL010000316.1, from coordinate 85,818,686 downwards.
ATTGTGTATTTACAATCTTGCCTAGTAGGAAAGATCTGTTAGAAGGCTGGCACGGCCCTGGGTAGTGCCTTGGTTATATGTACACGCCCCAACAGTCGATGGTTGGGAGAAGCCGAGTCGCAGGTGACGAGTAGCTGCTAAGCAGGCTGGTGGTAAGGGCCTCTATGTGTATATGGAGTACCCATGTGGCAGGCACAATTAGAGTTCACACAGGTAGCCACCACACATGATACGTTTCACTCTTTCACGGAGCGGACCCCTGGCTCCCCTCGCCGATGCGGGAGAGCCGTAACACCACTGACGTTGGGAGCTGGGGGCCCAATCCGCGACACAAGGTTTCTTTCTATTAACGGCGGACTGAAAAAAGTTTTCCCCTATAAGAGCAGACTTACTAGACCTACTCTTGATTCCAGGGGCCATCGCTCAGACGGGTGTGGAGCGGGGAAAACCGCCCAGCCACTGGAAAAACCAGACAGCGGGGGAGCCGGCTGGCATTCATCAGAGTTGACGTGGGAGGCGACCGCTCGCACCCGCGACGCGCTCTGAGCCTTTTCCGCGAACGCGCTCTTCAATAATCTCCTAGGCTTAATTAGGTCTCGAAGCCCGCCTTCCAACTGCCAATCCCGTTCAATCAAAGGGCACCTCTCTAAGCACTTAGTGCAGCAACGCATATAGATTTTTTTTGAAACATCAGCTTTGGCTCTGCTGAGAAAGAGGCGTGGCTTAGCTACCGTTTGCATGCCATTCAACCTCAAGGCTCTTTAGAGCACTTCCGTATCATTACTTTAGGGACTTTATTATGAATTTTCGTGTTTTATACAGGGCGTCCCAAAAAAAATGTATCGAACGTTTGTGTATGAACGTAAATGAAAATGTATCGAACGTTAATATGTCTCTTCCCAAGAAGTCTTTTGCCTTGCTTCAGGTACCGTTTTGTAGAGCTGGCTTCAACTTAGATTTGCTGTAGAACGAATCACCCATCCCTCTTCGTTACTGTAGCATTACGGTAGAAACTTTAAACATATGGTGTCAACGTGCAAAAAGCTGCCGTTTCAAAAATTTTCGAAAAAATGTGAAAACTTGTGTAATAAGGTCTTTATGGAGGCTGAGTTTCATACTCAACTATTCACAAGATTACCAAGCCTTCTAAACGGTGTAACCACACTTTTTAGGAACATTGAAAAAATGGCCGCTACTTCTTACCTGGCATGACTCTTCAATCAATCATCATAATTGGTTGGAAACTTTACAGCTATAATCAGCAACTCTAATTAGCCTAGTGCAAGATTTTAAGGCTGTTTTGTTTCCTTTCTAAGGCAAAATATGGCCTTTCATTGCTTAAAACCCTCTTTGAAGTTTCTACCGTAATCATACAGTAATGAAGAGAGATGAGTGAGTCGTTCTATAATGCAAATTTAAGTTGAAGCCAGCTCTACAGACTGGTATTTAGCGAGGGAAAAGACTTCTTCAGAAGAGAGATATTAACGATCAAACGTTCGATACATTTTTTGGGACACCCTGTATAGTTATTAACTTCTATGCGCAAATCTTTATTTGAGCTAATAGGTAACAAACGTCTCTAATCCTTATTTGGGCTTTCCCAAGTTTCGTTCTTCCGCCCTCAGTCAAGATGTTTTCAGGATATTTCTTCTCTATGTACTGAAGCTAATAAGAAAGCAGGCTACAGTTGACCCACTAAGCAGTGCTTGCCAGAGAAAATCTAATAACTTAGTGAAATGAGACTAGCCCTTGGACTCGTAGTAAACTCTCAGCTAACTTACAAGGGAAGCTACCTAACTTAGCTCGGCCTTTTGGCAAGGCACATATATATATATATATATATATATATATATATATATTCTGAATCAACTTCAAACGCTGATTCGAAATATGGTACTTCTATCTGCCACGGACCATTCCGAAGCGAGTTATGGGTTTTTCCTGCGCAAAATTGGTATGCTCATGGACTCACGTGCATCACGTCATCATCATTCAAGTGCTAATACACCAGCGTTAAGCTTTTTTTTGCTAAGAAAAGATTGGATTTGTACTATTTCGATACCTCAGCACCTTTTTCTTGCAGATTTTTATCTACAGACAGTCTTATCATGTTCAGTAGTATGTCAATTTCGCGAAGGAAAAAGTCCATAACTCGCTTCGGAATGGTGCGTGGCAGCTAGAAATAGCATATTTGGAATCAGCGTTTGAAGTTGATTCAGACTATATGTGTTCCTTGCCAAAAGGCCGAGCTAAGTTAGGTAGCTTTCCTTATTAGTTACACTGAACTCACCGAAGATCTAAGCTGAGGGTCTAAGAGTCAGAGAAGCGAAAGGAGCGTCTTCAGAACTATACGAAAAACTACGTACTCGCGAAGGTGAACGAGAAGTCTACGGGATCGCTAAGTGAAGAGCTCCGCGAAAGACGTTGAACACTACTACAACATCAAAGAGGCGCACGGAAGAATTCTGGAAAAGGAAATCAACGGAAGATGGAGAGCGCGCTTCGCAGAAATGACTTCAGCAAACAACGAATGCCCACCATAACAGCTGAAGGAGTAAATGGACCGGTACCAGTGATCACTGAAGAAGAAGCCCGTACCGCCATAATGAAATTGAAGGATGGTAAGGCGACGGCTCCTTCCCCAGCGAGTTCTGGAAGGAGTGTGGCTGGACAGGCTGGAGTTTCGTGGCTAACGCGTCTTTTGAATCAGATAGTCGAGTCCAAAAATATGTCAGATGATTGGCGAAACACGACGGTACCGGATACTGAAGAATAGCGACGTAGCCGACGACTTTACCGACCAGTCTGCCTCATTTGCCGCACGCTGAAGATCTTCGAAAGAATACTAGAGATACGACTCTAAAGTATCGTAGAACTGGCCCCAACCAATGCGGATTCGTGAAAGGATGCAATACAACAGGTGCCATTCACATGTCAGAATGAGAAAGAAGCAGTGAAAAGCAATGTGAGCTCCACGCGGCATTCCTGGATTCTGGAGAAGGTATTCGATAAAGTATTGCATAATATAATATAGTGGGCATTGCGGAAGCACGGGGTACCACATGAATACGTCCGATAGGTCAGAATGATATGCAAGAATGCCGCGCTTCGTACGAACGGCAGCAGGACGTACAGAGGACTTCCACATAAAGTCGGTGTACATCAAGGATCCGTGCCCTCTCTCATCCTCTTCATCACTGTGATGGACACCATTATCGTATTTATCTACAGGGTTACTTGATCACGAAAATAATTATTATGCTTTGTAGTGCTTTTCTATTGTGTACTACGATGATAGGTCAGTACCACAGTGTGTTTCTGTTTCGGTAGGGGAACAAACTCCGCCAGTTTGACGCCTCCACGGACTACTGTTCCTGCGACGACATGCAACAATACAGCAAAAGGATCAGTTGCCAGTGAAGGCGGGAGGCTCAAACTGGCGGAGTTCGTTCCCCTACCCTTTCTGTTTTGCATGATGGGGCTAACAAGTTGACGAATGTTACAGCTAATATCACTTTCACATCGATTACGACTCCCCTTCCTCTCTGACCCTCGATACGATCCATGCCACACTTCAAGCACGGTCCTCGACATATCGACACATGGGCATCCTCAAGAAGAATCTTGTCCTCTTTATCACAATATAAATTTTACAACATCAATTCTCACTTTTCATTATCTCTCTTTTTTGTCCCTTCCAGTTCTTCAACGTCTTTACCAAATAATCCATATAAAGTCTATTGCTCGACGAAGGTGGAGAAGCTACTTTGGGATGCGGCGCGCACGTATCTTCACCGTTGTAAATCCTGCGTCTCATGCGCTCTACGGCTAAAGAAGCCACGTTTGCCTCTAAAGGCATTGCGCCTTTCGTCAACAAAACACGGAAGTAAACGTTTTATTCTCGAGCTGAAGAAGGGGTAAGTGTATGAAGCGGATAATGTATCGATAGTGCGTTCCAATCGAATATGGCGAAAACACTTCAGTAAAGCTGGGCATCTGCTTCACAAAGGGCTTTGCGCGCACACTGTTGGCATTCTGCCAGCCGGAGATCGGAGAAAAAGACATGGGTGTCTAGCACGACATGATATACTGCCATTTGGACACGGCGTCAATTGTGGTGTGGCGGACGTCCGCCATTCCAGTCTCCTCCTAATGTGCGTTGAGACATACACTTTGAGGGAGATTGTGTCTGAGAAGTCAGCCGGGTTAAAGCTTGTCTATCGGAAATGTTTGAGAAATCCTTATGTTACTAGCGTGTAATTACATGTCGCCTTCGCTTTTCCCTTTGATATCCAGCTTGACATTTGCCACGCCAGACAGGACAAATGACAGGAAAAAGGACAAATGTGAAGGAAAAGAAACTTCATGGTATGCTAAGGGCATCAGGGCAATAAGATTCTCGCTGAGGCACCAATACATAAAGCATTTCATAACTTTCACTCAAGCTGTTTGTTGAGCAAGCCGTACCAGCACTTCAATATCAAACCTACCCGTGCATTGAGGGCATGGCAGAACTCAATCTAAGAGAATCAACTTTGCTGGGGATACAGCAGCTGTCAAAAGCTATTTCCGAGATCATAGGAACTCCGATCTTGTCTTGACCTTATCGGTTGGAGAACCAACAAGAAGACAGCTGTCAGCTTCAGGGCACAACTAGTCCTTCTTTGCGCGAGAGCACTCAAACTGCTGCAGAGGCTGCCATTTATCTTCGAACAGGAGGGTCTGGGAGTGCGATAGGGCAGGAGGGTCTGCGAGGGCGATATCTAGCGTAAATTTCCGCAAAGCGTCCTACAAACATTCAACGGGTCGGCGTAACTGTCGCGGATGGAACATCCGAAAATTCAATTGGATATTTCTGCGCCTGGCTCTTGAAGCCACAGCAGCCACCATCTAGGAAAAAGCATGCGGTTATAAGCAAGAATTTGGAACTTGTGAGATTTGAACACCAAACTGCACGATTTTTGACCAGCATCTAAGAATGAGTATCTGGCAGTGGCGGACCGAAGAGGGAGGGGGGTGCCCTCCCCGAGAATGGGTCGCGAAATTTATGAAACTTACCTATATGGGTTATGAAAATATGCAAATGACTTGTTTATCTTTGTAAATAATTAAAATAATTCTTAAAATTTCAAAAATTCAAATTAGCGTTGTAAAAAAATTTTTCCGGGGGCTTAGGGGCTATGGATCCGGAGTGGCTAACGCCACCCACCTTTATTTGAAAAAATTTTTGCCGCCCCACCGGACCGAAATCCTGGGACCGCCACTGGTATCTGAGTAAGTTCAATAAAGCAGTATAACGACGTTCAATGCGTGCTCGCTACGGTCCACATATGCAATGGCCACGTCACTTTCTCACTGTGAGTAAAGACAGTCTGGCCAATAGTAAACTTCCATTCATCTGAGCTGACCTGAAATGAGTCATTCAGTAGAAATTGCTACAGTGCACCTAAGATCGCCCACCATCCCGTGCTTGAGGATAGTCAGTTGAACAGTCAGAAGACCGTTCGGCTAAGTGTCACGGTCAGTTTAATATAGTGCCATTTAGCCGAGGGCAATTACTAAGGTAAACAGAGAAATATAGTTGTGCAAACAAGGAGGAGCAGACGAAGTCCCCTTGAGTTGCTCATGGGTAACTTGCAGGAGAAAAACTCATTGTAGTTGACGTACTGTTGCGTATAGGAGCGCCCAAAACTGCATGATACTAGGGCCCAAAGAGGAGAGGATCATTAAAAAGCTGATTTTGGCGAGAAAAATAAGAAAATAGGTTTTTCTTTTTCTCACAGCTTACCCAAATTTCTTTTCTGCTGGTCAGAACAAGAATCTCATTTATTCCATTCAATATTTATATGCCACCTTTTCAATTTTCATTGATATTTTCGTTGAAAAATCGTAGTTTTTTATTTCTATCTATGAATTTGCTAGGTGCATTTTGATAGCGGTCACCATCAATTCTTTCGATAGTGGCCGCTGAAGACTGCTCGTCGATGCAGCAAAAATTTGCCACTAGCCGCTTGGACCATGGCGAGCTGAGTCGCAAAAACCTATTCCATTGACCAAACCTGCCAAAATGGTATGAGTGTTTCCTGTTTGAAAACGCATAAGATTTTTAAGTCTAAGAAGCTATCCGCGTCCAGATCAATAGCTCATATGTTCAACGTAGGCCCGCCCTCAGCCGAGTTGCGCTGTGGAGTTTACTACTATCCTCTGTCTCAGAAATGATAGGTGGCACGAAATTTGCACTATTCTGAACAATTCAAAATTTCTTGTTATTTCAATTTCCTTGGTTTTGAGATTATTCGAAGAATTAGCCCTTCTTCCCAACGACTGTCTATTGCGCATAAAGCTTAGATAAAGCGGTAGAGTATATTTACCCGAATTTCGTCTATGTTAAGTCGTGGAAAACAAACTTGCAGTGAAGATATTGCAGCAATCGATGTTTTGGTTATACTAACTACTATTTCTGACTGAACAAAGATTTTGCGTGCACGTTTCGAAGTTATGATTTCGAGAAAGGTGCAGAAAAAGTTAAATTTTCTATCTTGTATCAGAAACATACAATTCGCGAAAACTTTAGTCATTTAGAAAGAGCCATTAATGAAACCCAAAATATCGGCTACACCGATTTCAATTGCGAATTTGAAATTCTTTATGATCTAATCCAGAGAATCGAAATTTGAGTGTTTTTCTATAATACCACCCCTATTTATGCAATATGTGTTCATCTGAAAATCGCTAGACTACTGTTATAGAAAAATGCTACTCTTTTAAAAATAATTGAAAGCAAATAAGTCGCTGAGGAAACAAGAAGGTACGAACTTCACAAATGGTGCGACAGAAATTTTGTGATAATCTGGGTCGGTAGTAATCCGTCGAAACTCCGAGTTTGAAGCTCCGCGTTAACTCAGAGATAACTCTGAGTTCCGTTTCTGAGACTCAAAGTCATGCTTATTGAAGCTCTGAATTCCGCTTTCAAAGTTCCGTGCAACTCTCATGCCCGAGATTTGCTGTTTGAGGAGCTGTTACGCACTTTGCTGCAAAAGCGACGTTAAAGTTGGGGCTCGATCCCGTATGCTCTAGCACAAAGAGTCTATCACTAAAGCGCTGAGCCATAGCACACCCTTGGAGCTTCAAGTTGCTTTCCATAATGTACTCATTGCATTGGCACATAGCATGTCAAAACAGTTATAGGGACCTGCACGATTGCGAGAGTCGGATGTAAGTACGGCCATTGCGCCGCGCACGTCTCATTTTACTGCAGGTGCCAGACTCGCTTTAACCGGCTCGTTCGGTTCATGGGTCAAATCACTAACACTGTCCAACAACAAAGGTGGTGAACCGAATGAACCGTTGAACAGTATAAGTCTGGCACCTACCTGAGTCGTCGGACGCACATCTGACGTACGCGGCGCAATGGCGTACGACGTCGACTCTAGCGATCATGCTGGCCCCTATATATTAAAGCCTCACTCATTTTTCCGTCAAGAATTGGTGATTTATCGCACGGATTGGTCTCTTGCGCAGCTGAAAGCTTTAAACAATAATGGGAGCGGATGGCATAAGCAATGATAAGGATAGACTATTTAGAATTGCGCACAGAATAAACCCTCCGGGCAAAGTTTGCCCTTATTCTATGATTTGACTCACTTATCGTATGACTACCGTGTCCTCGCCAGATGGCACCTCCCCATGAAGAGTTTTTTAACTGGTGGTTGGTGCGCCGAAACCTCAGTGGGTCAAGTTTTAGCCACGTTTGTGACATCATCCCACTTACCATATATCTACCGTAATCACTCCAAATGACACCAATGTACGTAGGAGAGGACTGTCCGTGATCTCTGCTCCCTGAGTAACCCCACCGGTCCAAGTTTCGACCATTTTGTGATTCTCTCCTGTCTACCGTAAACCTACCTAGGCCTGATATAGACCCTTGATGAGAGTTGTGATCAGCGCACCGAATAACTTTCTGGGAGAAGATTTCACGAAAATTCATAATTGTGTAAAACACTGCGCAGCACAATACCTTCATCACGCCAGCTGAAACGACGAGCAAAATGTAATCTGGAGGACTTTTAGCTGCCCCTCTTTTGTGCACTATTTCTCTTCCTCTGACCAAACTCGTTAACTCTAAGTTCCACGAGACTGGAACGCGCACCAAACTCAGAGTTATCGCAGTGCTCAGTTGTGCGTTTGATGGCGCTGATTCTTGTGCAAAACTATTTGGACAATGTTGCTCTACTAGGGATAAACTACCGGTTACGAAGTATCTGCCATATCATCGCTTTCCGCATTTGGTCTGATCAAGCACCCGTTAAGGGTGTCAAAAAGTTGCGCGTTAGCTCAGAGATAATTCAGAGTTAACTCTAAGTTATAACTTTGAATTTCGACAGGTTTACTGCCAACCCTGGTGTATCCGTTTAAAGTCTGGTTTATGGAGAAACCTTTGCAAACGCTTCTCGAAGCATGAAATCATCTGAGAAATTCGACGATGATTCGATAAGTCAAAATTCCATATTTTTGGATTAGTATATTTTATTTTTGGATTATGCTTTCCTCTCCGGTGGTCTGTGGTCTTGTCGGTCTGGTCTGGTGGTGGTCTTGTACTACTGCAAATGCGTGTGTACCTTCGGTCCCACTCAGACAATCGCCGGGGGCAGGCGGGCACCGAAAAAATAGATTGCGATCTCTCGCACCCCGCTCGCGGATTTTTTGGAAAGCAATCAGGACTTTTCGGAAGACCGCTTGCTGAGTTCTCGATTCCTCAGAGATTCAGCAATATATCTGCAAAAGATAAGAGCGAAAAAAAATTCAACAGGCGGTCTCTCAAAAATCCCCTGACTCAGCAAGCGGTCTTCCGAAAAGTCTTGATTGCTTTGCAAAAAATCCGCGAGCGGGGTGCGAGAAATCAGCAATCTATTTTTCCGGTGCCCGCCTGTCCCCAGCGATTGTCTGAGCAGTTGTTATAAAAACGTTTTGAAATGCAAGTCAAACTTTTTGGATGTTTCAATAAAATCCAAATGTCCCGTAAGCCTTTGTAATTTCTGGGTTCTCGTAGCTCTCGTTCGCAAGCAGTTTAGGCTAAGCATGACGCAAGAATCCCATGTACATAATGTTCCTCATCTCACCAAAGATCTATTCAGACTGCTTTAATCTTGTGCTTATAAAGCTGCCATCTGTATGCTGTAAAAATCGCCGATAACCAACGTGTTGTTATTTTGTATGTTTCCTAGTTACAGATGATCAAAGTTGCTCGTCTAGTCATTGGTGCAGCTTTGAACTTTTTGATATGGGTAATGCTTCTTCTTAACGTATTCGTACTTGCGTGCATTAAGAAAGGTGCGTTTTGTACGTTTGGCTACATCCTTCGCAACGTGAGTTTCCAACAAACAAATTGCTTTTTTTGGACTGCCGTTTTGATTGCTTGCATAGCCAACCTCGCCCGGATCTGTCAGCAAACTGGGATAAAAAACCGAACATCCCCTACTTTTATGCAACACTAATTCCCTGTTACGCTTCTATGTAGCCAGTTCCCTGTCCCAATTATATTTTTCGTAATCAGCATGCTCACTTGCTTCACTCAACAACACCCAGCTCCTCAGGTCGAAGTTTGCAAAAATTCCATGGAAAAAATGCAATGGGTAGTTTTCACATCAATAGAAGAAAAGCGGAAAGCAGAGTCTTTGATTCATACAAAAAATTGCTAAATTGGGTGAATCATCAAAGAGAAACATTTAATTGCATTCCGGTTTTGGGCTATGAACTATGAACTGGTCGTGCAACTTCTTGGTGCCCCTTATCAATATTTCCCAAAGATGTGCTCAAAAAGACTTAAAAATGCTAAAAATATTGAAGCTTGGTTTTATAAGAGCACTAGCTGGCTTACCCGGCTCCGCCGTATCCGGACCAAACTTGGCACACATACACTTCGGGCCCCGGCGCGTGTCACAGTCCACTTTTCGTTATCGATCGATGTCGATTTTATCGATTTTTATCGATTTTTTCGCAGTGTTCACCTACAGGGTTAGGAGTTGGCACAGGGGGGAAGTGAGCATGGGGATTCCGAATACAATATTAGTTTTCAGAATTATCGGTTACTTTTATTGATTTTATCGATTTTTTGTAAATTTTGACATGCGAGGCTGGGATTTTGCACAGGGGGTAATCGAGCATGCTGATTACGAACACAATATTAGTTTTCAGGATCGTCCATTACTTTTATCGATTTTATCGATTTTTTTGTAAAGTTTGACCTGCGGGGCTGGGAGTTTGCACAGGGGTGTAATCAAGCATGCTGATCACCCCCCCCCCCCTTGGGGATGATCAGCATGCTCGATTACCCCCCTGTGCCAACTCCCAGCCCCCTAGCTCAAACTTTGCAAAAAAATCGATAAAATCGATAAAAGTAATCGATAATCCCGAAAACCAATATTGTATTCGGAATCCCCATGCTCGATTACCCCCTGTGCGAACTCCCAGCCCCGTAGCTCAAACTTTGCAAAAAAATCGATAAAATCGATAAAAGTAATCGATAATCCCGAAAACCAATATTGTATTCGGAATCCCCATGCTCGATTACCCCCTGTGCGAACTCCCAGCCCCGTAGCTCAAACTTTGCAAAAAAATCGATAAAATCGATAAAAGTAATCAATAATCCTGAAAACCAATATTGTATTCGGAATCCCCATGCTCGATTACCCTCCTGTGCCAACTCCCAGCCCCGTAGCTCAAATTTTGCAAAAAATCGATAAAATCGATAAAAGTAATCGATAATCCTGAAAACCAATATTGTATTCGGAATCCCCATGCTCGATTACCCCCCTGTGCCAACTCCCAGCCCCGTAGGTGAACTCAGCAAAGAAATCGATAAAAATCGATAAAATCGATATCGATCGATGACGAAATGTAGCCTATGACACCCGCCGGGGCCCGTAGTGTATGTGTGCCAAGTTTGGTCCGGATCGGTTCAGAAATGGAATTTTCTATTCGGAACATACGTACATACATACATACATACATACAGACAGACATACAAACAGACATTCAGCTTTATATATAAGATGTTATTTTATTTTGGTTTTTTTTCTAATTTTACAATACACTCGATAGGGGTGCCAGAAACAAAAACGAAAAGTGGAATGAACAGAAAACATAACACACTGAACGAACATGATTTCCTAACGGGATAAAGTATGAGGTAAACAAGGCCCCGGATCAAGGGCTATTAAGCTCTCCACGTAAAGAATAAGAAAGCAGAAGGCAAGGCTGGTCAAAGACTAGACTCCAGCTCTTGCTGTCTCAATGATACCTGACAACCCGAATTTGGTGTCAGCGAGCCCACGGGCGGAGGCTAGCTGACTTGGCCAGACAAAATATAGCCTGGGAGAAGGCAAGATATGGCTGAAGTACTAGGCATGAAGATAAGGCAATTGATATTGATGACTTTTGAGATGATCTGAGGTAAGGCTAGGGGAGGTGAGATGGAGATAAAGTTTCCTTGATATACGACAAGCTGATAGAACTAATCATGGTACAGCACTGGAGCAACAAAGGCACTCTCAGGAACATTCAAAAGGGAGAAAAGAAGTAGATGCAGCAATAACAGGTAGAACCATGGCACATCCGAACCGAAGCGATGCATCAGTCAGGAAAACGACGATAAGACTCCTGCGAAAGCCAAGCTCTGAAGAGGGAATGGAAGCCTCTGGCAAACATAGCAGCAGCTGATTGACAACTATAAGGCTGAGGGACATCGGGCATGAAGCAGTCATCTGAAACTTTCAGATGACTGCTTATGCTTTTTATGTTATATAAGTGCTTTGTCCAAGGACTATGGTCTATACCGATTTGAATGCAATTTCTAGCGCCATCAAGTGCTGCATTATCACGAGCCATGCTTTTCATATCTTATGTATAAGTGGAAGATGCACGCATTTTACAAAAACAATTAGGTAAAAGTAAAGTCGATGGTACAAAGCATCAGTCGATGGTACTTCACAAAATATAGTGAGGTTCCAACAACTGAGCGCTCTGATTAACTCTAAAACCCTCAAAGTTCATATACTTACAAGGGAAGTCAGAAGTCGAAGTGGCCAATCCAAGAAAGTTGCCATTCGATGCAGAATTTAACGCTGATTTCGAATCTGTGTTCCATAGCTGCTTAGCGCTCTTTGGACAAAGTAGCAGTTTTATTGCGAAAATATGCTACATAAAAGTTGCGAAATTGAGCACATTATTGCACCAGCTCACCTTTAGGCTTTAAGAATACGAAATAACCTAGCTGCATGTATTGGCCCAGCTTCAAGAACATTGTTCTGTACTGCCAAATTTGCGCTTTGCATGCATGATTTCTTAGCAAAATAAGGCCTTTCAAGGCAGTGTTCGGGCAAGTTGGGGTCTTGGGATTTAGTGCCATGCGAAAGTGACCCTCCTCAGACACAACATCGCGCAAGTGCGAGGTCATAACGCTCGAAATAAAGCAAGAAAAACGACCAGAAAGTGGGTACTTACGCCTTGGGCCGGGTTCCTCCGACCTGTTCGAGTTCCTGCAATAGGCAGAGTAGGTGGCGCCCCACAGTCAAAGTTGTAGGTTCTGCGCAGCCTGGCGGGAACCGTCAAATTTCAAATTGTAACGCTTTGGAAAACGTGTTCTCGCAGTTTTCGCGCCTTCCAATGTGGATTCTCGGATTCAGCGTTGCGGAAAACCCTCGTTATGTGGATTCTCTAGAAATTGAATGTTTGCCCGGACACTACCTTTAACGGCTCATAATTTCGCTCACATAGGAGCTGAGCAGATACGGGATACAATTTCAAAGTTAGCGTTTTATGCTGCACCTAATGAGTTGCAGCTTGTTAGACCGCTTCGATTTCTGAACATTCCCTTATTAGAACTACTTTTGTATATCCTTAGGACCTATGAAGTAAGCGTAATGAGTAATACTGAGTAATAATAGTTTTTCAATGCGCTTCGCTGAGAAACTGGACGAGTGGAGCAAGGCTGATGACGCTCAATCGTTGCGGGACCCGGACCCAATAATAGTTATAGCATTGCGGCGGGCAGCCTCCAACGGTTAGAGGAGAGTTGCCAACTCGTCCGAAAGCGTGCAATAGTGGCTTGCGCATGTAAGTTTAAGAGCAATTTCTCGGTAGAGAAGGCATGCTATGCGACCGGGATTGCAATGTTTTCATACTTGGCCGATAAGCAATCTACTACGTTAAAATCCTTAGTGTTCCGATCCACTGCCTTCGATGTATGTGGGTCCTAAAACAAAATAGAGGTAAGGAATTGACATGTGAAGTGGGCACAGGGAAAAAAATGTACAGCAATAGGAATGGGACCTTTATTGTGTTTTAACAGGGCCAGCCGAGCCGCGTAAGCCAGCTCGTATATTCTGAAGAGCCTTGGCTGGTTTCGTACCATACACTGAAGGTGAGTATCAGATCTCAGTTAATCGATCAAGAGGAAAGGATGGGAGATTAGTAAGCGGAGGGAGTTTTAGTGTGATTGCCGTTAACTTGCCGTTGACAAAGCACTTTTTTCTGAGGGTGTCGAAACTTTATAATAGAGACTAACGAACCAGTAATTGAAGGTGCTAGGTTGCATCCGCCGCTGGGACCGCCACGCGGTTTCCCGCTATTTGCAGTTTTCGACTAACGATTCTTTATATATTAGAGTAACTGGCAAACCCTGCTCCGCCCGACCCTCTCAATAATGTCTTCGTAATCAGCATGTTCACTTACCCTCATGTGCAGAGGTGCGATAGGTGAAGCCGGGCCCTCCAAAAGTGATGCTCCCGCCAGAGTGCCGAAGCCATGCCAGCGCTACGCCAGCGCCGAGCCAGCGTTTCGATCGATAACGTGTATTTCGTTCGGGACATCTACCTGCTGAGAACTAGGTCAGCTAGCCCCGCCCCAACGAAATACACGTGTATCGATCGAAACGCTGGCTTGGCGCAGGAGTAGCGCTGGCATGGCTTCGGCACTCTGGCGGGAGCCTGAAGGTGGTTCCAGCTACCACTGGCCGGCCAAAAGTGAAGGTGGTAGGGCCGGACACTCACCTCCCAAAAACGTCGACCGGGGGGGGGGGGAGCGTTAACGTCGACTGGGCCTATCCTCCAGGTCGTTGCCGCCAGTGAGCGGAGAATAAGCAAAACAAATGCAAAAGAGGTCATTGAAAGCATATTCTTATGTATACAGCGGCACAAATCTTATATATAAAGCCGAATTCTGTTTGTCTGTATGTCTGTCTGTGTGTACGTATGTTCCGAATAGAAAATTCTATTTCTGAACCGATCCGGACCAAACTTAGCACACATACACTTCGGGCCCCGGCGGGTGTCATAGGCTACTTTTCGTCATCGATCCATATCGATTTTATCGATTTTTATCGATTTTTTTGCAGAGTTCACCTACGGGGCTGGGAGTTGGCACAGGGGGGTAAGTGAGCATGGGGATTCCGAATACGATATTAGTTTTTGAAATCGTCCATTACTTTTATCGATTTTATCGATTTTTTGCAAAGTTTGAGCTACGGGGCTGGGAGTTGGCACAGGGGGGAGGGGTAAGTGGGCATGGCGATTCCGAACACAATATTAGTTTTCAGAAATATCGATTACTTTTATCAATTTTATCGATTTTTTGCAAAGTTTGAGCTATGGGGCTGGGAGTTGGCACAGGGAGGGGGGGGGGGGGGTAAGTGGGCATGGCGATTCTGAACACAATATTAGTTTTCAGAAATATCGATTGCTTTTATCAATTTTATCGATTTTTTGCAAAGTTTGTGCTACATGGCTGGGAATTGGCGCAGGGGGTAAGTGCTCATGCTGATTTCGAAAACAACACAGAGAACGGGAAAAGAAGTGTGAAAGTGGGCACAGGGAAAAACTGTACAGGGATATTGATGGGACCTTTATTACAGTGTTTTCACAGGGCCGGGCGGAGCCGGGTAAGCAAGCTAGTATCTAAAATAAAGTGCTTATCAAATGGTGTATTTAGCAGTAAAACTCGGCGGAACTGTATGGATTTTATTAAGTAAATTTTGTTATGACGTACAGCGAAAAAGAATAGGTTGATTCAGGCAGTAACCACCGAGAACTAGAATTTCTAATAAATTAACGTAAAATCATGCGAAATTTCCACTGTTATAAATCTGGTAGTTGAAGACGTCAGCAATTGCGACTCTATAATTTTAAAGGGAAAGATAATACTACTCTACCAGATAATGAAAAAACTAGGTCGATCTGAGCAGTGGCCGCAGAGAACGAGAATTTTGAAAAATTAAGCGATTTTAGGTTACTTGGTGACAGCTGATGTTTAGACTCCTATAAATCTGGAATGTAAAGGTGTGCGATGTTACGACTTCATAGGCTTTGTAGAGTGAGAATTGCTCTATTGGATTATCTTAGTCTTACCGATCCATCGAGATACCGCCGAGATTCAGGCTCTTAAAGAAACAGGTAAAAACCGCTTTTTGAGTTTCAACAGCTCATAACTTCTTCAGAATTGCATGAGTCATGTTGCGACTTCATAGATTGGATTCTCCTCTTCAAGCGCTTTTAGATGATTTATGTTATGTGAGGGGTTCAATGATTTTTGCGGCTCTAACCCAGGATGGAGACTTTTTACCGCAAAGTCTCCACCTCGCCCATGTTAATGTATTGGCCAAAGACCGCTAGTGGAGACTTTGGGGTGAAAAGTCTCCATCCTGGGTTAGAGCCGCAAAAATCATTGAACCCCCCACATAATATATATCATCTAAAAGCGCTTGAAGAGGAGAATCCAACCTATGAAGTCGCAACATGACTCTTGCAATTCTGAAGAAGTTATGAACTGTTGAAACTCAAAAAGCGTTTTTTACCTGTTTCTTTAAGAGCCTGAATCTCGGCGGTATCTCTATGTATCGGTAAGGCTAAGACATAATTCAATAGAGCAATTCTCAGCCTACAAAAGCTATAAAGTCGTAACATTGCACACCTTTACATTCCAGATTTATAGGAGTCTAAACATCAGTAACTGTCACCAAGTAACCTAAAATCGCTTAATTTTTTATTCTCGTTCTCGGCGGTCACTGCTCAAATCGACCTAGTTTTTAAACTATCTGGTAGAAAAACACTTGCTTTTGAAACCTATAAAGTCGCAATTGCTGACATCTTCAACTACCAGATTTATAACAGTGAAATTTCGCATGTTTTTTTCGCTATTTTACCATTCGAAATTCTGGTTCTCGGCAGTTACTGCTTAAATCAGCCTACTACATAGATATATGCCCTCAATGCTTTTTTTGCGTGTTTACTTATTTTCCTTCTTTTGAGCTTCAGCAAAAAATTTTTTTCAAACCCAAAAGTACCAGGTCACTCCGTACCAGCTCAGAAGGAAGGTAGGGAGACTCGGCTCCGACTATCGCACCTCTGCCCATGTGCCAACTCCCAGTCCAGCAGCTCAAACTTTGGAAAATCAATAAAATAAATATCGATCGACGAGGAAAAGTAGCCTACGGCACCCGCTCAGCCCGAGTGGTTCCTCAGCAAACTCTAGCTACTGGATGGAAGCTGTTACAGGAAATAAGCGCGCATGCTGATTACAAATGCAACAACTTTAAAGCTACCTCTTCCTTTTTTCCATTATATACATATTTTGAAATCCCACAATGAACAAAATGACCCTCGGAAGTGTAAGGATGTAATCCATCCATCCATGCAACGGCGTCCTTCGCAAGATCCAGCTTCTTCTGGCTGGGTTCATCCCGTGCCCTTGATAAGCTAGCGAGAGAAATCTCCGTGAAAAGATCGTACATTACATTCAGCAGGTATATTAGACTGTAGCCTCGAATGCTCGTCCGTCCTTTCTGAATAGAAGATTTTTGAGGTTCTTTACTGATAGAAATCCTTTCCCATAGAGATAAGATGCGGGCGAAGCAAGAATTTAATGTAGATGGCGTCCTCGGACTCGAAGTTCCCACTAAGGTGCCACGCAACGAATCTGTCCTGGAGCCGTGGAGGTCTTTATGGGTGAACTGTGGTGTTTACTTCAGCTGGTACAATGCAGGGTAATACTTCTTCACGAGGAAATGGACATCTTCACGGGCTTTGACGCTGAAACAAATATTAGATAGACAATGTTTCTATCCCAAAAAAACTACCCATATTTTTAGAGTACTCAACCTATCAATCTAGGTCAAGTCTCTTTTTCTAAATAATGATATTGTTCAAGGAAAACTCTGGTCTGGCGGAAAGAATGGTGTGTACCTGCTTACCACTTTCAACATACTGTGTGATCTCGCACAACTTGTTGTGCATGCACTGTATATTGGCCCATCGATTTTGATGGGGGTAAGAGTGTCCTTCTTTCTTCTTGTCACATCAAGTTCATGCATAAGGCTCCATTTTCAGGAATGGTTCTTTGAAGGGAAAGAGTCTTTAGGAATTACAATAGTTGCGGTACTATTTCTTGAGTTTTGGATCCTTACGTCATTGATACAAGTGCTGCTTGCAACAAACAGGTGAGCAAGAACTTTCAGAGTCTTGAGTTTGTGCTACCTATACGATTTTGCGTAACTTCACAGAACCACCAATGGTGTACGCTTGTAATAAAGTGAGACGTAAGAATTCTCGCTGAAGAGTGGACGGAGCCTAAGAAAGCCTTGCACAGTCGTGCATTAAATCCGGTCGTGGCACTCATAACGGAAATTTTGAACGAAAGCTTACTTCCATAAGAGCCTCGACTATAGCTATGATCTCCAAGACTCGCCTCCTTTTAGAAAGTCATAGATCTTCCGATGAAGTCGTGGGTTTACAAAAATCGCGAAATGTTAGATACACTAAGCACCCCGAAGCAAATTCTTCGACAGCACTGGCTGCAACCATGATTCAGCAAAAATTTCAGGTGGCATTTTATTAACTTGAAGGAAAGTTCGCTCACACCATTTTCAAATCGTGTGTTAGAAAGCGCAAAGTATGTGCTCTCCAATAGTGGCCCGTTGGCTTTCCACTAGACTCAAATTGCAGACGTAAAAGTAAAAGAAGGAAATTGTCTGGAGGTCGAATTTTAAGCAAACCTGTTAAATGTCTGGATTGTGTGGTAATGAAACTGCATTATTCTAAGTTTTCTAATCCTCTTTCTCACTGAACAAAGTTTGTGCTGGTCGAGCTGGTCTTTGGAAAACTAAGCTTTTCGAAATGCGAGAAAAATCAATTTTCTCGTTTTCTGCTACACACACACCACACACACCACACACACACCACACACACACACACCACACACACACACACCACACACAAACACCACACACACACCACACACACACCACACACACACCACACACACACACCACACACACACCACACACACACCACACACACACCACACACACACCACACACACACCACACACACACCACACACACACCACACACACACACCACACACACACCACACACACACACCACACACACACCACACACACACCACACACACACACATCACACACACACCACACCACACACACCACACACACACCACACACACACACCACACACACACACCACACACACACACCACACACACACACACACACACCACACACACACACCACACACCACACACACCACACACACACCACACACACACACACACACACACCACACACCACACACACCACACACACACACCACACACACACATTTTCATGTGTCATCCCAATCCCTGTTTCTGTTATTCAGTTCTACTTGGAGCTCGCAATCACGTTTTTATATATATAACACTTTTAGGCTAGTTGTTATCTGTTTCCCGACATTGAACTTGTTCTCGAACAAGAGAAAAACTTATATATATATGGTTGTAACCTTCTTCTCTAGTTTAGCTGCCACCCTATACCATCAACTTTTTACCACTTGTTGCAGGTGCGTAGTCATGTATATGTACCTCATGTGTTCTGAACATTTAGGACCATTCCTGACTACCGATGGTTTGGATATTCTATTCTTCAAGTAGACAACCTCAGAAATGACTCATATTACTTTGGTCTTTTTTTGGACGCCACGGTGACCGTTTACAGCGGAATATCGTACATAGCTGTAAATATTTATCCTTACTTTTCCAACTCAGGGTCTGCGTATCTGAGACCCCACTAGGCGCTTTTCCTTGCCCCCTGCGAGTTACATGGCGCTGATATCAGAGAACAAGGCGGCTTCCGCGTTTTCGCATTGGATCAAACCAGTGACTTGCCGGAACACTAGGCCGCTCAGTTATCGCTGCTCTGTAGCAGTAAGAAATGCAATGTACATTGAGTAGACTGTATCAACCGTAAATTCATTACGCATAAAGCATGCGCGTCCAGATCGCTCAAGAAGTACATTTGCTCTCCCGTAATTTTACCAACTTACAACTTACATAATCTGTCGAGGATACAAGGAGTGGAGGAAATGCGTTCTACTATAGCGCTGAAGTTTGAAAATTTTAGACCATCCCGATGCTAGGCAGCAATGCTCCCGCAGCTATTCTGCGTATATTTGACATTTAGACGCTCAAAAGCTCGTCAACAGCGCGGCCTCCTCAGTTTGGCCATGCCGCGATGACGCTTGTCGATGTCGCACTTGCAAAAACTGGGGCATCATCTGTTGCACCTCCATAAAATACGTGTTCTGTGAAGTTGCTCATACTTTGATGAGCAAACAAAACTGAATTGCATAACATCGCAAAGCAAATCAAAACCATTTGGGGAAAATTGCGATTTTACAACTCATATCTTCTTTTACCTTCCCAGCGCATAGCTCTTATCCTAGTGCCATAAATAACTGATCTCCAAGTAGTTGCTTCTTTGTAATTTTACATCCTCTTGGCAATATAAATCTGCATTCAATGCGCACCGGCATGGGTAGCCGAATATCATTGTAATCGGGCTGCAGAAAAATCTCCTTTCTTTCAATTACTCACTTTTCCCCGTCACACCGTGCATCAGCTCGCTCACTGTCTTTTCTGCACCGCTTACACCATTTCGATAGTCCCTCCGGTAAAATAGACTCGTCTTCTAGCCTCAGGCAAGTGCAATACTCCATGTGTATCAAACGCTAACAGTTTATCACATGTCCCATCGATACGCAATAAAGTGGAGTAGGCAACATTGGCGATTGGCGATTGGCACACATATCTACCCTCCCCTTTCCGCGGAACAAATTTTTTGGGATGACGAGTGCTATATAACAAGTGGACACACAAAACAGAAAAGGAACTTCATCCAGGTAAGATGTTGGTCCATCACATTTTGTGTGGGACAATAGATTACCAAAAATACTACCTATCAAGCGGATGATTGGTGGGTGCTCATTTCCAGGCGACGTAACATACTTAAATTAAAACTCGGCCGGGCTACTGCGAACTGAGCTATTCGACCAAGCGGGCACATCTCAGATAATCGCCGGGGGCAAGCGGCGATGCGATTTATGGGCAGGCGGGCACCGGAAAAATAGTTCGTTGATTTTTTGCGGCCCGCTTGCAGAAATTTGGAAGAAAGTTGGCGAATTTAACGACGAAAGCTTGGAGAACAATCGCGGTTTCTTCATGGATTAGCTGCGGCGCAGTGGCCGCATTCTCGCGGACTTTCCGCGAGAGTATGCAAGAATTTCGGGGGCCGCACGGTCCTTTGTGGAGGACTGCTCAACCCTCAGGTACTTTCCGTTGAGAGAAAGTACCTCAAACTTGGGTAACTAAACCAACGGTGATACCTCTGCCACTCAGATAATCGCCGGGGGCAAGCGGCGATGCGATTTATGGGCAGGCGGGCACCGGAAAAATAGTTCGTTGATTTTCTGCGGCCCGCTTGCAGAAATTTGGAAGAAAGTTGGCGAAATTAAAGACGAAAGCTTGAAGAACAATCGCGGTTTCTTCATGGATTAGCTGCGGCGCAGTGGCCGCATTCTCGCGGACTTTCCGCGAGAATATGCAAAAATTTCGAGGGCCGCACGGTCCTTTGTGGAGGACCGCTCAACCCTCAGGTACTTTCCGTTGAAAGGAAGTACCCCAAACTTGGGTAATAAAACCATCAAAGGCACCTCTGCCACATAGAGTCTCATCTTTTTTCGGCGTACGCCCGAAAATGCCTAAAAAGAGTCCGAGCGCTTGCTGAAAATTTGGCCAGCGCTCGCTGAAGGAAATTATTTGCGGAGCGCTTGCAGGAAATTTTGTATTGCTGCCCGCTGGCAGAAGACGAAAGTACCGCCCGCTGAAGGTTTGGCCACGCCCCAAAATTCTGCTGACCGCCTGCAGAAAAGCGCGAGTTTGCGGACCGCCTGCCCCCGGCGATTATCTGAGCACACAGAGTCTTACCTGCGCTCGACGTACGCCCGAAAATGCCCAAAAAGAGTCCGAGCGCTTGCTGAAAATTTGGCCAGCACTCGCTGAAAGAAATTATTTGCGGAGCGCTTGCAGGAAATTTTGTATTGCTGCCCGCTGGCAGAAGACGAAAGTACCGCCCGCTGAAGGTTTGGCCACGCCCCAAAATTCTGCTGACCGCCTGCAGAAAAGCGCGAGTTTGCGGACCGCTTGCCCCCGCCGATTATCTGAGATATACCGAAAAAGTGCCGGACTCGCCTATCGGCGGAGAGCGTCGAGAAGCTATTCGGCCATGCCTAAACTTAAGCTGCACGTTACCGAACGTGCCGTCGCCCTGCGGCGGAGAGATATAACCCAATTTTGGACGGCTGCCATGGTGATTAAATGTCCCGAGCGTGAAGCGCGTTAGTTGTAAGTTTGGATCGTAAAGGAATTCTACCATGTGTGATATCAAGACTCTACCGAAATTTTTAAGCATTGCTGTTTTCTTGGGTTTCCTTTTGTTTGAGCTGCTATTGGCGGATGATTCCATACTCTCGGACTTTATGCAACCTTTTTCGTTCATGGTAGCACTTAGTGCACCACCTCCATCAAAGTAGTAAAGGGGCTTTTTAGATTGCAAATAGCACGATTTATAGCACGGCTTGCAGGGCTTTACGTGGAATCGTGCTATTTGCATTCTTTATACTAATCATCATGTGCCTAAAAGTGACAAGGCTCGGTACCAGTTAACCACCGAAATCCGGGGTTGTTTTATGCTGCCGTGATTGCAGTGGGCGCAGCATGTTCCGTGAAAAGAATGAAATTTGACAGAAAAAATGAAGTCAAAACCTGTGATTTTCCTAGGCGTCATTCAAGGTGTTTCGGTTTTGAACGGAGTCATTTTCTTTTTACGTGAACACGCCGCCGTTGCTGCAGTCAATGCGGTCAGTTGCGATTAGTCCGCGACTGCGAAACAAACCTTTCGGAAAGAAGCCACCCTTGATTGTCGACTTGTTCCACTACTTCTCACTTGTCTTTTTTGCTTCTGCTGCGCTCACATCTAGACGGTATAAAGGTAAAAGCCCCTCTTTTACATCTAAACGCAATTTAGTATTTCCTTTGTCACTTTCCGCACCCTTCGCTCGAGCGCATAACTTCTTGATCGGAGCCTGACCTACCGGTTTGCTTGTCAGTTCCCCCTCCACATCCACCTTACTCACTTTACATCTATTCCTCTCTTCCCCCCTCCCCCCCCCCCCCCCATCTGTCTGCATTTTCTTCCCTGAGAATGCTGAGAAAAATATGTAAAAAGGACATAAAAAGACTGGGGAGGCAAGCAAAATAAACATCGAATGTGGATCGCTAAGAGGTACTTGCGATGCAGATTGCGCCGTCAAAGAATATTTTGAAGGCTATATAAAAGCCAGGGAAAGATTTATACCGTTCTTTGCTCTTTTGAAAACCTTGACAGTGAAGGTATGATAAATGTGAGTACGAAAAGTTATGTGAGCAGAGATCTTCCAGCTCAGGTGGATAGCTTGAAGTTTCCAGCTTTTGGAAAAAAAAGTTGAGCACGACTTTCATTCACACAATTTTTCGTAATCTCCTAGAAACAATGTGCAACTTGACTCGGTTCTAGCTGTGGCCGGCCTTGGGAAGCAACCATTTTTCTTGAGTAGCCCTATCGTTGAGCATAGGCTAGTTTTTCTGTACAAATTTCTCCACTTGACAAATGTTAAAATGTTAGAAACACAAATTTCATTGGTACGGGTATCGCTAAGGTGTATTGCACTGATCGCGTAATACATTGCACCTATTTTTGAGAATATGCCGGTCGTATGTCAGATGGGCTGAGTTCTCAAGTTCCGAATTTAGTTCAGGAAGTTTTAGCATGCAATACGATTATGGTACCGCTATAAAGAAAGATAAAAAAGTTTTGTTCAGTCGTTCATGTATCTGATATGCCATCTGCAATGTGTACAGTGTGGCTGCGGCCAGTAGCTGGCTACCCTCGGGCACATGCGCAACGCGCAATCGAAGTGCTTTTGCAACGCTTTTCTACCAATTGTGATAGCATTTCGAAGCTGTATGACGGTCTATGAAAAGCGGAAGCGAAGCGGTCTAACGTTTTATGTAAGAAATAGATTTGGTGTAAAAGCGGAACAATGCGATCTATGATAATTCGCATAAGAAATATTCTGTCTATACTTCTTCTGGTTCGATATAATGCCCTAGTGAGTAAAGCTAATATTTTCTAAGAAAACCAGAGAATTGGTTACAAATCTGCAAAATCAGGTACTTCTAATAGAACAGCTCCTTCATCCACTTTTTGTGATTTAGAGCATCTAAGCTGTTAGCCTTTTCATTTGAAGTAAAGTTTGTGATCACTTTGCATACTGAGGAATGAGTCTTCTTGCAATTAGGCATTGGATTCCCTCATCGAACAGCTTACTCTTGCCTTCGCCATCACCGACTGTCAAAACTCGCTCACCGTCTGATCAATAATCAACAGTCAGCTTTTCCTCTTTCGAGGTCTTCAAAAGGAAGCAGTACTTCAAGTAGTTGGAATTACGATTGCGAACTAGTTGCCATTTTATGTAATTGTCTGTAGTATACTAGTAAAGTAGCCTAACTTGGAGCAACCGAACGCACTTTAACTAGAATGTGATAAAAGCACATTAATTGGCTCAATGCATTTAAAAGTACACGGCAATATTAATAGAAGGTGAAACCCCAAGAAGCTGATTTCCCTCTTCTGCTGGTCGGCAAATCGCTTGATTTTGCGCGACAGCACGACGATGCAGTGACATGGGGGAGGAACGAACGCCTCGATTTGGCACCGCCTCCGCGGACTACTGGTCCCAACACGATGTACAACAGTAGGACGAAAAGACCAGCAGCCCGCAGAAGCGGCGCCTAATTGAGGCGTTCGTACCTCTATCCCAATGACATAGGTAGGTGCCAGAGTAAGCGAATATTTTGTTCAGGTGGTCCCGCGCAGAATTGACGTCACTTGGATTGACGCCAGCATGGTGAGTGACGTCCATTCTGCGCGGGACCCCAGCCTGAACAAAATATTCGCTTACTCCGGCACCTACCATAGAGAAACAGAACGGTCGGCAGAACTGAATGCACACGCACGGTGTTTGCGGACCGCTTGGCCGAAATTTTCTCTGTGTAAGTGCAACATTATCTGGAGTTCTAAACCAAATAACTATGGGCCGTTCGTCTAGAAGCACATCGCTGAAAGAGACAGACCGAAGATAGTGGTGAGATCGTAAATGAGTGTTTATTTCAGCTGATGATTTACGTCAAAAAGATGATTGGATCTATAAGCAGTGCTTTTAAACGAGAAATCAGGTTATTCGTCTTTTTCTGATTCCCTTGCGCTTATGTACGAGAATCGTTTTCAGATGCTTCGTGCAGTTTTTTCTCATATTTGTCACGTACGCAATTATATGGATAACATTCTATCTGTATCCCGTTATAGGATTTCAAACCCGGGAAGCTTACGTCGTTACTCCAATGCTATTAGTGTTCAACAGTGGTGTCAATTCGATTATTTTTTTGAGTCTAAACAAGGACGTGAGTGATTAATTTTATACTCAGATAGTAGAGGCAATTCCGGTGCTAAAGGTGAGACCATTCGTTTTGCAGAAACAAGCTTAAGCAAAAAAGCTGTACTTTGTAACTTTCGTTTGACTATTCCGTATCCGCAACTCCGTGTCTGAAGTTCATATATCCTTTATATTAGGTTGGCTTGAAAGCTCTCGAACATTTTCAGATGAAATCTTCTATTTCTCGAAACCTAATGCATGTACATCCGATAGCGATACCATTTCATAGAGCAAATCAAGCTCTACAAGATGGATAGCAAAAGTTTGCACTAGCTTCGATTCATCGCAAGTTTTCCTCCAGAATCTGAGTCATTCAAAGGTTCGAAAAACTAAGACAAATTTATATCTTTCTTCAAATAAATACTACGGATCTCCAAGTTGCTCAATGTACTCATATATACCGTTGTTGTATTTTCTCCTCATTTAGAAATCGAGAAAGCAAAATTTTCATGTTTCTACAAAAACAAAGCTATCCTGTTTTCGCTTATAAAATTGTATATTACAAGCCTTTATAAGTATAACCGTAAATTTTCAGCTTTCTACACGCCCTAGTTTCCGAAAATTACGGAATTGAGCTCTTCTTACTCGGGTGTTCTATGTTAAAATCAATATTTTTCGAAAACTAGGGCCTGCAGAAAGCTGAAAATTTACGGTTATACTTCTAAGGAATTGCACTATACAATTACGTGAGTGAGAACAGCATAGCTTCGTTTTTGTACAAGCATGAAAATTCTCGTTTCCTCGATTTCTAAATGAGGAAAGCAACGGTACATATGTCTGATGTGGTGTGCAATTTACTGAGCAACTTGGAGATCCGTAGGATTTATTTGAACAAAGACACGAATCTTTCCCAATTTTTCGAGCCTTCAGTACGACTCAGATGGAGGCAAGACGCTGGATCGAAGCTGGTGCAAACTGCTAACCATCTTGTAGAGCTTGCTTTGCTCTATGGAATGGTAGCTTTGTCGGATGTACATGCATTGGGTTTTGAGAAATAGAAGATCTCTCTGAAAATGTCCGAAAACTTTCGAGCCAACCTAATAGAAAATTCTGCATCCCGCTGCAACGTACAAATCCATAGTAACTTGCCCGCCGTTAGCGATAATTAGGATCACGAGTATGATGTGGCCGTTGCGACGGCGAGAGGGGGGAGTTTAAAGAGCACCAGCGATGAAAAGGGAATAGAAGAGAGATTGTTCAAAGAGATATTTGTTAGCTAAGGAGAAATCCAAAGGGCAGAATGCATGCTTTAGTGCTCTCTACATACTTACTTACAATAAAATACAGATGGCCGCCTTGTGGCTGGCAAAAGCAAAATGCCAAAGCCATTTGTTTCTGTTCCTCAGACACTCACGATACTCTTGTTTCTCATTGGCTGCTTCTACGTTTTTCAAGTGCGAGATCAGTAACTGATCTCTCAGCTAGTCCATTCGTCCGTTCCACGAACGCATCTTCACATGTTATTGATGGTTACTCGATTGCCTCGAAAAAGCCCACATTGTTGTTTTTATGGTCCAATTGTTGTTCTCCTCATGTTGTGATCAGCCCATCGATGCTTCGCTTTTGCATTATTGCGCTGAGCCATGGAGGGGCATTCTTCCTTTATGTGTACTGCGATGTCCAACAAACGTTATTTGTGTCGAGTCATTTTCAAAAGACTGCGGTCAAGCGCTCTGTGAACTGTCCGTAGAGCGAAATGGCGACAGTGTCGGCTCAGATCTCAGCTGTGTAACAGAGCTTCGGAAAAACAGTGAGACTAACACTTGAATCTTCGAGTCTGGCATTGGTCGGTGGATTCCTTCAGAGGCCCAAAAGTGGACCAAGCTGCTCTTCTTCTCCTGTTATGTTCTTTCCTCAAGTCGTTCTCCATGTTTATCGAACTTCCGAGATACACGCAAGAAGACGTCTCCATAAGAGGGGTGCATCCCAGCTCATTCCTACATCTTCCAAAGAAGGTTCTTCACGAACTGAGTCTTCTTCCGAATCATTCGCAATCCAGTCATCTTCCCCACTTTCCTTAAGTTCCTTTAACATCATTTCTGCTTCGGTGATACTGCTCAAACAGAGAACAATTTCATTCGCAAAACAAAGGTTCGGAAGGAACCTTCCATCAACTCGTATACCTCTCTCGTCCCGATCCAGTAATTTCACGACCCATTGTAAAGCCGCGCTGAACAGTTTCGACGAGATTGCGTCGCCTTGCCGGATCCGCTTCCCAACTGGGATGGTCAGGAGGCGAGGAACAGCTGCATCAGCGTTGTACAGTCCTTGTAACAGTCGGCTAACGTCCTGAGTAAAGTGGGTCCACTCCTTGATCGACTAGCGCGTCAAAGGCTTTATCGTAGTCGACGAAGCTTAGGACGAGAGGCAGTCGGTATACTCCCGGCAGACTCCTATGACCTCAAAACCGTCTGAATGTGGTCCATGCAGCTGTATTCCTTGCGAAATCAGCTTGCTCTTGGGGTTGCGCTTCATCCAGTGTCCTAAATATGCAAGCGAGGAAAAAATTCTCGAAGAGCTTATACAGCACAGCCAGCAGGCATATTCTCAGACAATCGCTGGGGGCAGGCGGTCCAACTCGCGCTTTTTCTGCAAGCGGTGAGCAGAATTTTGGGGCGTGGCCAAACCTTCAGCGAACGGTACTTCCTTTACTGTCTAATGTTCTGCCAGCGGGCAGGAACACAGAATTTTCTGCAAGCGCTCGTCAAATAATCTCCTTCAGTGAGCGCTGGCCAAAATTTCAGCTGGCGCTCGGACGGTTTTTAAGCAGTTTCGGGCATACGCCGAGCAAAGGTGAGACTCTACATGGCAGGTGTCATCGATGGTTCAATTACCTCAAGTTTGAGGTACTTCCTCGCAGCGGAAAGTACCTGAAGGTTGTGCGGTCCTCCACAAAGGACCGTGGCCCTCGAAATTTTTGCCTATTCTCGCGGAAAGTCCGCGAGCCACTGCTCCGAAGCTAATCTATGAGGAAACCGTGAGTGTTCTCCAAGCATTCGTCTAAAATTTCGCTAAAATTCTTCCAAATATCTGCAAGCGGACCGCGAGAAATCAGCGAACTATTTTTCCGGTGCCCGCCCGCCCATAAATCGCATTGCCGCCTACCCCCGGCGATTATCTGAGTTCGGTGGTAGTTTCAAAGATCCTTTCGATTGCCCTTCTTGAGGAGAAAGACGGTCATTGAAGTTATCCACTTGTCGAAAATTCTTTCCTTCTGAAGTCAAGATGTTAGATGCGGCGCCAAAATCCTGTGTAAATGTTGTTCTCCAGCTTTTAGAAGACAGAAATGTGATCCGGTCCTGGAGCCGTGGATGTCTTCACGCTTTAGATAAAAGAAAGTCGGAGTCCAGTCTTCGTTCAAGAATACAGCCGAGTACGTGGTATTAACGGAGGTCTCTTCAGCACTTTTCAAGACCTGAGATCCTCCTTTAGAACAGTTTCGCAATTAGTATTAGCCATCAGACTCGAAAGGAGTTGCATTCGGGCCCTAAGGATCTTCTTTCAAGTAATTTCTTGGTGGCTTTCAAATGCGCTTCAAGTCACTTTCAGAGTCGTTTTCAGAAGTCACTGAGGCTCACTTTCCGAGGCTCCCAATCGTTTCAGAGGCCGGTCATAGTCGCACGTGGGTCCTCCTGGATGGGTCTGCGACAACTCTATGAGCTTCTTCAGGTCGCCGTCACAGCGGCCACTTTTCTTTTTGCAACATTATGGCAAATCTTTTTCCATCTTTTCGACTTTCATACTTTCGCTCGAAGTAGACGGTGAGAGCTTGCGAAAGGATAGAACCAATAGAACCATGAGTGATCGAGCAAGCCCTACGTTCGGATGGCGAGGATTTGCTCGGTTTTTGGATGAGTCGTTTCGCTTGGTGATCCTCAATGCTTTCGTTATTCGCTTCTCATAAAGAAAGAGTTTTTACTGGAAAAGTCGTGTAGCAGAAGAGCATAGGGAGATGACCTACCATCTTTGTTCCGGAGCCCGTACTTGAACTTCCCGATCCTACATCCCCAATTTTCGCGTTAAAGTCGTCCACAACAAACTTGTTGCGGGACTTTTTTCGCGGAATCCTCCAGGTTAAGTTTCATTCATCAGCTGCTGATGCTGACAAGTTGCAGCTAATAATACTAATGGTTTCCCGATTTGGAAGGCGTGTACGTAGAATGCCAGTAGGCGATACGATTAGACAAGTTGGATGATGAATGGGTAGTCAACAAAGCCAACGGCCCGAGGTTTCTTGATGGAA
This sequence comes from Cylicocyclus nassatus, assembly GCA_958299035.1. Lineage (NCBI taxonomy): Eukaryota > Metazoa > Nematoda > Chromadorea > Rhabditida > Strongylidae > Cylicocyclus > Cylicocyclus nassatus. Next base: position 85,789,527 of record CATQJL010000316.1, on the reverse strand, counting down.
CTTTCTCACCACGAACAATGAGGGTTCCACCACTAATCTGACGCATATCTTTCTTCCTGGTATTCGTTTTCTGCAAACCGAGGAGTGTTTGATGTGCTTTGCAGCATTGAGAAGTGAAGCAGTACAATTATCTTGGTGACAATTTTCAAGCATCCAAAGTAAAAGTTTTCTACTCACCGCACTAAAATTACTTCTCATCATTTGACTTGTAAATGCAAAATTTTTTCCGATGTGTGGTTTCTGTAAACCATAACATTTTTTTCACAATAGTTCGCCATCGCCTTGAAATTATGTTAGTGGTTATTGCCTAAGACTTTTGTAAAAGGAGAGGAAGTCGTATGGTTGATACTTCGACTTTACGAGGTTCGTTAAAATACGGTTTGTTGCAAATAAAAATAATGCGACACATTTCGGAAAACTTATGTTAATTCAAAAATCAAGTAAAGTTTTTGTGAAATTCACTTTGATAGCATTCTCTCAAAGGAAACTAACTTTTTTCGGAAAGAAGTATTGCTTCGGGGATGTAGGTGCCAGTCATAACAAGGGTGTGGATGAAGAAAAGAAGACTAACGGTGCATATTTGTAACGAACAGACATTTTCGCCGAATGAACGAATATCGAATAATCGGTTTTTCAAAATTTTTCGAACTGAATATCGAATAACTGATTTTCGAAAATTCTTCGAATGAACGAATATTATTCAACTTTCTTTTTCATTTAATTCGAATTTGAATATTCGAATATTGGCACATTCCAAAATTCGAATGAACGAATACTTGAATAACCGAACTTTGTCGAATATTCGACTAATTTCGAATAAATGTTCGAATATTATTCGAATATTTGTTTGCAATATTCGAATATTCGAAAATATCTTTTAAAACTGCTCGAATGAAGGAATATTCGAACAACCTTTTTTTAAACTCCTCGAATGAACGAATATTCGAATAAGTCATTTTTCGAAATTGTCGAATGAACGAATTATTCGAAAGTTTTCATTTATTCGACTATTCGAATAATCGGATAAATGGACTTTCTCAAATATTCGACTATTCGAAATAATATTAGGTCGTCCCGAAAGTTTTGTCGGTTTTTTCAAACCACTATAAAACCATGCACAATAAACACCTGAATGAGTTTCAACATGCATTCGATGCAGCTTTTTCTTCTCTTTCTTGTGGTTACATTACCGAACCACAATCCTGTATGCTTTCTTTGATAATTGCTGAAATTCTTCACCCGTCATTTTTGTCTGCTCAAAGTTCGGCTAATTTTTAAAGATTTCATTTCAAAGTTTTTAGGAAGTTTAAGTATGATTCTAATAGAGCAATTCTCGGACTACAAGAATATATTTTTAGATCCTCCGAATCTGCTGTTTTTGGGCTGAAAAAAATTATTTCTTAAGAGGTCTCGATTTTTGGCAAAGTCACGAAACACGCAACTGCAGCAGAAACATGAAAACTTCTCAAGTTTTTGCGAATTGCAACATGATTCTTATTGAACACTCTTTATGCAACATTATCCAGTTTAACTTGCTACAAAAAAGCAGCTTTTTAGAATTTTCGGTACTTTTACGTGGCAAACGTAATCAAAAAGCCGCGGATTTTATTAAATAAATAATTATAACGGACTTGATAAACGTGACCCACGTAATCTAAAATGGGTACAATGTAGCCAAAGCTTTGCTCTACATAACAGTTACCAGCGCTTCTTAGAAATATCAGGATAGAAATTTTTAAAATTCACGAAAGGTTTGCCGTTATTGTTGAGCTGCTCAAAAAGCCATGGCGATAACATTGCAAAGACAGGGTAGGTCAGAGAGCAAATACAGCTGTAAGAAAGAGGATAAAAATTTAAATCAAATGGTACCTAGAACGTTTATGGACTGATGTTCTGTGAGTTTTGGTGAGCGATGAAAGAAACCGACAAAACTTTCGGGACAACCTAATATTATTAATATAATATATTTATATTATTATTACTATTCGAAATAATTCATTCGAATAGTCCAATATTTCGAATAAATTATTCGAACACGAATATTCGGTGCTAACAATATAACGGCGCGAGAAGTAACACTAATAATTTTGGACCCGTTAGGTTGTCTTTTGTTTAATGCACACTTTTCCAAGCTCTGTTTGGAAAGCTTACTTGCAAAGGAAACCATTTTTCTTGAAATTTTTTTTTGATATTTGAAAACACGATTATTCTAGTTTCTGATATAGCTTTTATCTTCGCAATTTCAAAATGGAATTCTACGCCTTTGAAGGTGAGTGACTAAATCTCATAATTTCCTTTACCCTCCTTGCCTTATATGAAGAATTATATGATCGGAATCGCTCAAAAATATGCATAAGTATTGCGGAACAAAATAGTAATGAATTTTTGACGAATTCGGAGTCGAGAAATCTTTACTCAAACCTGGCTGATCGCTGAAGCACATCTATGCACAATATCTTAGGCGAGCAGCACTCGAAAAGTTCGCTTTTTATAGCTAGAATACATTTAGTAAACTAACGATAGAAAAACTTTAGGACTTCTTCGTTTTTTTATAAGGGAGAACAAAATTAGAAACTCCAAGAAAGCAGTTTTTTGCCTTTTCCAAAATGCTGGAAAAATTGGGTACTTTTGATACCGTCATCTATTCTCGTGCAAAAAAACCTAAAATCAAAAGTTCACTCCTTTGCTGAACTGACCATCGGCTGTACAACGCGTAAGTTTGCGACATCTTAGAACATTTAAGAGCAACTTAAGCTCTCTCAAACTAAAGGGTTTCCAGAAAAATGTTCGAAAACTTTTGGGGTAAGAAATCTTTGCTGGTGTGGCTACGATGCAACAAAAGTGTGCGTTTTAGAGCCAAAGGTTTGCTAACTGCGAAGTCTTTCTTTATTGCGCTCAGAAAGATGGTTCTGGAAAAGAATTATCTTGATCTGATAATAAGCAGTTGTAGTGTAGCCTTGAAGTGTACAGAATCTTTTTCTTATTTATCTCTAATAATATTACCATATTCTTTTACTTTCAGATAATTGTGGCAGCTCGCAAGCTGCTCCAGAAGAACACCGTGGTACATATAATTACCCTTACCTGACTTTTCCTAATTTTAAACGGCATGTGTCAGAGACCGGCGAAATCATTGTTGACTTCTTTAGCCTTACTTCCACTTTATGCCAGAATAATTTTCTCCTGCAATCCAGAACAATTCCACACACAATTCAACACAAGTATACCGATTATATGAGTCCTTAAGTTCTGAATATCACAAATCAGAAACACTTTGTCAATACTATGACCATGTTCACCTGTTAGCGAATCTTCGAGACAGGTCAAGTCAGTAGAACCGTGCACTTATACCATGTTTGTTACTAAATTCGTCAATGTTTGTTATTCTCATACTTTGTCTCAGATATCTACCTCTTATTGTAAAGCTGTTTGTTATTCATTTACCAAAATTTGTTATCGAATACTGAACCATGCAACCACTATATTGAAGCATAAATTGTCGAGAGGCATATTGAGTTACACAAAAATAAGCCTCAAAACTCAACTCATCCCACCGGATTGTTATCAGGAATATAAAAAACCAGTGGGTTATCTCTGCTTCGCAGAGGTTCGCACTGGCTCTACTATCCGTATGCCTTCTTAATCTATTAGGTTGGCTAGAAAGTTCTTGCGTAATTCAAACAAAATTCAATAACTTTTCAATGACTAAATCTAAATTCACAATCTTGTTCTCTAAAAATATTAGAAGGCCTGCGCTCCAAGATGGATGTTTAAGCGCAAGATTTCATGAGCTAGTCCCCGAGAACGAAGCTCTCAAATATGAGACTTCAAAATTTGCAATTTTGAGTTTGGTGCCAGAAAATCGCAGAGTGCCGCTAGCTAGCCGAAAAAAATCTGCAAAAATTACTTACACTGCACAAGTCCATAAGTTACTTTGGAAGGCTTTGATCTTGCACGGTGAAGCAAAAACAAAAAATTCGTGAAATAGTCATTTTGCGGAAAAAATCCACTCATTACCGCAGTTTTTCGGCAAAAACTATTTTTTACACTCCAAAAAACGTCTCAAAGTTCTAAATAGGCAACATGTCTTATTTCTGGTTGCAAACTGTGTTTTTGTGGAAAAATTACATCGATAAGGGGATTTATCCTGTAAAATGACAAATTCCACAAATTTTTTGTTTTCGCATTCCCATGCGAGTTTGAAGCCTGCTAAAATAACGTATGGGCTTTTGCAGTGTAAGTAATTTTCACAGATTTTTTTCGGCTAGCTAGCAATACTCTGCGATTTTCTGGCACCAAACTCAAAATTGCAAAGTTTGAAGTCCCAAATTTGAGAGCTTCGTTCTCGGGGACTGGATCATGAAATGTCGCGCTTAAACATCCATCTTGGAGCGCAGGCCTTCTAATATTTTTAGAGAACAAGACTGTGAATTTAGGTTTAGTCATTGAAAAGTTATTGAATTTTGTTTGAATTACGCAAGAACTTTCTAGCCAACCTAACATATACCAACTCGAAATCTGTGAGAATGTTCGTTAAGTTGTAGTGCGTTGAAACCAGCGATTGAGCTGAAACTTTGCACAAGTATGTTTTCAACCCCGGCGGTGGTTTAGAGCTATTTTCGCTGTGCCTTTCTATCGATTTATTGATTTGTCTACTCAAATCCAAGGTGAAAGCATGAATTATCGAATCATTTTCCTAAGTAGAAGGAAGGGCGATACAGACCATGTGAACTTTGCGGTGAGGAGGATGTGCTCTCACGATGCCAGGCGGCTGAGGAAAGACATTTTCACGTCGGGAGCACCGCTACAGGATCGAAGCAAGAGCAGGGAAGAAGAACAGGGACAGCGCGAGCATGAAGTAAGGCAACCAAGGAAAAGAGTGTAAGTCATTGGAAGGAGAGGGCCAAATTTTCTTAGGTTGGAAACTTTACTACTACTGTGCTTTGCCGATCTAATCTGAACCCACACTCAGGGTGAGACCGGGGACGGCAGCTAGTGACCACACTAGAAGCAATTGCTCATTCTCAAAACTTTTCCATGTAAGACCGGTGGTTTTGGGAGAGAATATTTTTCTGCAGAAGACCAAATGCGAATTCGAATGTATTTCATTACTTAGCTGGCTTAACCGCCCGGCCCTGTCAAAACACTGTAATAAAGGTCCGGTCCCATTCCTATCCCTGTACAGCCTTTTCCTGTGCCCACTTCTACCATTTCCCGTTCCTTGTTTGTTTTCGAAATCAGCTTGCTCGATTACCCCCCTGTGCCAACTCCCAGCCCTTCAGCTTAGTGAAAAAAATCGAAAAATCGATAAAAATAATAGGTAATACCAAAAACTAATATTGTATTCGTAATCAGCATGCTCGATTACCCCCTATGCTAACTCCCAGCCTTGTAGTCAAACTTTGCAAAAAACTGATAAAAAGTAATCGATAATTCTGAAAACTAATATTGTTTTTGGAATCGCCATGCTCGCTTATCCCCCTATGCCAACTCCCAGCCCCGTAGGTGAACTCTGCAAAATTCGATGAAATCGGCATCGATCGATCGAAAAGTAGCCTATGACACGCTCCCTGCCCCCTGAAGTGTATGTGTGCCAAGTTTGGTCTGGATAGGTTCAAAAATGAAAATTTCTATTCGGAACATACGTACTGACATACATACAGACATACATACAAACAAACAGACATTCAGCTTCATATACCCTCAATATCATCCCATATGTCTTCCCTCAACATGACGTGGATTACGTGGCTTGATGAGGCGCCGCCTTGCCTCGGGCTTGCGCCACGTTGCGTGCGCATTTTCGGCGTGATGTGGCAACAAGAAGGACGTGGAAAAGCCTGCGCCACGTTGTGTTGAGCGCCACGTCGCGCCAAATGATGCGCTCGCAACGTGGCGCGAGCCCGAGGCGAGGCGGCGCCTCATCAAGCCACGTAGTCGTCATGTTGAGGGAAGACATATGGGATGATATCGAGGGTATAAGATTCGTCACCTCCGCTGGAGGTTCGCAGTGGCTCTGCTATCCGTATGATGATTTTGAAACCCACCGCGCGAGGCTGTACATCACAAATGAATTGTTAACAACTGTTCATTGAAACATCTCCATGGATCGGTATCTCGAGAAAGAAAACTTTTTTCCCGAGGAACAAATACGAATTTGATTAGATTACTGAATTTATCTTGGCTTAATAGTCGTCCTAAAGATATAGTCATTTTGGACAACATTTCCGTTTCCGTGCAAGTGCTTTTCAGCTTTATAAGTGGAACCTTACCAAATCGAGTTTCTACAAGATCACTACTTTGGACTGTTTTCGCAGAAAAGAAAACTTTTTGAGCACTTTTTGAGCTAGAATTCGTGGAGCGCAGGTTTACTTGCCAGGCAAATCATGACTTTGCAAAGAGTTGAATTTGTGACCTAGTTTTGCGCGCCAAAAGCCGTGTGGACCCGTTTGACACAAAAATACACAAGTCACTTGCGCATTTTCTATAACCATATAAGTAATTTTCAAAAATTTCGCGACCCATTTTGCTTTATTATAAATCATGATAGATTCTTTCCACGAGCTTTCTATATAAGCATCTATTTGAATTCGATCGAGGGTCTACGAATGTTGGTGGGATTTAGGGGCATAATTGGGGTTCAAAACTTATTTAGGGTTACTTACAGTATGCCAGGTGTGCAGAGCGCGGGGTTTTCGAGAGACAAATTTTGGTAGGATCCGGTTCACGAGTCCGATTACCCGCCAAAGGCGGGGGGCGGGAAGTTTTCGAAGGCCTCCGAAAATGCTCAACATAGGGATTCAAGCGATTGTCTGAGTACTCTTTGACAAGTTAGCACCTTTCATCACTCTCAGTTGACCGCCCATAAACGATATCCCGGTTAGTAGAGGGCCGCAGCACTAGCCTTAGGCGCACCTAAGCTGCATCGAAATGGCTCATGATAGATCAATGAAGAATATGGGAGCTGCCTGTAACGAGTAGTCGTTTGCTTAACATGAAAGGGTCGTCTAGCCTGTTTTTTTTCTTGGTTAAGGATGCAAACAAAGCATTGAGCCGAAATACTGCTTGTGTTTTTACTGTCAAAAATGACAAGTATCATGTGCCAATAATCAAAAAGAAGGATCTTATTCACAAAAACATTCAAGATGTTAGCGGAGATAGCGGTGAGATACACAAGGGAAAGAGTTTAGAAAAGGGAAGCAACGATGAAAAATGTCTCCACATCTTTGAAGGTGATCTATGGCTTTCTGTCAGACTCATAACCCGTACCTGTATCATGTTTTATGCGTTCGAAGAATTTGTAAAAGGATAAAATGCAGATACCTAAGTTAACTTTACGTTGCTCGTAGAAATTAACGATGATATCTTGGCCAAATGTTGCATTTACAGCAATGCGATGGCTTTACTTCGACGCTATGTCCTTGTGTACGCTATCATTGCCCTGTGTTTACTGCGATTATTCTCGAGATTTCTAAAACCCACAATAATTCTGCAGAGTACGACTTTCTAATAGCACTGTATTATAGCCTTGGATATATTAAGCTGCTGCATAAGTTCTGTCCGATTTTTTTGCCTTGTGTTTGAAGCAGCCGTTCTAGGAAATTTTCAGTCGTAATGCGATATTACTTGTACCATTGAAAAGCATTTGCCTACTCTTTTTAACACATATCATATTTTAATGAAATCCACAGTCTGACGAGATAGCACGCCGATGATCTCCAGATGGTCGAGGCACGATCTCAGTTAGAAAAAAGTTCTTGCAAGAAAATTTCCACAATATGTTTTTCAAGTCAAGTCCTTGCGTTGGTCACGGAATAACGGTAAAACAGTTTAGGATATGCACAAACTCACTTTCATGCGAAAAAAAAGTTTTGCTAGTAAAATTTGTTGTTGAAGGATAATTATTTGTATAAAAGTTCTACAAGCAATGACTTTCCATAAATAGAGGCTGGAAAGTGCAAGAACGTCATCGCTCCCAGTGTACGCCATGGCGTGCAACAGATAAGTGACCAGATAAGTGATGTACGCCATTGCTCCCACTGGGAGCCATGGGACTCATTTGGGGCGATGGGACTCATCCCCGGATCTTGTACCTGAGGCCAGCTAAGCAACTCAATTTTTTTCTGTAGACACTAGACTGCGGTCCTTGCTTGTGCTTCAGATTTGAGCCGAATCGGGCTTCTCTAAAAGAAGCTACAATTTTTTTCAAAAAATCACTTTTTATTTTCAAAATTCGATAAAACGTGCTTAAGCAATGCAGAAACATTTTAAAAGATTCTGTAAGTGTTCTCCTTATGTATGCTATTCGATACCAACTTTTGGTGAATTATGGGCGATTTTTAAAAAATCGATTTTTTCTAAAATTAGCAAAAAGTCGGTTTTTCAGATTTCGGGTTACGGTAAAGCTAGGGGTCTGCAATTTTGCACACATACATCTAGTCCGTGCCTGACTACACCATAATTTTTTCAGAATTCTAGGATCATTCTAGAGCGAGTTCTGAAAAACCCGGTTCAAAACCGCGCCATATCTCGAGAATGGGCGGAGCTGAGGGGGCGGGGCTAATACCAAAAAATTCTCCAGGTCAAACTGGTCCGGGGGGAACTTGGCCCGAGGGGCAGGGGTTGATGGGGGGCCCGGTACGGCGGGGTAAAGATTCCTGGTTGAGCCTATTCAATTTTCCACTGGGTCTCAGCCAATAAATAAGCGATTTTGCAATATATTGTATCGTCGTGCAATATATTGCACAGCCTATAATGGTGGATTTTCGCTGGTCAACGCGAATACATTGGGAGTGAAAAAATCACTTATTACTATGTAAGTGACAGACCAAAATTTCGAAAAAATTTTAAAAAATCGGGAAAAATTGGGGAATCCTTGGCAGGAATAGGGAAAAGAGGTCTAAGACATGCAAAGACCATATTTAAGGTCTTAAGGTGTTTTTTAAGATGTTTGAGGGGTTCTCAAGAAATTTCAAGTGCTGATATGTTGCGAAAATTCAAAAAAAAAATCCTAGAAATTTTTAGAAGGTCTGGAAAAATAGGTGAGTGTCACAATGACAAAGTAAAAGTGTTTGAGGGATGTAAGTGTCCTGAATAAGAGATCTAAGGTTTTTTAAAGATAATTTTGAAGTGGGTTTCGTGTTGAGTACAGGGCTTTGATCGCTGGCAAATGTGAAAAATACGTCGTTTTGAAAAAGTTTTGGAACAGCCTATAAAGCATGAATGAATTTGAGTAAGGTAAGTAGAGTTTTTAAGTTGAGAAAAATGATGTTTCTGAAAAGTTTCGATGTTTCCATGCTTCGAAAAAATTCCTGGATTCTCTGGGGTATCGGAGAAATTCGAAGCATATTCTAGCAAGTAGAAAACGACACACTTTGAAACTTATACTGATGGGGAATTTTAAAAATTGGAATAAATAAAGTTTTTGAGGAATAGGAGAGCATTCAGTTTAAGTAAACAATGTGTAAGTGACGTTATAGATTCTTTTATCCGTAACCCTCGAAAGACATAGAATACATGAAAAATAAGATAAAATACATAAAATACATACATGCGTGTATATATAGATATAAACTACAATATGCAATTGATGCAGCATAAATTTGAAATATTGAAAGACATAGAATACATGAAAATTAAAACAAAATACATAAAATATATACAAGCGTGCATATATATATATAGATATAGATATAAACTACAATATGCAATTAATGCAACATAAATTAAAAATATCATAGTTCGCTCTCATCGGAGCTACCAATTACTATTCGTGGCACCTTCTTGGATTTTTTAGATTGTGTTTGCGACTTCTTTTCCTCGATTTCTTTCTTGACGTTGCTCTTCCTAGGACGTTTTTTTGGTGACTCTTTGACGGCCGGTGGCGGTGACGCTGACCTTTGTCGTGTCGGATCTGCAACAAATTTGACAATCGTAAACGACGAAATTACCAGTGTTTGTTAATCAGCGGCGAGTTGATTCCCTAGAGCTAGCGCTTAACATACCAGTGCGAGAAGAAGGGCCGGGTTGCTCTTCCAACACATTTGTAGGATGATCTTCTTCACTGTCAGATGAAAGAGAAGACACATCGTCGTCAAAATCCTCTAACTCAAGCATATCTGCGACCACATCAGGTACAGCTGTTCTACGACGACTTTCCAAACTGATTTAAAGGGATTATGTCCAGCGAGTATTTACGTAATCATGATAACACTTACTTTGCAAGTTTGAACATGTCGCGCACCCGCTGGACTGCATCTTGATTCTCTGCTTCCTGCCTTTGTGCAACCTGCCGCACCTTTACATAACCATAGGCGCAACTGGTCATGTAAGCATCTTGATATCTTGCCAACTGTATCCTTTTCGAATGCGCTTTAATTCAAGATTTGAAAAGAAGGTATTGCTACTAATATTCTCTGATAAACAATTTGCTTTTTGATCAAAGAGTTATGACTCATTGACTTTATGGAGTATAAAGTGATGAGAAATCAATCAGATATTTGCGTATGAAACAGGACACGCGAACACATTACCGATTTTTATCAAACACGTAGCCATCCGCAAACGCGTATACTTATTTATAATGCGGCAATTTTCAAAGCACTATTTTTAGGTTACATCACACAAAGCATTGCCATCGAAAATACTCATATAAAAATATTTGAATTTTTTGCATGCGTGTGTTGAGCATAAGCTTTTGCGTAATATAGAAAGATAAAATAGCCATTGGACACAGGCAGACAAACTTAATACCACTTTAACTAGATAAACCTACATGCAAGTTGCGTCATGTCCTCATCCGCTATGCCAAGTTGTTCGCACTTTTTACGGTAGAAATCCTCATACTGTCCAGTAGCAATAGCGTGTCTTGTCTGAATTGAGATAGGACGATTGGATGTCGAAAAAAATTGTAAAATAACATGCTTACCGCGTTACATGAAACATTCAATCCTTTGTAGCCGCTATCGCGTAGGAATTGTTTCATTATGTGCGAGACATTGTAACGTTCTACGGTACTTCCTTTGTACTGCAGAAAAAATGGCGAGGTCGGTTCCATCATTCCTTCCAGATGATTCATTCGTATTACGCTGAATAACTATTACTAGAGTTGATCCTAAGCAAGTTTTGAGCAGCTTACAAATCCCTCAATTTTAAATAGTAATCGATCCATTTCTTCGATTTTTTGTCCAGTACAAAAAATTGCCCTCCGTAGGCCGTTTTGTGGTAAGAAGCTCGAACTTTTGGATAAGGGTAGGAGCCTACCTGAAACCTGCGCCTATATTCATACAATATGAGCTTTTATGCCCCAAAAATTACCACAAACTACTACGTTTGAGCTTACCCAAACTTCCTCCTTTTTTCCGGGTTCCCAATCCACTTCTAGGCGCTTCAATCCCGTTACGTCGGTGCCCTGCCCGAATCCTGCTGCAGCCCTTTTCTTCGCTTCAAACGCTACTATGCTTCCGTACATCATTTTGTAGATCACTTCATTCCTACTCGTGTTACAATGCACTACGTACGAAAACACTGCTCTAAACGGCAAAAGCTCATGTAGACTAAATTGTCAAACGTTTACCAACCCCATCAGGTAATTGTACTGCGCAGGATTTAGCGTTCCGTCATGCTCAAACTTGCGCATAAGTTTTTCGATGGCCTTATCTACCTCTTTATGGTCAACAACTGCTCTTGTTATACAATACATTAATGCCTCCTGCAATGATGGCTAGATATACAATCATTCCTACAGTAGATATTATGAAATTACCTCTTTTTCTTGCGGCACAATGCCCTTGAGCGACGTATTTTGCTTCTCTTCCGTATTGTATAGCGACCACTCATGAATAATACGTCTGCGAAATAATTCGAATAGGTCTCGTTGCCGCTGAGATCCCGCCCCTTAATATTTCTTAGGGACTTGAGATTTACAAATTTATGAAGTAAAAATTTACTTTTTTCTAGTCCTATTGATAAGAATTTCCCAAAAGCAGACAGCGATTCTAATATCAAGTGTCTTAATGAGAGACTAATGCCTTCTTCTCTCAAACGCTTCATATACGGCATAATAATTTCGCCCGCATATATGGCGTCGTCAACCGTTATCGTCTGTCCCATTCTAAATCTCTTGATATTCTGTATGGCTGAGAAGGCAGAAAACGTCATTTCAACATGAATATCTATTCAACAAATGTTTTTCCAAGCTTTATTGCAAAAGAAGCTTTATGGCATTAACTTGAATATATTCTGTTAACATGTCGCTACGCTTACCTCTGTCGCGATCTCATAACAATTAGCATGAATCGATCAATGATATGTGTGTAGCTGTAAGTGCTACTAGTAGTCTTTCTTTTGTACGCCATAGTTTTCGGCTAAAGAAATATCGTAATACTGTTATTGATTGTAGAAAAAATTGTTAAAAATTTGAACGTTACCATTCTTTCCAGAATATATTGTTGAAATTGTTGTAGAAGTGGATGTGAACTTCTAACAACTTTTCGCCAGAACTTAAGATTTCTATCCAATTTTAATGCTATAATTGCATATACTTCATACTCTTAAGCAACACTAATGCAAAATTTGAAAGCTTACCTTCACTATTTTTTTGCGAAACCTTATGCTCCTGAGTGAAGTAATTTGGATCATAAGTGTCGTATTCGTGGCAAAACATATACTGAACTTTTGGTTTTCTTTTAAATATGTCAGCCACTGCTGGACCTCCTGAATAAATGCATGTATGTAATGATTTGTAATGAAAGAAAATGCAAATGGAAGAAGAATGTAGGTTTTGTATTGACCTGACCTGTATACAGTGTGTCACCAAAAGACTCGTAAAGTAGATGCCTCTCCACACGCGGTGCTCTAAAGGTTGGAGGTATTTTCGAAAGCTCAGTCATATGCTCTTCTTCTTCTTCTTCAGTGCTGGCGCTATCCTTGCGCAATTGACTGGTTTCCGACACCTCTTCCCGCACCACATCTGCTTTCAGTTGTGGTCGAGCCATCGCGACGGATGGCTCGCCTCTTTTAACCTTTTGTTTAATTAAGGAAAAAGAGGTCGCTTCGATCAAAGGTGACTCTGAAGGTTCATCGTCGAAGTGCAATTGCTGCAATAAAATTTTTGCGATATTCCTTCTGCTGGCTCTCAATTTCTAGATACCGAGCCTTCCTCTGCCTGTTGCACTCGCGGCTGTGCTAGGCTCGTCCGTTCTCCTACTTCCGCTTGTGCTTCTAGATTTATATCTCGTCGCCTAGCGTTGAACTACAAAAACACATTTCATGAAAATGGCAAAATGTGATCACTAGATATTCTTTGTACTTACGGCTTCTTTAACCATCATCTCCACTTCATCTCTCCGTACATATTTGTACCGATCAATACGAGTGTCTTCATGGCCCTAAAATGTTACCTATTTCGCGAGTTTTGGATAGAAAATGAGGGCACTAGTCAAACATGTAGACCTACACCGTCTGTTGGTATGCCACATTTTCTAAGTTGTTGAACAAAATCGTGATATATGTTCCATTCACCCGATGTAATCGGCCTTCTCACATCGGAGAGATGTATTCGTGCCCTACCCATATATTGTATGATTCCATGGCTCAGCTGCATAATGATCTGAATAAATTTCATAATAATATAGTAGATCAAGGCAGCTTATATCAGGCACGCACCTTATAATCCATGGAATCTTTCGCAACAAGCTCACTATGAGCTCTAACAAGATGTGTGGAAAGCCTATATTCCCCCTGCTTTCCGCAAATCACGCAAAAATTTGCGCCCTCATTCGCATTTTTTGGGTAAAAGATGTCTGCAAAGTTTTCACTACAGCAAGCCTACATCGAAGCTATAATGCTCCACGTACCTTCTGGCAAATTTTCGGGTAAGTATCTTATGATATGTTCGCTCTTCATTCTGTTTAAATTTGCCTTAGCTTCATCCCCGATCTTTACAACTTTGTTGTACTTGGTAGATGAACGTATGCGGGATGCCATAATCGCGAGTTGCTGAGTGAATACTAATGCTATAATAAAGCATAAATTTTATTAACCATAGGAGAATATTTGTTAACTTGCAGAGGTAGGATGATTAGTAAACTTTTTCTATGCCATTCACACAAAAACACTGAAAAAATTTATTATTGTTACTCAAAACTATGTACATGCAACAATACTTTTAGGTTCTTTTAGCGATTCTAAAATCAAATTAACCTTCTGCTCCCACCGCTTATTTAGCCTATGCAACTGACGATGGTAATAAAGGATGGCAAAAATGACAACAATAAACACGACAAACAAGAGAGAAATGGATAAACTGCTATTTCCCCAATTCGCCACATCTTCGTCTGGAAAATAGTTATCACGGTTACTGCCCTGGTCGTGTTGTGTTGGTCCGATAGGTAAACGATTTGACTAAAATTTAGAATGAGCACGTGTGATCGCAGATTATGTAGTCATATAGCACATTCACCCACCGGTAAAGCTATCGTCAAATCCATACTCATGTTTCCTGCACTGACTCTTGATACTACTTTCGTCGAGCCAATATGAAGTTCGGCTCCACGTGGTACCTCCACTACGATCACAGGGTTCTTAATCTCAAGCGATTCAAACGCATCAGCGCCTGCTTTCTTGTAATACATGCGCTTCATGCGTGTTAAAACCACCACTGTCTTTAACAATGGCTCGATCAGCGTAAACTAAAAGTTGGTTTATAACCACTTTGGAATGAAGCTTGAGCAAGCCAAAACTCACTTCCTCATCGCTGGAATTGTGCGTAAGCACACTGCAGCTATGCCGATTGCTAATATGCAAGCCGCAAGTGCTTTGCGGTCTTGTCTTGCATAGGAGAATCGACGAAAGTGTGCTGCATTCATCGATGTTGCTAACTTCCTCTAACGTGCTCAAATTGCTCACTACCATTGACGATGGCACTATGTAATGAGCGCCAATAATATAACTTGAGTAGGTTTTCATATCCTCACTAAATCCACCGAGTGGGACCACTCGAGTGAGGTAACCTATGCTCTCTTCCATAGTGACCGGGTAGCAGATCTGAACTTTTTCAACTCAGCCTATAAGAGAGTGGAGGGAGGGGAAAAGTACCGGCTTACTTTTACTTCAATGACGCGTCTGTTCATTGAAAGTACCGTCGCTCGCAATGTTTTACCAGCAACGTCGTACCTACTTCTAAGCACAGACGCATTGAATCGCTTCGAACCCATTAGATCTGCTATGGCGGATAGTAGATTGCCCTCACCATGATGGCTGATCAGACGATCCGTTACACGACCGCGGTCAAATAGCCCAGTAAGAGCGTCTTCTACCGCCGTTAATAATTGTGTTCTGATTTGCGCAAACACAAATTCAAAGCGAATCCTAAAAATTTGCACAGAGATATTTCTTTACTTATACGCTTTTTGAAAACCAGCATGCACCAGTTGCTACTCACATAGAAGTTTTCACTTCCACAATTTCCGCCAAATCATGCAATTGCTTTTGCATCTCAAGAACCTGCTTCACCAATCGCTGTAATTATAAGTTGGTGCTATAAAGCTAGAAAATCCATTAACGCACACCTTTTGCTGATGCTCCTCCTCCGAATACTTATAGATCCAGCTTTTGATTTCACGGTATGCAAGCTCCCCAAGACCAATTCCTATCCCAAAAGCGACGACTCCGAACCCAGGAAAAAACTCGAGTTGTCCCGTACTGAAGCAGGTGTGTAATTTTAAATATCTTTGACTGTTTCATAAGTCTCTTCTTCAATTATTTACTGCAGTAAGCCACTTATTTCTTTTGAAAATTTGAGTATCCCTCTGTAGCACAAAACAAGCTCTAGAAGATACCTTTCGAACATTCGTACCATATGTGAACCACATAAATTTTGAAAACGACGAAAGTCTAGAAATGCCCAAAAAATCGAAAAGTTCAGAGCTTCGCCCAAAAAAAATCATGCGGACTTCTCACTATGGGCATGTAATTCCTACATCAAATATATTACAATCAGTTTACACAGTAAACTGTAATATATCAGTCAAATATATTACAGTTGCTGTGTTTTTCCATTTAAAAATGGACAAAATAATAATATGTGCTTTTGTTAAAGTTACGCTCGAGTGTTCCTACATCGACATACCTATAGTATAAATTAAATCTTTATGAATGCATAAACTTGGGACTTTTATGAGCTTTCAAAAAACCAATTTTGTACAGAAAACTCTGAAAAGCGACATTTTTGGTTATTCGTATCTCTGGCTGCACTTTGCTTCTCGGCTTCCAATCAAAAAGAAATCAGCAGCTGTGCATATAAAAGTCTTAAAGTTTTATATGGAGCGCAAAGGCGTGAGCAAGTTAGAGGTCCTTAAGACTTATCTGGGGAAGACTGTTGCTCCGCAACTTTTGCCTCAAACTCAACGCAGATCATGCTTCTCACGCTGCTTTTCATATCGATATTCGTTTCAGCTCCTCTAATATGAAAAGGTAAGAGATTTTCGTTACTATGAAAAAACTTATGGGGCGCCTAATAGTTGTCATAAAGCGTACCTGTAATGAGGCGTGACGGCTCTATATTTTTTGAATTCTGCCTCCATTTCTCGCAGGTGGAGTTTTTTTGCGTCCTCCTTCATCACCGTATATACCTGAGTACATTTCAAAGCTTGTGTCATCAACTTTTTTTCAAAAGAGTAGAAATTAAAATCCTACTTTCATTCTCATCTCCTCAATAGGGGTAAGGCTGATGTTTAGCGATTTTTCAAATGGTTCCAGTACTCCATCGAACATTCTTCCATCTGTGTAGCTCGAGTAATCTGCGAGAATAATAGACTACAGTTATGCGCTTTGATTATATACATTCTGCGTAGCGCCTCAGAACTGATTTACAAATAAATTCCAGGGCTAAATCACATAATATACTATGATAATTTCAACACATGTGCAGTTTAGCTTATTTGCAGTTACTATAAGGTTGATAAGCGATTGAAATGCAGACTCTTTTGAAACTTGTTAATTATAGTAGTAGTATTATGCTTTGTATCAGGTTGGAATACAAGTTTTGCAAAGCTTCTCATAACTTCTTCGAATGTGGCGCGCCCAAACTTTAGCAATATGTAGACTGTAGCGTGTGCTACAATTAAGCGTAAACAGTTTGATATTTGGACACGGTAAAAAATCATAAGCATCTTTTCAAAACTGGTGAATTTCAAAAGTTTATGGGGTTATGGGCAAAAATGAAGCCATTAGCAGCCTGTGTGCACAATGATCCGAAATTGCGTACGAATTATTGCCAGGGTTAGCCCAATTGGTTCCTGAGAATATAAATAGAACTTCAATAAAAATGGGGATTTGGCATATTTGTGAAGTTGACGGGCCTCTTTACGCAAGGCTGCTGGAAACAAGGATCAAGAACGGAACCTCAGAATTTGCCGAGAATTTGCGTTGCGGGGGGGTATTTGATATTTAACTGGCGAACACGAATATCATTTTCGTCTGTTGAATTAAGGCCTCTTTTCTTGTTCAAAACCCCACACCATAAATTTGCATTTTACAGAAAAGCCCCCTACCATTTAGTTTAAGCATTGTTTTCGTGATCAGGAAGCCGGATAACCTCCTCCTGTGGCAAATTTCAATCAAATCTGTATTAACTTATGTTTTCTCCCCTTATAACATATAACTCGTAACCCTCCCTGCAAAGTCAGTTGATAGAACAGCAGCTGCGCTTGTAGCTTAAACCATAATTCATCATCTACATAATGTCAATTATTACACCATTTCAAAGAAAAGAATGTTGTTGGAAGAGATGCAAAACTTAGTTTCCAGCCTAATAAATGTACACGGCTAAAGCCAACCTCTTAACCCAAGCAGTTCAACCAAAATGCATACCTAACAAGACGATGCCACATTCACGTTCTTCCTTTGCAGCAAATCCAACCACCTCACCATGAATTCCATTATCATGAAAAAGCTTCAAAGTTGCGTTGTCTAGCACTGGTAGCCCTGTCGCTGAGGCGTCGCCAAGCTTGGAGGCAAGGAAGACTCCTTCACATTTATTTAGGAAACAGGCAATAAAGATGCAGAGTATAGGATCAAATAGAAAAGTCATTTGATATCTAAAAAAAGCAGATGAAAGCAAAAAATCAAAAGTATATGAACGCTTTCAAAAACACGAAGAGGACACATTAAGGGAGTCCTTGATCATTTCAATAGAAACTCGAAGGGAAGCATCATAGTACGGGGCCTTAAAGTGACATTTCATTTTACAACAGCCCTCCCAAGCACTAACCGATATTCTTTTCACATGTTCAATGGGATAAGAGTGTTGTGAAGATCCAAATCCTATCGCAAGTAATGCATTCAAACTATCCAATACTATCTATCTAATCCTTTGTAATATGTCCAAACTTCGCAAGGCAGAAAAACTTGCTGAACATGATAGCGATTAATAACTTGGAAAATCATATTCGTAATTAGCGCACTCATTTCTTTCCAAACACAAAGCTAGCAAAAACTGATACTATCGATAAGGACATTTTTCAATTTGATTCGCATTCTCACCTACACCTCTGCAAGACTCACAGCACCTGAGCTCCAAATTTGTAAGATAACGATAAAATGGACAAAGATGTCTAAACCAACAACCGTAATCTAGGTCATCACTCATAAGTTCCCGAATTCCAATTTTCTAGCCGAAAATTTGCAAGAAATCAAAAAAATTGATGATTAAAATGGTTTAGTTGCATGACAACAATCATCCCTTGACACAATATGCAGCTCCCCAAAATAGACTTTGAAAAAAACCGATAAAGTCCATAATGAGAATATCATAGATATTAGTGACAATAATTACCTCTATAACCAAGTAGATTTCATCGAGCTTCTCGGCGTAAACTTTAGAAACAATCGATAAAAACGATAATAAGAATATCATAGTTATGATCGGTAACAATAATTACCCCTATAAACCAAGTTGCAGCTTCCCAGCATGAGAAATGCAAAAAATCGATGAAATCGATACCAAGAATGTCATGATTATAGTCGGTAACAATAATTACCCTTATAAAGCAAGTTGCAGCTCCCCAGTGTGTACTTTGATAAAATCAATAAAATCGATAATAAGAATATCATAAATATAATCAGTGACAATAATTACTCCTACAGGATGTCCCAAAAGTCTTTAATGCTAATAATTCCTTAGCCGTAACTATACAATGCAACAGTGACGCATGAAATTCAGCAGGAATCTTGTGAAGAGCCTACAAAATAACAAGGTATAAAGGTACACTCAGATTTCGAAAAACCCTCATTTTGCTTTCACACAAGCCCTCCCACTCTCGCGGAACCCATGCACCATGGCAGACAGGTAGTTGACGTCGAGAATGTCTCACATCTTCTGAAGCCAGCGTTTTAGACTACCCAAAATTTAGTGTGGAACAGAGCAAGCTTTGCTTTTTACGACTGTTCACAAATAGAAGTCAAGGGCTTCTAAGTCGCCCATTATAAACACATAGATCTGAGAAGCATGTCTGCGAGATCTAACAAAAGTGTCAAAATATACCAATCAAGATTTTGAGAACATCAGAAAAACAACGACAACCATGGTGTACACAAAGTGACTTTGCGACGATATTTCAGGAAAAAGTGCAGACCTTAGAGCCGAAATTAGTAACCTTCTCGATTTTTGTATTCGGGAACTTTTTCTTCTCATAGGCATGGCACTACTTTAAATGTCTGTATCTTAATTCTACAGTAATGAACAGAAACTAAATTTTGCACTGCTGAGAAAGAGTGAAGCTAGCGCTACAATGTGCAACTAAAGATTCTGCGAGAGCTTCAAAGGTAAAAGAGCTATATACGTCTAATTACGGGGTACATCTACACTAAGTTGTCCTCAAATCGTTTGCTCCTAGAACAATATCTTGAGAATGTACAGCGCAAACGGTATGATTTTCTTGAGGAATACAACAAGTCGACGATGTACTCATACGCAAAAATCCAATGAAAAGCGAAGACTACTAACAAAGTTTTTACGTTGGAAAATTAGGCTTAAAGACATTTGGGACACCCTGTATAAACCAAGTTGCAGCTTCCCAGCATGAGAAATGCAAAAAATCGATAAAGTCGATAACAAGAATATCATAGTTATGATCAGTAACAATAATTACCCTTACAAAACAAGTTGCAGCTCCCCAGTGTAAACTTTGAAAAAAAATCGATAAAATCGATAACAAGAATATCATAGTTATGATCAGTAACAATATTTACCCCTATAAACTAAGTTGCAGCTAACCAGCGTAAACTTTGCAAAAAATCGATAAAATCGAAGAATATCATAGCTACCCAGCATGAAGTTTGCAAAAGTTGATAGGCTCAGTTATAGATAATAGACGCTAAGTTTTGACGCACGAGAATTAGGTAATGGAATGCGTATTGAGGTTCAAGACATATCGGGCAATTGGGAATTATGATTTTCAGTTTGCGAAAGAATAGCTCTTGAATGATATGAGAAAAGTCTAATTTCACTTACCACTCAAAATTTTAATAGTTGTAGATATTCCTCATACATTGAGTGATGATATGGAAAAAAAGATTGAGGAATGTACGTTACGACGAATGTATGACCAGCAATCTATGCAAGGAAAGAAAAATGGAATTCAAAGATTAGTACCACAAAATTCGAAAAAAAATTGCTAGAGTCGATAGTAAAATATCATAGTTATGATCGGTAATAATAATTACCCCATAAACCAAGTTGCAGCTCCTCAGCGTAAACTTTGCAAAAAATCGATAAAGTCGATAGTAAAATATCATAGTTATGATCGGTAACAATAATTACCCCCATAAACCAAGTTGCAGCTTCCCAGCGTGAGAAATGCAAAAAATCGATGAAATCGATACCAAGAATGTCATGATTATGATCGGTAACAATAAATATCTTTATGAAGCATGTTGCAGCTTCCCAACGTAAACTTTGCAAAAAATTGATAAAATCGATAACAAGAATACCATAGTTATAATCAGTGAGAATAATTACCCCTATTAACTAAGTTGCAGCTAACCAGCGTGAAATTTGCAAAAAATCAATAAAATTGATAACAAGAATATCATAGTTATAATCACTGAAAATATTTACCCTCATAAACTATCAAGGGAACCGTGCGGACTCGAAGCCTTTTCCAACGAAACGCATATACGTTTGCAGGTCCTAGCACCAACTTCAAAACAGCGATCCGTATCTCCAAGCGATCTTGTGTGGCAAGATATGAGGTTTCGAACTCCATGAGATCGCTCATTCAACGCAAGTATGCGCGGCCGTCCTTAACACGTAGTGCCGGCATAGCGCAGTGGCAAGTGGTTGGACTCATAATCTTTGAGGTCTAAGTTCGAATCTTTTTCTCGGCATCAGTTTTGCATTTGTCTCCTTTTGTTTTTAGTAATAAAGTGATCTTCGTAGCATTATCAAAATAATATTTATTGCAAGAATACAACTGAAGCTGAACATGATAGAGACTACTTTTTAGGAGACCTTCGCAATTGTACTGATTTTGTCAGACATTTGAAAGTCTGTTCTTCTTATTAAGGCTGAAGCTCTGCGTTGCCCTAACTTGTATTAATGTCTTTTGCTGGTGATAGTGTTCTTTTTCAGATCAGCGCAATCTTTTCGGTGAACATACGACTGGCTAATTTTTGAAATCTCCAAAAGCCGTATTTTTGCAATAAATATTGTTCCTGATGATGCTAGTACGATCAGCTTATCACTAAAAACAAATGGAGACAAATGCAAAAATGATGGCGAGAAAAGGACACGATCCTAGGCCTCAAAGATTATGGGTCTAACCACCTGCCACTGCGCTATGCCGCCACTATGTGTTAAGTGGCGGCCGCGCATACTTGTGCTGAGCGCGCGATCTCATGGAGAACCCTCTTATCTTGCCACACAGGACCGCTTGACAGATATGGATCGCTGTTTTGTAAGTTGCTAGGACCTGCAAACGTATATGCGTTTCGTTGGAAAAGGTCACTTCGAGTCCGCACGGTTCCCTTGTAAGTTGCAGCTAACTAGCGCGAACTTTGCAAAAAATCGATAAAATCGATATAAGAGTATCATAGTTATAATCAGCAACAATAATTACCCCTATAAACTAAGTTGCAGCTAACCAGCGTGAACTTTGCAAAAAATCGATAAAATCGATATAAGAGTATCATAGTTATAATCAGCAACAATAATTACCCCTATAAACTAAGTTGCAACTAACCAGCGTGAACTTTGCAAAAAATCGATAAAATCGATAATAAGAATATCATAGTTATAATCAGTGAAAATATTCACCCTCATAAACTATCAAGGGAACCGTGTGGACTCGAAGTGGCCTTTTCCAATGAAACGCATATACGTTTGCAGGTCCTGGCACGCAACCTATAAAACAGCGATCCGTATCTCCCAAGCGATCCTGTGTGGCAAGATATGAGGGCTCGAACTCCATGAGACCACGCATTCAACGCAAGTATGCGAGGCCGTCCTCAACACGGCGGCATAGCGCAGTGGCAAGTTTTTTTTCGGTAAACATACGACTGACTAATTTTTGAAATCTAAAAAGCCGTATTTTTGCAATAAATATTGTTTCTGATGATGCTAGTACGATCAGCTTATCACTAAAAACAAAAAAAGACAAATGCAAAAATGATGCCGAGAAAAGGACTCGAACCTAAACCTCAAAGATTACGAGTCTAACCACTTGCCACTGCGCCATGCCGTCACCGTTCGTTAAGGACGGCCGCGCATACTTGTGAACACGCGATCTCATGGAGTTCGAACCCTCATATCTTGCCACGCAGGACCGCTTCACAGATACGGATCGCTGTTTTGTAAGTTGCTAGGACCTGCAAACGTATATGCGTCTCGCTGGAAAAGGTCTCCTCGAGTCCGCACGGTTCCCTTGTAAGTTGCAGCTAACTAGCGCGAACTTTGCAAAAAATCGTTAAAATCGATAATAAGGATATCATAGTTATAATCAGCAACAATAATTACCCCTATAAACTATACTTGGGTAATTCGAGAATTTTTCATCGAATGAATGAATATCGAATAAATTCGAAAAGGAAAAATTTCGAATAAACGAATATCGAATAAATTCGGAAAATCAAAAATATCGAATGAATGAATTTCGAATAAATTCGGAAAATCAAAAATATCGAATGAATGAATATCGAATATATTCGAACATTGAAAGTCGAATTTCGAATAAATATTCGAATGATTTATCGATTAACTGAAGCAATCACATCTCAAACTTTCCGACATATCTGGCTAGAGCCGATCCAATCATAATCAGCCCCTAGTATCCCCATACCAACTCCTAGCTCAAAATTTTCCAAAAATTGCTGAAATCGATAAAATAGATTTCGGTTTCAATCAGCATCCTCGTTTACCCCCTATACTAACTCCCAAGCTCGTAGGTCGAGATTTTCCAAAAATCGATAAACATAATCAGCACCCTCACTTACCCCCTTGTACCAACTCTCAGCCCCGCAGCTCAAACTTCCCCAAAAATCGATAAAGTCGGTCGGTCGGCATTTAGTCTATAAATCAGCAAAAAGTCATATTTTACCCATTATGGACGATCTAAAAAGCAGTCGATATAAATTTTTATGCTGTGCCCAAAAGATTCTTCTTCAGATGGTCTGAAAGAGACTGATGTACACCAGAATTAACTTTATTTCTTATCAGCATCAACAATGTAAAAGCAAAGGGCTTGCTCTACTTTCTACATCAATTGAAATCCACATATGATTTTTTTACTGTCGCAAGCAGTCGGAAGAATGCTACTCTCCATACAGTTCAATGGTATAACGGTTGCAAAAGATGCATTACCGAATTTTGCGAAAAAAAAACGCGGACGAACTGAGCTTGATACTCAGCAGTTGGCTTTGAAACAAAGTCGAATAATCTGAATACGGAGTCATTCGAATACGAATTCGAATAAACATTCGAATAAAACATTCGAATAAAATCTATTCGAAACCCCGTTTCTTGATTATTCGAGTTTTCGAATAATATTCGAAACCTCGTTTTTTGACTATTCGAGTTTTCGAATTTTATTCGAAACCCTGTTTTTTGATTATTCGAGTTTCGAATATTATTCGAAAATGGAAGAACTCCGAATATCGAATTTCGAATACGAATATATTCGAATGTTTTATTCGAATGATCGAATTTCTATTCGATTCGGACCCAAGTATACTATAAACTAAGTTGCAGCTAACCAGCGTGAACTTTGCAAAAAAATCGATAAAATCGATATAAGTGTATCATAGTTATAATCAGCAACAATAATTACCCCTATAAACTAAGTTGCAGCTAACCAGCGTAAACTTTGCAAAAAATCGATAAAATCGATATAAGAGTATCATAGTTATAATCAGCAACAATAATTACCCCTATAAACTAATTTGCAGCTAACCAGCGTGAACTTTGCAAAAAATCGATAAAATCGATATAAGAGTATCATAGTTATAATCAGCAACAATAATTACCCCTATAAACTAAGTTGCAGCTAACCAGCGTAAACTTTGCAAAAAATCGATAAAATCGATATAAGAGTATCATAATTATAATCAGCAACAATAATTACCCCTATAAACTAAGTTGCAGCTAACCAGCGTGAACTTTGCAAAAAATCGATAAAATCGATATAAGAGTATCATAGTTATAATCAGCAACAATAATTACCCCTATAAACTAAGTTGCAACTAACCAGCGTGAACTTTGCAAAAAATCGATAAAATCGATATAAGAGTATCATAGTTATAATCAGCAACAATAATTACCCCTATAAACTAAGTTGCAGCTAACCAGCGTGAACTTTGCAAAAAATCGATAAAATCGAAGAATATCATAGCTACCCATGAAGTTTGCCAAAAGTTGATAGGCTCAGTTATAGATAATAGACGCTAAGTTTTGACGCATGAGAATTAGGTAATGAAATGCGTATTGAAGTTCAAGACATGTCAGGCAATTGGGAATTATGATATTCAGTTTGCGAAAGAATAATTCTTGATTGATATGAGAAAAGTCTAATTTCACTTACCACTCACAATTTTAATAGTTGTAGATATTTTTCATACATTGAGTGATGATATGGAAAAAAGATTGAGAAATGTACGTTACGACGAATGTATGACCAGCAATCTATGCAAGGAAAGAAAAATGGAATTCAAAGATTAGTACCACAAAATTCCGTAGTGAAAGGCATAGCCAAGATTCAAGACAAGATGTTCAGGTGAAAATCATAATTTTTCGCTCACAAAACAGTAACTCTCAGGTGATTGTAGAAAAGTCTCGTTTCTTTTTCTTACCGCCTAAAATTCTGATAGTAGTGGATACTTTTTCGCTCATTTAGTGATGATGTAGAAAAAAAATTGAAGAAATGAACCGTTGGCACAAATTGTTGTACCGGCGAACTATGCAAGCTAGAAGGGAAAGAAAAATTGATCTCAAAGCTTCTTACCATCTTGCATTTGCGAATTTCGGCATTTATGGAATAGCAAAATTAAGATTTCCGCTGCTTGAGTTCGAATGGAAAAAGCAAATCCAGGATACATAATAAACTCCTAAAATGCTATGAAGAGCGTACAAAAGACCAAATCAAAATGAGTTTGAGTAAAAAGTAACCTACCTCGTTGAGGTTTTGAGATAGAATGACATTCTAATATCTCGTATCTTCGCTAATAATGTTATACTTTATCTTTCCTTTTCTATTCATTGATATGCTATCGTAGAAATCTATCATGGACAGGTTATCATATTTCAGTATCTCCCTGTATGTACATGATATCCTATCGCGCGCTGTCTTCAAAGAGTCCGCAGCCGGACAGTCCAATAATGAGGTTATGCGATAAGCTTCCGCTAACTATTTTCCACGAAGTTTTACAGGTGTAATCGAATTTTGACATTTGTGCAGTTGCGACTGATTTCACATTATCGATTGAATATCCTTTACAATCTTCCAGAATGAGCGCTTGCACATTGACTCTTCAAGAACTCCTAGTTGATCATGCCAGTTCAAATTTATACATGCATAAACAAAATTCGGTAGTTTTTAAATCTGTCAGTCACTGGCACGTATGGCTCAATAGCAAGTGTCGCTACCAACAAGAAAAACTATTTGGAGTTCGATTCCTTATGTGTTTGTCAGATTTGCATCTCATTATTGATTAGAAAATTTAGTGTTAAACGCAAATGAGTGTCTTCTTCCTGTGACGTTGCAAAAATTCCTAACAAAAAATCCTGAACGGTAGACTCGAACTCGGACTGCGCAGCCACAAGACTAATTTCTTATCCAATCAACCATCACCACACCTTCGTAGTGGTGTCATAAAGTGTACTCCAGTGGAATTTTAGATTTCGAAACATTAGTGAATACTTTTTCACATGCTTGGTCATATGTTCCGGTCACTTCTGCTACAATTAACTGGCCGATTGATGCCTTTGAATACAAAGACACTCATAACAACGATAAACAAATCCTAAGTTTGTAAATAGTTCAAGGCTGATGATTTTGAATAAAGCAGGCACAGCATTTCTGAGTTCTAAGCGCTGCTTTCACCTGGTGAATTCTGCAATAGATTGCCAATCTCTATGATAGGAAGTTTCCTCCTAGGGCAAACTCAAAGATCCAGCCGTGTAACAATCAATCAATAAGTGGATGTCATTGTTATCGTGTCTCTTCAAGCCAGCAAGTATCATCCTCCATCAGCAGTGATGAAACAACTTCTTATTTTCTCTCGTTCGATATCAGTGGTACGCTTAGCGCAGTAGCAGATGTTCTGACTAAAGAGAAATTGAAGTTTGAGTTCAAGTCATCATGTGTTTGCTAAGTTCGGATTTCATACCTGAATGCGGAATTAGTGTATAGGCTCATCAATACTCTATTCAAAAAACATTATACTTTTAGAAAATCATTTAATATTTGATGCATGAGGCAAAAATCTCTCCTAAGGCAGGAATCGAACACTGATTGTGCGCCTATGAGACCAAATCCTTAACCACTCGACTATCAAGGCATGTTCGTTTATTGCTACAACCTGTCCACAGTGCACGCTGAGGCTTTAAAGTGTCCTACAACATATATGTATTGATCACTCCTTTCATCAGCATTGGCTGGTAGCACTGTAGGTCACCAGTAAGCAAACTGCCGATGATTAATTGATCAATAGAGCCGATTGATGTCTTTAGATACAAACACACTCATAGCAACGCAGAATCAAAACCCTAGAGTTTGTAAATTATTTGAAGCTGATGATTTTGAGGGAAGAGATGATATTGTGATCTTGTCTCTTCAAGCCGGCAAGCATCAAATCCTCCATCAGCAGTGATGAAACAAGTTCTATTATTTTCTCTCGTTCGGTATCACCGGCACGCATAGCGCAGTAGCAGATGTTCTGACTAAGAAGAAATTGAGGTTTGAGTTCGAGTCATCATGTGTTTGCTAAATTCGGATTTCATATCTGAATGCGGAATTAGCGTGTAAGCTCACCAACACTTTATTTGAAAAACATTTTGCTTCAAGAAAATCATTTAATATTTGATGCATGAGGCAAAAACTTCTCCTAAGGCAGGAATCGAACACTGATTGTGCGCCTATGAGACCAAATCCTTAACCACTCGACTATCAAGGCATATTCGTCTCTTGCCACAACTTGTCCTCAGTACACGCTGAAACTTTGAAGTGTTCTACAACACTTAATTACGTGTATTTTCTACATGTATTGATCACTCCTTTCAACAGCATTGGCTGGTGGCACTGCAGGTCACCAGTAAGCAAACTGCAGATGATTATTTGATCAATAGAGCCGATTGATGTCTTTGGATACAAACGCACCCATAGCAACGCAGAATCAAAACTCTAGAGTTTGTAAATTATTTGAAGCTGATGATTTTGAGGGAAAAGATGATATTGTGATCTTGTCTCCTCAAGCCAGCAAGCATCAAATCCTCCATCAGCAGTGATAAAACAAGTTCTATTATTTTCTCTCGTTCGGTATCAGTGGTACGCATAGCGCAGTAGCAGATGTTCTGACTAAAGAAAAATTGAGGTTTGAGTTCGAGTCATCACGTATTTGCTAAATTCGGATTTCATCTCTGAATGCGGAATTAGCGTGTAGGCTCTTCAAAACTTTATTTGAAAAACATTATGCTTCAAAAAAATCATTTAATAGATGTATAAGGCAAAAACTTCTCCAAGGCAGGAATCGAACACTGACTGTACACCTATGAGACCAAATCCTTAACCATTCGACTATCAAGGCATATTCGTTTCTTGCCACAACCTGTCCACGGCGCACGCTGAAACTTTGAAATGTCCTACAACACTCAATTACGTGTATTTTCTATATGTATTGATCACTTCTTTCAACAGCATTGGCTGGTGGCACTGCAGGTCACCAGTAAGCAGACTGCAGATGATTATTTGATCAATAGAGCCGATTGATGTCTTTAGAGACAAACGCACCCATAGCAACGCAGAATCAAAACTCTAGAGTTTGTAAATCTGACGATTTCGGAGAAAAATAAGGTTCAGCATTTCCGAGGTCTAAGCGCTACTTTCACTTGATGAAATCTGCATTAAATTGTCAATCTCTATAATAGCAAGTTCCCCCTAAAGCAAACTCAAAAGGATCGCTCCGTATAACAATCAATCAATGAGTGGATGATATTGTATCTTGTTATAGCAAGAAGTGTTTATTGAGCCAGCAAGCATCAAATCCTCCCACAGCAGTGTTGAATTAAGTTCCACTATTTTCTCGTGTATCGGTTACCAGTGGCACGTATAGCGCAGTAGCAGATGTTCTGACTAAGGAGAAAAAGAAGTTTGAGTTCGAGTCATCATGTGTTTGCTAAATGCGGATTTCGTAAGCGAATGCGGATTTAGTGTGTGGGCTCTTCAATACTTTATTCAAAAACTTTGTAATTCAAAAAAACATTCAGTATTTGATGTACGAAACAAAAATCTCTTCAAAGGCAGGAACCGAACACTGATTGGTACGCTCATGAGACCAAATTCTTATCCATTTGACTATTAATGCACGACCATTGCCTGCCATAACCTGTCCACAGTGCAAGCTAAAACTTTGATGATTCCTCACACTTAATAACGGTGTATTTCCTATTATGTGCTGATCACTTTCATCAGCACTGGATGGTGGCATTGCAGGAGCATGGTAAACAACAGCGCCACAATTGATCGATAGAGCGCATGCATGTCGAGGGACTCTTGTGACAATGAAACCATATAAATTGTTCAACTTGTATCTCACTTGAGAAACATGATTTCGGATAGAAAATTTGGACAGGACTTCCCAAAGCTGCAAAGTACTTCCACTCCAAAAATGGTAAAGTTTCACCTCATTGTTATAGAGAACTGATAAAACAGCTTTATCATTGATAAGGTGTGATACGAATAAACGAACTCTAAGTAAAAAGACGCAGCATGACCATATCTTCCTCAGAAACGCTAGTAGCTCTTGGTAGCAAAGCGGGGCCTGCAGCAATACATTTTTACTCGTTGTTTCGAGCCATAATAGAAGTAATAGTAGAAAATACTTTCGCGTTTCAACAAAAATTTTTTTTCAAATTTCATTTGCCACTTATCTAACAGCTACAGGTCTCAGCTACACGATGCCATATACGAATTATCTACTACTTGAAAGAAAACTTTCCATGCTCTTACAATACAGGCAAGCGATGAGTCTAATGTTGCAGGTGCTAAAGTAAAGCAAAGTCTAGAGAGCCCAGCCACCAGTCACTTTTCCCACCTAGCGGCAAATGTAGAATTTTTATAATTTGAAGGTTGGCATAAATACATGTACTAAAACGAGTTGCTTCGTTTTCATTCAAAAAAATCTCTCGGCACCAAAGATCCCATGGGCACTTTAGGCTGCGGAATAATCTTCGAAATTTTCTCTATCTAAGCATAAGTGCTGAATGTGCGTGTCAGTTCTTGTAAGGGAGCATTGCCATGCCAAAGAAGACAGTTTTGAAGAAGACGCTGTAAAGTTTATGGGTTATTGCTTTTTCTTTAGCAGGGTTTTTCGCAAGAGCTAGTATATCTCTGATAACTAAAAAACTGCTCAACACAGAGAAACTAAGATTACGGAAAAAGTTGGTTTTGAAAGGAGTTTGAATTGGAAAGTCCAAATCGGACAGAACTTATGCAGCAGTCTAATATTTCGAGCGACAAAATCGTTACAACTTTATTCGCCTCGTCGTTCACAGCGCAATTTAAAGTGTACTGGATCGCTAAACTGTTAATCACAGCACATGGACGACGCGATGTCGTTAAAAGTCGACGGCGATAATCCCGTTAAAGGCAGCGCCCACCAGACTGGGGGCTGGCTCTCGTAATATGTGATAGTAGACCCCCTACCTAAGCGATGACTGAAGTTCGAAGCGAAAAAGGGGATCTGCCAAGCCTGAAATTTGCTCCGAAAGTGGGTCGAATCTTACGGTAGGGCCGAACGCCGCCTACACGGCAATATCGATTTGCAGGGCCAGACTGCGTATAGCGCACACATCATGAGTGCAGGGACCCGCAGCAACTCTGCGTCTCTACCTTGCGTGCACCTTGCACTCGCCCGATCCTACCGTAAGATTCGGCCCACTTTCGGAGCAAATTTCAGGCTTGGTAGACCCCCTTTTTCGCTCCGAATTTCAGTCATCGCTTAGGTAGGGGGTCTACTATTACATCATTACGAGAGCCAGGTACCCCCAGTCTGGTGGGACGCTGCCTTTAAGAGAGACACAAAAGAGTTTGAAAGTGTGTACCGATTCGTCGCGCGGACAAACTAACAGATTGTGCGGTATCCACGCGCTTGAGTGCGACTGTGAACATTTGTTGGTAATTACAGATCACTTATCGACAAAATCGCGTGAGGTATGCCCAAAGCTTACAAGTAGTCGTTTTCAGCAACGGCGAGTTGTATATAACATATCTTCTTCGCCATGTCGCACACGTATTAATTACTTCATTAACAAACAGTTCAATCACGAATGCTACAGAGGTGAGGTGTGTATGTACTAAAGAGGGCGGCACTCATTAGCCCTTTAAGAGACTTCGACCGGTAAAATATTTAAATGTCCCACGACGATCTGAGTTCACCAACTCAAAGCTATAGTGCTCGTTGTAATCAGATGGCACGACTTCAACAGCCGTGCGCAATGGCGACACACCTACGCTAGCCGAGAAAATCGAATCAGAGTGAGCGCGTTTCAATCCTTCTTGTGGATGGTTCGATGTTCCCACGCTCTAAAAAACACAAAATACCATCTTTATTTCATTGGTAATGTGCAAGATAGAGAGATATATCTGATACTTTCCTGTTTCGTTCGCTTTTAGAGCTTATTGGTGGAGGCTTCTTGTATACATCACCACAAAGAATTCTCTGGACTTGAGCAAGCTACGTGAGGGCCTAAAGACTTGCATATTCAACTATCACTACAGCATGGTTATAACGTCATTTTCGCTGTTGGCACTGACAAGGACGCGGCTGTACAGAGGAGAGACGACGCAGAGGCTGAATCAGAAGGCGACATTCTCCAAGCAGATTTTCTCGACTCATACAGAAATCTTACGTTGAAGGTTACGCTATTGTTGTGGCTTGTTTAGCTGAAACCGGGATTGGTAGATCCTCTATATGACTGATGTTTCGGCGGTATCACCTTCTTCGGAGTCTGAAATTATCGAATGCATAAGTGAACTATCCTATCAAAAACCGCAAGACTTAGGAAGACGCCCAATGCGTTAGTAAGCCAAGAACACGAAAATGATTGCAGGATTAAACTAATGCTTACCTAAACAGATGCGAAAAAGTGGTATTGCATACCACTATACCAGTAACTGAACTCTTACTTTCTTATATACCTTTCGGCTGGTCTCAACATGACCTCAAAAGCCGCAAAGGCTCTGATAAGGCGTCAACTCATTAGAGATGTCTATGCAGCCATCTTTCCGATTCAAATTTGGACTTTTAACGGTAATCCAAAACGCTCTAAAGTCTCGCGCGCTAGATTTCGGATTCGTACGCTAGATCGTGACTACCACGCGTATGTTTGCGTCATTATGGGACTGTCTGTCGTGCCTTCGGGTGGCCCTCATGTTACTCGTCAAAGAACACCTAGATGTTGTCAAAAATTGAACACGGCAACTCCACCGGGCAGGCAACGCAGACAGTTGCATAATGACGCAGACATACGCGTGGTAGTCACGATCTAGCGTACGAATCCGAAGTGCTAGCGCGCAAGACTTTAGAAGCGCTTTGGATTACCTTCAAAAGTCCAAATTTGAAAAAGATGAGTGCACAAGCATCACTAATGAGTTGACGCCTTATCAGAGCCCTTGCGGCTTTTGAGGTCACGTTGACGCCAGGCGAATAGGTATATAAGAAAGCAAGAGCTCAGTTACTGGTATAGTGGTATGCAATACCACTTTGTCGCATCTGCTTAGGTAAGCATTAGTTTATTTCTGCAGTCACTTTCGAGTTTTTGGCTCACTGACACATTGGACATCTTCCTAAGTCTTGAGGCGATTTTTTGTAGGATAGTTCACTTAAGCACTCGATAATTGCGGTCTCCGAAGAATGCGATACCGCCAAAACGTTAGTCGAATAAAGGATATACCAATCCCGGTGTCCAGCTAAACAAGCCACGACAAGCATCGCAACATGCCGAGTTTACGCTATTGTTATATTCTATTGGAACAAAACAGAGTGATGATTCAGATGCTTTCATCTTTTCGTTACATCGCAGTTGCGGACACTGTTGGCATTATTATGAAAATTGATGCCGACGTTGGCTGGAGAATGAAAAATCTAACAGAGTATGTCAGCAGCCACATCAATCCTCGCCAAAATGCCGTCATTTAGATTAATTACAGCATTACAAGGTGTAGTCTTATTCTCAGTCAGACATAGAGGCCATCATATATGCATTTTGATAAGTTCGTTGAAGTGCTGCATAGGATTTTGCATAAGTCCGCTATGATTCCAGTTTGACATTTGCCCTAAATCTAGAAAATAAGTCTGCTTTTCTCATAAGTTCAAAGTTATAAGAAGAAAACAAATTTTCATGTTAGTCTCCGTTTCGACCCTTTTCTAAACGGAGTGTTAACTAGACTCCTCCCTCTTCAGCGAGGAGAGAGAGTTAGGTCTGATTGAAGTTTTTGAAAAGAATGTAAACTTGTGGAACAACTTGTGGAACATATTTCCCTGGCAAGCTCTCTTCTGTGTTTATAATAAGGAACCGATCTCAACTTGTTTGTTTTCATTGTGTTACCATTCATCTAAATATATCGCTTATCTTCTATGATGTTTTGTCACACATGTTTGTTATCATAAAAGATACTAGTACGACAATGCCCAGGTTTTACGATCAGAGAACATATATCATTATTGTTCCTTGGTTTTAGTTGGTCATAATTCATATGAATACTTTATGATTGATATATTTATGATTCCAAAAGAAATGCCAGTTTTTGATTGAATACGTTATATTCATACAGTGTAAATTTTAATCAAAGCATTCAAAAATTGAATATGGTATTGTATTGATGTTACCCAATTTCGAGCAGAATTTCTTACAGCATTGAGACTTATCGCACAAAATCCTTCAAGTGTCATTCATTCTCTAACTAGGAGACACTAGCACGCTTTGCGTACATCTAATTAACATGTTTATGAGTGCTTTCGATGCGTTTTGGAAAATTACTATTAGTAAATCGCGAAAGAACATGTTTGGGTTGGTTAAACCACTGGAGTTTGAACATGTTTCTTCAAGAATTCCTAGTAGTAATTTACCAAAAGCGTTGAAAAGCATTCTCAAAGCTGTTAATCAGACGTACGCAACGCGTGATCGCGTCCTTTAGTCAGAAAATAAACGATATGTTCATGTTCTTGCTGCTATCGAGGCTCTTTTGAGCGCTAAAATCAGAATTTCCAATTTCCAGAATCAGGGATTTTTTGAGCATTTTTCCAAGATCGCTCGAAGAGGCGAGGCGATAGCATTGCAAAAACGCATAAAATGCGGAGAGAACGCAGCGTTTAAAGAGAAAGAGAAACTAGATTTAACGAGGCCTTAGGCCTCGGGCAGAGTTCACGCAATTTTGTTGCCTAGCGATTCTTCCAATGGACAGCTACGAGTCCATTGCATGCCGATTATCTTGTATTTCGGTTGTGGTAGCTTTCCGATACAAGTAATCTTGACTAAGTTCAATCGGGGAGGCGATTATTGGTCGATTGATTGCCGCTGTTGCAGCGAGTACAAAACGACCCTAAGACGCTCTCGGAATCCTTTCATACTGCAGTTGCCTACTGTTAATCGATTTTTTTGCCCGCCTCAATATAACCGCAACGCTGCAGCGAATGCGATTGGAAACAACACCTGTCAGCATCCTCTAGGTGTTGTGGTGCCTTCCACGATGTCAGAGAATGTACAAGTGCCATTCCTTGAGAGTTGTCATCACCACCTCAAAGCCTCATGCATCAACATCCTCGAGATGAGGAAAATAGCAAGATCTTCAACCATGTTGCCACAAAGATCTTGTTTTTGTACTATAAAGTTGTTGATCAGAAACGTGTTGTTAAATGAGCCGTTATTTTCAACTTTTATCCTCCAGTAATTTCAGCAACTGACCAGGTTTCACAAAATCACTGAAAATATGTTAGAATAGTGCTGATTATTGGCCTCAGTTGTCTGAGCATAAGTGAAGATTGATACAGATCATTGAAGGCACCGTTAACCCAAATTCTCGACTTCTACGTTTTGTCGCTTTCACGCCTACTGAAGGCCCTGATTTCGCATATGGAGTCGAATCCAGAAAATTCGAAGACCCAGAAAATCCCCATTTTGGAAAATCCGCTGCAACAAGCGCGGGTGAGGAAAAACCTGCAAAGTGGGGGGAGGGGGGACCGGGTGGACTTGCCACGTTCAGATACGTCCGTTCGAGCGTATTCCTCGTTCCGGAAGCAGTCTTTTGCAGCGCAGTTTGGGAATTTGCCTAGTGTGGGGGCCCACGCTAATATGCCATCACAATTTCGCAGCCAGAGGTGCGATGGGTGGACCCGGGGCCCCCCAAAAGTGAAGGTGGTTCCACCTACCATTGGCGGCAAAAGTGAAGGTGGTAGTGCTGGACCTCACCTCCCAAGAACTTCGACCGGGGGGGGGGGGGGAGATTTGAAGGTCGATATCGAGGGGGGAGGGGGAGCATAGTTCGACGTCACTTTCGCAAAAAAATTCTACCTCAAAAGCTTCATGAGCTTTTTCACTGATTAATAAAAAGGAAAAATAACAAAAAAAAACAAATTCAAAGGTTGATAAAAGCTTTTTTCTCGCTCAGTTTACTTTTAAAGTCGCCGTAACCTACTGTGAGCACCCGAAGGCCATGATCCATGTAATTCTGAAGGAGTTATGAGCTGATAAATCTTGAAAAGCGGTTTTTTACCTGTTTTTTCAAGAGCCTGGATCTCGGCGCTGTTTCAATGGATCGGTACGGCTGAGACATAGTCTGATACAAACCTTACTCTACAAAACCTTTGGAGTCGCAACATTGCACATCCTCATATTCCAGATTTATAGGAGTCCAAACGTCAGCTGTCACTAAGCAACCTAAATCACTTAATTTTTCAAAATCCTCTTTCTCGGCGGCAACTGCTCAAAACGACATGATTCTTCCATCTGGTAGAACGACACTTACCCTTCAAAATCTATGTGAAGTCGCAATTGCTGACATCTTTAACCACCAGATTTATAACAGTGGGAATTTCGCATGACTTTTCGCTATTTTACTATTCGAGATTCTGTTTCTCAGTGGTTACTGACTGGATCGACCTACTTTCTTCGCGGTACGCTAGAGCAAAATTTGCTCATTAAAACACGTAAAGCCTAGCTGATTTTTATGACAGATACCGCATTTGATTAACACGTTTATTTCAAATATTTATGCCGCTGTACTCATCGTCTTTGTGGCCCTAAAGAGGGTCTTTGGGTCACAGTCATTGGCTCTGATGAGGACCGTTGGGTAACAGCTCTTTTCCGAAGTCATCATAAAGCTTTGCTCTCCAAAATCGTAAAGAGCGAAGAGACGTAGATGCGTCCATGTCGGTGATGGCCTTCAGGTGCTCGCAGTAGGCGACGGCAAGCTCCTAAAAGTGAACTACATAGAAATATGCTCTCAATACTTTCTCTTGCGTTCGTTTTGCTTATTTTCCTTTTTTTAGCTCCAGCAAAAAAATTCCAAAATCTAAAAGTGAAGGTGGTTGCCCTGTACCAGTCAAAAGTGAAGGTAGGCGGAGACCTGGCTCCGACTATCGAACCTCTGCTCGCAACCCCCACTCTGGGTAGACGGTAAGAAAAGGAAAATACTTTTTATGCCATGAAAATGAGTCCACGATTTGAGTAAAAATTACGACATTTTCGATAAACCAATGAGGAATGTTGGAAAAATATTGCCAATCGGAGGATGTAGACATGTGCTGACCTATACCTACAGTTAGTAACTTCCTCCAAGTTTCCTCTCTTGTGAACCTCGGCATTGTGATTTCAATGTGTTAGTAAGGGTTAGTAGGCCGTGCGAGGTTAGTACTTTATTAGTTAGTGGTGACCTGACGTTTCGACTGGATCGTCTTCTTCAGAGGCTTAAAGTGGTAAGAGATCAATGATTTTATTCCCTACCCCACCAGAAACCTCTTCCATCCGCTAGCCTCGACTTCACCCCGGAATGCTACAAACGAAAATACGCAGAAACGTGAAAGGCGAACCAACCTCTTCGCCGCTGCCGCGTAGATGTTGAATGCGGCCGTCCTGCGGCCAGCCGTTCTTTTCTTTTCTTTCCTTTAAGAACATCTTGCCAGCAAAAAACGGGGAAGTCCTATCACACCGCTCGGTAAACACAGAGTTGAATTCCACTGTGGTAAGGACTTCGAAATCAGATGTACTATACTGGCACACGAGTATGATAATGCTAGTAGAAAAGCTCTTGAGGCATTCTGGATTTTCGCAAGAAATCCATGCATGAACAGCCGAAATGACTGTGCGTCAATCACGAGTGACTTTATGCCTTTCTTGGAGCTATTTGAGTTGAAGAATGCCGCTACTGATTAGTGCCAACACGGTATGACTATATTCCACTATTACCCTATTTTCAGGTGTATAAGCCGCGGGGTGGTCCTAGCTTACATCGATCAGCCCGAACACATTAATCGACCTCACATCCAAAGGACCCTATACCGTGCTGCGTATTGTCTGAAAATCGTGCGGCATAAGGATCGCTTCTCGAAACACAATGAAATGGCTGAGCAGCCCGGGCGAAAATTTGAAAAAGTGCGGCTTATACACCTGAAAATAGGGTAGTACTAGTGGCACTCAAGGACGGCCGCATTCAACATCTATGCGAGGTTGGTTCGTCTTTCACGTTTCTGCGTATTTTTGTTTGTAGCATTCGGGGGTAAAGTGAGACTAGCCAGGATGGAAGAGGTTTCTGGTGGGGTAGGGCATAAAATCATTGATCTCTTACCACTTTATACCTACAGTGTTAACTGGTTGGCTTCAATATTTTCGCTCATTCTGCATTTCTGACCTTCAGGAGGTGTAATCCTGACACTTTTACAAATTTTAATAGAAAACAGGACGTAGTATGTCTATGAGATGCAAGAGGGATTAACCACAATTTGCCGAGATATTGCTTGG
The DNA here is from genome assembly GCA_958299035.1 of Cylicocyclus nassatus. NCBI lineage: Eukaryota > Metazoa > Nematoda > Chromadorea > Rhabditida > Strongylidae > Cylicocyclus > Cylicocyclus nassatus. The sequence goes on along the minus strand of CATQJL010000316.1, from coordinate 85,751,807 downwards.
AAGGATAGGTAAAGACCAAAGATAGTATAAGGCTGTCATGCGCTACTGAGGCAAAAGGGAAATGGGAGCCGCTAAGGGTGTGATACTCCAAATGAGAGTCTGTTTCTTCACACACTCTGTTTCTTCACACATTTTGCTGCACTTCTGTGTACCGTACAAAATTTAAACATTCAAATTCCTGTGTTTTGAGGAGCAGGCAATACTAATCTATATTTAAATTTTGCGGGACGAGTAGCGTAGTGGTATGAGGGTGCCGCTATGACCAGGTTGGGCGCAGGTTCGATCCTGCTCTTGGGCTAACCAAGCTCTCTCCCCTTCGGCGACGGTAAATTGGTGCCAGATTCATTCTGAGAGGATAAAAGCACTGACTTGATAATTGGCTTGCGCCCACAAGTCATGTAAAAAGGCGCACGCATACAATTGCCCCTTCGATTAATGAACTAGTGTGCGTTCGACGCATGCCCGCAATATTGAAAACGCCGAATCCTTATCTTTTATTTTTATTTGAATTTTTATCAGATCTTCCTTCCAGATTTGCTGATGGGTTCCTACGACGCTCTGACCACAAATGGTAAGCTTGTGGTTAGTTTTAAAACACACTAGAACTCTGCAACTCACATTAACTCAGATAACAGGGTAATATGGGAGGGACATCTAACTGCGATTTTTTTGTAGCTTATCAAAAGCGCCGATTCCGCCACTAACAGATCTGAGAGAAAAACTTATAAGAGGCATGTGTATCTTTTGAGAACAAATCTTGTTGGAGCACCTGACTTGCACTACAAGTGCCAGCGGAAACAAACCGGTTTTGATTGGAGTCAATTATTTACTGTTTTGAACAGTTTTAGATAGATCATATGTTTTAAGGTATGTGCCGCACGAAGAATACTCACACCATACCTTCCCGCCATTTTGCCTTGGTTGGATTTATTTGCTTACTATTAAAGCAATGAGACGTATTTTGCAGAATGTACATAAGCAAAATTTTTTGTGGGTAGGCGTTTATAAAAAGTTGTGATGTTAACCTTGGATTGCTTCCGAATAGTCGTTCTGATACATATTGAATCTAACTCGAGGAGAGTTGATCACATGATTTCTATCCATACATACCTCTTTGAGAAATTTGCTACCCGCGTTAAAAGGGAGAAGACTGCGGTTTCTCTTTTTTCTTGAGATGACTGATTTTCCAAGAGATATTAGCTTTGTACGATGGTGCTACCTCTAAGATTTATAATTTGACCACTGAACAACCGTAGCCTTTGGTTTGTCCTATCGACTTCTCCACTCAACATTTGACATCATCTTGTACAAGAGGTACTCGTGTGGTATTTTCGTCAGAGTACTGAAGAGAAACAACATTCGAAAACTCAAGATATAAGAACATTTCCTTCACTTTTGAAAAATCTGAAAATAGATTTTTACCGTGCTCAAAATTGGCGAAATACTGAGGAGTGACCGATCATCCCCGGTACAAAACATGTAAGCTGGTGTGGGCCAAAACTTTCAGAAATGAAGAAAAAAATGTGCTCATTCCCGAATGACCAGGTAGACCGTTCCGTCGACATTATTCATAAAATGGATATCAAATAAAAGGGAAAACCCCATCGTGTTTCAGACGTACTCACACCAACACGCCCCAAAAAGCCTGCTCGGAAGGTAAGCAGTGGTGAATGAAAGTCCTCAGAACCTCGAGTTTATGAGAGCGAATGCGACAATATTCGTGCTGTGGAAAGCAGCAAATCTCAGGGCCCGGCACGAGGTGGGGAAATGACAGGCTAGAAATCGTTTTGGGGAAGAAAGCAAAGGGGATGTCGTTTCTGTGGGGGCCGCGGCAGAGCCCCGGAAAATTGGTAGTTCATGCTCTCCGCATATCTTAATATGTTATGCTTCAACAGGCGAACGCTGGAGTTCGAGTGCGTCCAACCGCGTAGTCGTTAACTGCCGCACGCGCGTCGTCGCTTAACCGATGCTGTTTGTAACAGGATGCATGACTAGTTCTCAATGTATGCGATGCGTAACGATATGGCACCAAATTTCGTAAGATAGTGGAAACAAAGTAATTATGAAAAATTTATTTGAACGAAAGGAGTAATGAGCATTTTTGCCATTTTGCGTAACTGCTAAGTGAAGATGTAAATTCAAATGACTCGTTTGCAATACACGACGATATGGTATGAAACTTGGAATCAACATGACTACGAGCATGCAGATTCTAAATGGAAAGTTTCGTTGAAAAATTATGTGAATGAAAGTTGTGGCAAGCTTTTCTGAAAATTTCCGAATATAGAAAAAGGGCTTGGGCACGCAGAGATGACGAAATCACGCGAGATTTGGTGTATATACGCGCAGTGGGGCTAAAGAACAAAGTATGAAAAATTATGAAAAACTTATGTGAATGAAAAGCGTGCTCCACTTTTTTCCATATTAGGTGGGCTATTGTCCACTTAATGCCCACCTGAGGTAGGCAAAATTTCCACCTCACAAAAGTTTTTCAAAATTTTTGCATATACAATACCACTCTCAGAACGTGCAAAATTTCCGTGAATTTTGCGAAATTCTGAAAATTCCGCGAAATTCTGAAAATGCCGCGAAATTCTGAAAATTCCACGAAATTCTGAAAATTCCGCGAAATTCGCGAAATTCCGGGAATGTCGCGAAGTTCTGCAAAATTCCGGAAATTTCGCGGAATTTTCGGAATTTCGCGGAATTTACGGAAATTTTGCACGTTATGAGAGTGGTATTGTATCTGAGTGATGAACTGATGAAAACGGTAATTTTCTCATCTGCTGCTAGCGAATGACCATTGAACATGCCACGTAAATTTATCTTAATTCTAACTTTCATGCTGAAGTGATCTATAAGCTTTTCTACAGTTATGACAATGCCATACAGTTATGACAGTGGAATGTGAAAAATCTCGGCGAATCCGGCGATGTCGGCGAATTCGGCAAAATCGGCGATAAACGCAAAATCGCCGACATCGCCGACATCGCCGAGAATTTTCACATTCCAAAGTTACAACTGTTTGGAGGCGTGTATAATGCAAATCTTCAAATTTTTGCTTAGATGACTTACTCAATATGCTAACAACGTTTCTTACATTGTTTTGCTGTTGGTGGTACATTATAGGAATGATAACCCGCCAAAACACATGATTTTCAAATTTAAGTGACAATTTATGAGGAGTTGAGCAAATTTGTAACGTTATAATCTGACAAACAATACACGCAGGGGCCTGTGCTAAGCATAGTTCTATAGCGTTTTTTTACAGAGTTTTTGATTTACAAAAAACTCCAGGAAAATTTTTTGATAGACGGGCTAGAAGTGCAGACGAATCTCCGACTTTGCGTCGTTTGACGGAGTTTTTTATGTTTAGAACACCACAGTAAGAGTCTTCAGCGCGAAATAACTAAGATTTTCGTTAACAGTGAAATTGAAAGTTACTTTGAGTAAGTTTCGGGTTAATCGAAGATCATCAATATTTAAGCCAAAACCAGTGGCAAGGTCATGAGCGACGATAGAGGAAAATCAAGTGGCGCCATTTTCTTCAAAAATTTGAGCATAGAGGTTATTGGACTTGCTGATTACAAAATACACGTTTGATTTGCATAATACCTTCTTTCAATAGGGCTGACAGTGGTAAATTTTGGGTAAATATGGATTCTAGCAAAGTTTGCTGGCCATTTTCGCCTTCATTTCACTAGACATTTTGCACCCTTTTAGCTGCTAAGAAACCCGCGAACCTACTGTATCAAATTATGTCTATCATAGCTTCCTGTCTACACTAAACATTGGGTTACGCCCTAACAAAAACCCGTACGCAGAACATAAATAAAGTTCCTAGATCAAAATCAAATGATTTTTCATCGTACCCCTACAATATCCATGCAAAGTGCCACTCTCCAAATTCGATAAAATCGATATTTTGAAGGTAGCCATAACTCGAAAATCGATGAAATCGAGATTTTGGAGGAATTCTCTGCTAGCCCCGCCCACTTTTGGCCGCGCCCACTTTTGGCCCCTCCCCATACCCAAGTTTCCGCCCACTTCTTCCCCGCCTTCCCATTCCAACCCACCCGTGTCCGGGCCCAACCACCACTAACACAAATAAACCACTGGGTGACCGATTTACATGCAGAGATCAAAGAACGATCAAATTAAGAAAAACTATCTCCAGATACTATAGGGCAGCGCCCCTTGACATTCATGCTGCTGTCCAACTTTCTTCTTCAGCTGATAGCGCATCAAAACTTGTACCGAAATAATGCTATGCCAGCGCCTTGATCATTCTCCTAAAATTATCATTTCATTTTGATCTATCATAAAATTCCCCGAAAATTTTCCAAGTCCAGACCCTTTCTTAGATCAGCTTCTTGTGTATTTAACCTCCAATTCTTCTGTTAATTTTCTGGTATAGCCCCTTCGAATATAAACACAAATATGGCTATCCGGGCACTTCGCCCCCATTTTCTACAAAGATATGCATGAAAATGTACATTGGCTTTCTTATAAACCGCCGCTTATAAGAGAGCTCAAAGCCCGCTTTTATCATAAAAAGAAAGAGCTCACAATGTTACATATAAATGACTACATAGCATACCCAACAGCGCTGGTCGCGGTGACATGCGGTCACCCGCGCACCTCTAATTAGCAAATCTCGCACCTTGGCTGTCAATTACAATACCACTCTCAGGACTGCAAAATTTCCGTGAATTTTGCGAAATTCTGAAAATTCCGCAAAATTCTGAAAATTCCGCGAAATTCTGAAAATTCCGCGAAATTTCCGGAATTTCGCGAAATTCCGGGAATGTCGCGAAGTTCTGCGAAATTCCGGAAATTTCGCGGAATTTTCGGAATTTCGCGGAATTTACGGAAGTTTTGCACGTTATGAGAGTGGTATTGTATCTGTTCTACACCTGTAGTTTAGTATACAGTAATTTTGGTTCCAAAACTCCTCCTCTCCTCCATGTTAGGATTCGAAATAGTAACGACATTGGAGGAAGAAAGTGAGCTCCAATTGAACAATCCATGCTGCTAGTGCGATCAAGTGGAAATAGTGAAAATCGATAGCAGCAAAGGCGAATTCGTTTCACCGATGTTCATTTGCCATCCTCGTGCTAGGTCCGGGCAAATCTGCATCCTACGAGCTCAGACAACCGCACGGAGCCATCCGGGAAGTAATCTCCAATTTTGTTTGTGCCGAACAGGTTTGTTATGGTGGAATGCCAATGCCCAGGTTTGAAGAAATAGGAACATTCAAGTCATCCGGGATATTTTCGGGGCCTTCGGGGGTTCCTCCCCCTCCCCGGCGGGTATCCGCTCGTCCCTCCGATCCATTGGAGTTTGCCCTCCCGGAAACCCTGCACTTGCACACTTGGCATACTATGACTAGCCCTAAATTGAGCTTGGCATACTGTAACTAGCCCTAGTTGAGTTACAAATCCCAATTATAGCCCCCTTAACTCCACTTAAAAACTCTAAACACTCAATCCTCACTCTAAACTATTTTTTTGAAAAAGGGAACGCTACTAAACACAGCACTATTTATTCGTACTTATTAAGTTACAAACACTAGTTCTGGAGAGTAATACTATAAAGATTCGAAGCATTTTCAACAGATATTGGCTTAAGAAAGGATGTCACTTCTTATTTGCTTGTCATGGCAATGCAATAAGCCAAACCCCTAGAACATAAGGGATCCATTTGACAGAGCAGAGCAAACCTACAAGGAGGCAGTTCACTTTTTTGCACCAAGTTTGACCACTTAAAGTTTAGAGCTAGAGTTAAAAGATCTCTAAAAACCCAATTAATTGAAAAATTGTACTTTCGTTTAGAAAAACTCTATGGATCCACGACTTGACTACCATATACTCTCCTTATCAAGCAATCATAGCAAACGCAAATGCTTTATTTAATCGTGGCTAAACATCGAGAAAAGGAAAATCTCATTTTGCCAAAGTAATACTGGTTTCCACATAGATAACTCCGCACTACTTGATACAGGAGTTGATTTTCTAAAAAACAAACTTGATTTCTTTGGCTCTTCATACAAGATTTAATAACTAGAAGCGATTAACTTTTTAGAACGAATAGCTGATGAGGAGAGTATACGCTTGAACAAGTTGAAGGTTCGATAAATTGAATGCAGGAATTTTTTCGATTTTTCGGACATTTGATGCCTTTTAGACTCTGTCTCAGAAGCATGGATCAAACTTCCACAAGAGACTTTTTCCATCATACAGACATGCTTTGCTCTATCGAGCTTTCTTTCCACAAATGTTTTGAACGCTTTGTAGAATCCTTAAAGAGTGCTGTCACAATACCCTTTCACAAAGAAGCTATAAACAAGCGAGAATTTTGAAAAGCATTACCAATCCCCAAAAGCAATTCCAATACCATTTTTCTTTCGTTTTGAATATGCCGTCATCTCTCCTCCCGAAAAAACTTTTTGTAATCTATTTTGACTAACATTAATTCAATAAATTGTCATGAATTGCCCTACAATGTTTTCAATGGAAATAGATATTACATGAAGCAAATTGTTCAATTGCTTGTTTCCAGCTAGAAGACGTCTTTATCACTGGTATTGTGACTAACAATAACAGAGTAAGAATAATCAACATTGGTCATGATAAATACTTCAGAGCCACAACAAGCATGGAGAATTTCTACGTAGCTTGGCTATTTCATCTTACAGGACGTAATTTGTCCATTGTGGAGTTGTATAGAGTGCTCAATAACATTTTTTGAATCGATGCAGTACATATAAAAATTTTGTTCATTTGTAAAAATATGTTTAATATGGCTCTGACTTCCGCTTCGTTCCCCAGAATGGGTGGTACATGATTACACATTGTAAAAGCACAGTGCATATTACATTGGTATCAGATTGTCAAAAAGCACTTCACCTTTTTGAGATAAGAGCCAAAATGAGTCGTTCACCAAAATGAGATGATTTCTGACAAAAAGGTTCACCTTGTTCAGAGGCTGATTCTGATTAACGCATACATAGCAAAACTAAAGAGATTTATGAAGATCAACTTTATAAATTGATTTTGAATTAATAGGCTAATCTAAAATTTCAAATCAATCTTGTTTGCAAGTTGCAGTTCATTAGTTTTTGCTGGATTAAGATTCTCTTAGATTTGAGTGTCAAAATAGGACGCGTAACGAGATCAGACATAGATTCAAATCGCTTCCTAAAAAACTGGGCACGGTTCATACCTTCAGCTGGACAGAAAACTCGCTTTCAAACTTTGTTCCACAAGATCATGTGTCAATTTCGCCGGCAATCTATCGCCTATATTCCAATTATTTTTTCACTGTTGTGCTTGCACTGCCTACTGCTACAAGTCTGTATAAAGAATCTCAGAGGAAAAAAAGAAGAGGGATTTTTCGACCTGGTTGAAAACATAAATAGTGAACTTGCAGACCGCTATAGGAGACGAACATATAGAGATAAGGTAAGAGTAGCTTTAGGCTCCCGCCAGAGTGCCGAAGTTATGCCAGCGCTACGCCAGCATTTCGATCGATACACGTGTACTTTGTTGGGAACGTCAGCTAGCCCCGCCCAACGAAACAAACGTGTATCGATCGAAATGCTGGCGTAGCGCTGGCATAACTTCGGCACTCTGGCGGGAGCCTTAAATCTATAACAGTTAACAGTATTGTTGGTTGAAGTCAAGTCACTCACGTCGCAATTTAACATGACTGAGTTTTCAATCATAGACTTTAGAAATGTTAAATTGTGAAGGTATCATTTTGACATCGCCTAATTTTTGCAATACCCAAAACCATTTAAGGCTCCTTCAAACCCGACAAATTTGAGATTGCAATTTCGGAAAACTTTTGTCCAGACGCCAAATATACCTGGAGCTCCTAATTCTCACTTCTTTCCGCTTTTGTTGGAGTTTCTTTACCATTCATCGAATGCCTCCCTGACCTCAGCATGTAATTCAAGAACTACGAAAAAATGTGGCATTGCTTAGAGACCTCTTCACTCACGAGTACTTCACAGATAAGTAATTTGATTGATGAGCCATGAGGTAGAGCGAGGAAAATTAGGGGAGCTTGTCAAAATATTTACTTCTCTAATAATGCTCACGCCTGATTTGAAAAGATAATGGCAGCAAAAAAAAAACTATGATTGAACTGAACGGCATGGTCTGGACGAATTTTCAACAAATAAGCCTCTCTTGTTTTCTCGAAATAAAAGCTTAACGGAGAATCTTAGTAATCTTTTGAATAGGACAAAGGAATTGGCGTCTTCATACCTCTTGTGGGATACGCAGAACGCGCTCTACTTTATTGTCGAAGAGGCTAATGAATGCGCGCGAGCCTATTAGAGTGACTTGCAGAGCCAATCGGTTACCAAGTCAGTGCTTTTATCCTCCCAAATTACTTTGGTACCAATTCACCGGCCCCGGAGGGTAGAGGGTTTGGTTGGCCCAAGGGCGGGATCGAACCTGGGTCCGATTTCTCATAGCGGCGTTCAGTACCATCCACTACGCCACTCGTACTCTCAGTATTCTACTGCTAGCAATTAATTTGATTTTCTCTTTTATCGATCTTCTGTTACTAATAAAAATCACTGCACTCCATTACAGAAGCTCGTACCGATACCATACCTTATTGTTCCGAAACTTACTCATCTTCGACTGCGAAAGATTCTTGTTCTTGTCCCTTCGGCTATCACAAACTTCGTTGAGAGAGTTTTATGGCGACGAACATATGGACAACCCTTGATTAGAGAGAAGGTGAGAGATATATTTCTGTCCTTCTTTGACGGATTGCAATCACGAATTCGTTTGTAGTTCCAATATAGTCTGATATTCTGTATGGGCACTAGCAACGAAACAAGTGTTCAAAATCAGCTAGTATCGGAATCGCAAACCTATGGCGATATTCTGCAATCAGATTTCATTGATTCTTATAGAAATCTGAGCATTAAGGTAATAAGTAGAAGACTTGAACAGTTCAGCCTCACTTGCATAGAACCACAGCTAATTTTCCTTGGTATTTCACGATTTTAGGAGAAGTAGTATTGCACTTGAGAAGATGCGACCCTTTAGCAAATTTTGCGATTTGTTGCTAAATGTTTCTGCGAAGGGGAAATGTTTCAGATGCTTTCAGCGTTTCGCTATGTAACAATAGCGGCTGTTGATGTGAATGCCGTTTTGAAAGTCGATGACGACATCAGCTGGAGAATAGAGAAAGTTACAACTTATATAAAACGTAATGTGAATCCAAAATGTGCAGCCTTCCACTGTTACAGGTTAGTAGAACTCCTATAGTAAAAATCTGTTAAAACCGACATAAGGAGGAGTTCTAACTTTTGAATCTATCGATAAACCGGACGTTACCGTAGTGTGCATGTTCCGCATCTAAATCCACCTTTTGCAGACATCACAAAGGCAAGTCGCTTCCTCACGACAAACAAAAGAAATGGTGAGTTATAGTCATTCACCTTATTTACTTAAAGGCAGTGGATCGGCAAAATCCAACAACTCGGGATTTCAACGCGGGAGGTTCACTATCGCCCAACTATGAAAACAGCGAAATGCGGTTGCACAGCATGCTTTCACTGCCGAGAAAATCGCTCTCAGACTTACACGCGCAGGCCAATCTTACACGCATCTGAACGAGTTGGCAATTTCCTTCTCACCATTGGAGGTTGCCCGCCGCAACGCTATAACCATTGGATCCTGCCACGATTTAGCGTCATCGGCCTTGCTCCACTCGTCCAATATCAAAGGGAAAAAACGCTCATTTTCGCCGTTTCCAAGCTTTCAAAAGTGGATTTTCGAGATCAGCGTGTTGAAAAACCCCAGGTAAGCGCAAATTTGACTAGGTTGTGATTTGCCGAGCCAGCCTTCAAAGGCACCGACCACCCAGATTCTCGACTTCCACGTTTTTGTCGTTTCAGGGCCTTCTCATGTCCCTGTTTCCGAATATGAAGTCGAGAATGCTCGACCCCGACAATCCCCGTTCCGGGGAACCCACAGACCGGCTTTCCAGAACGGTGATTGGATGGACGCGCACAAATGCGCGGGCATGGATGGGGTCCACGTGCATCTTCGCTATTCCGAAGCGGCATTTTGCGCCGCAACTTGGGCATTGGATTGATAGAGGGCCCTATTATTATATGCTGCCAAAAGCTCAAAACCCTTAGCTTGGGGTGGACGGTGCCTTTAAAGGCAGCGTCCAGGCAGATTCTCGACTTCTATATTTTTATGTTATCCAGGCCTTTCCATGGCGCTGATTCCGAATATGGAACTCAAAAAACCTGAATTTCTCAGAAAACCACCTTTTGGGGCTATTTTGGGAAAACCCGGACGAGTGCTTCTGATGTTATCCTTGTCAAAGCAAGTATTAATAGGTAAACGCTGTAAGTTCGACTGTGTTGATCATGTGAAAACACGTCAAGGCTGAGGAGATTTCGTTCATAAGGGGTTGGCCGTCGGAGAGGAAGTGGGCGTGGTCATCGAGCTCGGATCTGCCTGAACGCTGCCTTTAACATAGTGTAGCATCATAGAAAGGTAGCTGTGACAGATAAAGCGGATTATGTTTATACCAGTGCGTCACCTCTGCTACGTAGAGGTTCGCACTGGCTTTATGTAAAATCGGTAATTTGGGAAAAAAATTTTCGCGCAGAAGAACAAATGCGATTTTGAAAGCGTTACTGAATTTAATTTGGCTTTATAGTCGCCATCAGGGTAACGTCACGTTGGGCTACATATCCACTCAAAATTCCTTTCAAATTTCAAGGTAAAAACTGGCAAAGTGACAATTTGCGCAGTTGCACCTGCGCCAATTTTGCGTAAAAATAGACTTCTTGCTTACTTTTGGGCTGAAGTCATCGTTTTTCTTACTTGTTCAAATCCTCGACTTTGCGAAAAATCCAATCAGCTCGATCAATCGATCCATTTTGGTGGCCAAACTCGTGGATCCGTTTGACGCACAGTTTTCAATGGTTCCAATCAGTGGATCGGCTTATGCTTTTGCACAGTTTACCTCCACGCTGAAAGCGTGCTATGACAAAAGAGCACAAGACATTAGCTGCACCTCGCTATTGAATTTCGTGACAACAAGCATACAGACAGACAAACAGACAGACGTTAGCGCTGTATTATAGGTCATGATTTTATTATAATACTGCTTTATGTTAATGGCTGTTGCAAGAAATCATTTTTTGTGGTAAGCGGACATGATGAAAGGAGTTGCTTTTTCGAAGTTGGAAGAAATAATGAAAATTGCTTTCTCCTAAGCAGGAAATGGTCAGAAAACCTAAGAACCTAACCCAGCCATACCAAACATGCTGTATATCATCGGACTCGTCTGAAACGCTGATCACGACCATCTGCCAAGCGAGTGGAGTTATGAGCGTTTAAATTTGTAGTGTTTTCTGGCGCATGTTCCACGAAATAGGTTTCAAAAAGACTTATTTGGGTTTTCGATGAATGTGCTTCTTCCTTGTAACTGAATTAAGTTTGAAACGGCTGGGTTAAGTTCTAACCATTTTCTCGTGAGCCAAATGACTTCTAAAATTTTTTAAAGAAATCAAAATATCTAATTAACTAATAGCAACCCTACGGGCAAGTGGATTGGGGCAAATGCAATATTAGGTTTAACTGTGACTAAAAACTATCTCTACATATTTCCTACTCCTTTTCCGATAACATTTATGTGAAAAACATTTCAAAAAAGGAGAATGCTTACGCAGTGATAAACTTCACAAACTCAGCATTTTTGGAAAGCCCTGCCATATTGAAGCGAGACCAGCCATAACCAAACGAGATTATGGGAGGGTCTTTTTCAATTCATGCTTTTCCGCAAAATCCCCCCCCCCCTCCTCCCACGGAGGCTCATTCGGATAATTAAAAGACTCCACCCTACTACACTGCTTCATCCAGTCTTTCTCAACAAATTTCATGAAAGATCGTAAGGAAATCAACGGAATGCACATTGTGCAGGAAGTAGGAGAACCCCCCCCCCCCCTACGACGTCACATTTTCTCATATTGTATTCCGAAATGCCCTATGTGCCACCTAAGGACCTTCAACTATAAAATGCCTCAAACGTACAAAAATCTATTTGCCTGAATGATCAAATGCCCTACGTGCAGCTCACAAAGCGATTCCAGTTGAAAGAAAGTGCTCTAGGTGCTGGGGCTTAGGCTGGGTTCATATTGATCCGTAAATTCCGGAACACTTCCAGCACAGCGCTCGAATTGTGCGCTGTGCTGCAACTGTTCCGGAACTTACGGTCCAGTATGAACTCAGCGGTATCCACGGTATCCATAAGAAAAAACTGCCTTACTACTCCCAAGAAAAAACCATGAACATGAGCATCTACTCACAACATATTTTCAAAATGTCGTACCTGTCACCTGAGGAGCGTCATAAAAGTGCCCCAAAGGTAAAAAAAAACTGTTTTTCTAACCAATCAAAAATTCTACATGCCGCTCAAATCTATTAGAAAGAAATTGCCCTTTGTGCCGCTTAGAGGCCTCATCATAAGAAAAAACTGCCTTATAACGCCCAAGAAAAAACAATGAACTTGAACATTTACTCACAACATATTTTCAATACCGTACTTGCACCTGAGTACCGTGAATTGAACGGTCCCCAAAGGTACTAAAATTTGTTTTCCTGTCTAATCAAAATTCTCTACGTGCCGCTTGAAGGCAGTGGATCGGCAAAATGGACCTTTGGAGCTTCAAAACTCCACCAGCCCAGCCCGCTTCCATTAAGAGGGCGTCATTGGTCGAGTGAAGAGCTTTTTCAAGACTTAGCGCATGAAATGAAGGGTGGGGTTGAGGCCTTAGCCCCAATCCCACCCTTTATTTCATGCGGTGTACTTGGGGGTCTATTACCTAGCACTACCAAATAGGGTCAATTTTGCCAATCCACCGCCGTTAAAGAGATGCATATTTGAAAAAACTGCCTTACGCATGCCGCACCAAGACCGCATTTACAAGAAAAATGCCCTAAATCCCAAGAAAAAATACTCACAACACACTCCCAAATTGCCCCACCTATCACCTGAAGAATAATTATAAATAATAGAATACTTATAAAAATTTCTCCAATAATGAATCTGTTTTTCTGCCCAAATAAAATGCCTTATGTGCCGCTTATGTACCGAAATATTTATAAGCAAGGCGCGAGACTCAGCAACACAAGCAAAAGCAAGGCTGGTCAAAGATAAACGTTTCCAAAATCACCAGTGAGACCCAGTTACTCCGCGCTCTCCTGTCTAAAAGCACAAGATTATCCCAATTGGATGTTTTTAGAAAACTTTTCAAAAAGTTTTACAAGAACATAAATAAATTAGCTGAATTGCTATGCATCTGCTACGCAATTTGGTATATTTGACCAACAGATTCTGGGATTGTACAAATGACCACCCGCAACTGGCGACCCGACCTCAAAGTCATCGCAACAACATCAGGAGTGAATTTCGAGATACACCCTGACCCTTTTACGAAAACATGCTTCCGTCATTCGATGGAATTTTACTGTACTCCATAACGCATGCCACTGTTGGCAGCAATCCAAGGCCAAACATCAGCATATTTCGTCATAATTTCTCCGTCTGCTGCCTCCTCATTTGCCGTGTTCCACGAATCTGGGGAGCCAAGTGGTCAAAAAAATCGTTATATGTTATGTAGTGATATTAGTACGGTTCCTACCCCAATTCTTCGTATTGATTTTCGCAGATCGCGGAATTTTTCAAGGAAGTCTGTCGCCTCCGCCAAAAGAGTCCCAAAAAACAGTTCTCGCGCTGCCCCACCTCTCATTGCTAGGGGACCAGGAAACTACAATCGGCTTCAATCCCTGATTGAGCGACTATATGGAGCAGCGCTTGCGCATAGCTGAAGGCTTCGCAAGCGCATCTAGCTAGGCACCATGCTAATTGATGATTGAGCCTTGACGAGCCATAATCAACAATGCAGCTTGGATTCATGACGCGAGCTTTATATTAGGCATTTCATAAGTTCGTATGGTCTTCATTCTCGTTCTCATTTCTCTAAGGAGCGTTGTTTTGCGGCAAGATGCGTATATATTGAGAGAAGCTGATTATGCCCTTCAAAATAAGCTAGTCATTTTCGATGAAAAGCTGATCAGCTTTGGTTCCTCAGCCTCCAAAGAAAGATTCTCAGACTGGCTCATTTGTGAAAAAAATGCATTTTGACCAAATTTTGTTGATCCTGGATGATGCCGTTTCAATATCAAAAAAAAAGAGTGGTTTGTTTAAGAAAACAAAGAGTTTGCAGAGTGTCCCCTGAACAAGACTTGACCGAGGGGCACACTATTATCTTATATATATAAAGCTGAATGTCTGTTTGTCTGTCTGTCTGTATGTCTGTATGTCTGTCTGTCTGTCTGTCTGTACGTATGTTCCGAATAAAAAATTCCATTTCTGAACCGATCCGGACCAAACTTGGCACACATACACTACGGGCCCCGGCAAATGTCATAGGCTACTTTTCATCATCGATCGATATCGATTTTGTCGATTTTTTGCAAAATTTGAGCTACGGGGCTGGGAGTTGGCACAGGGGGGTAAGTGAGCATGGGGATTCCGAATACAATATTAGTTTTTGAAATCGTGCATTACTTTTATCGATTTTATCGATTTTTTTGCAAAGTTTAAGCTACGGGGCTGGGATTTGGCACAGGGGGTAATCGAGCTGCAGATTACGAATACAATATTAGTTTTCAAGATCGTCCATTACTTTTATCGATTTTATCGATTTTTTGCAAAGTTTGAGCTAGGGGGCTGGGATTTGGCACAGGGGGTAATCGAGCATGCTGATCACCCCCACGGGGGTGATCAGCATGCTCGATTACACCCCTCTACCAAATTCCAGCCCCCTAGCTCACATGTTGCAAAAAATTCGATAAAAATCGATAAAATCGATATCCATCGATGACGAAAAGTAGCCTATGACACCCGCCGGGGCCCGAAGTGTATGTGTGCCAAGTTTGGTTCGGATCGGTTGAGAAATGGAATTTTCTATTCGGAACATACGGCGGAGCCGGGTAAGCCAGCTAGTCCAGTATATGTATTCCTGAGATCTCGTTCTAGCAAATTATCGTCTGTTCCAGTCTGTCGAATCATATAAAGTCTGTTTTATGAGAACGATCCTAGGAGCTGTTTAAACGGCTTTTTTGGATCAGACTCGCCGAGTTTTGGAAACACGAAAATGAAAGTGTGATGGCAGTAGAAGATTGTGCGCAACAACTGAACAACTGATAAGCACTGTTGACTAAATTTTGCTGAGATCTTGTCATTTCGGCAATTTATCAAAATACGAACTTAGGCAGGCGCTATACTCCTCGAGGAGTATAGCATGGCGACAGGCGATCGCCAGTCACTGCGACTACAAGTTTGATACGTATCGATTAGCGACTGGCGATCGCCCGTCGTAGCGACTGGTGGGCGACTACACGTTTAATACGTATCGATAAGCGACTGGCGATCGCCAATCGCCAAACAAGTTACCACACGTCCAATCGATACACATTTAATGTGTAGTCGCCAACACTGGCGACTGGCGATCGCCAATATTGGCGACTACACGTTTCATACATATCGATTTGACGTGTGGTAACTTGTTTGGCGATTGGCGATCGCCAGTCGCTAATCGATACGTATCAAGGAGTGTAGTCGCCGATATTGGCGATCGCCAGTCGCTAATCGTTACGTATCAAGCGTGTAGTCGCCAACACTGGCGACTGGCGATTGTCAATATCGGCGACAAAAATCGCCGGTTTTACATGTATTTGATGCATATCGATCGTCGCCATGCTACACTCCTCGAGGAGTATAGCGCCTGCCTTATTAAACGGCCTAATAGATCCAATAAGGCAGGCTGGTAGCTCAATTGTGCAAGCAAAGCTGCCTTTCGAACGTAGTATTGTATCACGGACAGTTTTGCAGTTCCTGGCCCTACACAGGTAAGCACTTTAACTGATGGCTGTTGGGGCCTAATTTTGACATTTAGTGCAGAACTGGCGGTATCTACAGGTGACAGTGAGGAAGAGGAAGTTTAAAAATTAGCGTTTTAGGACCCTTTGCGCGAGATGGCAAACTCTATTTAGCGCTTTGGGCCTCTTGAGGGGGCAGCAGACTCCATTAAAAAAACTCGCGCGATTAGCAATATCAAGTTGCAAGTGACTCCTCTCTGAGAGCAACACCTATTAAAACTGTTTCAGCCATCTTGGACTTGAGCTGAGCAAACCGTTTTGATATGTTATCCAATTCAAGGTACACGTCAATAGATGAATACCCACGATCAGTCCTTCCAGCATATTGTCTCGGGTGGAGCTATATCGCGACGATTCCTGCCTTGGATGCCGTACTCCGCCACGTACCAAATCATCTTTATTTCTGGGTAAGATTATTACATGAAGACAGATGAAATAGCAGTCATAGCGTAGCCATCTATATGCACAACTAAGCCATGATGCATAGCAAAATTTTCAAGCCGTGTACTGCTGTGTTATTATTTAGCTTGAAGATGTCTTTATCACTGGCATTTTGAACCAAGAAAGTGCAAGTATTATCGGTATTGATGAAAGCAGGTTCTTACGCAATAAAAATGACATATCCACGCTACCTAACGCTTGGTTCTGCCATTTGCGATCAAGAAACATCACGTTTGCGTATGGATACAACTTACTGAATAATAAATATCTGTTATACCTAGTCCACATTGTGTATGACCGTTTAGTAAAGCTACGTTTCAAGGATTCTGTTAAACGAGAAGAATCGGCATATTCGAGACATTGTAGTTACCCATGTACGAATGTTGTTACTACGTTATTTACATTGTTTGTCTAGCCGCCGCTAGCCGCCTTTAGCCGCTTCTGCGCAGTGTTGCAGTCTTCCAAGGGCTTTCCAAAACATTAAAAGGTTTGGTAATTGCAATCAGCATGCCGAACAATCCCACTAAACCAAGTTTGAGAAAGACTCGTCGTATCGATATTGGGGCCCGCATACCGGAATAGTGCGCAAGGGAGGCTAGCAGCGGCTAGCGGACACCATAAAGTGCATACTAGTCTACATCTTTCGGAAGTCTATGATTTCTATACAAAATCGGTCAACCGTATGACAAAGCTGCAACAGTGATTGTGTGCTACTATTCAAAACATCTCGCACAGGATTTCGAAACTGATTCTCGTCTCTACGAATACATATTAGGTCGTTCGATAAGTTCTGGCGTTTTTATAAACCAACAAGGTCATCATTTTACACTAAAACTCAATCAGCGCACGACCTCTTCGCACATTCTTGTTATCGTTTCAACCTCATTTCAAACGGCAGCGCGCCAGATCCCAAGAAAGCTATCTAAACAGCGCTCGAACTACTTACTGAAATCGAGTCATGCACCATTCATGAGGTTTGCTGGAGAGCGGAGCAAATGATAATCTGATAGAGCGAGATTTGGAGAATACCTTGGTTACTGAAGTACCTTCTAGTCAAATCGTGCAGGACAGTTTTGACGACGTTTGCCGAGGCCATGTTTCCTCATGCAAAAAAACCACTGGATCTGTCCATGAGGCTGTTTCTGCGGTAGGGCTGGTTTATACGGTGCAATTGGATTGCTTACGGTATGGTTGACCATCGCCTACTTATACAGCAGAAATTCCAGTACAGGACGTCCTGTCCCCTCGAAAACGTCATGTTCAAGGACCCCTTGCTCAGTCTCTGATCTTTCGTAACAATTCCATCCTTTTTATGTCCCATAGTGATGTGCGAGCGCCATGTTCCATAATCGATAAGAAAATCTGTGCAAAAACGCTTCTTTTCATAAGAAAAAATGCGCAAATGTCAAAAATGCTCCTTTTTGCCTTTCAACAGTTCCACCTTTGGAAGCTTTGAGATCCGTGTGAATCAACTTTCCTCCGGAATTAGTAGACATATTTTAAAGAGCACAGTCAGTCCTTCCCAACGATATACGCATCTTGCCGCAAATCAACCGCTCCTTAAAGGTATAAAGACGAAAATGAAAAGCTACGAACTTATGGAACGACCTAATAGTACGGCAAGACTATAAGGCTGATTATGCTAAGTGAAGCTAGTATCAGGACAAGAATAAACAATTTTTGTTTAATTTTGCCTCATCAAATTCTACTGCAGCGGAAAATGGAAACGTAGAATGAATGAAGAAATGATCCACAAAATATAAGGGGAACACTTAAAATTCTTCTACATCGAGCATATGCTCAGATAATCGCCGGGGGCAGGCGGTCGGCAAACTCTCGCTCTTCTGCAAGCGGTCAGCAGGATTTTGGGGCGTGGCCAAACCTTCAGCGAGCGGCACTTCCTTTACTATCTAATGTTCTGCCAGCGGGCAGCAACACAGAATTTTCTGCAGGCGCTCGTCAAATAATCTCTTTCAGCAAACGCTGGTCGAACTTTCAGCAGACGCTCGGACTCTTTTTACACAGTTTCGGGCATATGTCGAGCACAGGTAAGACTCTGTGCGGCAGAGGTGTCACCGTTGGTTTAATTATCCGAGTTTAAGGTACTTTCTCTCAGCGGAAAGTACCTGGGGGCTGCGCGGTCCTCCACAAAGGACCGTGCGGCCCTCAAAAATTTTCCATATTGTCGCGAAAAGTCCGCGAGAATGCGGCCACTGCGCCGCAACTAATCTATAAGAAAACTGCGATTGTTCTCCAAGCATGCGTCTAAAATTTCGCTAAAATTCTTCCAACTTTCTGCAAGCGGAACGCAAGAAATCAGCGAACTATTCTTCCGATGCCCGCCGCCCATATCGCATGGCCTGCCCCCGGCGATTATCTGAGTGGTTCTGCAAACGTAAGAAGTGTTACTGGCTCTTACATATGTATTCCATGTGATATTGAAACATTATTCAGTGCATAAAGTCCGGAAATGATTTTGTATTGGGAACGCCCAATGTTGACACTTCAGATATTCAGAAAACCCACAACGAAGAACTCCCAAGTCAACCTCGGCCTGGATGAGTCATACATCACCGTAACATGCTTGCAATGCTGATTCCAAATCTGCTTTCCTTTTCTGCGGAGTGACTCTATGAAAGAAGATATGAGAGTCAGAAAGTCATATTTGAAGTGGCTTATAAAATTAGCGAAACATCTAAACAACACTTCCACTGCCTGTTTACCGTCTTTGTAGTCAGTATAATTTATACAAAACTGAAAAACCACTTTTACTTGATATTGTCCAGCTTTCGCCAATTTTACACCACTTAGAGGCAGAAAAATTTTTAAAAAAAAAACCGGCTCCCATTTTTTTGCCGTCCCGGCAAAAAAATGGGAGCCGGGTTTCTGTGGCGATGTTAAAGTAAACCACCTACCGAAGCGATGACTGTAGTTTGGAGAGAAAAAGGGGGTCTACCTAGCCTGAAATTTGCTCCGAAAGTGGGCCGAATCTTACGGTAGGCCCGGACGCCGCCCACACAGCGGTTTCGAACTGCAAAGCCAAAGCCACACAGTTACTCAGATAATCGCCGGCGGCAGGCGGTCCGCAAACTCGCGCTTTTCTGCAAGCGGTCACCAGAATTTTGGGGCGTGCCCAGACCTTCAGCGAGCAACACTTCCTTTACTATCTAATGTTCTGCCAGCGGGCAGCAACACAGAATTTTCTGCAGGCGCTCGTCAAATAATTTCTTTCACCAACGCTGGTCAAATTCTCTGTTGGCGCTCGGACGGTTTCTAAGCAGTTTGGGGCGTACGCCGAGCAAAAGTGAGACTCTACATGGCAGAGGAGTCATCGATGGTTCAATTACCTCAAGTTTGAGGTACTTCCTCGCAGCGGAAAGTAAACGAAGGTTGTGCGGCCTCCACAAAGGACCGTGGCCCTCGAAATTTTTGCATATTCTAGCGGAAAGTCCGCGAGAATGCGGCCACTGCGCCGAAACTATTCTATGAGGAAACCGTGAGCGTTCTCCAAGTATTCGTCCAAAATTTCGCTAAAATTCTTCCAACTTTCTGCAAGCGGACCGCAAGAAATCAGCGAACTATTTTTCCGGTGCCCGCCCGCCCATAAATTGCATGGCTGCCCCCGGCGATTATCTGAGTATGAGCGCAGGGTCCCGCAACGATTCTGCTTCTCTACCTTGCATGCATCTCGTACTCATCCGAGCCTACCGTAAGATTCGGGCCACTTTGGGGGAGGGGAGGATTGTAGACTTCGTAGGCCCCCTTTCGCGCTGCACTTCTGTCGGCTTAGTTAGATGGTCCATTATTACATTATTACCAGAGCCAGGTATCCCCAATCTGGTGGGACGCTGCCTTTGATTGAGCTGAAAATCGCAATTATAACCCCATGAACTCCACCCAAACTAGATAAATTATACTATTTATTCATTAACTAGCTGGTAGTCCCGGTTTCACCCGAGACTCTAAATTAGTTCAACAAAAAGGTTTTACTTACACTTTCAAACTTGCGAAAAGCGCGTTGAGACGAACTGCCGCATTCTGCCGACGGTTAGAATGAGTTTTACCGCCCTGCTTACATGTTTATTACAAAATGATTGGTTAGAGCACGTTAAACTTTTACAGAGGGAAGTAAACACAATAAATCAATAGAATTTCCCAGCGAATCGCGCAAAAAGTAGCGCTAAACCACCTCCGGGGTCGAAAACATATGTGTGCAAAGTTTCAGCGTTGGTTCATTGGCTGGCGTTTCTATAACGAACGAACAAACGAACACAAGTTTGAGTTTTATATATATATAGAAGATAAAGTAACAAATACAAGTTTTAAGGATAACAGTCGAGCAATGGAATCGAGGCAATCACGTAAATAAGTGGCATGGGGTGATTAAATAAGAGGGACTGAGAACATGTAGTAGCAACATCTAGTAACATTTAGTAAAATCCCTTTCGAGCTGCGAACTTCTGCCGTCGCTTAGTTAGGGGGTATACTATTACATTACTACCATAGTCAGGTACCCCAATCCGGTGGGACCCTGCTTTCAGGACTCGACAAACTTGGACTTTCAGACGCTGAAAACTTTTTTTGTAAAGTTATTGCGCAGAAACAGAAAGCAGGTTTGGAATACGCGTTCCAAGCCCGTTACGGTGATATATGACTCATCCGGGTAGGCCGAGCTGACTTGGGAACTCTTCCTTGTTTGTTTCTTGCCAAGATCTTGTGGAAAACTTAGCACACGGTACTTTCTATCATTGCTTTGTTTCTAAATTGTTCCAGAAAATAATCAGAATACAAAAGAAAAAATGGAGTTGTCTTTCTTTTGAACTAATCATCAAGTTCACTAAAAAGGGTCTGCAGGCAGACCCCCTCAGCCGGCTTTTAGGCTAAAATGAATCCAAGAACAGATGGTGCCTGGTGACTACGAAAATAACAACTTGGAGGCAATGATGGTTCATTTTTATCGATGGTCGGCTTATGGAAAAATGGCTCCTTACTCATTGCCACTATACTTGAAGTGCGTTCCAAAATCTATCTTGATAGAACCGGTAGTCTAGCCAGCTTGGATGAGCCGTAATAGAGAGATCTGCAAGTAGGTATCGATCACTCCTAGATTTTCCTATATTCAGCATTTTGTATTGTCAATGTATTGTGTACTGCTGGTTTTATTTGCTGCGGTTACATGCCGTCGGAGAAAAACTGCAGCAAAAGAGATAAGACCTTCAATACGAACATTTTTAGCGGTAAGTAGTGCATCTATGAAATAGCTTTGTTCCCCATGAAGTTGCTAGTGGAAGTGTTCCAATGAGAACGAAATGGAGCTGTGCATTACGCAAAAATGGCATTGAAAGCTTATTTGGATTTGATATTTTCAAAGTTTTTGAGGGTTGTTAGCTTAGGACAGAAAGGCAAAGTCGGTTGGGATGGATTCTGGCTCTCTGGCCGATGACCCTAAACAAGAACAAAATGTCAAAGATAAGGTGCAGAATGAAGAAAAATTTGTAGAAGAAAGTAAGCCAATAAAAACAGATGAAAACGCTCGCTATGGCAAGTTTTAGAGAAAACACAAGCGTCAGAACAGCAGTTACTGGACGTCGCTCAAGAAATGTATCAAAAGCAACAAACGAGATTGGCTGAGACGCAGAGGATAGGTATGACATAATCTATCTAGAAGAAAACACATCGGGATTTTTCAGACCAGGATGGAGGTGACTACGAAAATTTCGGACCGTCTAAAAGTAGACCCAATACTCCAGAACGTTCAGATGATTTGGTTGTCACTGCACGTCGGGCACTAGCTTCAACTTCCACCAAGGAAAAAGATGCGACCAGAAATTCGACGAAGAAAGATAAACCACCATCTGCTCGCTTGCCTACGGACGCAACTCAGGACATGAGCATAGTGGAAAAGTCAAAGATGTACAAGATTAGAAAAGGTGAAATCGCTATATGAGAGCAAAGATTGCGATGTTAGAAATTCGAAATGACTCATTATTGATTCATCACTGTTCATCGACTAATAAAGCAAATTTAATTCAAGCTGAATGCGGAAGTTGTTTCATGTTTGCAGAGACTGACATCAACACCGCCTTATTTCTAGAAAGTAAGAACGGCGCTACTTGTTTTTGGTAGTAAGATAGCGACAAAATTTTGCTTTCCACCGAGAAAGATGCGGCCAAAATGTGAGGAAAGAAAAAGTACGCAATAGTATACGATATAATGTTCCACGAGATGTTGTCTAGATACGTCAAAATAGCGATGAACACATCAACAGCTTCTTTGGCACAAGTCACCCATGCTAATAGGATCAAACTATGTAGTCCAATCGGGATCAAGCCGAACGTTAGCGTATTTGCGCGTTCGCAGCTCTAGGAGTTTCAACTGCATGTGCGCACTGTCAAAGCAAAGAGCTCAGACATTAGCAGTTGTCACCCGCAGGTTAAAATGATGTGATCTCATTGACCAACTGCGCGTCACAGGAAATCGGTGTCGGGGCAAAATCGGGACACCTGTGTTTGCATCGGGGCAAGAGTGCGGGGCATTCTCCGGTCATAATCGGATGACCTGCGGGAGACATCCTAATGCCCCGATCCTTGCTTCAAGCTGTGGTTCACCTTCGTAAGTGTATATATGTATATATTAGATATTACATATTATATGTATTATATATGTAGCGGAAGTATACATATGGTGGAACACACAAGTATATAGTATATACTCTATACTTGTGTGTCCCACTTTTACCGTGCTGTCTTCTTTCATTGTTACTCACAAATCATGCTATAGTATTTATTCGAAACTTCATGGTAGGGAAAAATCTACAGCAGCGCAAAATTAAATAAACTACATCGAAAAAACACTTCACAAAAACACTGGAATTGCACTAATATGTAGCTCGGTCAGCATCAAGATAGTAGGCAGGCACATCCGTGTTGAATAGGTCCCAAGACATTACTCAAGCCCCTAGAAAGATAGTGTTCAGATCTTGAAGCTTGTGCAGCGATTATTTCAAAATCAAAACTAGTATCAAAAGTACATAACGACTATTTTATCTTGATAATGAGAGTCACACTGAACACTTGCGGAATCCTACATGTAGCCTCTTACCAGTATCAGTCAGCCAAGCATCCCAGACTCGATTGGGATTGGGATTAGATTTAGACTGCAAGAATACCTCCACGATTGCAAGCATGAGTTTGTCTCCAGATTTTGCGTGTTTTTACAATTAAAAGAGTGTTGGATAGCCGATAGAAAACTGATGTCAGTGTTGCGAACACCACTTCTGAAAAATTTGGGCACTCACCAAAACGAAATCGACAATACTACCGACACTAGTGGAGAAGTGCTCGCAGCCAAATCTGCTGCAAGAGAGGGTAGACTGCATAGCGAAAAAATCTAAAAGCAGATAATTAAGCCACTCAATATCTCACTGAATTACATGTACACCTTTTCAACACCATTCTTCTCTACAAACCCTTCCAGATCTGAGATCTGCGAGCAACTTGTGATAGCTTCGGAAATTTGATGGCGGATAAATGTGCGCAGCACAGTCTATGTACGACTGCTTTAAATCACCTTGGTCAAAATGAGAATGTAGTCTACCAAGAGTAGTAACCGTGTTTCATACTTAGTATCGGAAGACATTTTAAGTCTCTATAAAATGTGTAATCATGATCTTCGCAAAATGAATTTGATAGTTCAAAAAAAGCCCACCATCTTGTCAGCTACGCACTTCTTCCCACTGATTTCATCCAGCTCATTTCAGCCTCTTCATCGTCGTCAGACATTTCCTCATTTCCTTTCAGACGGCGACATTGGAAGCTGAATGTGACAAACTTTACTAATGGTTCCTCTTCATTATCTACGGCTTCAACGAAATCATTGCCACCATCATACGAGTACGCCCATCGTGAATGTTATTCATCGGCCGTGTGGGCCCTGCAATGACAATATTCCGAATACCTGCTACTTTTGACTAATATTATATCAAAATGGAGGAGATACATCACGTTTCGAGCAAAAAGAGGTGACAAGAGATTGACCGTCGACCAACAAAACCGAAAGGAAAACGATAAATGGAGCTGACGGTATTTCGAAATCCGCGAATCGGCGCAAAATCGCAGTAAAATCCGGGTAAAACTAAATCCATGTCTCCCGCCGGTGCACCGGGTTTTGCTGCGATCAGCCTTTTGTGGGCGGTCCACCTGCGGGTGACAACTGCGAATGTCTGAGAGAGTGAGTAGAGAGCAGACAAGTTGTCTCAGACGTGACGCAAACCCTCGCGACGCGGGCCCCCTCCATGCCAATTACGGCCTAACTGCAATTGGGACAGACAATAACCTCGATTATTTCTAAAATACATGAGTGTGCACACTACGCGTGGCAATCTACGAAACCCCTGCTGTAACTATTTACTGTTAGCGAACAAACATTTGCATGAGAGACTATAAAAATGTGTACCATCAACTGGTACATATCAATTCTAAGCAGCTTCAAAAGATATCAATAACCCGCTTTTCAGATGTGAAAAGTGCTTTTGGACGGACAGCATAAGCCGGCCATCTAGAGCGCGATTGGCTTATGAGTGGAGGCACCGTACCCATCTCGGCGGCAATTAGAGTACTGGCTCCAGCAGGGGTAGGGGAACGAAAGCCGCCAGTTTGAGCCGCCTTTCGCGGCTAACTGGTCCTTTGTAAGACCGATGTTTCTACTGTATGGATGTCGCAAAAAAGAAAATGTGATCAGTAAATGGAGTGGGAGGAAAAAGGCAAAAGTGAGTCAGTACTATATTGTTTTGGAGCATTGCTTGATTGTACTTGGCACTTGACTGTATCGCGCCACGTTGATTCTGACCGATTAGACACTAACCTGGTTAGTGTCTAATCGGTCAGAATGATTAGATTAATTGATGTTTGATTGTTTACCCATTGTTTGAGATGTGTTAGTAACACCTCTCAAACATGGGTAAACAATCAAACCTTCATATGGATTTAAAAACAACATGCAAGAGTAGAAATAGCAAAACAGCATTGATTTTATGAGCATAAATTTACTTTGCAACTAACAATAAGTAATTTACTAATAGAAGGCACAGATTTATGAGTGAAAGCAGATGAGCGCAAACATAAGCAACTAACCTCACAGTACACTGCATTCTTTTTATATGCATAAAACCGCATCAAAGTCACGATACATGGAATTCCCCTAGCACACCAAAGTATTGTGAGGAACCCACATCTGATGATAACATCCCATTCTTGGGAAAGATGCTACAAGCTACTGGGCAATACTATATGTTGTGCGGTTGGTGTGAACGTACACAATTCTGAGGTAAAAACAGCGCTATGAAATACTGAGTAGGTATAATTAATTTGGTTATCTTTTGACTTTTCAGACTTTGAAGAAGGCGAGTTCGCCGAAACGTTAGTCTGTATTCTGTTCTGTGCGATAAATCTGTACCAATCTTGGACTACGCTCAAGCAACCAACGAGAAGATTTGGTCATCGTATCTCGGCAATGAGTCCTATGAAAATTTTGGATGACTAAAATTTTTAGACACAATCGCTGAGTAGGTTGCTGTTTCCACTGTTTCCGCTAATCATATTTGTCGATAGGGAGAAGCGTAAAAATTCTTGAATTTTCGAAGAGTTGAGTTATCATGAGGAGCAGACAACATTTCTCCTAATGACAGAAAAAGTTGTCATAATACGGAAACGGTAGGTTAGTAGCTCACAAAAATGAGATCTAATTTTGCGACAGGTTACCTACACAGGGGTGTCGTGCAAAGTCTCCCAAAAGTATCGTTGCTCTCGACTTCGTGCTGAAATGTTTCGCGTCTATCTGCGTTGCACATAGGTACATTGGTCTTCGAGGGAAACTTCAAAAGTCTCGATTTCTAGCATTCACTTAATCTTATCCGCGCTAACACCAAAATCCATTTTACTAAGAGAGTATTTTTAGTCAAAGTATATTTTTCTGATAAATTTTGTATACTTTTGAAAGGGGTTGAACCTGCACTACTCTCTTTGAGAGCTGGAGGGGTCGTATCGCTCATTCATATCCAACCCATTGAGCGCGAGCTATAAATTCTCTTTTCGCAGTAAAGTTTAAACTTTCAACCAGCTCTTGTTATTATTTTATTTTTCTTGCTCTCTATCAGGATGATCTTGTTTGAAGCAAGTTCATTGAGCGCATCAATGTATGCATAGATAAAGTAAATTGAAAGTAACGATTACATCACTCGATATGCTTTCATTTTTGCTACAGAGACACTTATAACTGGCGTCCAGTGGCGCTCTGTGAATAGATGGCTATCAGATCAGCGTTGCATCACATCCAAAATTGTGTAATTTACTGCAAAAGTCGCTTTGACTGGAACTTTTGTCAAAAAAGCGCGAGGACAGCAGGAGAACGGGCTTCCTCCGAAAAAGTCTATTTCCTGTTTAAACGGCTCCCGCCGAGGCTGAGGCGCTGAGTCTAGGCTTTTCAGTGGAGAGTCACGAAGCCGACGTGTCCGGTCAGTACATATAATCACAAAGGGCACAAAGACTAATTTCGAATCTGCTTTCTATATCTGCGCAACGCTTCTGAGAAGAGTTGTTTGTTCGCGAGAAATTGGCAAGGCTGAGGATAGCCACAATTAGTAACACCTAAGCATTTTAGACTCAAATCTATTAAGAACAGCATATCCCTGCGCACTAAGACTCTAGCCCTTTTTGAGATCGGCGACAGGTTGCCGCCACCGATTGCCGAGGTTGTTGGTTGCCGTTCAAAGAGCGCATAGCCCGAGGAGACTACTATGGGTCCCAAACCTGCAACTTCAATTAGACACTGCCTCCGAGGACTACTGGTCCTAACACGACGTGCAGCAGCAAAAGAACCAGCATTCCGCGGTGGTAGGGCCCAAATGAGGTATTCGTTCCACTACCCATAGTCTATCAAAAAATGCAAATTGGGTGATAAAAGAAGTTTTTTTTCCAAAGACGTTTGTAGACAGGGAAGGCAGATTTGAAATTAGCGTCCCCGGCTGTTTGTGATGACTTGCATTTTGTAGTGATTGGTCACTTCGACTTCGCGACTCTCCCTTGTAAAGGGCCTGGGCATACTTTACGCGATTTCAGTCGCGACGCGATCTGGCAATTCGCCAGAAGTCTTCAGATTCAACACTAGCAAACTGCACATGCATATGTGTATAACTTACGTGGATTGATAAAATGCCCTATCTTCTGTACATTTAAAATGTGCTTACAGTGAGTTATGGACAATGCGTCGCGACTGAAATCGCGTATGTATGCCCGGCCCTTAAGATGTCGAAAACATTGTGCAAAAATGGGCACTTTTTAACATTGGGACTGATTGAGAGTCCTGACTAGATACATGTGATCACAGCAATTGAACTGAAGCACAGCTCAATGACAGCAATTAAATTGTTTATTAGATCGTGATTACATGCTTGTTGCTGTTTTTCTGACACGAACTGGCCTTCTTATTTGATTGCCGTTTCCATATCATTTGCTTCGTTCGGATCCAAGTTGTCATAGTCTCCACATTCTTTAGCTTAATCAAAATCTTGCAGCAATCTAACATCTATTCACTTGCAGTCCCCAAAGTTTTTATTTTCTAACTCTCACCCATTTCCTCAGCGGCCGCCATCATTTCGCTAAAGTCAGCGCCTTCAACTGTGACTGAAAACGAATCAAATTTTTTACATGCAACAAAGACTTTCGGAAAAACTTCACACATTGTGACGGTCTCCTTCGAAGTCTAACACGGGATATTTTCTTTTGTTGAGGCTTTGGCACAGGTTTCGATTCACGCGAACGCGAACGTTCTTCCTTGGAACGTTCTTCTTTCTTTAACTTCTCATCAGATCTGCTAAGGGTAACACGTCGCTCAGGGTGCGGAGCCTCCAAAACCATGGGTGATTTCATTCCCTTTGTTGAGTGCTGTCTAGTCTGATTATCAAGGTGCTATAAAATTTGTGGGAAGACTACTGCATCTGTTTTTCAGGCAGACTCACCACCGACCTTCCTGCAGGTTCTGCCCTCCTTCTTCTACAGCACAGCGCGTAATTTATGAGTATCAGAGATACAGAGAACTGAAACACGCGTGCTCGATAAGCTGTATCTAGAATTTAAGGGAAATCCGTCAGGAACCGATTAGAAGAAGAGCAATGAGATACAATAGTCGTTGAATCTAACTTTATTTTCCGATCATCGTTATAAGCTATGTGCTGCTTGATGTGTCACTACACTGAGTTCAAGGTAGCGTCCAAGCAGATCTGGATCTATGGGGATTTTACGTAGAAAGTACTGTTAGGGCTCTAACTAAAGCACTGCCCAAGCGGCAGCGCAGGTAGTGCTATAACGGCCGAGATATTCCCCTCGAAACGGGACCCCGCGGTCGTTCGCATGGATTCATGGCAGTTTCGCGCCAGAATCCACGCTTTACGCCATGAATGCATGGGAAATACGATCGCGGGGTCCAGTTTCGAGAGTAATATCCCAGCCGTTAGAGCGCTACCTGAGCTGCCGGTTGGGCAATGGCTTAGTTGGGACCCCAAAATTACTATCATCATGTGTCCAGACTTGCCTGGACGCTGCCTTTAATGGCAATGGCTTGGCAAGCTCAGAACTGCATGGATTTCAGGGTGACTCACCAAAGTGATCAGAGAATCGAGTAATAACCGCCAAATCATCGCGAGTACTGTTCGATAAATGAATCGTACTGTATTTCCACCGATCATTACAAGCTTCATATTCATCGAGCATCCTAGTGATAGGCGGGGGGGACGACAGCACATCTAGTGAGCAACATTTTTCATAAGCTTATTTTCTATGCACTGCCTTTTTGAAAAAGCAACAAATAGTATACAACTTACGTACTGCACTATACTAGACCAGGGTACTAGGTAACTGTAAAAGAAGTACTACTATGGACAAGCTTGGCAATACAGTTTTTGGCAAAGGTGGTCTGCACCCACTAGTAAGATCATATCTGCGGGGTTACAAGGTTTAATCGAGCATGTAATTATTGGACTTCTGCTTTTCCAGAAATGGGTCTTTCCCTGTAAGGACGGGGTGGATAGGACGAACTTATCTATATATATTTTTGTTTATATGTCTTCCTATATATATATTTTCAAATTCTTCTGTAACCTACAGGATTGGCTCTTGATCGCCGCAATTTTTGGAATTTTCTCTCCTTGCCTTCCTACTTTACTTTTTTCAAGTTGATAAACCACCTCGATTTCCTTGCAACTTTGTCATCTATCATCAAATTCGAAGCTGTATGCTTGCTGCAATCCTTTAGCTAAAGCTTGACCCCGCACGGTAAATCTCAGAGAAGTAAAAAAACATTTTTGATTTTTAACACTGATTTCTTATATGTGTGTGAGATACTTTTTTTGTCTTATCTCATTGAAAACTTCTGGATCTTTTTCTCACAACAAAACAAGTGTAGTAAACAGTCTCTTATTACCGGGCTTTTTTCATCTTCTTTCTTGTTGATTGGCTTTTGCTTTATCTTTTCTTACATGTTCTCAGTTCCTCTTATTTAATCACCCTATGCCACTTATTTACGTGATTGCCTCGATTCCATTGCTCGACTGTTATCCTTAAACCTTGTATTTGTTACTTTAATAATGAATAAATAGTATTTTGATAGTATGATGGCGTGATTTAGAATATCTAGTTTGGGTGGAGTTCATGGGTTATAATTGCGATTTTCAGCTCAATTATAGGCAGCGTCTCCCACCAGGTTGGGGATACCTGGCTCTGGTAATAATGTAATAATAGACCGCCTGACTAAGCGACGACAGAAGTTTACAGCGCGAAAGGGGGCCTGCGAAGTCTACAATCCCCCCCCCCCCCCAAGTGGCCCGAACCTTACGGTAAGCTCGGGCGAGTGCGAGATGCATGCAAGGTAGAGACGAGTCGTTCCGGGACACTGCACTCATGACTGTGTGCGCTATACGCACTCTGGCCTTGCAAATCGATATTGCGGTGTGGGCGGCGTCCAGACCTACCGTAAGATTCGGACCACTTTCGGAGCAAAATTTCAGGCTTGGTAGACCCCCTCTTACACTTCGAACTTCAATCATCGCTTGGGTAGGGGGTCTACTTTACATCGCCACAACAATCCGGCATCCATCTTTTTGCCGGGAAGCTGCCTTTAAGTCAGTTGCAATATGCAAAGTATACGAGATGCTGGGTCTCCGGAAAACTCAATTTTTTAGAGTGGTCTCCAGTGTGCTGAGTGCTCGGTTTCCAGTGAAAATAACTTTTAACTTCAGGAAACAAATCCGGGTCCGGGCGGTTCCCGAGCAAGTGGAAAACTACTTCTCAGGAGCCGCAGGCGCTTATTCAAAAGTTCTTCTGAACCCCAAGACCGACTGCCTGAGTTGGTTACCCAACTGGAGTAGCACAAGAATCCCCAACAATGCTGAAAAAGAACAGTCGAGCACGGTAACAAATGATATATTTTCCTCATGACCAATCAAACAAACATAACAACGCAGTGCAGTGCACCGTAACAAACGTCAACAAACATAAAACAAGCGGATTCCCAAACACTCATGTGGCTCTGATACTCTATTTTTAACGCTACCGAAATGCCTGATAGGTATTCGGTAGCCAGCCATGAGCTCATTTCATAACCACGCATTGAGGAGCAAAGAAAAGAACGGGAGGTAACATGCGAAGGCTAAGCCATGCGATTCTACTAATGTAAGAATAGCTAGGAACTTTGTTATTCTAATAAATTAAAAATCAGATCTTGAAATTTGTCAGCGGGTCATTCTTTTTACGATTGTGGAGTTTCTGGTTTATTGATTTCCCTTGAAGTTTCCGTCGATGGCGTTGACCAGGTTTTACTTTTCTCTTTGTGCTCACAGAAAAGTTTATCCCTCGTAAGGATTTTGGTACTGAAAATATAAACTTAGAACTTTGAAACTTATTAGCACTACCAAACATACTCAAGTTCGCTATTGACTGATATAAGTTGTCAATTAATGCGCGTTCCTACATCGCAGCAGAATGAGTGAAAATAGAATTATTAACGAAGCAAAGCAGGCTTCACAAGATGGCATTTGAAAAATGGCAAAAAGTTCAAATGTGAGGTTTAGAAACAAAATAAAAAAAACTTGCCCAAAAATCTCCATCCAGAGAAATCCTACGAGTCCCTAAACAGGGCACATTTATACTGTCTACATCAGACGATCACTATTGCTATTTTTTATGACCAAAAATCGAAAAAAGCCAAATTACCAATCCTGCTAAATTACACATTTCTCGTCAACTGAGCTATAGAAGGCTAAACTGTCATCGAACTTGCAAAAGTTGATAGTATAAAATTATGCACGTGTGAACAACTCAGCATGGTTTTATCATAAGATGGCGATTTCAAATTATCGATTTCTGGCTCTTTTTTTAAAAAAAAATACGCAAGTTTAGTGGATGTCTGAGGACAATATATCCGTGACCTAGTTGGCCTTTCACAAGATCTTTTCGAACAAAGATCTGATTACTGCATTCAATATTTTCTAGTTTCTGCCTCCAAAAGTCATGCAGACCAAACTATTAAAGACACACAGTCACCCTACGTTAGGGTTCTTCAGCTTATTACTAATAGTATAATCCTTCAAGCAATGTCAAGTCGCGAACATCGCTCAGAAATGATGAAGAGAGCAGAGGACAACTAGGCGGCAATGCCCCCTCCGGTAATGCCCGCCCATCCGTACTCACCCAACCAATCCCCGTTCCGAAGACCGTCCCGCTGGTTCCCCGGAACGGGAAGGAGTTCGCGATTCTCGACTTCTTACACAGAATCAGGGACATGAGAACGCCCCGGAGCGACGCTAGCTTTATGTCATCTTGCAGGGCTTGCTTTGTTCTATCGTATGATGTGTTCCTATATTTTTGTATGCTGTACCGCGGTAGCGTAAAGACAATGCACTGATTTCAGGATAGCCTCTTAGAGAGCTGGTTTGCCGAGGCACTACTGTGTAGGGTCTAGGAATTCTGCAAAGCTACAACTTCTACTACTTCAGTCCTCAAGACACACTACTTCGACATCGTGTTCGTATGCTGGTCATGCGCTCACCGCCCTCTCATTAACGATGCTTAACTTTAGGATTAAGAGACGGTACAAAAACTAAGAATTTTCTCCCTCTAATGCGTGCGACTAAAATTTTGCAATGAAACTAACCCATATAGTCGGGCACATCTGCGATGGCGGTTGTATGCACAGCTACAGTTGTCGGTCTCGTTGACGTTTCCATCAGAGTCTTTTCTCTTGGGTTATTTGCGAAGAAAGATTGCAACTTCGCCGATCTCATGATCTGCAACAAAACAAGCTGAAGCAACATAATCTCAAATCTAAGCCGAGTAAACCTCCAGCTTGATCTCCTGCATCCGAGCTGCCTTGATTACTGACTTCCCACACTTCGAAAGCACTTCCTAAATGAGCAGATAAAACTGGAAAACAAAAAACAAAGTGATAAGGATACCCTCGTTCTAAGTACAAAAGAATCCAACTCTTTGATGCGAATCTCGTACGGGATGATAACTTTGCTGCCCACTGAATAAACGTTAGTTGGTAACTACCAAAACAAAGCAAAGTGAAAAACTGACTCTGAGTGTTAATCTCCTCTTGGACTGTGTCCAAGTACGGTCGCTCGGCAGGCGTACAAAACGACAAAGCCGTGCCTTTGTTCCGTCCTCGTGCTGTTCTGAAGGAAAACTTAACGATTAAACCAACAACTTCAAAATCACAAAGGTCGTACCTTCCAACGCGGTGGATGTAATTGTCAGTAGACGTCGGGAAATCCAGATTTACGACATTGCCCACTTGATGAAAATCAATTCCGCGAGAAACGCCGGACTCTTTATCTCGACGGCCCGACTATAACTTTTTGGACTATTTTTTTGAAACCAATTTAGTGATACTCACCTCCTTTGGTTGAACACTGTCACTGCCAAAGGCGTCAGAAGCGTCCGAGGCTATTACAATATCACATGCACCGTTATTATATTGATTGATAACATGAAACCGAGAGTTAGCAGGCATAGATGAGTTTAGGATGCATGTCTTCAGCCCAAATGCTCGCAAAACTAGTGAAGTCCTAAAATTTGACGAATCTACAATAAAAATCAAGTGGCAGCTTAACAAAACCCACTGGATAAAAAATGATTAATTGAAATAAACTTACAAGTAGCACCGATTTGTATCATTAACGAAGATTATAGTTTTTCCCACGATGAGACGAAGCTTGAACATTGCTACTAGGATAGCGAAACGCTCAGTATCATCCAAACATGTGATTTGATATTGTGTCAGCTGATCAACATCGGGAAGATCGCCTTCCTTAGAAAATAAGTTGAAGTTAGTTATGCATACACAAAAAGTGATTGACAAACCTTTAGTTTCAATGTTAACACTGGTCCAACCATAAACAAACTCTTCAAAGCACTCATGTCATCTGTGATAGTAGCTGAGGTAAGAATGCATTGATAGTTGGCGGGAAGATACTGCTTCAGAGCACTACAATAAACATGTAAAAGCGCAATATGACGTTAACGCGGACAAACCTCATTTCCTCTTCGTATCCAAAAGACAACAGTAGATCAGCCTCATCAAGTACAAGATGCCGAACATCCTTGCAAAAATTCGGACGGGCTACCAGCATTTCAAGAATTTTGCCAGGCGTAGACACAACAAAATGTGCAAAGTCCTGGAAAAGAGCACTGTTGAACAGAGAAAAATACTTGAAGTTGAAAATCAATGAAAATAAGTAAAATGAAAAATAAGATTAAGTATATTCAAATTAACGTTCAAAGTAAAGTTTTCACAGACTTACATTTTCCCATACAGACTTCTCTTCTGATGTCAAATCAGAGAGATTCAAAGTGCGCAGAAATGGCAAGGGTTCTAGCAGTTTAACCAAGAGATCGTTAATCTAAAACGGGCCAAGCTGCATCAGATGGTAAGAGAAAATAAGAAAAACCTACCTGCACGCATAACTCTTTCGTTGGGGCAATGAACAAGGCTGATGGTCCTTGCGGCTCTCCATCGTCCTGCTGGAAAAAATCAAGATTTCAAACAAAAAGAAATCAGATCAATCAGAGACGGATTCCTAACAAGCTGTAAAATCGTATACTTAGCAGAAGTTCTCGCAAATAGAATCTTCTCAATCTATTCCAAGCTTTTAGATTTTCAAACCATCCTTACATTTCGTTCGTAGACTCTCAACTACGGCATGTGAGCGAAACCCTCGTTACAGGCTAGTTGTGATGATAAACAAGTTCTATGGAGAAGTTCAAACTTCTTAGAACCAGGTCTACTTCATTTTCAGAACAAAAGTCCAGAAAAGCTGCGAAGAATTAGCGCGATGATAAAGCAGCAGCCTCGGGCTCAATGAGAGTCAAGATTTAACGAAAAGAAACTAAAAGTGGTGGAGATTTGGTTTACCCCTCCTGCGAGATAGCAAAGCGGGGGCGATTGGAGCCAATTTACGCAAAAAAAAAAAGATGGAAGAGATACCAGCGAATGGGTGGAACATTCGTCAGGATCTACAATCGCTAGTAACATGATTCAGAAAAAAAGGAAAAAGAAGTGGTATGTGCAACCTCCGGTAAAAGCAAACACAGTTAAGAGAAGCAGAAACGACTGACCGAGTAAGCAATGCACTTTTGTATGATCGGGATAAGATATGCTCCAGTTTTGCCACTTCCAGTTCGAGCTCTAGCCATGATATTCTTGTCTTCGAAAGCCAAAGAAAACATTGATTCTTGTACCTGTGTTGGCCATTTCCATCCAAGATTGCCAATTGCCTAGAAAAAGCGATATGAATACGAACAAGACTTTGGAGAAGTGATTTACCTTCAGAATTCTTTCATCAATATCGAAGTCGCTAAATGTTTTAGCACCAACTTCTGGCTCTACCACACTCAGTTTTGGTCTTTTGAAGTCTCCTTGCTGTTTCTTGCTAAAATAATGTAAATGAGGCAATATACTAATACCAGAAATTGTGTTAGTTGTCACGACTTACTGATGCTTGTTCTTGCGTATACGCTTTCGTTTCCGTGGCCCTCCTTCCGCCTCGACTTGTACTTCTGCTTTTTGAGCCTAAATGGGGAAATAGAGGACAATGAGCATGATTTGTCACCGAAGCGATACCTTCGTTGTATCGTTAGACGTCTCTACATCATGAGATACTTCAGGTAAACCTTCTGCTATTCGCACTTTACGTTTGTGTTTCTTCTCTTTTGCTTGGCGCAAAAAATTTTCCTCGGTAGCCTCATTCTCATTGTTTTTTTCGCGCTTTTTCTTCAAAGTACCCATTTCCCTGGAAGAACACATGTAACGTCATTTGCCAAACTGACAATAAGCAATTCAGGTAAGCATAAACTAAAGATTGGTTGAAAACTTTAAAGGATAAAACGGCGCAAAAACAAAATAAGCAAATCGAAATTTCAGAGTAGGCGTAAAGTCGATTGTGGATGTTGCAGAGAATGCCGCGATTGACGCTAATTTCGAAAACCGGTTAATTACCTTCTTGTTTACTTTTTCCTAATGGTTTGTAATGCAAAATTGGTGATCGCGGGAAATGTTTCAATGAAGCTGTCAGCGTTTTCTTACACTGTCTCGCTTTTACACGAGGTCCAATCTGTAATTCTCATTTCTGTTCCTTTTTTCACGTTCTCACTGCTCGGTTTGACTGTTTTGTCATATGAATATGTAACCTAATCTAGTTGTGTTAAGGTTTCGATTCCCGTTGCTCGGAAAATCTATGAACCATTTTTGCAAATTTTATTTGAAAAATGCTGCTGTTATGACTGCGCCTTTCGTATTTGAATTCCCAGTATCGACTCTAATCACATTTATTGCGTTCAGTCTTCTGCTTCTCTCCATCCAGCATATTGTTGGCGACTGTAGTCTAGGACTTTAGAAGAATGGAGACAAACGAGAAAGAGAATTTTGACCTCAGCACGATATCTGCTGAGACTCGTGATATCGCTGAGTCTTCCTCAAAATCGAAGAAACATTTTGTTTTGGTAAGTAGTCTTTTCTCTCATTCGAATTATTCACTCATTAATGAAGTGCCGAATTAGTGCAAATCCTTGAGTTCAGAGTGACGAAGATGTTCCTTATGAAGAGGATATATTGAGAAATCCGACTTCTCTACGTAGTTGGCAGCGATACATAGACCACAAAAGAAAAAGCAATGCTCCTTGGAGGCAAACTTGCCAGGTCAGTCGGAATTTTCTCATTCAGAATAGGTCCATTTTATTGGTACTGTCGAACCTATGAGTTCTGTTTTTTTTTTCTAATTTCAGATTTACGAACGTGCTCTGAAAGTTTTTGATCGAAGTTATAAACTGTGGTACAACTATTTGCGTTTTCGTCAGCGCGTTATAGCTCACAAACCACCTACGGATATATCGTGGGCACACCTCTGCGATGCTTACGAACGTTGTCTCATACACATGCACAAGGTAATCTACATCTCAAGCTGTTTTTGTTTTCGTTCCGAGGAATTTTTCGATATTTACCACTATCACATACTTGACTTTGTTTTCGGCGATTTTTTAGGATCAGTTTCATTGTTATTCGAAGTTTTTGGGCGATGTTTTGACGCAAAGGTTAGCCGAGTTGTCACGCGCATTCCTCTTGAGAAGCGTTCACGTAGAACCTAAAATCAATTTTTGTTTATCTTCGTTTCAAATTAAATGCTTCTTCTATAACATCTGACTTCATTCGAGACAGATTTGGTAGATCATTCACGCGTGTCTTTAGATGCCTCGTATCTGGATGGACTACTGTACGATAATGACGAAACGGCGGATTATCACTGATACTCGTCGTGTATTCGATAGGTGAATTGATAGGAGAAATGATATGCTCGTGTAATCGAAATGATTATAGAGCTCTTCGAGCGCTTCCTGTCACGCAGCATCTACGAATCTGGCCTCTGTATATCAAGTTCGTCACTAGTCATGATATTCCCGAGACAGCGATCAGAGTGTACAGAAGGTAGCATCATTTCGAAAATTCCTCAACTGAATTCCATAATTACATCATATTTTTAGATATCTTAAATTATATCCAAGAGCTCGGGAAGATTTTGTAGAATATTTGCAAAAGATTGATCAGTTGGACGAGGCAGCTAAGCAACTAGTCGCCTTGGTAAATGAAGATATGCCGGTTTCAGATAAAGGAAAAACTGTTCATCAGGTTGGGACTTTCATGATAATCTTGTTATATAATTTTTTGTTTTGCTTTCTGACTAGCATAATTCAACTAATTACGATTTTGTCTTTATTGAGTAAAAGCTCATCTTTTGCTCAATATATTCTTTCAGTTGTGGGCTGAGCTCTGCGAGCTTATCTCTAAAAATCCTAAGAAAGTATATTCACTGGATGTCAATGTTATTATGAGGCAAGGTATACAGAAATACTCAGATCAGGTATGATGTTTCCCACACCATCGTTTGAGCTTTGTAAGATCTTTTTGCAGGTTGGGGTACTGTGGTGTGCATTTGCTGAGTATTACATCAGAGCTGGACAGTTCGAAAGGGTCAATTTTACTTCATTTTTTCCTCTCTTACGATTAGATCAATTTCTTTCGAATTCTTTGCTTATGATGACAGGCTGCATTAATTCTTTTCATTCTTCAGGCTCGCGATATTTACGAAGAAGCTATGATTTCCGTCAAAACTGTCCGCGATTTTACCCAAATCTTCGATGCTTTTGCGGCTTTTGAGGAAAGAAATACGGCGGCACGAATGGATAATTTGGCAGAACCTCCTGATGAAGAGGATGAGTTAGAGCTAGAATGGTTGTTTGCCAGGTAAGCTTGTTTTATCTGTAGGCTTGACATGTATCCAAATTTGTAGATTTGAGCACCTCATGGCTAGGCGGCCGCTTTTGCTGAACAGCGTGCTTCTGCGGCAAAATCCACACAATGTGCACGAATGGCTCAATCGTGTTGCTTTATATGAGGGACAACCTGAGAAGGTAAAAAAAGGCTAGGAGGGGTTTTTCTTGTATAAATGCTCTTGCTTTACAGCAAATTGACACCTATCTCGAAGGTGTACGAACTGTAAAACCAAAGTTGCAAGTAGGTAAACTGAGCGCTCTGTGGATCTCCTTCGCCAAGTACTACGAAAAGGCGGACCAGTTGGAGGACGTGAGTTTCCTAAACATATCCGCAAATAGGATCTGTCATACACTCTTTTAGGCCAGGAGCATATTCGAGAAGGCCACACAAATAGCTTATGCGAAAGTGGACGAACTTGCTATGGTTTGGTGTGAATATGCAGAGTTAGAGCTTAGGCACAAGTGCGTTCGCCTCGTTTTCTTTGTTTTCTCACTCTAACATAAACCGTATTTTATCTTATTGTTAGGTCTTCCGAGCGTGCGATCGGCGTTCTGCGAAGGGCTTGTGCACCACCACCACGAAAAACAAACTACTTCGATGAGACCGAAACGGTACAAGCCAGAGTTCACAAAAGCTTACGAGTATGGTCGATGTATGCAGATTTGGAGGAGAGTTTTGGCACGGTAGGTAACGTAATCGCAAGAGTTTAGCAAATTATGAAAATTTTTCATTTTAGGTTGACTCATGTAGAGCAGTGTATGATCGCATTCTCGATTTGCGGATAGCAACACCACAAATAGTGATAAATTATGCAATGTTCTTGGAAGAGCATGACTACTATGAGTACGCTTTCAAAGTGAGTTTCTTTAATTCACCCTTAGGTTATTTTTTCTGTTCAAATTATTATAAATTTTCTTCTTCTAGGCTTACGAAAGAGGAGTTGCTCTGTTCAAATGGCCACAAGTGTTCGATATCTGGAACCTTTACCTCACTAAATTTGTCAAGAGATATGTGAGTGGTATCTACCGTTTCAATTTTTGAAATTTATTTCGCTTTTTAAGGGTGGGAAGAAGTTGGAACGAGCACGGGACTTATTTGAGCAGTGCCTAGAAACATGTCCTGCTAAATTCACAAAAAGTAAGTTAGACCTTCATTTTAGAAAGTCATAGAATTTTGCAGTTTGTTGTCTGTTCACAGCTGAACTTATAATGAGTAAAATTCGATATTCAGACATCTTCCTGTTATATGCCAAGCTTGAGGAAGACTATGGTTTGGCTCGACATGCTATGTCTATCTACAGTCGTGCCACAGAAGCCGTTGATAGAAAGGACATGTATTCGGTTTGTTTACTTCTATCTTTCAATAGTCTTAGTTTTTATTGTTGTGGACTAATTGTTTTTATCAATTTACTTCCCAGATGTTCAATATCTACATCAAAAAGGCCCAAGAGCTCTACGGTCTTCCACACACGCGACCCATCTATGAACATGCAATCAGTGTACTTCCAGAGGATGCTTCTAGGTAGGATTGGATATGACCATGGTTGCAGCGCCGTTTATGATTATTTGTAGAGAACTGAGTTTACGGTATGCTCAGATGGAACGCACGCTTGGTGAGATTGATCGTGCTAGAGCGATATTTGCCCATGCTTCTGAAATCTGTGATCCGAAGGTTGGCATTTGTCTTTTCAATTTTTCAGCTAAATGGATGGTTTTTCTACAGGTCCATGGTCACTTCTGGGATACATGGATGGACTTTGAAGTCAAGCATGGTAACGAGGACACGTTGCGTGAGATGTTGCGAGTGAAACGCTCAGTCCAACAGACATACAATACAAGCGTCAAGCATATGTCTGCGCAGATGATTGCGGCTGGAGCGGCGAAGGTAGTATCGTTATTATAAACTTCACAAGTCTTACATCTCTGTTTTAGGCTGCTGAAGAAATCAGATCTACCAATGCGATGCAATTGCTCGATAAGCAGGTAAATTTCCTGAATGTTCTCTACCGGCGGTATGGTAATGCAGTCTTCTATTTAGTCTGACAAATCAGCTGGAGGAATTGCTTTCGTACGTGGAGCCAGCAAGACCACTCAAATGGACACCACAGAAAATCCAGATGAAATTAATGTGGATGTGGATGACGATGATGAAGACGATGGAGCTGGTGAGATTTTTTGAGATATTTTGGTTTTCATTACCTAGAACTTCTTTCTTTCTCCCATACGCATGTTTGGAGATAATTCTGTTTTTTTAGCTATTGAAACGCAAGCAGTACCTGCAGCAGTTTTTGGTGATCTCAAAAGACCAGATCAAGAAGAAGAAGCAACTTGAATTTTATGTTTTTGTAATTCTAGATTTGTAAACTACCTGTTGTTACTTTTCACATTGTTATATATAATGCGTTTCGTGATCTGAGATAAATTATCCAATATTTGGGGTGGAGACAGGCATCTACATTTTCCAGTCAAATTCGACTTGATCTTGAAAAAGCTAAATCGTGCCACGACAGCCGCTACGATGATTACGCAACGCATGTCGATGCGATGTGTCATTTAGGTTGGAGGGGCAATACACTTACGCAACAATGCAAATCAGATGCCGCCGAAGAACTCGTTCAGCTATTGCGACAATGCGGCAGACATACGTTTTTGTATGAATATTGAACAACTTGTCGGAGATTTTTCTTCTTGCGCAGCGTGTGCCAAAATCATTTCATCTTTGAAGCGCTACGTCTTTCGAGTAAACTTCAAAGTGATCATTTTGCATGCTTTAATCGATATTTCAATTTGTAAATAGTCTTATCATTCTTTCAGTGAACAGAAAAGTTCAGAAAGACATTTCTTGTGAAGTGAGGCATCTCATAAAGAAATGGTAAACACTAGCAGTGAAAAAGACAATTTATCTTTCATTTTAAGAACTATAGAAGGAAGGGTTACCAAGAACTGCACAAGTCCCGCTGCAAAAGGTGAGGTCTACGCGGAAAAATCGCTCAAGAAAGTGAAAGAGACGAGGTCGCTCCGCCCATCAACGTGGGTGGCCTGAAGATACAAGTCCGAAATTGGGCTGGAATGTGTCCGAAATTGTGGAGAATTTGCCCTTCATCATGAATATGAGACTTTCGACAATTTATACACATGCCTAATTCCACTGTGTTCTTCAGACCACCCGCATTGATGGGCGGAGCTGCCACCGCCGCCTCCACCTTTGGAAGCGATTTTTCGGCGTCTGAATTCACATTTTGCAGTCGGACTTGAGTTGTTTACTTGATTGAAGGCCCCTCTATTGTACCATATTGAAATATCATCATCTCTATCTGGTTGGACGTTGCCTTTATGGTAAGGAAGAAAAAACAATCTTGTCTTTTTCTTGAGAATCAGTTATCTGCCGTAAAGAGGAAATTCCTTGAGGCATCACATACGTAATGATGTCGTGTCGGTCGGCATTTTAAGAGTTAAGACCGGTTGTGGTGGGTGATGGGGGTCGATGTGGCCAACGTATACCCCGTATGGTAAACGGGGGGGGGGGTTGCGCCATGTCACCTTCGCTGCTGCTGTGGCTGCTATCGCCTGCACTGTCACTATTCTTTCGCTATCAACACCGGTCTCCAACCTAAGTCAAGCCCTGTTCGATCTGTCGTCTTTCACATTAGGAAATCAATTCGCGTGCATTTGTGCCTGTGTCTGGATAAGAAAATCAATTTTCTAAAGATTAGAGTACCGTCTTGCATTCAGTCATTCGTCCAGAAAAACAAAATAACTTCTTCTTGAAAAATTTGCCTTCTTCATACCTATTCAATGCCCTCGCCTATCCCTTTTTTTGATTCTAAAAATTTAAATCATTTGATCAGCTCCTTCAGGTATCATTTATATAAACCAATTTAGTCATGCATTCAAACTCCAAATTCATTTTTTTCTCCGCAAATTTTTCTCATTGTTTTCTCTCTCTATACACTCTCGATGGTCCCATTCTTTGTGGCCCACTCAAAACTCTTCATCTCTTCCAAAAAAGCAACCTTTTGCCCCCAAATTTTTTTCTCAAAGTATTTTCTCCGTTCCCTTCCTCATTGTCCCAACATTGTTTGCTTTCTTGTTCATTTCGAGTAGAAGTTCCGCTCTGAGACACTTGACTTTTAACGTCTTTTGTTTAGAAGTAATTGTCAAATGTTTATATAGAATCGATTGGTGTTTTACCAGTTTCACAGAATTACTTATTACAATGAATATCGTTTTTGCTGCAAAATGAAATTTTAGGCATCATTTTTTTGCAATTTCTGTTTGTTTTGATAGATCACAGCGGCATCAGCAGTTGAAGAATGTGATGGAACTATTTTTATTTGTCATCTTTTTTTTCCATAAAGGCATTTCATGAACGAATATAAAAAAAATCAGGTTTTTCTCGCTATATCTTCTTCTCTGAAATGTATTTAGATAAGAGGTGATTGTATAATTTTCCCTCCATCATTTCTCTGATAACGAGTATTTATTGACGTCGATAACGGATGTTCGAGAGTGCTATGCCAAAATAGCTAGCTGTCAGACTTTTTTGCTGTCATTACATTTGTTGTCTTTTTTGATGTTTCAAAGATTTTCATAAGATTAATTGTGGACGCATTTGTAAATTGAGATGAAATCATCATCCGA
The DNA here is from genome assembly GCA_958299035.1 of Cylicocyclus nassatus. Taxonomy (NCBI): domain Eukaryota; kingdom Metazoa; phylum Nematoda; class Chromadorea; order Rhabditida; family Strongylidae; genus Cylicocyclus; species Cylicocyclus nassatus. Next base: position 85,708,858 of record CATQJL010000316.1, on the reverse strand, counting down.
TACTAATGACTTTTATTATTTCGTATTTAATCCCTCTTAACTTCTTTGACTTGAAAGCTCGCGGATTTCAGAGTTCTTACGTCCTTTCGTGTTTGAATTGCGGTTGTTTTTTTTTTTCATCTTGGTGAGACGTGCCTCAAAAAATCTATGTTTCATTTCGATAAACACTACCGTTTTTCCTCTGATTAGTTCATTAAACTCAATAAACACTAAAATTAATCATCTTAAACTGCCGCCTCAGAATTATCCCATTTGCCATTTGAGTAAACGAAATTTTTGTGGTGATACTCATCACCACAAAAAACCTCAAAAGTTACCATCAGCTAAATTTCACATAAAGCTTTCTTGATGTAACTTCTGAAACTGAAAATTTTGAGGTTTTTTATTTTCAGTTTTATGCTCCATTGTTGCAGAAGTTACATCAAGAAGGATTTGCTAAAAAAATCAAAAAAATATCTTGCACATTCAATTCATAAACTCAATCAAGCCGAGGTCTGTTTATCTCATTGTTCGTTTATAAGCTTTATTGAAAAGTTAACAAATTCTTAATTGAAGTTGGTTTTCCACTTATTTTCAATGAAAACCATGTGAATTAACACTCTTATTGCTTCCTCATCACAAATGTTTTTTTTTTGTTTAATTCGAAAAATCTTGTAATTCCAGAAACTCTATGCTTATCTATTCTGCTAAAAAGAGTGCCATTTGATCGATTTTGAACCTTATGACTACCAAGTTTAATTAAAATTATCTTTTTGTTTAGTTGTTGCGTGCTTTGCTTATTCTGGCGACCTCTTCGAACTTATAGCTTCGCGATGAGATTTATGGTTAGCAGACTAGCTCGTTGTTTTACTCACATCTCAATAAGTGCTGAAATATTGAATAGGCTCAAAAAGCCGAAAAATCAGTTTTTTATAGTTATTCAGAATCTACTACTGTAGGATCTCTTTTGCCTGAGGGTAAGGGCTATTCGTACCTTTTGTAGAATGGTATGAATAGTTAAAAAAAATTTTTTTGTGTCAGAGACGAAAACAATCAGACCTCAACCCATGCGAAAGAGATGTATTTGTTATATTATTTTTCCGACAATCACTGAAAATTATGAATTCAAAGTGATTCTTTTTATTTTCAACAAATTTATGTCTTGACATCACTGGTTCTAATCATCTTCAACCATTCGTGAAAATATCAGTTTGATACTAATCTCCCCCACAGTAACAAATTCGGCGAAGCACTTCATCACTAGTGCAGTGCGTGCCACACACATAACCCCTGTTAACCTTCAACTCGTGGCCCATAAACTCTATCAAAGTGCGACGTCAATTTAGCGCTGACAGTTGAGGAGATCTTATCTGGGGTTTCTAATCACCTTGCTAAACTCGAGACGAGTTCTCTCGTTTTATCGCTTGGCACTCAATACATTTTCATCACTTCGACTGCCATCTAAGGCGATAAATCGATTCCAACCCCCAATCGTTTGCGCGCAATCAGGGCGTCATCACCTCTTCGGCTGACAGTAGATCCTACAGCTTTTATTTCTTTTCCTCAATTGTCATTTTTCCGCATTCTTCTCCCCAAAGCAAGTTAAATTCTCTTTTTTTCAGATATTTATTTTTTGATGCTCATGCTGTGATCTCTTCTTCATTTAGAACGAACAAATAGGTTTGTTAATTTCCAACTATGCCAAATAATGTTTTGGAGTACTGTAGTCATACTGTATCGTTATTGTAGAATGCTAGAACAAAGTCGTATGGACGTACGCTTTCACTTAGAAGGAACACCGTATGTTGCCGAAGACACAATAGGAACCGGCGCTTATGGGGTCGTATGCAAAGCAAAGCACTTGGTAAGAATTTGTTGTGCATTTCTTCTTTTTTTTTGTTTTTTTTATTTTTTACTACGATCATTCTCGTTAAAAAGCTTACAGTTATCCTTGCAAATAAAAAATAGAGAAAATATTGGATGGAGAAAAACGTTTCTGGGTATCGCGTGCTCAAATAACAAGAAAAAGAAAGCTTTGAATAGTGGCAAACTCCGCCCTCTTTCCGGACTCCTCCCACTCGGTCAGATAAGCTACATGCACGCGAGAGAATGATTGAAAATCTTCTCTTATTTAATGCATATCCGAGATAAGCGAATTCAGTCCAAATATGTCCGCAAACTTTCTCATAACCTAATAAGATTTGACTGAATTATCTTGGAAGATTGTATGGATCAATAAAATTTATAAGTTAATTTTATCGAAAGCCACAAGATCCTGTTATAGTGAGATGAAGTCATTAATTTGAGTCATAAATGTCAAGCCCATCACTTGCTATATCTGATCACTTGACGTTAATTCCGTCAACAACTTTTTCTTCGCAAATTATCGAATTTCCATTTTTATCAATACAGGATGAACAAGAATGTGCACACTTGATCATTGCTAAATCTTTGCTCAATGCCTTTTGCCAATCTTTGAGTCATTTTATAGAGCTGCCTTTAACTTAAATTTACAGTTACCGAAAGCTCTTCGTTACTACAGGATCATGGTAAGAACTTTCAGTATGCAGAAGATTGTGAAGTAGGCTACTTGAAAAAGAATATTTCAAAGAATTAGTTTGCGTAGCAGGATTTTCATGTATGCTGACTTTACTAACCAAGTTTTCTTGGGTTATTTGAGCTTTATTAATAGTGTAACTATATTTGTGAGGAACATTGGACAGCTGTTACTGTACCTAGAATAACTTATGACGGAAACATCACTTTGAAGTGCAAGTTTCATATTTGAAATCAGCAACTTCGATTAGCGTAGTGTTAAAGCCTTTGGCTTTTGGTTTTTTGCTGGAGTGAAATGTGACTCTTATTGACTCAACCCCCTTCGATTTTCTACCGTGATATTACGATAAAAAAAACGGGGATCGACACATATCACAAATCTAAGCTGTAGTCAGCTTTCAGAATGTTATTTGAAGGTTGGCGAAAGATATCGAAGCAAGAGATTTATTGACGAAAGAGTAGGCACATCTTTTGGGACAATCTATAAAACGAGCGATCTTGTCACACATTATGTATAATAGATAGGTATATATATTCAGCAAATTGATATTTTTTATGGCAAAAGTTAAAACTGCAATTAAAGCAAATTCTTAGAATAGGGTTACAAACAATGAAATTTCGCAAATTCGTCTGTCTTTCAGAATGTGTAAAAAGTCATGCCAAAAATATCCAGAATGATGCAGTATGTCATTTCTGATAAGAAATTCCTCAAAGATACGAGATGCTTACGTGCTTTTGACAAAAAAAAAACAGTATATTAAAAAAAACGTATGCCGGTCATGTGGAGATAGAAAGCCAGTAAAATTCCTGCATGGTTTTATCCCAGATGGATGAGCCATCATTTACGATTAAGAGAAAAAACGCAAATTGAAAGCAAATTTTTATATGTTTGAAGATTTCCAGTGAAGTTTTCCAAAATACAAAAAAATTTTATACCCAGTATTCATGATTTTGGACCATGGTTTGATTTCTTCTTCTCAATAGCTGAACCACAAAGACTAACGTAAAAGGAAATACAGTTTGTGTCAATCATAGTGGCCCGTTTCACCAGCATTCCCGCGTCTCAACTGCCTCACTCCGCAATCGCGGGATTGTCGTTTGGGTAATCAGGTTGGCGTCATTGTCTGTACGCAAGCCCATGCACTGCGGATGCGTTGCTTCGCATGCAAAAGGGACGCCGTGATTGAGACAGACTTTATGCAGCTTTATTTCGACCTTTTTATAACTACCAAACCAATCTTTTCTATTGTCTGGTAAAATGTCGAGGTAAATCTATCGTTTAAATATATTTTTCTGACAGCCTTCACAACGAGCTGTGGCAATCAAGAAAATTCCCCGCGCCTTTGCAGCGCATACGCTTGCAAAGCGTTCACTACGGGAAGTACGCATCCTACGCGAATTACGTCATGAGAATATCATTGCTGTGTTGGATATGTTCACAGCAGAAGGCACACATGTAAGGAATATTTCTGTAATTGCACAAATCACAACTAGAGCGCTGGGATTGTTACAGGGTCGTGACATCTATATGGTAATGGATCTCATGGAAACTGATCTGCATCAGATCATTCATAGTAGACAAACGCTAGTCGAACAACACTTTCAATATTTTCTCTATCAGATTCTAAGAGGCCTTAAAGTGAGTGTATCAAATTTTTCTCTTTTTTTTGAATTTTCATGCCAAGCAAGCCCTTTCATAGTACCTTCACTCAGTCGGAATAGTTCATCGCGACTTAAAACCCTCAAATCTGCTAGTCAATGGAGATTGCCTTCTGCGTATAGCTGATTTTGGTATGGCTCGATCTACGGAACAACTGCAAGAAAAGAACGACAAATTTCTGACGGTAGCCTATTAATAATCGATGTATCGATTTTTCTTGACATACGAGGCATACCGTATTCTAGCAGTATGTGGCTACACGCTGGTATCGTGCTCCCGAACTACTTTTTTCAATGATCGACTATGACACTAAGCAAGTGACAATAAAAGAATGCTGCTCACTTGCCAATATTGATTTATTGATTTTTAGGGTCGACATGTGGTCTGCTGGCTGTATTTTTGCCGAAATGATTATGCGGAGGCAGATTTTCCCTGGAAAAGATGGAGTCTCCCAAGTGAAAATGATTGTTTACTATTTAGGAACGCCTGAAGAACGAGTAAGCAGATTTTCATAGCCTATTCGGGAAAAATCAATTTTTTTAATTCTTAGGTTATGCAACAAATCACCTCTGACATAGTGCTTGGCTGGATTGAAAGTTGTGGAAAGAAAGAGCCGCTTCCATGGCAAGCAATTCTTCCGAAAGCCACTCCAGAAGCTCTAGAAGTCATCGACAGAGTGAGTTTAAAGGAAAACGGCCGTTTCGCACGACAGTACTCAACCTACCGTGCTTGACCTGTCTTAACGCGTCGGAATAGTGCGTCGCGCGCGACCGCGGTACTGGATGGAAATGTCTTAACAACAGGTCGTGCAAAATGGCCTAAACCATGTTCAATGCCGATTTTTGACTCTCATTCAACAACAATTTCAGCTTCTTCAAATCTCACCATGGAATCGATCCACAGCTGAAGAAGTGCTAGCTTTACCGTATCTCTCGCCCTACCATGACCCAGCCTTCGAACCTACTTGTCCCGTAAAGTAAGTATAAGCGTGCACTGAGGCTGCGTCTAGAATCGCCCGCGCCAGTGCCGTGCCAGCGCCGTGTCATCAATCGATCAATGCGGCGTGCATGCATCTGGGTTGCGCGCGGCGCTAAAACGGCACAGCTCCAACGCACCGGCAACACTGAGCAGCTTAATTTTTGAATGAAAATTGTTGGATTGAATTTTTCAGAGCAGGATTTGATGCCGATGCTATCGAGGAACTTCCCGTAGGGAAAGTCATAGAGCAGCTAGCAAACGAGGCCACTATCTTCGATGCCATTCGTGGGCCTTATGCCACAAGGTAATTTAGCAAATTTTTATATTTTTGTTTGCAAAATCAATTTATTGAGAGTTCATTATTATGTTGAAAGCTCAACCTATTGATTTCATTGCTGTAACCACTGCTTGAAATTTGAATATGTTGCCATTAACCAATTTTGCTTTGTAGCTGCTCATTGTAGTGATTTGCTTCGCAATATTACTAACTTATATATTCGTATAACGTGTCCACTACTCGGTGATGTCTCTTCGTGTTATTTGCTCATAAGCTCTAGTCAAGGTTCACAATACCGGTTAAACATTTTCATTTAATTTTGTGTTTGTGTTGCTTCGTCCAATAAAGCCATACTAATGCTTGTCTACTATTCAAACGGACGTATTGCTTCTCAATTATCATTGCAACTGTCAAGAATTGAGTGTTATTGGCAGAAAATAGAAGCTTAGAATTTTTCCACTAACATCCCTCAAGGCCCAACAAAGCTTAATCTGCACGGATATGCAAAGCTACACAAGCGACTCCTTCTCCCTCCCGTTAACAAAGATGTTCCCGAAACAAAAAACAAAAAAAAATCAGTGTGGAAGGATACATCTGCTAAAGCTCATTACTATAGTATATTTCTTGAGCTCCATGCAAACTAAACGTACAGGGCTTTACAACCTGAGTGTCACAGCCGCCCCGCTCGGCCGCCACGCTTAGGTCCGCGCAGCGTTCGTGGCGCTGGCTGCGCGTCGACCGGCCGCGTTGGAGGAGCCGCGCAAGCGGAGGCTGTGACTCTTATGTTGAAAAGCCCTGTACTTAAATTTGCTTTGATATGAGGCTGGCACGAAAGTTGCATCAGAGAATTCACGAAATGTATCTTGAATGGGACTTTATGTTTCTTCCCAAATATGTAAGATGGGTACCTAGCCGTGGCGCACTGATGGAGCTCCCCCCCATCTGTCCACAGAATGGTTCGCAAAATTTTTTGAATTACTGATAGGAGTTATGAAAATGTTCAAGAGACTGTTCACAGTTTTCAAAATTGCGATAATTTTCGTCCCTCATTCCTTAGAATTTCGAGGCCATGGGCCACTTAGAATTCTGGAAAGTGTCCAAGAAATTGGAGTGCGTGTCTCACGCCACGTATCTTCCAAGAAAAATTTGCAGCCCCCCCCCCCCTCCGGACGAAAATCTATGCCGCCACTGGTATCTACCGATTACACCAAATTCTATGTAACATCCTGTTTCCAACTTTTCTTGTTCCTCTACATTTTTTTCGTAAATTCATACCATTACGTGGAACATTCTACATGCTCAATCTTCGCAGCAGCAATGTTGCAACTTTTTTACCCCTCACTTAGTCGACTCACCTGATTTTTTGTTTTCTGAGTTTTACTGTGTTTCAAAGCCGCTCGTACGATTTTAGGCTAGCACATGTTTTCCACATACAGGGTGTTTGAAAAGTTCGTGGCCTAATGTACTTCTAATTCGAATTTTGATGCGTTTTTTGTTTTATTGTGTTCATCGGACCTAAATACCATCACTTCTGTAAAAATTAGATTTTTTTGTGGTTTCTTTGATTTTTTATTAGATTGAAACACATCAGAATAGCTTTCCAAACCCCTTCCCTCAAAACGCTTGTTACAAAAAAGGAAACATAATCTTCAGAAAACTTAGTATACCTTCTTAAAGCCCCTTCTTCAAGGTTTCTTAAGTGTGTTCTCACTTTCGTAGAAGTAAGTTTGTTTGAAAAATATCGTACCGCGAAAGCCAAGAGATCCACTTTCAGGATCTTTTTGTCAAAAAGTCCAGCACCGAAATTTTTATATCTTATCTTAAAAACCTTTGCAAGCGTACAAATTTCTCGAAAACGAATACAACGAAGGCCAGAGAGTTGTGCTACAAATACATGTTGAAATAAGACTTCTAAATTTTTTCAAACTGAAAAAATTTCAGCGCAAACAGGGTGCCGCGCCTGCCTGCTGTGATTCAGCGCATAAAAAATCTTTGTTAGCATGCTAATGTAAAACTTTTGTTATATAAAGAAAGTGTAAATCTAGGACTATTTGTAGTAAAAAAACCAAAAGCTGTTTGCCTTTTCCGGCGTTGGAAGAAAAGAACAAAACAGATGACGCACTCTCCAAGGAAGCTGAAAAAATTGTTTACTTCCAATTTAGGGTATTTTGAGGCAAAAAACATTTTTCTTTGTTGATTCAGTGGTTTCAAGGTTTGGAGAACACATATAGCAAAAAACGCGTCAAAATTCGAGTTGGAAGTACTTTAGGTCACGAACTTTTCAAACACCCTGTAAAATCAGAATTATGCGAAGATAACAAAAGCTCCAAAATGCCTTCAAAAATCTTTGAAAAAAAACTTATTTGTAATGCTGATCAATACCATTCATACTACTGGAGTAAAGTCATTTTTGGACTAAAGCCATAACATATGCCTACCTAATATAGGACGTTGTCTTGAGCAGTGGATTCTTCGTGTTCGCAGTCTGAAACAACATTTTTCTACAACTAGCAATGAATTTCGAGATTTTCATTCCACACCAAAGGCCTAACTTAATCCGACAAAAAGATCGGCACCATTACCCACCTGATAAGGCCATGTCGGAATCCTCTACGCAAATTTGGGTTACTTAATCAAAGTGCCGATAACACACTATCGGATGCATCCTACTACCAATGGGTGGTTTCCATTTTGATATTTATCCCAAATCTAACTCTCACAAGGGATGGATACTTGGTCGAAGTGGCGTTTCCATACAAAACGTATACTATTTTATAGAGCATGGAACGCTGAGTTCAAGCCTACTTTCGGTATCTGCAAAGCGCTTCTGAGAGGGGAGTTATGGAAATTTTTTGATGCAAAATTTTAAAAGCACCGCTACAATAAAATCATTCGCAGCCTTAGTCTGTGAGTTCAAATGGGGCAATGATTGCTACCGGACGTTTTATGGAAAAAGGCCTTCGATCTAATAAACTCATGTCAATCACTCCTTTCAAGCGCCAAAAAGGCCTCAACACCTATTTTTATCTTAGCCAAATCATTGAATTTCTACCTCAAAAAATTCGCATAACTTCCCTCACAAAAACGCTTTGCAGATACCGAAAGCAGATCTTCAGCGTCTAATGCTCTATAAGATAATATGCATCTTATACGGAAACGCCACTTCGACCAAGTATCCTTTCCTTGTCAGATATTCAGTAAATAAGAACTGTGCAATCTGCTTGCTCCTCCACCATATTTGATAAAAGCGCAGGAACATTGCATAGTGTGACTTTATCGAGAAGAGATCTTGCTCAAACCAGCTATTTCTAGAACAACACCTCCTTCACCTTTGCCACCTGACGACGACTGTCAGCCGTCCACAAGTCGTAGTGCCGATCCAAGGTAGTTCAAACTTCTTTTCAACTTATAACACTTTCCGATTAACCGATATTTAGCGACGAGATCACTCCTCACAGCTCGCTAAGTTCATCATCTTCCGGATTTACGCTCATTCGGAGTTCCGCCTCATCTACACCTCGGATAAACTCAGGATCTTCAGCGCTTTCTGATGAGACAGTACTCGAAATGGATACGAACAGGTAAGTCTCAAAAAGTTGAAGCTAGGCGAAAGAGCTTGTGTGTTTAAGGTTATCTCAAATTGAGGATTCAGCTGACAGTACTCCCGAAAGCAGCACTTCAAGTATAGCAAACATTGCAAACACAGAGTTCAGCAGATACTTGCAAGAGGGCACAGACTGGCCACTGTGTGAAGCAAGCACTAGTTCAGCGCCTCCAACGATCAACAGGTGAGAAAGTTGGCTTTGGTAATTCTGAAAGCATTACTGACTATAAAAAAATATTTTAGGGATAGTTTGAACGCCAAACAAACACTGCGAACTGCTTTGGAGCGTAAAGTGCTTCTAAAAGAGATGAGGAACAAGGATGGACGAGACATTCGACAGCACCTGAAAACAAAAGACCGAGGCAGGCTCATGGTAGGTGCACATACTCGAGTAATTTGTAACTTGATATGTGAGTCTGCGCACTGCACGCGGCATCGACGACATCTTTACTAGTAACTCCATAGTAAAACCTTTTCTGGTGTAACAAGCTGTAGAAATGTGTACTACTAACTAATACATATCCAGTTAGATAAAAAGAAACAAGGAAACAGCTAGACCATTCAAATGAGCAGGTTCCAGTCTTACAAGTCGTCAAGTACTGCGCATGATGTGCAATACGCATATTAAGTTGCAAATGACTCGACGATCAAAAGTAATAAATTGATGGTAAGTATCCACATTTCAGAGCGACATATCAACAGACGAAAAGAAGAACCCTGATCGATGGCAAAGCTTGCTTTACAAAGGGAAGTTAAGAGCACGACCCTTAGGTCGACGAAAAAGCCGCGACTCCTATCGGACACGGCGGCGACATCCAAGTGGAGATGTGCGAAAATCCACAGATTAATAAATATAAAACTGATGGCTAGCGTATTGCATTCACAGAAAATTTGCACGTCACAAAAACAAGAAAAAGATTGGATAAGAGTGGCGCGGCAAACTGTTTACATTGTAAAGATTCAATATTTATTTGATAGACCAGTGGATGAGGTCTTTATCAAAGCATGCAAACTATACATAGAATGGAATAACAACTATCAAGCCTCGTTTATACAACAGCATCACCGGAAATGTCGCTCTCGATAGGCATCAATTTCTTTCAGTGTAATAGGTCCTCCGACCAAATTCAATCTGGGGTCGCCTTTTTTCAGCAAAGCTTCAGCCTTGTCTACAAAAGTTGCAATTTTTGAACAAGACGCGTTTGTGCATATATTCACCTTTGACTACTTCATGATTTTCTCCAAAAGCGTTTTCATACCTATAACCGGCCCACATAACTAGCGGTGCGATAGGGATGGCAAAATCCTAAAATTGCAGGTCTTCAAATTATCCAGAAAGTTATGATCCCTCACCTTCCTCTTCGTTATAGATCCTGCTGCTAACAAGATACAAGCCATAGATGTTGCAGCAGCAAACTCGAATGTAAATAGGTCTTGGTGCCTTACCAACTGGAAAACAGAAGTAAAAATCTAAAAAAAGACGACGAACACATACCTCCAAAGCTCGTTTCTGGGCAAAATCAAGATTCTTCAAAGCAGCTTCTGATTCGGTCTAAAATTTGGAAAATTCACAGAAGTCTGTCAAAAAGAGTACCACAAGACTAAATATTGCGCACGTATAATAGGAATTAACTCGCTGTAAAAAATCTCCAAATTATATGTATAACGTAAGTATATGTAACAAAACATTATTTGAGTAAAAAGGCGAAATTCACACTGTATATTAGAAATATAGAAGAAAAAATAGCTAAGAAAAAGACCTCACAATGTCATCACTGCGCAGCCTCAGCTCGGCTGCACTTTGCTCATCAATTTGGGACGATTGTGCCTGTCCCATCTGAATTAGTACCCTACAGTAACAGTGACCACCTTCATTCATATTTTAACTGAAAGGATATTCGCCAAACGTGCAATTTAGCCAATTTCATACCAGTAAGAACATTTATTACTATCAACTTATCACAGCTATTTGTACTAGATCGAACAGCACTCTCTAAGAGCAGCTACTACATGGGGACATAAATGCAGTGACAATCCAGTTGCCCTGTGGTGATTTGAAAAACACAAACCACATCTTATCTCCTCTACTGCGCTAGATACTTCTCATCTTCCCTAATTTGCCTCAATTCTTCAATTCGTTTTCGAACATCTTCGACAGATATCGCACTGGGCACCAGCTCATCAATCTTTTCAGTTCGAATTTGTTTTGCTGCCTCTGCAAAAAGGGACATTGATTTGAAAAAAGGACCTAATTGTACTTACTATCAATAAGAGCTAATTTGTCTCCATAGCAGTAATGCGCTTCATATCCCAAGTATGGAACGGCGACAAAAATGGGCAAAAGATGCATCATGTTCCTGAAGATTTAACATACTAAACATGGCAGTTTATACACAGTTTTTGGATCCAAAAAAATTGGCAAGAAAGAGATGCAGTGTTTATGTCTATGTTCAGCTGATAATGGAATTTAAAAGATTCGGGTAGACTAGTGAAGGACAGCTAGAGAGAGCGAGTCATGGCTATGCATCCAGACAAGGCATTTAGCGGAAAAAATTTTTAAAAAATTTCGCGACGTAGATAAATTCAATCATAAAAGAATCGAAAGCTTACTTGTGATGCATCCACGAGAACACACAAAACATCATCATAATACCGCCTCCAGACGCTGTCCATTTCAATTTCTCTCGTTCTTCAGCTAACTAGAACAAAAAAATCTTTACTCGAATACGCCTTACCGAAAACTTAGAGATCAGATTTCACAGTTCTTGTTTAGGATATTGTAGCAAGGTTATTATGCTGGCATACTAGGGCTACACGGTGGATAGCGATCAACTACACTTTCTACATCAAGAGATCACGAACGTAATTTGCGATTCCCACAAGATGCATACAATTACTGAAAGCTTTGATACAGACTCTGATCTGCTTTCCTTATCTGCAGAACAATTCTCGGAAGAAAACTAGCTTTTTAATTTGAATATAAGCCTCTCCTGCAATCAATCATGCAGATCTGATACTGCGATAAGTGACTTGAACCATAGACAACCGGCTAAGAGTGAGTTCGAGTCCTGTTGCCTGATGTTTAGATATACTATGTCATAGGCTCAGCCATATATCACGCGATTTCATCGTCTCGCGATTCTCGCAGAGACAACTGCTATGGGTCCGTTGCATGCACATCCTACATTTCGATTGTGATAGCTCCCCGACACGACTAATTGCGAATAACAAATGCAAGATGATCTGCATACCATGAACTCGTAAGAGTTGTTTTGCTGGGGAAATTGCGAGGCGACGAAATCGCTTGATGTATGCCCGTCCCTTATGGGGTTTAAGGAAACGCAAATGCTTTTCGGCAACAGAATTCGAACTCGTAGCATGATGCTCGTGAGGGCAAAGTCGCTCACTGCTATATCAGAGGCCCACAACGACTGCGTGCTACGCCTCAAAAGTGGGACTGTTTTCGATGGAAAAAGCTCATTTTTTTCCCAGCACATTCTGTAAGGAAGGCAGATTAAAGGCAGCGTCCAGACAAATCTCGGACTTTGGGGGGTCTCCCTTGGAGGGTAACCTTGGAGCCCTGACTAAAACACTGCCCAAGCGCCAGCTGAGATGGTGAACTCACAGTTGAGATATTCGCCTCCAAACTGGATACCGGGATCGTATCGCATGGATCATGGCGCGACATTTCAAGTTCGCGCGAGGGCCCACGGGTGTCGCGCCATCCATGCGAACGACCCACAAGTCCAGTTTGGAGGCATATCTCAACTGTGAGTTCACCATTTGAGCTGCCGCTCATGTCTCAGTTAGGGCCCCAGAATTATCCACATCAAAACCCCGTATGTCCAGATTTGCCTGGACTCTGCCTTTGAATCAGCGTGTCAAGCTCTGAGTAACGGTATGGCACTGGTCAGACTTCGAAAGCGCTCAAAGGCGCTCAAAAGTGCTTAAAAGCGCCCATGAGCGCTCAAAAGCGCCAAAATTTTCTTTAAGGAATCGGTTAGAGTTTGCCAGTGTTGCCGGTGTTGAAAGTGTGGAAAGTGTTACCGGTGTTGAAAGTGTTGAAAGTGTTACCGGTGTTGAAGTTGCCAGTGTTGAAAGCGTTGCCGGTGTTGAATGGAGATCACCAGTCTAGCAGTTTCATTCTTTCTGGAACGATCTCACCGGCTGGTGAATACGTTGGAAATGGAATTGGGGAATGAGAAATGAAATTGAAATGACATGGGGAAGATTTTCGCATGCAAAAGATCCTCAAACAAACTTTTTGGAAAGTGGACGGCTTGTCTGGAATAGGCAATCTCCAATATTTGAGAAGCTGACGTCTGAGTAGTAATGTGTTTTAGTTCGAATCCTGCCGTGCTTGCGATTAGTGAGTAAAGGACCTAAGTGAGGTCTGCAGCGTTTTCAAATATTGGAGACTGCCTATTCCAGACAAGCCGTCCACTTTCCAAAAAGTTTGTTTGAGAATCTTTTGCATGCGAAAATCTTCCCCATCTCATTTCAGTTTCATTTCTCATTCCCCAATTCCATTTCCAACGTATTCACCAGCCGGTGAGATCGTTCGAGAAAGAATGAAACTGCTAGACTGATGATCTCCGTGTAACACTTTCAACACCGGCAACACTTTCAACACTTTCAACACTGGCAACACTTGCAAACTCTGACCGATCCCTAAGCTCTCTTCACTTTGAAAATGTTCAAAGAAATTAGAGCGCTTTTGAACTTTTGAGCGAAGTCTGGCAGGAGCTTATGCATACATAATGTAAAAGCGCACAATATGCATTTCGACTTCACCCTCCGCTGTTTGAGCAAGCAGTAAAGTCGGAAAAAACAAAAGTTAGAAAAGTGATCAAAAAATCAACCTTGTAAGCCCTCCGTCGCTGTTCCAAGAGCTGCTCTATAGCCAGTTGACGTTCTATCTGGATTATGACAGAAGATAAGTAATTGTAACAAAATTTAAAAAGTCAACAACGGTGACTTACCCTAGTTTTTTCAAGTTCAGTATAGAAATGCAAGTATTTGGCGGCAGCGCTAGGACTAGGCAACGAAAGGTTGCTACCCATAACCTGCTAAAACTTGCAGAAACCGAAGAGTACAGAAATGAACGTGCAAAGCCTTGTAAAGTGTTTAACGTGGACAGGTCAACATATTCACGTCTTCGCGAGTAATCAGACGAGTTGTACGCAACTTCAGTCAAAGTTTTTCAGGCGACGTCAGCGTTACCGCAGGAATTCAGCTGATTTGCATTTTGAGCTGCTTCGATTTGCTTCTGTTCTTTTCATTCGTTTTTTCTTTCGTACTAATCGTTCGGAATATATCTTTTCTTAAGGCTTGGTTGTATGCTTTGAATGCACTGTCAAGCTTATGCAACATTCAATTCTCTTCACACATTTCTCGGCGTGGACCATGTGCTGTCCTTTTTTTATTTTTGAGCCAGCTTCTGTTCAGAAACTTGGAGCGCGCTTGCTGCGAACGATGCTGTTCTTCGTCGCCTTTGCGTCGATTTTGATAGGTGCAGCTTTTGCTGAGGTGAGTGGCTTATCTTAAACTTTTATTTGGTAAATTTTACTCGTACTTGCAAATGACAAGTTATGTTCACTGTATTTGTTACGATACTGCTCTTTAATGGAGTCAAAGACTCAAACCGTATAATTTGCGAGGACTTTGCAACTTAGTAAGCCTTAGCTGATCCACTTGATCCGCTTGATCCACTCGATCCACTTCACTATCACATCAGCAGTAAACTGACCAGTAGCGATGTATCAAGTTTAAAGCGGACATCTATTTCGATTTTGGTCAGTTCACGATCTAACCAATAGTGAAGTGGATCAAGCGGATAAGTAGATCAGCTATGGCATATGTCTTAGAGAATTGGTCAGCTGATGCACCCATCATTGCCTATTCGTTTTGCGCAATAGCGGCATTTGGTATTGCTGCGGTAAGTAAAGGGTAGGTAGCAAGTCTCGAATCTGATCGGGGCTATGTTTTTTTATAGATGCTGCAAACGATTTGTATGCTAGAAACTCTCAGCGTAAGCTTTATAACAAACCTTCTGCCTTACCACCTCCTTCCCTCTTCAAGGTTCAAGGAGACTTTTGTGTCAGCCGGGATCATAACTAGTCAGTATAGCTTATCCCAAGTAGGCTGGGTTGTGGATACCTAGCCCGAGACGTTGCCTATCCGGATCGCTTGTGAGTTTGCGAGGGCGCTGGCATTCTCCATTGTTTACGTTGATCTAGCTTATGACACATTCAATTCTCTAGCCCACTGATTATCATATTCCATATGATGAATGAGCTTCAATTCTCTCATTTCTTGAGTGTTGCGTTCATCTTGTCCTTTTCTTCCTTTTCGTAATTCTTCGGCGCACCTAGTACGTGATAAAATAAGTTGATTGTTTGGTTTTGTCTCATTTAGGTTATCTTCCTGAACAATAATTCTAGGCAAACTTGCGGCTTTGACTCATCCGCACATCGTAATCTCCCATTTATACTAGGCGGAGTACTGGAAACGCCTAAGGGACCCATGATACTTCGCCGAAAAAAGCCCGAAAGAGCCGAAACGCTCTTTCCGTTTTGACGCTAAGGTGTGTATTGATTTCGCAACCGAGTTTTTGCTTTATTTTCTGTCGTCTGCACATCAAAATAATGTCAAAATTCTACCAGAAGGTCGTTTCTGCGTTCCGGTTCTTTCGGGTTTTTTCCGGTTTTTGGGCTTTTTCGGGCTTCTTTGGATTCATTCGGGCGCTTTTGGGCTTTTCTCGGCGAAGTGTACAATCTTTGATGTATAAAAGCCCCCTCCCCCTTCCTTCCTCAATTCATAGCTGGGACCAAATGATGCTACCATGAGAAATGAACAGCGTGCTGAATTATTTTTATGATGTTTTAAAGTGCACTATTCTACAAGTCAACTCAATGTAGTAACGAGTTGAATTTCTCTCATTCAAACTGGATTTCAGGCAAATTTTGAAGATACACGATGTCGTTGTGTTTGTCCAAGTACAATGTATTTCGTCGGCGATAACAGTACTAAGCAAAGCGATAATCATCGACGATATTATACAATGACAAACATCGGGCCGAGTGTGTGGTAGGTCGATTACGATTATCCCGTTTTTAAAGGCTATATGTAATTTTTAAGTAATCCGCAATCAGTTGTGAAAACTGAGGTGACAAAATATGTAGATGAAACACACATGGATGCGTTCTTGGCGAACTGCGACTGCCGATTCGAGAGCAGAAATACAGTAATGCTCAAGGTATGGTCATTTGCAGTCTTTAGGATGTGATCACTTTCTTCTTTTTGCCTACATTTTTTTTCGTTTTTTTTAAAGTTCTTCTTCATGTATCTTCTAATGTGTGGCTCTTCTTTATAAAATATTTGTTTGCCTCAGGTCGTCGTTATCTTTGTAATCTGCGTGATTATGTTGCTGGTAACGTACATGGCATTCCTTCTTTGTTTGGATCCCATGCTTAGGAAACAACGGTTCCAGTCATCGTATCGTCAACAAAACGATGAGGTAAGGTTTTTTATGAGTAATGCATGTGTCTTAGCTCGAGATCTTTTCAGATGGAAGACAATATATTTGCCCGAGCAACGGAAAGCTCGTCTGCAGAATCGACAGTTCCGACAAATATGCGCGCTAGAGCAGGAAGCAAATCAAGTTTGTTCATTTTTTACTTTTTCTTTACTACATAGCAGAGGATTCATGTTGTAGATGTGCTTGGACGGGTAGAAGCTGAACAGAATCGATGGATGAAGAAGGTCGAAGAGCAGAGAAGAAATATCTTTGAGGATCATACAATGCTCAATTAGAGCACTGGGTCAGCTGTTATCTGAAAGTGAAGGTTTGAAAATCCGAGAGGAGACACTAAGGTTTGATTTACAATACTCGTTTGGATCCTGATATCTGGGCTCAGAGATGTCCATTGTTGTTCTATGCTTTACACTGTTCTGTTTCACGATTTAAAGCCATCCTTAGTTTTTTTTATATATAGTGACTCACTGTAGTTACATGCATTATATACTTACCATGTGATTGTATATATGGGGAGAGTAATAAATATATAGATTTCGCGCAGTCCCACACTTACACATCCGTGTTAGCTTATGTTAGTGTAATAAGCGCTTTATCAGCCTTATACAAATATTGTGAAGCGGTGCTTGTGCGTGCTAACAGACAGGTGTTTGTTTTGTTCCGGTGGAACAACTAGGGTCGTAATGAAGAGCTTGAACCCACTGCGACTTCACAGCCACGGACTGCTATCACGCAACCTAGCCGATGTCTTCTTTTGTGTGTAAATCTTTCTCAAAGAAAAAATTCACTTGAAGATTACCTTTAAAGATGTCTCCTACTTTCGAATTCCCCTTTCTTCTTCACATCATATTTTTACCTACCCTAACTGTCCATAATCCAGCATTTCTCTCGACATTGGCATTCGGCTGTTTATGATGCGTTGTAGACGCGATTAATGTCACATAACATGAGGATCAACACTGTTCATCATTAACCTTTCAATATCACACTCCTCGAATGCATCAGAATCCAGTTCAAAAAATCTATACAATAGGCTAATCTAGCACGGGTTTGACGATTAGGTACTGCACGTGCGGTCTCAACAACATTTGCGCGCAAAATTGGCCATTAAGCTCACACTACAGACATCGGTAAATCTTTCAGAATTTTCGCTTATCTAGGATTATGCGTTGCGTTGATCCCAAAAATACACATAAGAGCGAGAATAGAGTAACGTGTTTCTCAGAGCATTTTATTTCCGCAGGTCCGCCAAGAAGAGATGCAGGCATTCGCTGCGGGACCCTAAGGATTATAAAATTGCTATGCGCAAGTCAAGCGGAGGATCGATTCTACAAAGTCCATTATTCTAGTTTGAAGAAAACTTTTATGATGAGCGTCCGTTTCGTCCCTTCTTTCAAATAGAGCTCTAATTCTGGACCTCTTCGGGTCTCCTCAGTGAATAGGTCCTAAATCAATTGATTCAGAAGAAAGAATTTTTGGCAATTCTAATATCTTATATATTTTGAACGACTTTGTCGGACGGTTTTCTGCGAGTGGCAAAGAAACATGTATATATAAGCTCCTGCAAGACGAAGGCGGTTGGTTCGAGGTACGACGTGGCTGTGACGCGGCTGTGACGCGGCTGTGACTCGGCTGTGACGCAGCCATGTCGCAGCCGCGTTGCGCATTGAATCGACCGCCTTCGTCTTGCAGGAGCTTATACACACGATTCTTTACGCATAGACGCATGATACGCAAAGACTGGGCGCCGTTGCGTCCGGCTAAGATAGTTCGTGTATGGGAGAGACAGCAGATGGTGAGAGAAACAAGAGCGCTCGATCGGAGAGACGCCGCTACATCCGTAGTCTTTGCGTGCTATGAATCGCCTATACTTGTCCTGACTTGTTTCTGTGGTTCGTTTATAGTTCTTGCGTTCCATGACCTCTTTTCACGCCCAAATGTTACCAGCTAATCAAGGAACGCTGTTTCAGTGACAAATCCATACTATACGACACCTAATCGATTATTACACTGTAAAGAAACTGTCACAACGAGAATATTTCTCTTCGTTGAGGGAATCTCGATTTCCTCGGCTAATGACATGTCCTCCGTTGTTTACTACACACACAATGGCGGGAGGGGTAATGCGCGGGTGGGGAACCCCCGTCAACATTAACGGCGTCGTATTGATCATCGCTCAGATATTCTACGCTGCTGCGTGAGAGTAGTCGCTGTTTCTGCTGATATTAATGCCCATCAGGAAACGTTTGATACATTTAAAGGAGCGATTCACGCAAAAAGAAGACAATGGTGCTGGTGATGATGATGGGGTGGGTTGAAATTAATTTTGAAAATTTCTTAAGCGATGTAAAATATTCCAGTTTAGTAGAGAGCAACATTATTTATCTGAAGTATTCTGAGTGATGATTCGCTTTTGAGCAGAACAATAAACTATTCCTTGGTTCAGGTCTCTTGATAGTCAATAGTTATTTTTCTGAATTTTTTATTCGAAAATTTCGCTCTTATTAGATTGATTAGTAATACACAAAATCTTTGCGAAACCTTAATTCTTAGCCTATCAGTAAACGTCTGAGACATCTGAAGGACAAATTCAAGCCAAAAGAATAAACTAGTAATAAATTTAAATGATATATTTATATAGTGTAGTGCTAGTTAAAACCTAAGATATTTAGATATTTTTCTAGAACACTAAACCATGTTACTCCGTTTCGTTCCTTCCCTTAGACGGAGTTTAAAATGAGTTCTAGGTCTTCCCCGGAACTCCTCAGTAAGGAAGGAAGACCCAGAATCATGTATTATTTAAACATATTCTTTATAATTGTAAATACATGAAGTTTGTTTGATTATTTTACGTTTTATTATTAATATTTTAAGTATTTACATGAATTGTTGAGTACTTACCAATGATCTTCTTGCTGTTTAGTAGTGTTCATATTGAATATATTATTACAATATGATATTGTTGAATTGATGAGATTCATAGATATATATATATATATATATGACCGTATGAGTTCGTATACATGATTAAATGAAGTATACTTCGTTTCATTGTGTTTATAGTTTTTCTTTGGTTCATTTCATTTTCAACAAAGAAGTTGTTATGTGATTATTTTCTTTAATAATAATGTAGTTATTTTATATATCAGGTATTTTTATGTAATTCTAAAAGTAATTTGATTCGTTGTTCTTTTAGTAGATTATATTTGTAAAGTATAAATTCATTTCTTTTCAAACATTTGAATATACTAGTTATAATTGTAGTAATATCATATCCATTCTCAATGGATGTATATTTGAGTTGTAATATTCTGACTAGAAAGTCTTCAAAGAGTGAACATGTACGTGCTATTCTCAATGTTTCCGTGTATATTATCGCTTTTTTGATATTATTAGATAAGGAAGAAGTAGAATGAATGAATCTTTTAACTGGAAAATTGAAAGCATCAGTTTTGTTGTATAATTTAGTTATTAATTTATCTTTATATGAGATAATAGTTAGGTCTAAATAGTTGCATGTGTATTCGTTGTCGTTTGTTGTTTCAATTTGGAGTTTATAATCATAAATTTCTTTAATCCATTTTTGTATTATATCATTATCTGTATTGTGTATTACTAATAAATCATCCATATATCTATAAGGAATTATATTTTGTTCATATTTTAGTCTTTGTATTGAATATTTATATTCATACCATGATAAAGTGAGATCTGCTAAAATAGGACTAAAGTTACCTCCTTGAGGTACTCCAGTTTTTTGTTTAAGAATGTATACACCAAATTTACAAAAGCTATTGTTTATAATGTAGTCTATTAAATAAATTAGGTCAGTTATTGTGTAATATTTTGTATATGGTTTTATATTTGTTATATCATTTGTGTAATAGATTTTGTTGTTTTTATTTATTATGTAGTTCTTATCAGCATTTTTGAAACATAGTTTTAAAAGTTCTTTCATATTAGTTTTTATAATGTTATGTGGAAGGCTGGTGAACATGTTTGTAAAATCAGCAGAATATAGTTTTTTATTTTTCATATCAATGTTTGTAATAATGTTACTTATATTTATATTGTCTATAGACCAGTATCCAATAAAGTTGTGATTTCTATTTTTTATAGATTGAACATATTTTTTAAAATGGTTTCTGATAAATTTAAAAATAGTATTCAATTCAATTGCTAAGGGTTTAATACTACTGTGTGTTGCTCCTGTTATGAATCTAAATTTTACTGGAGACTTATGTAATTTGGGTAAGCAATATATGAGTGGTATATTATTAATTTCTTGTTTAGAAAGTTTATTGTTTATACAAAAAATTGTGTGTCTGTTAATGATATTATTAGGTTTTTCATTTTCGTATAAGTCATATGTTTCATTATAGTCAAATTCGAATTTTTGTAAGTGTTGTGAATATTTGATGCCAAGTTCTTTCATAATTATGTTTATATATAATTTTATACATATAATGCCATAATTGTTGTTTGCTTTATCTAGTGGGCATATGATAAAATTATTTTTGAGATTTTTGAGATAACTACAATTGAAATTATAAGGTATAGCACCTTTTAATTTTTCTCTATATAGTAAAGGTTTCAGTTTATGAAAAATTGTTTTCTTTAGGTAATTTTTTATGTTTAAGTTTTTTTCATAATTTAGTTTGAATTTAGTTATGTAGGTATCCATTATTATTTGTACCACATTGTGTATCCAATTTACGATTTCTTTTTTGTTAATATCTTTCTGACATTAGACCTGCAAATGTTGTTGGGGTGGGTTTCTATCTTGAAAGCGTTCCAGTAGAGTAGTCAATTGGGTTATTATTGGGTTTGCATGATACCTTTGTTCAATAACACTTTTATTCGTACCACAGGGATGTTCCGTAAGTCCTACATAGACTTTTGTTTTCCGAAATCGTAATTTTTCCTAGCCTATCAGAAAACGTTTGAGACATCTGAAGGAGAAACTCAAGCCGAAAGAAGACAATAGAGCTGAAAATGATATTGGGGTGGGTTTCTATTTGGAAGCTTTCAGTAGAGTAGAAAACCGTAGTCATGTCTAGAGCACTTATTGGTTAAATATCAAATCTACGGTATTGGTAGTCATTCGGACTGTTTTGACTTTTTTGCTTGTGCACAGAACATAGAACTTTCCCTTGGTTACATCTATCAAAAATGTAGCCGATAATTACTGGTTATTTCTGTTGTTTGTTCAAAAATTCATATTTACTAATTACTAATTCATTTATTTTATTTACCATTTACCAATTCACTCATATTTCTTTTATTAGGTTGATACTTAAGTCTTACACCAATAATCTTTGGAAATTCTCAATTTTTCCTAATTTCAGCAGATTTTGACTTTATTTATTCCTTTGTTACAGTTTCCTTGATTAAAAAAACCTCACTCTTATTCCTGTTATTAGGTTAGTCCGCAAGTCTTACACTGAAATTTTGAAAAATTATATATATATGTTTTTTTTGAATACCAAAATCTTATTTGATTTTATTTTGCTTTACATGAAAAAATCATGCGCTTTTTAAGTAGTTGGTAAAATAATCCATTGACAAGATAGAAGATACAAGTTGATAAACAAAAACATCTTTACAAAACTTTTCGCTAAAAATCTAAAATGCTAAAAATTCGAGTTTGTCTCTAATTTGGTTTTATGGCGCAATCTTTTCAACCAGTTTGGATCCCTCTGGTACTATATATGTTTTACTCTATGAAATTTTTAGAGTGCCTTGTAAAATAAAACATGCTGTATATAATTTATGATAAATTTGAAAAACTAGGTAGTATTATATATTTTCGGTTTGCGACTCATGGGCTACCCTAATAATTACTTATGCACCGATGGAACCTGACACTTTGTTCACACTTCTATAACAGCATAAAACCGTGCAATTTGTAGATTCCTATCTTTTTCTCCCCTCAGAATCGAGTTACCAGACATTCTTCCACATGTAAAACTGCTAATTTTCCACATCTAATTGTTCCAGTTCTACTTGTGAGTCATAGAGCCTTCTGACGTCAATGCAGAGATTACCCTACACGCTTAAGTGCCCACTTCTGACCTTCTCGTTTGTTTATCTCTATGTCACTTCCTTTGTTCAGCTGGGAACCAGTTTTCACCCCGCCTATACACTCATTTCCTAGCGGTAACGAGGCAAATAAATCTGCCATTAACGAGCATAGCATCTTCTTGGGTGGTCTTTTTTCCTGGGGTGATAAATGATCTACATAGCTTGGGCCAGGACAGCTTTTTTCGATATTACGCATTTTTTCCTCGGATCAAAGAGTATAGAGTTTCCCGCTCAGACAACTGTTGTCAATTTTGATGTGACAAATGAATGACAATGACATTTGCGAGGAAGACAAAAGACCAACATATGGTCCAAAGTATCATTACAGCGGGAAATGCTCATTTTCTTTGTTGGGAAGCACTTTCGGCCTAAAGGCCAGGCAAGCAATATAAGCTTGAAAAAATGTTATTCAGTAGTGCAAATTGTCGCACAACACTGGTGAAATTAATATGCTGGGATTAAGCTCAGCAAATTCGTTAGAACTTTGAATATACTGTCATCGAAAGACTGTCAGAATTTTGATCTTCAAAACGTCTGCTTATTCATTCTCATTTGTTTTTGATTTCGAACCAAGGCCAGAAAATCCAATTATCAGAGGGAACTGCATCAACATTCCTGATTGCCTGATGTTTTCCGATGTCTGCATATATATAGTAAAACAAATGCGAGTTAAATGAAGTGTTTTTCAATTTCAAACACACATTTGAGCAAACAATTTGTGTAAATGCACCGTATGTAAGTTTGCAGTGGAGCGTCGGGTAATAGGATCACTATAAAAATTCCTGAAAAGCAAGAAAAACTGTTGGATAAAAACGATGACACGATTCTGAAAAAAAGGGCCTCATGTTGTGGCCTTCAATTTGCCAACATCTAATATATATATAAAGATATATAAAGAATCGTGAGCTCAATTCAGAAATCTTCAAATAGCGGGAAATCGCGGCAGGTCCCGAAGCGAACGCTTTTCCAAATAGCACCTTTACATTACTGGTTCACTAGTACAGTTCAAATGTAGTGCAATTAGACGACGTAACTGCCTAAATCAGGATGAATGTATTTTGCAAATCAGGAAACAGCCATATGAAGAAGGAACAAAAGAAATAAAGCATTTTTCTCAATACAGCAGCTGGAATGGCTTTAAAGTTGCCCCATTCAAAAAACAGCAATGTAATGCTCCAAAACTATTTACAGATTCAAAATTTTGCTGAAAATTGCTTCATAATTGATTTGTATCCTCTGTAATTTACTGCTGCGCTGAGAAAATTACAAAGTATTCTCCCAACCATCTAAGAAAAAGATGCTGACTCACAAATCCCTGCCGTCTAATAAATTCCATTAAATGGCTCATTTGTCTGCTGTGGAAATTTGTAAGAACTGCGTGCTGATCGAACTCGAGTTTGATTTTGAGTGCAACTAGACGATTTTAGAAAATCGGGAAAATTTTGACTCCAAATATGGTGGGACTTATCACAAAGAGTACAGGAAATATTCAGCAGTGGCTGATTTTTGGAAATTTGAAGTTTTCCTACGCCCTTTCAGCTTAATTTCTACAAAGCTGAAGTGCTTCCATGCTGGAATTAGGAATTTTGCTCTACTGCTTTTCGCTTTCTAAATAGGCTACCTACCTTTTTCCGGCCGTCTAATGTCATTGCTTTGATTTTTCGACTTTTGCAAATTTTCATCTCAAAGATTGTAGCATCATTACAAATGAAAGTTCCTATGTGCAACCTTTCGATACAACTCAATCAACTTTTGCACTATACTGCCTGAAATTTGCACAAACATTCAAGTTCGTGGTTGCGAGATAAAGATCTGTCCTTTACTTGGCGATAAAATGCTACGCACACATGACCGAAAGTACATGGGTAAATTGAGGCGAAGACGTAAACAGAGGGTAATCTATCGAAGTTTGTGTAGAAGGTAGAGCTTTGGGTTAGGGTGAAAGGACGGTTCCCATAGAATTTTTTACTGCAATTATTTAGCAAGTATCATTTCTTTTTTTGTGCTTCAAAGGTTTTGAGTTGAATATGCGCTTCCTTTGAATTGGAGGTCAGCTATTTTTATGTGAAAAAAATAGTAAATGGATATTAGATTGTAACATAAGCCTTGCATCAGAATTTTACAAAAATATGTGGGTTTATCCAAATAGAAAAAGTCCGTCTGAAGTAATAAAAATATTAAAAGAGGAAATTAGACACATTTTAACAGTGCCTAAAACAACAAAACAACATTAGTGGTACAGAGTATAGTCGATAGGGACAGACCAACGTATTATTTTTTATACATATTTCCGATCGTTAAAAATGCTAGGAGGTCTAGCAATCTCTAACTTTACTTCTGGATCAAGTTCTATGATTCACTTTTTGATAAGGTAGATCGTTGATTACTACAAATTGTAATGTTTAAATTTTTTTCTCCAGATTCTTTTGTCAGATTAAAATCCCTATTATACATATTAAGATACTACATTTGAAAACAAATTATTGTACTAAAACGGTTGTTTAAGCATTTCTGAACCGTATTTTGGAAACATGACGCACGCCATTTTTTAGTGCTATTAGTAGTACAAATACAAATAATACAAAAAATACAAATAATGAAACTAGCCACGCACAATCCTAAATTGTTGACAAACATTCCCACCCTCACTTAGCGGAATTGCTTTCGTCAACCTATTCAACCACTTGAGTACATCTGTTGCATGACTCATCTGCTACCGTATACTCTCCACCCCCTTCATTGCAAAATGATCGTATACAGCAGCAGCGGGTTCGTTTACGTAACTCGCTGATTTATCACTAAAGTGATGACGTACTTTTTGCCGGCCCCCTGCGGTGTGGGTAAGGGTACAAATAGTAGGGGCACATCTGGAGTGGAGTTACTCATTCTTTGTCATGATTCTGAAAAAACTGGAAAAGGTGGGTTATTTACTCATTTACTTTGGGTAGGGGGAGGGATACAGTCGATAAGCACCGCCTTCGCGGACTAGTGTTCCTGAAACTGCATTCCGTGGCATAGTGCGAAAGGAACAGTTGTCCATAAAGGAGGCGCCCAGCGGTGGTAAGTCATTCCTCAACCCACTTTTTCGTGCTCCTGTTGAGGGAAGGGAGGGGGGGGGGTGCTAGTTGAAATCTTTTTGTTTTCTATTATAGAATTACGTGAATTTGTTCTATTAATCGCGCGGACTACTGCTCCTGAAACGGCACACCACAGCATAGTGGTAAAGGAGCAACGGTCCGTGAAAACGGTTGGCGTTCCTCAACTCAATTCTTTTCGGGAATTTATGGGGGTGGAGTGTAAGGAAGAATGTTTTTTGCCTTCTATTATAAAATTACGTGAAATTGTGCGATTTTCGCGGATCTCATTTTCTCACGGCTCATTTATCTCCGCGCTGTACAATCGAGGACAACCCACGGCGACAGCCGCTGCCTAGTCCTCGACGGGGTTGAGGGAGAGCAGAGAACGGGTTTTCTCGATTTTGCTGATCCTGTCGCTCCCATAGATCATTTTCCACTTTTTTCTGTTTTTTTTTTCAGAAATGACCTTTGAGAATTATAACTCGTTTTTATTGCAATTTTCTGCTCTCCTTCTCGCTTAATTCCACATTTATCCATTACTATGAGAAAAGTAAACAGTTTGTTCAGAAATTTCCTGCAAGGAGAAATTTTCTCATCGTTTTATGTGTGCACTAGCTGGCCTACGGCCAGTTGGGTGCGCTCTAACTAGCTGCGTCATCTTCGATTGAGCCTTGCACTCCACCGATGTCTCCTCTCACTCAGCAGATTTTGAAGACTTTGCACTCACTTCGTACCAATCGATTTCTATCTATTCCACAATGAGCCCTGCTCGATTGCTTGCACCTAGCACTTGTTATTTTCACTGCAGTAATGTTTGCATGTACTTTATTGGACCCAGAATGTCACTTAGCCTTAGCGCATAGGAATGAAATTTGAGATTTTGTACTAGAGTGGATGATCTGAAAATTTTCTCTCTGCTGAGTCTAAGTGGAAGTAATTTTGACTTTACTTTACTACTTTACCAATACTTTTAAAAGTAATCAGTGACGACAAGATTGGATACAGAAGAAGTTCTCATTTTTAAGGTTCTGTACTCAAAAATTTCATTTTTCATAAGTTTGTTCGTAAGTCTTGTACTAAAAATCTTGGAGTCGTAAGGCCCTCTACCTTTAACGGTTTTGTTTGGAACAACACAATTTAGGAAGAATAAATTATAGATTTTCTATCAGTATTGTGTCAAAATCAAATCAAAAATTTGTGCTGAATGGATAACTTTATAATGCTCAAAGTTATGATTATGATAGTTATCATGGTGAATAGGACCTCCGTTTATTCCATTGATATCTCAGTTTTATTTTGAAATTTATCTTTGATATTTATGCTAATATAATGTTTGTTATATTTTGCAGAAAGTAATCAATATAAATTCTATTTTGTTGCATATTGTGAGTAAATTTTCAAGTATTTTGCTGTAACTTATGAGCCAATTTATTGTTAGATGCCAGGCTAGTTATGAATTTTTTCTTATCTATCATCAAAGTCTTTCGGACTGCATTTTTACTACATTTGCAAGAGATTTTTTCGAATGAAGGTTGCCACAATCACCCTTTTTGCAAGAGGATAAATTTTTTGTGACTTTTTAACAAGATTTTTCAGCCAACCTTTTACTTTTCCATAAAACCTCCGTAAAAAATTAGAACTCAAAACTGCTCGTATAACTATCCCCACTTTAATTATCGCAGCGTTTCTTGTCGTTAATTCAATTACGATGAAGGTCACATTTTATTGGTGCGACTACACCAGCTACACCTTTAGTCTCTCGTGAATTTTATGATGCTTTCGTTGTGTACAGATGATTTCGTTTATTTGGACGGAGAAAGTTTTAGTGTGTGTGGAGCAGAGGTCACAATAGCGAACACTATCCCACAATTCTTTTTTATCGACTTTCGACATTTTTCCTTGCCAAAATGATTTTCAAAGAGATTTAGCAAAGAGAATCTCCGTACCCAAATATTTTTTGCTAAGTCTATGGTTTTCTTTTTATATAATAAAACTCAAAGCTTACCAAACAAATGATTTTCAAAAAAAAAAACGAATTATGGAAAGGTGGAAGTATTTTGAATAACCTAGGCCACTAACCAGTGCCCCAGTTCCAAAATGAAAATAAGAATGATTGATTACCCTATTTACATTTGAATGGGGCAATGAATTCTGGATAAAAAGGTTTGTGTGAAGAGTTCACTGACAATGCGCACGTTAACAACTGGCATTTTTCTTACTGTCTGAACATTGATTAGACACATCTTGGTTTTCTCTTAACATCTTTACTCTTCTAAACCATCTCAATTTTGATTTCGAAGGACCTAAATATGGTACAAAGTATTGTTTGCTCTTCCCCGAAACATTCTGCGTCAAATTCTCCATTTTTTGCTGAGTGTTGAAGCTTTTGTTTTCCTAATTTTTTTGCTTGCAAAGAGAGACTTCTGTTGCTCTGTTTGAACTCACTCTTCAGTAGTGCAAATATTTAGAAAAACATGAGTGACAGCTTTAGACTGTCAGCAGCACGGTAAACCCATGAGTAATCAAGTTAAATTAGTGACTAAGCCACCGAAACCTGAAGAATTATCGGAATCGAGCAAAAAGTCTTTCCTACTTTCTTTTTCTTCAGAGAAGCTACGGGTGATTCAGATGTAAGAGCCAGAATTTCACTTTCCATAAGATTCAAATAATTTATTTAATGGCTCTGCCCTCCAGAAATGGGAAAAGCTTTGTGTTAGGCAAATTCCCAACTGCTCCATGAAAAACCTTCCAAAAAACTTTCCTTCGGTCTATTTGTCTGATTAGCTGAGCAACGAACATCTGTTGGTTATGTGTGTCCCTGCCATTTTCCACATTTTGTCTAATTGCGCCGTCGCGCTCCCTACTTCGTAGACACACAAAAAGTAAAGAAAATTTACTTATACGAATTCAGAATCCTTATAAAAATGCTTTTCCAAAAACGTCATTCACATATTGGTTGCGCAGTAACTTTGTTTAATTATTGTGTCTAAAAATAAATGGCATCTTTTTTTTCACTTTAGGTGTACCATGATGGTGGGTATATATCTAACAAGGTAACAAATAATAGAAATAATTCGAATAAATTTGTGGGTGTATGTGACTACGCCTTTCAACATGATGGACCATATATTTTCTAAAAAAGAGTCGTAAGACAGGTGAATCGATCTGATTTCGATAAATGGCATTGTTTAAATTCAAGGGGAAAGACGTTCACCACTTTCTCAAAAAAAATTTCCCATTTCCAAATTGAGTGGATGGTTGTGAATTTTCAAAATTACATATATCGCACATGAAAAATCAAATTTCTGAATTTTTCAAAATGTCTCTGCATAACTTTTGGCAAATCTCCAGCTTGCTTTATTGAAGATAGACTCCCAAACTGCCTTCATATTAGTACTAATGTCCCCAGAAACCCAGAAAAAAATCTGAGAGTTTAAAAAATAAGAATGAGAGGATTCTCAAAGGAAAACGAAAAAAAATGGAATTTGAGTGCCGTCGCAAGATTGCCTTTGATTTTATTGTAATTCATATCTGTAAAGGTGGAATGATGTCATTAGATTGTTCTTTGTTCATTGCACATATATGCCAAGTATTAGACTTTATTAAAAGTTTCTAGAGTTTTCTAGAGGAAATTGAAAAGAGTGCCACGAAACTTACGACGTGATAAACACATTTGTATCTCGTATCTCATCTGGATTATCGTAATTTGAAATCATATAAAACTGAAGCTTACGGGCGTTATCTATAACGATATCTCTAATGTGACTCATGCGAATCTTTGAATTTTATACTGCCATGAATTCTAATATGCATATGGGTGCTGTACGGAAACGGACAAAGGAACTTTTAGCTATGGAAACAGAAGAGGGGATTTTTAGGTATAGCGATTAGTAGTCGCAATATCATTCAGTCATATTTGCAATGAAATGGTTTGGAAAAAGTGGTATTATAGGCTGGAAATTTATCAAGTTTGTATAATGGGAAATTCAGTTTTTTGACAATATTTTTAGCGGACAATCTTTTTGACTAAGCTATTCTTTGAGGATTTATCGTCATAATGAATCAAAATTTTCAATACTAAGCAGTATTTTTTTTAATTTTTGTTTTTCCATAAACGGAATTCCTCAGCTATGCTCAAATGAAAATCATTATTTATAATGGAATTTGTTAGCTTGGCTGAAGTAGGAGTCGGATTACAAGACTAAGTGCTCTAATAGTTTTTCTGTACATAAAATCTTTTCAACATTTTAGAAGAATAAACAAATCTATGTTGCCATTACTCTCTAGAAACCGCTGGACTATTAGCTCGGCATGTTGTTTTCTAGTCTGGCTTTAAAATGACGTCATAATGCCCTCAAGCAAACCCTATTTATAAAACATTGACGTCAACATTATATCTGGTCGTCATCCCTGAACCCAAAGTGTACGCAGACTTAGGACAAAAGTATATTTTCTGAGACCTTATAAGGGCAAACTATGAATTCTTACATCTTTTCCGACTCCAATTCGCTTCTGTAACTTCTCTTATTGAATTTTCTCATCAATATGGGCAATTTTATTACTGCGTTGCCCGTTTATGCATGCAAGAAGACATCTTTCTTCGTTCCCATCCATTTCGGACATGCGCTTTTTCTGCCACAAACGCATTCGTTCCGACAACGAATTGCTGCGCCGAGTTTTTCCGGCCGCAGTGGGGCATGTGATGCGCTGCATTGGGGAGATTGAGCAGCTTAGCTCTTCATTTTGAGTTCCTTGTTGTTGATTAAAGGGATTTTCCCCTTGTAAGAGAACCAGTTACTTGTGTGCTTTGCGCTGAGCATACTTTTTCATGGGGCTTACAGACTTTACGCTGTAAAAGACGACAAGTACATGAGAACTTCTTTTCTGCAAGTTGTGCACTCGTTGATGGGTAATTGATGATGTCTAGGTAGTTGCTGCTATTCACTTGAATGAAATTCCTCTATACATCATGTGAAAAGTGCAGGCTGTGTAAAATCTGAATTGTTTGCACCCAAAAGCTCGTAGATTTCTCGCTCATTATAGTGTATTTGCGGTGCCGAAATTGGGCGACTAAATTTGCGCGTAAAAATTAGCCAGACTAGTAATGCCGGTATCTTGCGCGCGCATGTGGCCGGCATTACAGGCGCAGTTACCATTCATTCTGTGATTAAGAGAGTCTAACCACTTTATACGCCCGTTTGAACAAGCTTGAACTTGTTGCCCCATGTTTTCAAGTAACAGATATTCCTTGAGGATACGTCACAAGTATAAATTTGTTAATTATACGAATAAGCTTGTTTTGACCATGTGTGAAAAGCGGTTTTGAGCCGCTTAGTAGCAGATGGAGACACTTGTTACGCGCAAATTCGGTCTCCCAATCTTGGCACCGCAACCACACTATATTAAGCGGAAAATCTACTAGGTAATTTTGAACAGCAGCGCGATGGCCTGTTAAGGACGTTGGGTCCCGAAGCGCTATAAGCATGTCTCAGACGATAATAATAATGAGCGCGCACATCCATC
The DNA here is from genome assembly GCA_958299035.1 of Cylicocyclus nassatus. NCBI lineage: Eukaryota > Metazoa > Nematoda > Chromadorea > Rhabditida > Strongylidae > Cylicocyclus > Cylicocyclus nassatus. The sequence goes on along the minus strand of CATQJL010000316.1, from coordinate 85,677,583 downwards.
GGACATTGTATATTCCTGTAGACTTTTTGAGTCATTTTTATTTGAGATATACTCTCCAATCCTTGAAAACAACACCGAAGTACAAAAATTTCCTATAAAAGTGACCGTTTATAGTCTCTCGCGACAATCGCTCGCTACAGCTAGTTCAAACACGGTTTCGGAAATCTTGTTTACTTAGTCTGTACATTTTCATCAACTTAATTCCTCAAAATCTTTTTTTTTTCTTTCCAGAAAATGCCATTCCTGGGAAAGCTCTTCGACAAAAAGCGCAAGCGGAAGCCAGCAACTCCTAGTGCCGAAGAGGCTATCAACAATCTTCGTGATATCGAAGCTATTCTTATGAAAAAACAAGAATATTATGAGCAAAAAATAGCAGACGTATGTTTTTGACAAGTAATTTTCTTTCTCAAAGCCTCTGATCATCAATATTTCCAGGAGGTTGCAACAGCGAAGAAGCACGGGACAAAAAATCAAAAACTTGCCTTAGCGGCTTTAAAGCGGAAAAAGCATCACGAAACTGAATTGTCACGAATTGACGGGGTAAGGAAAATATTTTTCGGAAGCATGATTTTTTTAGATTTACAATTCATGCCCGTTTTTCAGGTACTGATAAAAATTGAAGCACAGCGAGCTGCTTTGGAAGATGCTGGCCTCAATATGGAAGTACTTGGTGTGCTTGATCACACAACTAATGCTCTGAGACTTGCTAACCAAGATATGGACATCGACAAGGTTTGATTACGATAGTTTTTGAAAATTCATGAGAATCCCTGACAGTCTCGTAGATTTGATGTACAAAATAGTGCTCTTGCGGTGACGACAACATTTGCGCGAAAACGAGTGCCACGCTTGTGAGTGTCGTCAATTTGCTTGTAAATTGCGCGTGGAAATTGAACGTGGAATAACAGTTGAGGCTGTTCACGCGCAAATGTTGTCGACCCAAGAAAACTATATCAAGCGTAAGAGTAATTTATAACGCTGTAGAATCTATAGAATTATACCTAATATGGTTTAATTTCCGCGTACCTGGTTTATTGTAAACATCTGACCTTTTGAGGTTGGTGAACTTATGGATAGCATAGCCGAAGACCTTCAACTATCGGACGAGTTTGCATCGGCTATCAGTCAACCAATAGGCGATGTCGCAGACGAGGATGAATTACTAAAGGAGTTGGAAGAACTCGAAAAGGTTTGTTTACATTCATACTTGGAGCGTGGTTCCGGCGCTTCGTGTTGTTACGCGCGCACCGCAACGCGTGTGCACATTATCCGTTCGCGGCGCGGCGCGTTGGCGTGCAAAAACACGTACTGCACGAGTAAAAACAAAAATACAGATCTTATTCTTCTAGGCCTCGATCGCCGATATCCCGGTTGAATTACCCGAAGCTCCTAGTGGTCCGATTACTCGAGCGCGCGCGAGTCGCGACAAGCTGCGTCGAATGGACACGGAGATGGAGGAGCTGCAAAAATGGGCTGCGGCTAACTAGACGCATTCAGCCGCAATCACGCGATGCTTGTTATTGGTGCATATTATTTGGACATGTCACTTTGTTAAGCTGTTTATGTGTTGATTGCTGATTTATGTAGTTTGCCTTCGTAGCCGATGCTAGCAGCTTTATGCAATTTTAAAATTTTTTGGATAAACATATTTTTATGGTGTTGTATCAAGAAATAAGCAAAGATAAACAAATGGGAAGCGTTTTTGATAAGAGAAATACGTGTTCATTACTGTTTCAGATTGAAAAGAACAAATCAAGGAGAAGTGGGAAGTCAACTCTGCTTTTTTGAAGAAAAAAATTTTTTTGATGAGAAGATGGCGCAGGAATGAAAAATAGATCTTCTCATCGAGTTTTCGAAAAATCGTACTCCAAAAAACGACAACTGCACAACAAATTTTCAAATTTTTTTTACTACTTGCATGACTATGGATGTCCCAAAAAATGTGCCTATTGTTTGCTTGTTAATAATTCTTTTGCCTTGAAGTCTTTCGAAAAGCTTTAGGTGTCAATAGAAGTATTGGGCGAATTACCGTTCTCTCTTCAGTACTGTAGGATTACGGTAGAAGCTTTAAGAAGCGTTTTGCGTCATTGAGGGCCATACTTTACCCTTAAAAAGGATCAAAGAAGGTGAAAACTTCACCGATTTCTAATATTCGTCACAAATTCGAACAAGACATTCAAAAAGCTCTGCGAAGCGCAAAACGTTATGTGGTGAAGTCAGCATGCATGCATTGTTACACAAGTGCAAGATTTTTGGAGTTTTTTTTTCTTCGAACTGCCTAACCTACAGTGGCGGCGTATGCTGCGCGTTCCTACCGTAATCATACAGTAATGAAGAGAATTGGTAATAAGCTCCATAATGTGAATCTAAGTCGAAGCCAGCTTTACAGAGTGGTACCTAAGGCTTCTCGAAAGACTCCTTGAAAGGAGAGTTATTAACAATCAAACGGTGGGCACATTTTTTGGGACACCTAGTAGACAAGTGTTCTGGATCTCTCAGAAGTTGACACATCGCGCTAATGTCTAGGAAATCTCAAATTTTTGGCTGCAGAAATGCACAAGCAGCAAAATCTCCTTGTTCCGTCATGTAGCCAAAGATTGTGAATCACCTGATAGTCAGCCTGCGCACTCACCACAAGCTGAGAACGACACAAGTTCAAAAAGGTGATCTACAAAAGGTAGCTATGTAAGGACATGTGTCATTTCTTGAAGAAGAAAATTTTTGAATATCAGATATTTGAGAGTAGAAGCTTGAAGCTCTTCTCACGGAAAAATCTCGGCCAAAAAGCTGCTACTCTCGAATGTTGTAGAGCTTCGAATTTGCTAGCTATGCAAACTAATAGTCCGAATGAAGAAGGCGATCAGGACGTCATGCAGCTATCATGACTTATAATAACGGGCTAAGGATGTTTACGTGACTTTGTGTGTGTGTCTGTTACGAAATTCATGGAGCGTGTTCCAGCCAGCGTTCTAAGCCCAAATTTTGCATAGCGCATGCTACCTTCATGAAAGTCCAACATGCAAAAGCACGAGTAAATTCGTTGAGTGGATCCCTCGAAATTGTGCGCCAAACGGGTCCACCTGGCTTCTATCAAGCAAAATTGGGTCCGTATCACCACTTTTTGCAGAGTCGTGGATGAGTTTGGTAAGCGAATGTGCAAGCGATGGAGTTTAGCCAGAAAAGTGGTCGAAAGTTTACTACATAATGAAAACGGCGCCAAAATGAATTGGTTGTGTAAATGGTCAACTTGCCAAGGTTCTAGCCAAGCCTTTGAGAGGATTTTCGCACAGAGATGTAGCTCACGATTACTAATACTTTTATGGCGACTACCAAGCCATGACAAATCCAAAAACCTATTCAAATTTGCGTTTGTCTTCCTGCGATAAGTTTCATCCACTCGAAATCACCGATCTCACGTGAAAAGACTTTCTAAATGAGTGGTTGTTTACATTTTATTCGTGGTAGTCGGCGTAGCGCGGTGAGTTCCAGTGCCACGATTTTACGAGAATGAGTAAGGCACATAGATAGTAGAGCCAATGCGAACCTCTGCGAAGCAGAGGTGACGCACTGGTTATCAAAATACTATACTCGCTTGGCTTTTCATACTAATACATGAAACATGATCGCTCCTGATTAGTAGCTATTTCATTGATGCCTTGCCATGTTAGCTGAAAAGGAAGTTGAAGTCGACAGTACGATTCTAATGGAGTTGTTAGCGCGGCTCTGCTGTGGAGCAACAAGTACTTGGATGTCGCATCTAACATCTTACCTTCAGAACGAAAGGATTCCCGACCCATGGAGAACTCCAAGAAAAGTCCTTTTCAAGAAGGGCAAACGGGATAAATCTCGAATTACCCCCAAAACGCCTGTTAAGTGGGTTGTACAAGCTATCCACGAAGATTGCCTCCGCTCGCATATCTGACACTGGATGAAGCCCAGCCCCAAGAACAAGCTCGATTTCGCAAAGGATTCAGCTGCAACATTCGAATGATTGGGTCGTGGAAGTTGTGGAAGTATTGACTGCCTCTTGTTCTAACCTTCGTCAACTATGAGAAAGCCTTTGACGCGTGGAAACCAACACCATCCTGTCAAGTTTAGTCGATCAATAAGATCCAGGAGAAAAATAGCCCTGGGCCACCTTCGGGCCTCTGAAGGAAGCCTCCGACCAACTGGCCCTCATCGTATGTCCGACACAGGAAAAGATGGTGCCCGCTTTGATCTACTTAAAGGCAGTGGCTCGGCAGATGTCAACTTAGTCAAATTTGCGCTTACATGGGGTTTTTCAAAACGCTGATCCCGAAAATCCACTTCTGAAAGCTTGAAAATGGCGAAAATGAGCGTTTTTTAATGCCCTTCCCTTTGATATTGGACGAGTGGAGCAAGCCATGACGCTAAATCGTGGCAGGGTAAGATTGGCCTGCGCGTGTAAGTTCGAGAGCGATTTTCTCGGCAGGGAAAGCATGCTGTGCAACCGGGATTGCACCGTTTTCATAGTTGGGTGATAAGGAACTTAGCGCATTGAAGTCCTGACTTGTTGAGATTTGCCGATCCACTGCCTTTAAGAGACAATCAGCTGATATGAAGTTCAGAAAAGACTGATAGTAGAAGGTAGTACAGGAAGCTAAGCAGCAGGAACTTTTTGAGCGCTACTCTAATGCGCGCTTCTTCCACATCCAGCGTAGCGTTACCGGAAAAAAGTCGCACAGCTAGGAGTGTCGTCGGACACACTCTAAAAACTGCGTCAATCCAGAAAGCTCTCCAAATAGCTCTCCAAATAGGCACTATCCATGTCCGAGGATATGTCACAGCGACGGGCTGCACAACAAAGCGCTTAATAGTAAGGTGCTATTTTGTATTTCTTCGGTTTCGGATAAACTAACAATAAGCAGTGTGATAAGGGCGTGGACAAATAAGGCATTGCAAGGTTAGATGCCACCTAATTTCATGACGCTTATATGCAAAGCATGCGATATGGACTGTGCATCAGCACGAAGACTGTATGTGTCCCGGCGTCATCTATCTGGAAACATGCGAACTGCGAGCAAGAGTAAATCGGAAAGACGAGGAATCATTGTTTGATCTAGGTGTAGTTGGAAGGCAAAATCTAAAAAGATTCAAGTACTCAAAAATCAGATTTCCGCTTAAAAAGCTCCTGCGGATTTCCAAGTTGGTCACGCATATGCTCCCTACATCAAGCATTTGATGCACACTTACCACATTTTTACAACGACTAAAAACCAAAAAATCAAAGCGGACCAAAAATCGAGCCTTTTTAGGATTTTTATGCTAAATTCAGCATTTCCGGAAACTAACTCTTAGAGAAAACTAAAAATCTGTGGTTGTACTTCCAAAGCTTTGTAGTATGAATCTACTTATGTCAGAATGGTTCATTGCATTCGCTAAGGCATGTCAACTTTCATTTTCCAATGCAGGATTATCCTGCAGACTTCAATCTTAGTCAGGCGTATCTGTCCATATAACATTCAGGGCCCGGCACGAGTCGGTTTCTAGGGTTTCTGAATACGAAGTCTCCTTGACTTACGGAAATTTTACGAAGTCCCCTCTGACCTACCTGCTTAGAAGAAGATGAAAACAAGAAAAAATTACTAGTCTGAAAGAAAAACGTAAGATAAGAGCGAAAATCCAAATTGGAGCTGAGTACTACGCATGCACAAGACTTTGGCATTAGAGCGCGATATCTAACAAAGCGAGAATAAATGAAGGCAAAAAACAAAGGAAAGGCAATGATATGAAAATATCTTCATGCTCGGGGATAGATTTTTGACCGGGGAATCCGTCCATGCTAAAAAGATCCGAAACTTATGTGAAGTGACGAAAATATATGCTCCAGACGATCTCAGATCGTCTGGTGGCCATCTGGAGACGATCTAATTTTGGAAAACGTATTACTTCACATAAGTTTTCAAATCTTTTTACATAATACTTTCGCAAATAATTTTCTATACATATAGTTCAATTTTGGTGTCATATGCTTCTGGTGTGCTGTAAACAAGCATTTTGTTTATTTTAGCCTTCCTTTCACATCGCGCGCACTTTTTGCCATGCACGATAGAGCATGTCAATCGTGTGATAACCTGTCCGAAAAGCTTGTGTTCGACTAAATGGCGCTCATTCTTGGTGCTTGGCCCCTATTCGTCAGAAACGATATCTCCTTTGCTGTTTGCTTCAAAAACGAAGTCCAGCTTGCTTCCAGACGATCTGTGCCGGGCCCTGATAACATTCATATGTACGATTGCAATATTTCTTTCCACGATTAGAAAATTGAAAAAGGAAAGTTGACATGCCTTAGCGAATGCAATGAACCACTCTGACATAAGTAGATTCATACTACAAAGCTTTGGAAGTACAACCATAGTTTTTAGCTTTCTCTAAGAGTTAGTTTCCGGAAATGCTGAATTTAGCATAAAAATCCGAAAAAGGCTCGATTTTTGGCCCGTTTTAAGTTTTTGGTTTTTAGCCGTTATAAAAGTGTAGTAAGTGAGCATATAAATGATTGATGTAGGGAGCATATACGTGACCAAGTAGGAAGTCCACAGGAGCTTTTTAGACGGAAATCTGATTTTTGAGTATTTTAATTTATTTAGATTTTGCTAATTACACCTAGATCACGCTTTCGGTGATCGTTTTAGTGCAGTCTCGTAGAGGTTCCTTTGCTCTATAAAATGATAAACTTCTCTTATCTTTATGCTGACGCTGCCGCGGTCGCCTAAAGAACCTGTATTAGTTTCCGGGCAACCTAATAGCTCTTCTATTATTGTGTTCCGAAAGTAGTTCACTTTTTTAAACAAGCGCCACATGTTGCGGAACAAAGACTTTAATACGATAATTAAGTCACGCTCTTTATAATTGTTTTATTTATACTGAGCTCAATAAACGCTCTCTCAGAAATCTATATGAATATGCCCAATGATTTCTGCCATTTTCAATTTTTAAACTCCATCTTTTCCCGCTCTTCGAAAAGTCTAAGTGATGCACAGAGCAAGCCTACCTACAGGATACAGAACAATTTTTCTTCCAAAATTTTTCTTGGTAGGTTTTTCATCAGAACAACCGAATTTCAAAAGGACTAATTCAGGCACATACGCATCAAACACCTATAAACCTTCGAATCGGGACTTGTAAATGTGGCTTATGATTAAACACTAGTTTTGAAAAACAATTAGAATTCAGTGATTCGAAAGATTGGATTTATTCTCCAGGAACAGGTGTAGAAACGTGAATCACGTTAATTTTCTCTCCGACAACAGAAACAAAAAACACCAGAGAGGGAAGAAAATGATGCATCGGCTGACATTATTGACATGAATTGCTTGCCAGTTTATGTTTTGGGTGGTTTGTTTTTGAGTAATTACTGCCCTATCTTATATATAAAGCTGAATGTCTGTTTGTCTGTCTGTATGTCTGTCTGTATGTCTGTCTGTCTGTGTGTACGTATGTTCCGAATAGAAAATTCCATTTCTGAACCGATCCGGACCAAACTTGGCACACATACACTACGGGCCCCGGCGGGTGTCATAGGCTACTTTTCGTCATCGATCGATATCGATTTTATCGATTTTTATCGATTTTTTGCTGAGTTCACCTACGGGGCTGGGAGTTGGCACAGGGGGGTAATCGAGCATGGGGATTCCGAATACAATATTGGTTTTCAGGATTATCGATTACTTTTATCGATTTTATCGATTTTTTTGCAAAGTTTGAGCTACGGGGCTGGGAGTTGGCACAGGGGGGTAATCGAGCATGGGGATTCCGAATACAATATTGGTTTTCAGGATTATCGATTACTTTTATCGATTTTATCGATTTTTTTGCAAAGTTTGAGCTACGGGGCTGGGAGTTCGCACAGGGGGGTAATCGAGCATGCTGATCATCCCCAAGGGGGGTGATCAGCATGCTCGAACACCCCTGTGCCAAATTCCAGCCCCCTAGCTCAAATTTTCAAAAAATCGATAAAATCGATAAAAGTAATGGACGATCTTGAAAACTAATATTGTATTCGTAATCTGCATGCTCGATTACCCTCTGTGCAAACTCCCAGCCCCGCAGGTCAAACTTTGCAAAAAAATCGATAAAATCGATAAAAGTAATGGACGATCCTGAAAACTAATATTGTATTCGGAATCCCCATGCTCACTTCCCCCCTGTGCCAACTCCTAGCCCTGTAGATGAACTCTGCCAAAAAATCGATAAAATCAATAAAAGCAATCGATAATTCTGAAAACTAATATTGTATTCGGAATCCCCATGCTCACTTCCCCCCTGTGCCAACTCCTAGCCCTGTAGGTGAACTCTGCCAAAAAATCGATAAAAATCGGTAAAATCGACATCGATCGATGACGAAACGTGGACTGTGACACCCGCCGGGGCCCGAAGTGTATGTGTGCCAAGTTTGGTCCGGATACGGCGGAGCCGGGTAAGCCAGCTAGTTGAAAATAAGTTTACAGTCTGCCCCAATCGGGATCAGGCCGAACCGTCGGCTGAATTTGCGCGCTCGCAGCGCTAGGAGATTGCGCTGCATACGCGCGCTGTCGCAGAGAGTGAAGAGATCGAGGAGAGAGCAGACTAGCTAGCCGCAGATGTGGCGCGAAACCCTCGCGGCGCGGACTCCCGCCATGCCGATTTTGGCCTGGTTAGGATTGGGGCAGACTGTAGCATTATCCAGCCGACCGTGTATTTTGAATCTTGCTAAGTATTTCGCAGCTTACTCGTCAGTCACACATTGACCGATATAGAATCAGGTAGCATCAAGGGAATAATTTGAAATTCCCGAAAAGCAAGCTATAGAAGGGAAGGATATAATTTTATATTCCTGTAGAGTTCCGCTCTATAAGTACTGAAAGTCATAAAAATAACGAAAACTGATGAATGGCAAAAACATGGGTCGCAGTTTCTGGTGTTTTTCTGAGGACTCCTTAGCTAAGCTGTTAATAAGGGAAACTGTTTTCGTCAAAGTGGCTTTTCCAAGCGTGTCCTATATTTTGAAAGAGCATTGAACCCTAATTCTAAACCTGTTTTTATCATCTGTCATGCTCCTCTGGAAGTTATGAGTGTTTCTTGAAGCAAAAAATGAAAGAGAATTTGGGTAAAATCAAACGTTACGTTTTTTCAGCACTCAAATAGAGCAGTTTTGAGTAGTGTATTACAGTGAAGGTGTTCATTGAAAATAGTGTTCTGAAAAGTTTTAGCGGACAACTGAAACAATTCCGGACGTTTTGTTCCAGTTGCGCACTCACCCCAAGAACGTTCATAATTTCGCGTCCAAAGGCGTTTGGCAGAAAACGAGACAGATTAAAAATCATTGTTCGAAGCTCTTCAAGGCGAAAAGGAGTCATTTGTATAGATAGGAGCTGTGATAATAGTCGCGACACTCTATGTAATAAATATTCTGCGTCTAAACATAAACTCGCTCATCGGCGTCCCATTTAGGCTAAAAACATTCTAACAACTAATTTTCCCCACATTGCGCATTCAACTTTTTGCTCCGAAACACCCTCATTACTTCGCGTCCAGATATGTTCGCAGATGAAGAAGGCAGATTTGGAATGCTTTTTATGCCCTCCAAGAAGGCGTAAATCATATCTCGAAAGGACACTTCGATCAAACATCCTTCCTTAGTTCGAATGTATGCTCACTCATCGCTTCTCCAATTGAGCTAGGAAAATTCTATTGACTGATTGCAGCGCTGTTGTTCATTCAATATTTTGCATCGACAAACCTTCATATCTCCTCGCTCAGAAGAGTTTCGCAGATAAAGGGAGGCAAATTTGGAATCACGCTCCTGTTTAGAAGCCACTCAGGCTGAACATCGTCCCATTGTAAGTAACACAGCGTGTGATGTTTTTTTATGTGCAGGTTGCCACTCGCATATCTACAGACAAGGCAGGAAGTCGGTCGTTATAGGCAAACATTCATTCTTACTGTTCATGCCAGGACGACCCCTGACTTTGTGCCACTTAATTTTTCGTATGGGCAAACAGTGCAATTTTCGCACACGTATTCCACAACATCTTATATATAAAACTGAATGTCTGTTTGTCTGTTTGTCTGTCTGTCTGTATGTATGTATGTATGTATGTATGTATGTATGTATGTACGTATGTTCCGAATAGAAAATTCCATTTCTGAACCGATCCGGACCAAACTTGGCACACATACACTTCGGGCCCCGGCGGGTGTCATAGGCTACTTCTCGTCATCGATCGATATCGATTTTATCGATTTTTTGCGAAATTTGAGCTACGGGACCGGGAGTTGGCACAGGGGGGTAATCGAGCATGCTGATTACGAAAATAATGATAGGGCCGGGCGGAGCCGGGTAAGTCAACTAGTACAGTATATTTCTTAGAGATTGCTTCTTTGTTGTCGTTGGGAATTTTTATTAGCATGACAACATGCCGCATGCTCGCGTGTGCATTCTTACTAACTTCGTCGCAAATGAATGATCGGTATGCATATGGTTTCTGGCATCATTTTTTTTTGATTACCGTGCGCAGACACACGAGTGTGTATTGTGGAAATATGTAGCCATAACTTTGTTTGATGTGTATAGCAAGCTTCCAAACTTGCGTTCTTTTTTCAATTCGTATAATGGCTTGTTTGACTGTTCAAGGTGCTGACTTGGAGCGCGCCAATATGTCCTTTGAGGCTCCTTACGGTACCATCTGATGTGAACGGTAGAGTCAGATGTACCTGGCAGTGGCGGCCCGACTCCCCCCTCCCCCCCCCCCCCTCCCCCAGAATGGGTCGCAAAATCTTTGAAATTAACTTACGTGGGTTATAAAAATGTGCAAGTGAGTTGTTCCTTGTAAACAATAAAAATAATTCTTAAAAATATGTGAAAGTTCAAATTAGCCTTATAAAAATTTTTTTCGGGGGCGTAGCTGATGCCACGCCCCCTTTTTCAGATTTTAGAGGTTGGGGAGCCGCAAAAATTTTGAGAAGCACCCCTAAAATTTTTTCGGAGTGCGTGGCTAATCCTCGGACGGTAATCCTGGGACCGCCACTGCTATCTGGCAGTGACGTACTCAGGATTTCCGTTCGAGGGGGGGGGGGGGGAACGACAAAAGCTTCCTTTTGATAAAGGTGCGTGTCGTTACCCGCATACGAAAATTATCTTGGCATGCCCCATCCTCGCCACTCTCAGTACGCACTGCTGGCTGTAAAGGTGGGAAAGCTATCCACTTTCCAAAATTTCTTTTGGATAATGTGCTGCGAATGCTGGTGCTAAAACTTGGAACACTCATTCGATTCAAATGTGTTGGTGTTATAATGTAATAGTCCTCGATGTACTGCCGTTTACTGAGGGTAAGCGTGCGAGAACTGGCTCCTCAGTCTACTCGTGAAGCATGCCGGAATGGAGTTAAACTTTGACCCATAGTCAGTCTTCTTATCCGTTGAGCAGAAGAATATTGAAACGAATTGGCGTTTAGCAAGCAAATGTAGATCATTGTGTTCCCTTCAGGACACTGATAACATTTCTGTTCTCCAAATTCGCGAAACGACTCTGTGAACGGAGTTAAAGAGTTTTTTTTACAGAATCCGTTCTGTTTACAGACAAAAATAAGTATTACTGTTTCAACAAAGTGTTTCGAAACGCAGTCATGACAGTAACTACTGATATTCGCTGATTAAAGTGATTTTCAATTGAAATGCGAAAATTTTGAAAAAAGCAAAAGTGATGGGTACACGGAATTTAAATATCACCTTTCCCACCAATGATGCATCATTACTCATATTCGATTCTACTGTAGACAATACAGAACCTGCAGATGCAGAGGTCCGTAATTTCTTTTTCAGAATCGTTTTGCAGGTTTGGATAGCAAATATGTTACTAGTATCTTACGGCAATACAGCAATGAGTGCGAGCCCAACTGCAGAATGATGTCATGCTTGTGAACATTCCCAACAAGAACATTAAGAAGCAGTGTTGGAAACAGGCTGTTGCAGAATGCTTGCCCGAAAAACGCACTGTTTGCCCATACGAAAAAGTAGCACAAATTCAAAGGTTGTGTACCACCTACAAGCTTGAGCTGCGATATATGTATTAGGTTGGTGCAAAAGGAATGACCGATTTGCGAATTCTCAATTTGACGTGCTATAACTTTCTAAAGAATCCACATTTCTGAATGCGGTAAAGACCTTCAGAAGCAGCAAATCTTTCGCAATACAGCGCATACTTATTTATACTTGAACCATAAAAGGAAAGAGAAATACGGACTAAAAGACAAAGAAGGTTCTTCTGTTAGAACCTTGTTTTTGACAATTCATAACTTCCTTCAAAGTTTTTTAGTATAAATGATAAGTGGCCTATCTTATAGCCACAAGCCAGTAGTACAAAATGCAATAAAAAGAATTCGGACAAAAAAGTTTGCGAAAAAGAGAAAAATTGAAATTTAAAATTTCTCAATTTTTCAACATTTTTTCACTCTGCCTCAAAGTCCGGAATATAGAATTTTCTGATTTTCTACGTACTGAACAGCTGGATGTTTTTGCAAAAACTGTTAATAAGTGTCCTAGCCCTACGCTTACAGAATTGAGCAAAGCTTTGGCGACTGACTTCCTCAGAAGAAAATTATGGGTCACTAGCTGGCTTGCCCGGCTCCGCCGGGCCTGCCAGCTAGACCCGTGTACGTATGTTCCGAATAGAAATTTTTATCTCTGAACCGATTGGGACCGAACTTTGCACACATACACTTCGGGGCAGGGAGCGTGTCACAGCCCACTTTTCGTTATCGATCGATGTCGATTTTATCGATTTTTTGCGAAATTTGAGCTACGGGACCGGGAGTTGGCACAGGGGGGTAATCGAGCATGCTGATTACGAAAATAATGATAGGGCCGGGCGGAGCCGGGTAAGTCAACTAGTACAGTATATTTCTTAGAGATTGCTTCTTTGTTGTCGTTGGGAATTTTTATTAGCATGACAACATGCCGCATGCTCGCGTGTGCATTCTTACTAACTTCGTCGCAAATGAATGATCGGTATGCATATGGTTTCTGGCATCATTTTTTTTTGATTACCGTGCGCAGACACACGAGTGTGTATTGTGGAAATATGTAGCCATAACTTTGTTTGATGTGTATAGCAAGCTTCCAAACTTGCGTTCTTTTTTCAATTCGTATAATGGCTTGTTTGACTGTTCAAGGTGCTGACTTGGAGCGCGCCAATATGTCCTTTGAGGCTCCTTACGGTACCATCTGATGTGAACGGTAGAGTCAGATGTACCTGGCAGTGGCGGCCCGACTCCCCCCTCCCCCCCCCCCCCTCCCCCAGAATGGGTCGCAAAATCTTTGAAATTAACTTACGTGGGTTATAAAAATGTGCAAGTGAGTTGTTCCTTGTAAACAATAAAAATAATTCTTAAAAATATGTGAAAGTTCAAATTAGCCTTATAAAAATTTTTTTCGGGGGCGTAGCTGATGCCACGCCCCCTTTTTCAGATTTTAGAGGTTGGGGAGCCGCAAAAATTTTGAGAAGCACCCCTAAAATTTTTTCGGAGTGCGTGGCTAATCCTCGGACGGTAATCCTGGGACCGCCACTGCTATCTGGCAGTGACGTACTCAGGATTTCCGTTCGAGGGGGGGGGGAACGACAAAAGCTTCCTTTTGATAAAGGTGCGTGTCGTTACCCGCATACGAAAATTATCTTGGCATGCCCCATCCTCGCCACTCTCAGTACGCACTGCTGGCTGTAAAGGTGGGAAAGCTATCCACTTTCCAAAATTTCTTTTGGATAATGTGCTGCGAATGCTGGTGCTAAAACTTGGAACACTCATTCGATTCAAATGTGTTGGTGTTATAATGTAATAGTCCTCGATGTACTGCCGTTTACTGAGGGTAAGCGTGCGAGAACTGGCTCCTCAGTCTACTCGTGAAGCATGCCGGAATGGAGTTAAACTTTGACCCATAGTCAGTCTTCTTATCCGTTGAGCAGAAGAATATTGAAACGAATTGGCGTTTAGCAAGCAAATGTAGATCATTGTGTTCCCTTCAGGACACTGATAACATTTCTGTTCTCCAAATTCGCGAAACGACTCTGTGAACGGAGTTAAAGAGTTTTTTTTACAGAATCCGTTCTGTTTACAGACAAAAATAAGTATTACTGTTTCAACAAAGTGTTTCGAAACGCAGTCATGACAGTAACTACTGATATTCGCTGATTAAAGTGATTTTCAATTGAAATGCGAAAATTTTGAAAAAAGCAAAAGTGATGGGTACACGGAATTTAAATATCACCTTTCCCACCAATGATGCATCATTACTCATATTCGATTCTACTGTAGACAATACAGAACCTGCAGATGCAGAGGTCCGTAATTTCTTTTTCAGAATCGTTTTGCAGGTTTGGATAGCAAATATGTTACTAGTATCTTACGGCAATACAGCAATGAGTGCGAGCCCAACTGCAGAATGATGTCATGCTTGTGAACATTCCCAACAAGAACATTAAGAAGCAGTGTTGGAAACAGGCTGTTGCAGAATGCTTGCCCGAAAAACGCACTGTTTGCCCATACGAAAAAGTAGCACAAATTCAATGGTTGTGTACCACCTACAAGCTTGAGCTGCGATATATGTATTAGGTTGGTGCAAAAGGAATGACCGATTTGCGAATTCTCAATTTGACGTGCTATAACTTTCTAAAGAATCCACATTTCTGAATGCGGTAAAGACCTTCAGAAGCAGCAAATCTTTCGCAATACAGCGCATACTTATTTATACTTGAACCATAAAAGGAAAGAGAAATACGGACTAAAAGACAAAGAAGGTTCTTCTGTTAGAACCTTGTTTTTGACAATTCATAACTTCCTTCAAAGTTTTTTAGTATAAATGATAAGTGGCCTATCTTATAGCCACAAGCCAGTAGTACAAAATGCAATAAAAAGAATTCGGACAAAAAAGTTTGCGAAAAAGAGAAAAATTGAAATTTAAAATTTCTCAATTTTTCAACATTTTTTCACTCTGCCTCAAAGTCCGGAATATAGAATTTTCTGATTTTCTACGTACTGAACAGCTGGATGTTTTTGCAAAAACTGTTAATAAGTGTCCTAGCCCTACGCTTACAGAATTGAGCAAAGCTTTGGCGACTGACTTCCTCAGAAGAAAATTATGGGTCACTAGCTGGCTTGCCCGGCTCCGCCGGGCCTGCCAGCTAGACCCGTGTACGTATGTTCCGAATAGAAATTTTTATCTCTGAACCGATTGGGACCGAACTTTGCACACATACACTTCGGGGCAGGGAGCGTGTCACAGCCCACTTTTCGTTATCGATCGATGTCGATTTTATCGATTTTTTGCGAAATTTGAGCTACGGGACCGGGAGTTGGCACAGGGGGGTAATCGAGCATGCTGATTACGAAAATAATGATAGGGCCGGGCGGAGCCGGGTAAGTCAACTAGTACAGTATATTTCTTAGAGATTGCTTCTTTGTTGTCGTTGGGAATTTTTATTAGCATGACAACATGCCGCATGCTCGCGTGTGCATTCTTACTAACTTCGTCGCAAATGAATGATCGGTATGCATATGGTTTCTGGCATCATTTTTTTTTTGATTACCGTGCGCAGACACACGAGTGTGTATTGTGGAAATATGTAGCCATAACTTTGTTTGATGTGTATAGCAAGCTTCCAAACTTGCGTTCTTTTTTCAATTCGTATAATGGCTTGTTTGACTGTTCAAGGTGCTGACTTGGAGCGCGCCAATATGTCCTTTGAGGCTCCTTACGGTACCATCTGATGTGAACGGTAGAGTCAGATGTACCTGGCAGTGGCGGCCCGACTCCCCCCTCCCCCCCCCCCCCCTCCCCCAGAATGGGTCGCAAAATCTTTGAAATTAACTTACGTGGGTTATAAAAATGTGCAAGTGAGTTGTTCCTTGTAAACAATAAAAATAATTCTTAAAAATATGTGAAAGTTCAAATTAGCCTTATAAAAATTTTTTTCGGGGGCGTAGCTGATGCCACGCCCCCTTTTTCAGATTTGAGAGGTTGGGGAGCCGCAAAAATTTTGAGAAGCACCCCTAAAATTTTTTCGGAGTGCGTGGCTAATCCTCGGACGGTAATCCTGGGACCGCCACTGCTATCTGGCAGTGACGTACTCAGGATTTCCGTTCGAGGGGGGGGGAACGACAAAAGCTTCCTTTTGATAAAGGTGCGTGTCGTTACCCGCATACGAAAATTATCTTGGCATGCCCCATCCTCGCCACTCTCAGTACGCACTGCTGGCTGTAAAGGTGGGAAAGCTATCCACTTTCCAAAATTTCTTTTGGATAATGTGCTGCGAATGCTGGTGCTAAAACTTGGAACACTCATTCGATTCAAATGTGTTGGTGTTATAATGTAATAGTCCTCGATGTACTGCCGTTTACTGAGGGTAAGCGTGCGAGAACTGGCTCCTCAGTCTACTCGTGAAGCATGCCGGAATGGAGTTAAACTTTGACCCATAGTCAGTCTTCTTATCCGTTGAGCAGAAGAATATTGAAACGAATTGGCGTTTAGCAAGCAAATGTAGATCATTGTGTTCCCTTCAGGACACTGATAACATTTCTGTTCTCCAAATTCGCGAAACGACTCTGTGAACGGAGTTAAAGAGTTTTTTTTACAGAATCCGTTCTGTTTACAGACAAAAATAAGTATTACTGTTTCAACAAAGTGTTTCGAAACGCAGTCATGACAGTAACTACTGATATTCGCTGATTAAAGTGATTTTCAATTGAAATGCGAAAATTTTGAAAAAAGCAAAAGTGATGGGTACACGGAATTTAAATATCACCTTTCCCACCAATGATGCATCATTACTCATATTCGATTCTACTGTAGACAATACAGAACCTGCAGATGCAGAGGTCCGTAATTTCTTTTTCAGAATCGTTTTGCAGGTTTGGATAGCAAATATGTTACTAGTATCTTACGGCAATACAGCAATGAGTGCGAGCCCAACTGCAGAATGATGTCATGCTTGTGAACATTCCCAACAAGAACATTAAGAAGCAGTGTTGGAAACAGGCTGTTGCAGAATGCTTGCCCGAAAAACGCACTGTTTGCCCATACGAAAAAGTAGCACAAATTCAAAGGTTGTGTACCACCTACAAGCTTGAGCTGCGATATATGTATTAGGTTGGTGCAAAAGGAATGACCGATTTGCGAATTCTCAATTTGACGTGCTATAACTTTCTAAAGAATCCACATTTCTGAATGCGGTAAAGACCTTCAGAAGCAGCAAATCTTTCGCAATACAGCGCATACTTATTTATACTTGAACCATAAAAGGAAAGAGAAATACGGACTAAAAGACAAAGAAGGTTCTTCTGTTAGAACCTTGTTTTTGACAATTCATAACTTCCTTCAAAGTTTTTTAGTATAAATGATAAGTGGCCTATCTTATAGCCACAAGCCAGTAGTACAAAATGCAATAAAAAGAATTCGGACAAAAAAGTTTGCGAAAAAGAGAAAAATTGAAATTTAAAATTTCTCAATTTTTCAACATTTTTTCACTCTGCCTCAAAGTCCGGAATATAGAATTTTCTGATTTTCTACGTACTGAACAGCTGGATGTTTTTGCAAAAACTGTTAATAAGTGTCCTAGCCCTACGCTTACAGAATTGAGCAAAGCTTTGGCGACTGACTTCCTCAGAAGAAAATTATGGGTCACTAGCTGGCTTGCCCGGCTCCGCCGGGCCTGCTAGCTAGACCCGTGTACGTATGTTCCGAATAGAAATTTTTATCTCTGAACCGATTGGGACCGAACTTTGCACACATACACTTCGGGGCAGGGAGCGTGTCACAGCCCACTTTTCGTTATCGATCGATGTCGATTTTACCGATTTTTTGCAAAATTTGAGCTAGGGGGCTAGGATTTTGCACAGGGGGGTAATCGAGCATGCTGATCACCCCTTCGGGGTGATCAGCATGCTCGATTACCCCCCTCTGCCAAATCCCAGCCCTCTAGCTCGAATTTTGCAAAAAATCAATAAAATCGATATCGATCGATAACGAAAAGTAGCCTATGACACGCTCCCTGCCCTGAAGTATATGTGTGCCAAGTTTGGTCCCGATCGGTTCAGAAATAAAAATTTGTATTCGGAACATACGTACATACATACAGACAGACAGACAAACAGACATTCAGCTTTATATATAAGATAAAATGACCGCAACAGCTACCCATGTTCAGGCGCCGATATCTCAGTCCGATAACTTCAAAGAACAAATTCAAGCATGCATAATGTAGACAATTTCCATTACATAAAAGAGCTAAATTTTCGAAGAAATCCCATTGATACGCGCTTAAATTCTGGTCGGAAAATTGAATGCAATGAAATTCTGAATTTGGATGCGGTTATTTGAAGCTCAGTAACTTTACAAGAAATGATGATGAGAGCCCGTTTCAAGCACCATTAGATAGAGCATGAAAACAGCATCGCGATGGTATACTACATCTATTGTGAAGAAGAAGAATTGATGGGGAAAAGTTGCCCTGAAAAAAGGCTTGGAAAATCGGCCATTCCTTTTGCACCAACCTAATATTAGGAGAAACGGGCAAAGCGTTATACAGTCGAATCATTTCATATGATCATGTATGTCATTGCAAACACTGTCCACGTTTGGCGTTCCCATCCTGGATTCTTGGAGCAGACAACCCTCCGGTAAGCGTTTTCAGTGCGTTCACGTTTTCTTTTCCTTTTAGTTACTGCTCACCTTGAGATGATGTGAGAGATAACGATCGGTCAGTCCTTTGCGTTTTTGCAATTGCAAATCCAGGATGAAGACGCCAAAGATGGAAGGTGTGTGCAACGCACACATGATTATATGAACTGATTCGACCGTACTTAAGGGTGAGAGAGTATTCAGCAGATAGGAGACGTGCGAATTCGGCATCATCACAGGCGCACAATCTTGGTGAATTTGATGCTTGTTCATTTTATTCTTTGCGACAAAGATATCTGCAAGAGAGACCTCTCGCCTTTTTTGTCCATATGTGGGCTGCAACCGCCGCCAAGACGTCACACGCTAAGTAGTACTCACAATCAGTGTCGCCCGCTACTTTCGTACGGCTATTACTAACTTTCTACTAACATCACGGTAGACCCAAGGTCTTTTGTTCTTCATTCATAAGTTTCTCAGCTTATCATCTATGAGGCAATGTTTGAGCAAAGCAGTGTCTGAGAATGGCATTGGCGGTTTCGCATATTGGATGAAAGAAGGCTGCAACTTATTTTCAGACTTCCAAAGATGACGACTTAGAAGGGGTCAGATCAAAAAACTTTACAGCCGTGAAAACCTGGTTTTGGCATAACATAATTGAAGACACAGAATTATTTACGGAACGACATGATGTTTCCTCAGCATTTTTTTTTTGAAAGTTACAATCGGCGGAACAGGAGAATTTTGCGGCAAGGATTAGAATATCAAACGACATGTTTTCAAGAATTATGAATCATTTCTTCTTCTTCTCGACTTCTGACATTTGCTTTTTCGAGCCTTTAATGGCCTATTTTTGCTTTGAAACAAAAAAAAACCAAATGAGCTTTGTAAAGAGTTTTTTTTCGAAGGCTTGGCCTCTCCACGCTACCCTTTTCTGGATTTCGTGGTTATGGCTCACAAAATTTTTGTAAAGCTTGGTGAACCATCTGGGTGCACGCCTGAACGACCTCAAACAAAAAATCTTGTCGCGCCCCTCCTTGAAGAAAATTGCTCGGACTGCCACTAGCATATACTCAAGAACATATAATATTTTACATATTCTTTGAAGATGATTGACCGCCCAATAGTGCCGTGCAATTTCATCCTATTTCTATAGCTAATTCTCGAAATTGCCTTTTTCCGATCTGTCAGCGCTTAATCTATCATGTAGGTATCAAGGTTTTTGCAATTCTGAACTTATACATTACAGCCGTTGCTGCTTTTCTCAACTGCATTAATCGTTTTTCCATAAGGAAGACAAGGGTTGATCATTCCATAGAGATAATTACTTAATTTAGATTTTCTTCTCCGCCCTATTCAACATACTTGCTCCTGGACCAGCTGATGTACAGTCCGACTTTATTTTCAATGAGTAATTTTAGACGCCTTGGGAAGTTTCTAGCTCAAAATACCTCCAACTCAAACTATGCGCTTTTAGTTTTGTTGTGCTCATCAAACCTACTAACCTTTCAACGAAAATCAGTTTTCCGTGGTCTTTTTGTTTTATCGGTGAAACACAACTGATGTACCTTTCCCATCTCTTTCCTTAAAGAGCTTGTTTTAAAGAGGAGAAAGCCTTCCAGAGGAAATTCAAATCACCTGAAAATACTTTTGGTGGTTTCTTTATCTTTATCTTTATATATGCACTCATGGGGCGCCAAAACAACTCGACAACATAAACTCAGTAATGAAAAAAAATTTCCCTGTCACACTTCCACATTCCAACCTAAGTACACAGGTTCAGTCATAGTTACCGCAGAGATCCGTTTGGATTGAGAAGGAGATTTCGTGCTTTCT
The DNA here is from genome assembly GCA_958299035.1 of Cylicocyclus nassatus. Lineage (NCBI taxonomy): Eukaryota > Metazoa > Nematoda > Chromadorea > Rhabditida > Strongylidae > Cylicocyclus > Cylicocyclus nassatus. The sequence continues at coordinate 85,657,087 of CATQJL010000316.1, read as the reverse complement.
GCATTAATACAGTGCTTAGCATTGGGGAATGCTACCGCCCCAAAAATAAGTTGAACTTCGAGGGCGTCCAAGGCCAGCCTGGTTCACGTTCTTTCGTTTTCTTACATATCTTTTGTTCTTAGAAGTGAGTCATTTTGAGATCCGTGCCAAATTAGGAGATCCAATTCCAGAATTTCTTCCTCAAGAGATCCAGCTTTAAAACTTTTATAATTCTCTCTTCAAAGACCTTACAAGAGCGCAAAATTTTTGGGAGGATGCACAATGATAGGCAAAAGAGTTCCACATTTTTTGGAGTATTTTCAAACAAAAATTGTTCTTTGTTGATTCAGTGGTCTCTAAGTTTAACGAACACATATAGCAAAAAAGGAGTTAGAATACGCAATCCTTCTTTTTATCCAATTTGCCTGCCACCTGTTCCACAATGAGGGAAGATATGTGGAGAGAATGTGAAAATTATGTTCCTTGTGTCAAATTTGAAGTGCTCTAGAAAAGTGTAAAAGTAGATAAAATTTGAATGAATTTGAGAAAATATGGTGAGTTTATTTTTGAGATTCCGGGGATTTTAAAAAATCATCATAGCGGGCAAAGTAAGACCGTCAAAATCGTTATAGTTTTTAATATTCAAAAAACATAGCAAGTTTGTGACCCTGAGCCTGCGTACATCGCGCAGCGCAGTCCGAAATATGACATATTTATGAAAAAGAAAGCAGGCGAATTCATAAGGGTGGCCAAAAAGTGTGGGTATCACATTTTTTGTTTGATGATTAATAGCAAACAGAATTCTGTAAGATTTTTGCATGCCAAAAACACAGGCATTAGTGTGTTGATCCTGCAGGGCTGGGTTCTTGCACATATACAGACTTCAGCAGCTTACCTTGAAGGTGATGCGTCGAAAATGCTACTCGAAGAATGTACCCATTTCAAATCCGTTGAAATAACTTGATTATCAATCGAATAGATCCTAAAACTTGAGGTTTTGTAAAGCACAGTCTGAGGAATAACATAGTGTGGTCACAGCAAAAACTTCTGCTCTCTAAAATAAGATACAGTACTGTGAATATCGTGTTTAATGGACGCGCAGCAGCGCCTCTTAAGAGAAAGAAGACTCAGGAGTCCTGTTTGCATCAGAAGGTTTCAGTTTGCGTAAATTTCACTTTTGTTAATATAGAGACTGTCCGTGAGCTACAGGCATATTATCTGCCATGATAAAATATTACAGAAAAAAGATATGTTCATGTTATTACGCCCATACTTAGCGAATACCCTGTATTCCTCAACCAAATTGGAAAAGAAAACACGCAAGTTTACATCTTTGGATCAAGTTGCGGAGATAGACTTGAGAAAGCAAAATCAAGCTTGACCCCTCGCTGCTCCTGTTTCATATTCGCTTGGCATCCCAAAATGAATGAGGGAATAATTTTGGGCACCCTATAAGCGATGATTATGTATGACAGTTGTTATGTAAATATACTATTCATAAACTACAGGGCGTTTTTTGTTCAAGGTCAATGACAAGGCAAATTAGATGCTGTGGGGAGAGGGAAGGGAGGGTAAGATAGACAAATTTGCAAACTGCAAATTTAGGTTACAATTTATCTTCCAAACTTTGTTCCGAATATCACTGCTGTCGCAACACCTTATACTTATAGCTCCGCCAAATAAGTTTATCAATCTGCTCAGCTTATCTATATATTTTTCATGTATTATCTGTGTACTACTATGAGCCTAATTACAGACTGCATTGACAAGCTCTGCTGTACAAATATTTTCCACCAGTTGGAAGGTAGAACTATGCACAACATCTGAGTAATCATGTACAACAAGGTTGAGTTGCTGCACTCATTTGTACATCCTGTCATTCCTCATCCCACTATTTTTACTTGATTCTTCAAAGTTAGACATTTTTTATAAACAAAAGCATAAATAGGCTACTTTATGAAACCCTACTTCCTTGAAATACCAAAATGTGTTAGAGAATCAGTTAAACTTTTGAAGTTTGATTGATCTCCGCTCCTTTTTGTCGAATTCTACTAAAGTTTGCTAATTACTTCGTTGGTGTGAGATGCAAAACATTAAAACACCCCGCTGTGAAGACCCATGCCAAACTGGTTGATATTTTCCCATACTTAATCCTTGTAACAATCATAAACACCCAATTGCCCCATCGACCTCACCTCACCACGTTGTCATAATTGCCTTGTATGATTGTACAGTTTAATCCGCGCAGTAAAAAACATAGTCCAATTAGATGTAATATGCAAACTTTCCACGTCTTTCCCAATTCCTGTCTCTTTTCACTCATTCCTCCTATCAGTTGGCTAGCGACCTTCACGCACCCAAGTCTGCAACTTCATAGTGTATTTACCTCTATCATAACTTTTTCGTTTATAAGCCCAAACATCGAGTTAATTTGCCACTGCAAACAATAAAGCTCATCAAATTTTAGGAGAGACTTATAATAACTTAAAGGCAGCGTCCCACCAGACTGGGGGTATCTGGCTCTCGTAATGATGTGATAGTAGACCCCCTACCTAAGCGATGACTGAAGTTCGGAGCGAAAAAGGGGGTCTACCAAGCCTGAAATTTGCTCCGAAAGTAGGCCGAATCTTACGGTAGGGCCGAACGCCGCCCACACGGCAATATCGATTTGCAGGGCCAGAGTGCGTATGGCGCACACATCATGAGTGCAGGGACCCGCAGCAACTCTGCGTCTCTACCTTGCGTGCACCTCGCACTCGCCCGATCCTACCGTAAGATTCGGCCCACTTTCGGAGCAAATTTCAGGCTTGGTAGACCCCCTTTTTCGCTCCGAACTTCAGTCATCGCGTAGGTAGGGGGTCTACTATTACATCATTACGAGAGCCAGGTACCCCCAGTCTGGTGGGACGCTGCCTTTAACACGTTTCGGACCGATGCTGCACATGGTTCAGCGCACTGCTTTGAAGGAACTCTTTGACGTTTGCTTTTTTAAGTCAGATGTTATCAAGTCAAAGGCCAAAGTCCTACTTTTCATATAACTGGAGCAGTGCCCCGATATTTGTTCAGGAGATATAAGGACAAATCGAACAACAGCTGCAACAAAGTGCGGCAACGCAAACGACGCGTGCGACGTCTCGACTTTTCTTTGCTTCGATTTCAAAGAAAAAACCATAGTCTCAATAATGATGGCCGTTTGCAACATAGATACTTCTGGATTGTACCAGAAGTTGAGTTCTTTAACAACACAAAAGTCCTTGTTAAGCGAAAAACTCAAAAACTCACTTCGAATTCATCCAGAACTTTGGCTGTTTACAGATGTAGCACACAGTCTACGAAATAAAGTTCTTTCGTTGGCTAATGGTTAAAAGTACACTTTTTTTCGCCGCGCGCGATTTTGCGGTCCGAAATGTGTTATTAGAGTCTGTTCCACAGTTTACATATGAAACAATCGAGTCATCTATTCAAATATAATAGCGTCTCATACTGAGCTATGCATACAAATCATTCCCTTTTCCATATGGGTGGCACGCATTTTGCTTCTGCTCGCCAATGGAGAACTTTGCTTTAGATCGTGCTAGTCTTGCTTGCCATCTTCATCAAATTATTTCGGGTTCTTTACCATGTATAGTTAGGTGAATTTATCAGTTGGTGTAGTGCCCCTATGATGCGCAAAGCACTTGCGTTAAAATTTGCTGCTACTCTGCGTAAGTGGGATGAGTGTTGATAATACATTTCAAGTTATTGGTCCTGAACAAATTGGTTTCCAAATTTTATCGCTATCAGTTTCTCCAAGTACTGTACATAGAAAACGTCCGTTCCATTAGCCTGTGGGATCTCACATTTTCCAAGGGAAAATGCTCAGCAATCTGATTGTAAAACGGATATACGTCGCGAGCGTTCATGAGAACAATGGTTGATGCAAAACACATTTTCCAGAAGCCAAGTCAATCCTTTGAGCGAAGTTTTCGAAACTAACGTTTACGCCCTTTTTCTTTCAGTATATTCGCATGAAGGAAGTTTTCAAGTGCCCTATCTTTACCGTGTAAGCAGGCATATTTGCTCTGGATCCGAATACGCTAAAAGATTCGGCATTGAATTAGCGAGCGAAGCCTTAGACGCCCCTACCCTCAAATTTTAGCCTGCTGAGAATTGGATGCGTCAAGGGTAGCGAGAGCCTCAAGCGGGTATTTGTGCCAAAGCTCCCCTGCAAAAGGCGTATCTCAAAGCAAAAAGTAGCTGAGAAGAAGAAAAATGTAGTCGCCCCTCCCAACGTAGGTGATAAAAGACCACAATTTAAGAGACAGACCCCTTAGCCCGAGACTTTGATCAGAAGCGCTCAGAAGCATCCTAAAGCTCTTAAAAACGCCCAAAGACGCCAAAAAGCGTTATAATACCATTATCGCGACGCACCTTTTTGAAAACTTCAGTCAACACTGCAACCAACTACAAGCGGAATAAGGACCCTGTGTCTTGTTGAATGACATCAGACAAAGGTCAATCAACTTATATGTGATCTTACAAGCAAGGTATCTAGAGGCAGTAGATCGGCAGAGTGAGACCCGTGACAAAACAAGGTCACAGGGTAGGAGCCCCCATATGGAACCTATCGGCCAAAGTCCGATCTTTCTCTGCCACTTCTAACTCCCGAAAGTTCAACGCGGAAGCAGCGCTCATCTCTTGTACTCTCTGGCCCCGCCCACCATGGGATGGGACTTTGACCGATAGGCTCCATATGGGGGCTCTTACCCTGTGACCTTGTTTTGTCACGGGTCTCATTCTGCCGATCTACTGCCTTTAAGGTGGCCCCTTTTCAAATAAGTCCCTTACCGCTTAAAAGAGCATTGAACGCTGATTTCAAATCTGTTTTCATTATCTGCCGAGCGCTGCAGACGTTAAATCAACTGTTATGGTTTCGAGCGTAAATAGAGCAGTATCGAGCATGAGTGTATGTTACCCCTTGAATGAAATGCTCTAAAACTAACAGTGGACCTTTTGAGCAATTCTGGACAAATTTTGTTCTAGTTGCGCATTCAATTATTTCAATCTCAGAAACGATCATAACTTGGCGTCCAAAAGCATTTGACAGCTAACAAAAACAGATTTGAAATCACCCTTTATAGCTCTTCAAAGTAGTATAGGGAGTCACATAAAAAGGCCCTTTCGACTAAATGGACCTTGTAAGCAAAGCATTCAAGTTTGCTAGGTTGCAAGGTCTTCAAGTGCAGGCAACGATTATGAGCGATGCACCAAAGTAATATGTATGGGTGGTTAGCAGTTGAAATATTGAAGTCTAACTCAAAAAATAAATGATGTGCAAGCAATAAGCGTTGGGTGACGTTTAAATAGCAAGAAAGGTCCTACGTTGAAGCTTAAACCGACCGTGAAACATGTATCATGATAAATGTGATTTAACATAGTTATTTTCTTCTGAACATGCTTTCAAAACTGAAGGTCCAACGCTAAAGGCTTCTGGCGCTTTCTGGCGCTCCTAAGCGCTCTCAAGTGGTTTTGAACGCTCTTGGGTGCTTTTCAGAAACGGAGGCCCTAGATATGGAGAACTGTCGTCCACAGTGAAGGGCGGAGCTCTCAGGTCAATCTTTGATGCTGATTTAGTTCAGGGCCCCAATAAGTTACAGTTAAAACTCCTCAAAATGTTGATCGCAGCTAAAATATAAAGCAGATAAAGAAATACACTCTTCGGTTTTCTTCCCTGTGTCAAAGCTACTTGCTTTGCCTCTCTTGCGAGTTTGCTAGAAACTCTAAGTTCGCCAACATTACCTTTGGTTCATGTTCCATAACATGAAGGACAATGGTCGATGTGCAGTACCTCCTAGTTTCCTTATCTCGAAGTTGGGACACATGTTCGCTCAAGGCTTCTGTGTGATTTGATTCAGTTATCATTTCAGTGTGCATTTAAAGACGTTTTTGATGATTGCCGCAGGACCTCCCCCCTCCCTCCCCAACAAAATTTTGATCAATTTAGAATAAAGGCAACGAGGGACAACACAGCCTCCAGGGCAGCTTCGACGAACTGTAGTTTACAACTCTTAGATATGTCATTATTCTGGAAATGCGCTATTGCATTTGTAATCTTTTTCCAAGGCATTCTTATCTTGCGATACTATAATTGGCGGATATTCAATGTAAAAACTGCACCAAAGAAATTCGTCGGCTTTCACTTGAATTTTGGTCGACTTGGAAATCAGGTAAGATGAAGAAACAAAAAAATCAGGTGTTTGCAAATATGAAATCTCGAAGCAACTACTCCACCACTTTGCTGTTTTGTTACCGCCTATAGGCGAAATGAAAAAACGAAGGAAATCGGAGATAGAATTAAAAGTTGCAAAGATACTCACAATCAGACATAATATGCCGCAAAAGCGAGGCCGGCCTAATAAAAGCTAGAACCTGCGAATTGCGCAGTGGATCTGCGGCGCTGTTTGGCTATTTGAGGCTACAGAATTTCGAATTTATGGAACTTCTCTACCTCCTTTCACAAGCAACCCGCATAAGATCATCTCGTGGGATTTAGGTTGTGAATACATTGTAGGGGTTTTAAATACAGCTGCGACTTTTGCGGAATTACGGTATGTGTGTGATGTAAGTCGCTTCAGCTAAGTAAGGCGTTACATTGAGCATTCTGATTTTGTATGATAATGGTACTTCTAATCACCTCATACACAGTGCTGGCCAAAATTTGCGGGCACTCCGAAATTTTGCTATATATTCTGTTTCGCATAGAAAATCAAGACTTGATATTATGTGCAAGCACACCGCTTGACACTATTAGGTTGTCCGGAAATTAATGCAGGTTTCTGCAAATGCAATTTCAATAGGACCATTTCTTCTGTGTATTTGCATCTTTCGACTAATTTCGCATACTAAAAGAAGCCGCTCTTGATGCTCTCTCTTATATGTGCTACTTCTACGACCAACTTCATTTGTTCAAAATCTACAACTATCCGAAGATGAAGCTTTAAATTACTAGATTTATCCTTTGCACTGTTTTGGCTTCAACTTATTCGGCAAGCGGGGTATTTCCATGATAATATAGCTGAAGCAAGGTATTGAGTGAACCTACAAAATAGATAGTAACGCTTCTTTTGAACGATTGTGAGAGTAGAGAAACTGAGGCTTCAACATGAATAACTGTCGCGGCCATTCCATGGCGTAGAACACTATTCTAAAGAAACCAACCATGAAGGTCTCTCCTCGTGCTTGAAGAGTGAGGCCAGTGCAGTCAGATATCATCTCAGCTGGTACCTTCCAGGCTTTATTTTTGGTGAGTTATCAAAAAAAATCAAAATTATCGGAGATCGCAGCCGTGGAGGAAATATCGAAAAAATGGAAAATTTTGATTCCGCAAATTTTTCTCTTGCAGAAAATTTCTAAAAATATTTTTGCATAGCTACATATGTAGTACTGGTCTGTGGCTATAAGCTACAGAAATTTCTGGCTGAACACTCATATTCGTTAGAAGTTTACAACTTGCCAAGTATGACCTTGTCGAAAAAATTTCTTTTTACTTTCTGGCTTTCAAATTTGCTTGTTGGAGCTACAGTCACAAAAGAAAATGGCGCAAATAGAAAAGGACTTGCTGATCAAAGCAATTTTTACATCATTTCAAAATATACGATTCTAAAGGAGTTGTGACGCTTTAAAATGAGAAAATGCAAAACCTGCATTAATTTCCGGACAACCTAATACATAAAATTTTTTGCATTTTCATGCACACAGGAGGGCTTGAAAAAAATGGGTAAAACGGCAAAATCGATTTCGGTCAAATTTCGCAGCGTTTTTTAAATGTTATTGAAAATCGTGTCACCTCCCAGTATTGGGGCTACAGATGCTTAAACCTTGTTTTATACAATGTAACGAGCATTTATCAAACTCCAAGACGGGAGACTTTACGGAGCAAGCTGCTCCAACGCCAGACCGCAAAAATTGAATAGGCTATTCCAGCCGTTGTTGAGGAACTATTTGGCTGATCCATGCTTCTGTGGAAGGGCTGTACCATCTGGACGTGAAGCGACGGTTTGCGAATGTGACAGAAAAAGGACTACTTGACATGACTCAAATTCTACCACTACAGTAACTCAAACGATGCCTTTCTTCATTCAAAATTGGGCAGCGGTCTATCTTCTCAAACTTGATGAAAACCACGATTTCATGAACACGAGAACTTGTTCAGAGCTCGCAGAGCTTCATTGGAAACATGGAGGCGCTACTGCTACGAAAAGGTTTGCGCAAATTTTACAATTGATAATTCCTTTTGGGAAATAGAAATTTCCTGGGTGCAATAACTGCACAAACATTTCTCTGGCAATAGCACCTCCATGTATCCAATGAAGCTCTGCGAGCTCGGACCTGTGCTCGTCATTGTAATAGCAGGGTTTTCATTTGGATTTGAGACCTTTTAGACCGCAGAGTCCCATATTTGAACTGAAAGTTGCTCCGAATTTGAATTAAGATGGTGGCTTTTGAAGCATGCCAAGTGAATTTCTGTCATATGCTCAAACCGCCACTAAACTCTAAATGGTACAAATATCCCACAAGAGCACGGATCAGTCGATCACTTCTCGACAACCTGACGATTCTTCCAATTTTGCGGCTATCTGGCGTGCCAGCAGGCCCGCTCCGTAAATCTTCTCTTTGGAACATGATGTGTGGTTGCACTGCGTCTCTTGAAAGGTGCATCTGTGGTCTAGATACTGGAAGGTGATATGCCTTTCAAAGACGATTAGCACAAAGTGGCTGCAAGTTTTAACCTACCTCGATTTTTCGTTTTCCTCATTTTCCCCCAAACTTCCTTCTGTGTGCATAAAACTGCAAATTTCTTGATCTAGCGCTAAACAGTGTGATTCGCGCGTAATATCAAAATTTGAATTCGTTTTATGCAGCAGATTAATGAATAGCAAAAATTTCAATGGCTGCATACATTTTGGCACCGGTATATTCGAGTGATAGGACACACAGAGAAAAGATCTGTGGCTCTACTTTCAAAGTTTTGTAGAGTATACAACTATATATGTGAAAGCAACGCACCATCGTCTGCTGATTTTCGCCATAGTTTGCCAATTTTCGTTATTTTTCTTCTTAATCTCCTTTTGCATAGGGATAAAAGTATGCGTATAGGTGAATATTTGTGTGCGTCTATTACAGGTTGTCCAAGTAGGAGGTCTGTGGGATATTTCTAAGCTTACATTCATTTTTTTAGTTAACGTTTCCGGATTTTGGGGCACTGGTCGGTAGGACATGGTTTGCTCTTCATTATTTGTTGCTGTAGCAGAAGAGGTCATTACTTTTGCCGTTTTATAATCATAGCACATTCTATAATAAAATTCCGATTCTGATCAATAGTAGTATTTTCGTGATCAGCATAGAAGTCCTAATTTGAGCGAAAATGATGTTTCATAAAGGGCCCAAACTGAATAGCGCCGCATATTCGTGTCCCAAATTATGAACGGAAATATAGTAATGCCAGTCGCACTTGTTGGTATTATTGTGGTTGCGCCGCGAAATTTCTGAACAGTGGGAGATAACATACTCTCAGCTTGATACTTACTATTATTCATAGTTCAGAGGGTTTTTGTGCCTAACTAACATGTGTTGAATTTACGCACTCAACTAATTTGATGGTAGAGCCAAGGTCATTTTAATCAAATTTCTTTGTGGCACTGCTTGTTTGACTGAACCTCTATTCTTACAATTCCAGCTGTTTCATATGATTACTGGATATGGTATTGCTAGGGCAATGAACAGAGGTCATTATTTGCCATTCGAAGATGCGAGAGAACACGTTGAAAAGTACCTAATCCACCTTGAAGAGATTTTTCCTCGCTTGAAGCAAACCTATGTTCTAGCAAAGGTAAGCATGAGTGATTCACCATTTCGCTCTAAGTGACGGGGTTATAGGTTCCCTTGTTATTCAATTATTATGAAAGCAAAGTAAGTGAAAATTGTTTGTCAGAGAGGAACAAAGCAGAGAAATGTGCCATTTTCCCCAAATTGCTGCTCCTACCATGATCCGTCAAGGCTAGTAATCTCGTACCATATACATAACATTCGAAGGATTCACTGTTATTTACAGGCTCAACAACCTGACCGATCAGTTTTTGCTGCTGGACTTGATATACGGGCAAAATCCTGGGTATTTTGAACACTACCTCGCAGACGTACGCGATATTCTACAGTTTTCAGAAAAAGTAGTGCTAGATGGAAGTAGGACACTTCTCAATCTGACAAAGTCAGAATTCTTTCCTAATTTATTACATCTTCATCAAATCTGATAATCAAACAAGTATGATTAGCTATACCAGTTCCATGTGCATTCACGTGCGCTTGGGGGACTTCATAGAGAGGAAGCTAGCTACTGACATGAATGTAACAGTAAAAGCTGCTAATGCAATTGCTAGGAAAAAGGTAATATTGAAATCACACAATAACTTTCAAAATGTTTCTAATGCAGAATCTTTCACACTTCATGATTTTTGGAGACGACCAGCAGTTCATGAAGAAAATGTCAAAGAATATCATGAAGGAGGGTCGTTGGAGGAATGGTGTAAGTTCCTGTTCTTGGAAGTTGTTTTTAGATGGTGATGCCTGCACATTTCAGGCTGTCGCCATTTCTAACTATACGGAATCTACGGACCTCTATTTAGCATCTCAAATATGTAGCTCATTCTTGATTGCTGCGGTCACATCAACTTTTGGCTGGTGGCTCGCCTTTTTCGCGCAAGACCAGAATGCTGTGTACTACTTAAACGACACACGGCCGCACGCTGACAAAGTTCCTAGCAAAGAACTATTTTTGTAAGTCATTGCTAGCAACTTCTTATCAACACTGGTTTCGGAAGTGATAAAACGTACCGGCGAGAACCGGATGCAGCTTGCCGGGACAGCTTAGTGTTAAGCGTAAACGCATTTGGAATCCGGGAATCTTCTAATGGGAGGCTTTCTATCATAAACAACCGGTGAACGATCGTTTGCGCCATACAGGGTGTGCTACAGCAACACTGCATAGCTACCCTACGCGTCGGAAATACATCGGCCTTAAGACTGTCGAAATAGAGACTTCTTCCCTTACAAGGTCAAGCCTCGTCGTCATATGCGTCGTACATACAAACAATAAATGAGCCAGACATAGCTCGAGGAACGAGTGAACTGAAACCCGAATCCAGACGTGTTGCATTCTTATGGTGATTGGGTTCTGACAATGAGAGTTTGTTCGCTTAAAAGCGCCCAGCCAAAATTTGGCTTCCCGCGTTTTTGTCATTCTGGGCCTTTCCGTGGCCCTGATTACAGTCATAAAGTTCAAATTGCCCGAAGCCCTCCTTCCTCCCCGATTCCCGGAGCTGTTTTAAAAGCACATACGAGTTTCGGATTGTTTCGGCTTCCCAGCAGGAGCAAGTTGCGCTCCATTATCGATCGATCTCCTGCAGCGGCGAAAAACTGTGCACCACTTGCGTGAGCACTCGTCCTCATGAGGAGGTATGCTACTTGAGAGACGGTATATGATGCGTACCACCAGGAGACACAAGCCACATCAGAGGATCGAACCAACACAGATCGGATACTCCTGGGCCCGCTTGACAACTATATGCTAATCATGGTGATGTGGACTTTGAGTGGACGCTTCCTCTTATAATACTCAGATACCCCGCCGACTGTTAAAGTACTTCGACTCGGGGGACATTTAAAAAGCGCGATTTCTGCAGAGTTCACCAGTTTGATAAGCAACATATAGAGCTGTCTTTCAAGAATACCAGAAAATGCTCTAACTTACTTAGTATCTTCTGTCAATTGCTAAGTTTTATGGTGTTTGGTGGAAAAGTGGAAAGATTGATTCACGAAAACGCTATTGATCGCATTTTCGCGGCATTCTTGACTCCCAACTCTTGTGTTTCAAATCTATTTCACATCAAGATTGAGCAACTTATCGGACCATTACAGATATCTTCAACAATTCGAATTTTTCTTAGAACGACATAAAATGCTAAAAAAGCGCTAATTGGTGTCCATCTGGCAAAATCGCTTCTCTTCAAGAACGCCTGACATACATTTCTTGAACTCGCGATGATGTCGTTTGAAATTGAAGATTTGGCGCGCAGGAATGGTTTATTGAACAAAAAACATAATGCTTTTTTTCCGCTCTCCATTTCTTATTCTTCATTCCATATGACGAATTACTCTGTTATATGTGCTAACCCTGTATGCGCTTGAGTTTCTGAACATGTGAGAAAGTCCTTGCATTCATCTTTTGTCGCGTGAGGGTCGACTTCGTATTTTCAAAGTTTACAGAGAGTTTAGATTTTGCTCCAATAGATAGCTGCAAATTGTGAAAGAGATCGTTGGGAGTCTGGAGTTGTTTTGGATCATTTCGACTCTCACTAGGCTTCAACAGAAGAATACCTAATGAATGATTTTTTGACGTATATGAAAAATGTTATAGACGGGTACACGCGTTGGAGAAATGGAGGAAAACTGCTTGCTTGTCATTTTTGGCAGATCATACGACTTTACTCACTTTGTGCTGGACCTTCTATAATTTTACCATTTTCTAAAACTTTTGTCGTGCGGTTTTCTGTTATCTGTGGAGAATCTGGACATAAATTTGCGAACAAAAACTTCTTTTCAGGAAATCATGGCAAGTGTACCCAGGATAACCAGCTGCTTCCTGATATGTTCTGCAGTGTCCTATGTGGAATTAGTATATGTTCATCTTAGTTGAGGTTCACGTTCACCTCAAACCTTTTGTCTTTCCATCTCTGTTCTCTTAGTCAACATAAAATAGAATCATTGTAAATGTTCGTGATCGTCAACGATTGTAAATAGTGAGCAACAGTGAAGATTGTTGCCTGCGATATAAGTATCATTGACATAACATAAGGTAAACTCTTAGATGACAGCTTCTGACATATGTGAATGAAACTTTTCTTCTTGTTAAGAGAATTCTTGCTATTCCCTTTTGATCGGAAAATTTGAAGAGGATTTATAACAATGGCAGATGACATTACATATGTCGCACAATGCTCAGGCGATCTTGAATGGCTCACCCTTTTATGTGCAAAGAACGCTGTACGATCCGAGGAAGATCTCAAAGTTGAAACTTGGGACAAACTCAAAACTCCAGAAACTTCACAATGCAGAAGTTGAAAAGGATCACTTTTACCTTGACGCAATCTTGTGCGAACGTTCTGTGAGAAGTATTCATCATTTCTCGCAGGTTAAGAGTGATTACTGAGTATAAGCAGCGGAGATATAAAGACCACACATCATCTTCATTTTCAATGATTTTCGAAGTCGTAAAGTTTGCATATTTACCGTAACACTCTCGAGCCGCAGTGAAATGCTAATAGTAAACTCATATGACATCGTTGTATTTATGCTCTTATTTTTGGTTGAAAGGTATGAAAAGTGTCTCAGCACCACTCCCCTTCCGACAAGAATAGTGTGGACACTCGTTCACGCCTGTCAACTAAAAAAAGTCAAGGCGATGAGCCTCCCGAACAAATCGAATGGGCAATGCAATGCTCTTAGGTGACAAAAATGGACGTTGCCTCTGACTTGTCAACAGGGAAAATTCATTGGAGGCTCAAAAATCAAGATGATGACAACCCAATGTTTAAGAGCTAAAATGTTTTCCAGTGCCCGCTGTGTAAGAGCAGTCTATTAGAGATAATCAAAAACTGTAGAACGAGTGATTTGGCGGATGATGATGATTATAATGAACTTTGCAAGATGTAAACAAGTACAGGCTAAAATCAGTGGAGTTCAAGAAGGCAACATAAAACTCGGTGAGTAAAGTAAGTTGTTCAATAGTCGTATTCTTAAAACACAATAAACTTTCTATGCAATCAACTATTAGATGTCGATATTTGGAGAGTCAAATTTTTTGTCAAGTTTTTTTTCCGCATTACTTTATGTTCAGTTCCTATCATCGTATTCTGCTTGAACCACACATTTTATGGTTCACTTACTTACACATCATGTACATCTCCAGCGGTCTCTCATACATGACATGGTATGCTTTTCATATCTTCATTCGTGAGGTTTCAAATCATTTGAAATTTCCTAATATATTAATATTTTTATATTGACGCTCTAATATCTACATATCATGGTAGCGATGTAAGAGGAGGCTGAAAGAGGCTGCTCAGTTGCCCACCAAACGATAGATAACACGCATAGATTAGCCCATTCGCTTGGTGCTCTCCTCTTTAGATTCGCTTGCAAGTGATAAGCTCGAGGCTCTCACACCATGATAGACAGCAAGTTGTTTGACTTCAAATGATTATCCTCATCCATAGTAGTGATGTGAGAGGAAATTGAAAGAGGTTGCCCGCCTGAGCACGCATGGATTCGCCCATTCGCTTTGGTGTTTTCCTCTGCAGATTCGCTTTGTAAATGATGAGTTCAAGACTTACGCACCATGGCTCTGGAAGAGCAGAAGTTTATCCGTTTTTTTACAAATGTACCTATACCCTGAAAAGGTGCCATATTTAACTCAAAGTGTTCCCTAAGACTCATAGCACAAGACCACTGGCGATGCATACGATTTTATCTTGACATTGTGTTATATAATGTTTTCTTTTTTCAGAACCATGTTCCTTTGGCGCATCAATGAATGCATTCAATAAATAAATAAATAAATAAATAAATAAATTATTAGGTTGGCTCGAAAGTTCTGGGACATTTTCGAACTAGATCTGCTATTTCTCAAAACCTAGTGCATATACATCCGAAAGAGGTACCATTTAATAGAGCAAAGCAAGCTCTACAAGATAGTGCGCAGGAGTTCGCACCAGCTTCGACCCACCGTAAGTTTGCACCCAAAATCTGAGTTTTACTGAAATTCATAAAATCGCGTAAAAATCATATCTTTGTTCGAACAAATCCTATGGATCTCCAACTTGCTCACAAGAATTGCACACCACATCAGACACTCATTTGGTGCGTTCCTGGATTTTTTCCTCATATAGAAATCGAGAAAACGAAAATTTTCAAGTTTTTACAAAAAAGAAGCTGTGCTGTTTCCACCCATTTAATTGAGTAGTACAAGCCCTTAAAAGTATAACCGTAAATTTTCAGCTTTCCTTAAGCCCTAGTTGTCGAAAAATATTAATTTTAGCATGGAACACCTGAGCTCATTTCGATAATTTTCGGGGACTAGGGCCAGTAGAAAGCTGGAAATTCAAGGTTATACTTCTTTAGGCTTGTACTACTCAATTAAATGGGTGGAAATAGCACAGATTCGTTTTTGTAAAAACTTGAAAATTTTCGTTTTCTCGATTTCTATATGAGGAAAAAAATCCAGGAACGCTGCAAATGAGTGTCTGATGTGGTGTGCAATTTTTATGAGCAAGTTGGAGATCCGCAGGATTTGTTTAAACAAAGATATGAATTTTTTGCGTTTTTTTTTTGAATTTCAGTACAACTTAGAATTTGGGTGCACACTTATGGTGGGTCGAAGTCTGTGCGAACTTTTGCATACCATCTTGTTAGAGCTTGCTTTGTTCTATTGAATGGTACCTCCTTCGGATGTACATGCTTTAGGTTTCGAGACATAGCAGATCTTAGAAAATGTCCCAGAACTCTCGAGCCAATCTAATATATTGAACACCATGTTCTTTCTAAGCGTGTAAAAGTGTGTAACTTTAATCGAAAGGCATGAAAGCCACTCAAGAGCGAGAGATGGAAAAGACATGAGCTTGGTGAGGGAGACTGAACATTTCTTTGTAATGTAAAACTGAAAATTCCTTTACATTATTATAAGAAAGCTGAGAGAATTTCTGCCTTATACCAATTTTAGTGGTTATCGAAGCAAAACAGCTTTCTATAGCAGGCTGTTCCCCGAAAAGCATAAAGGTCTGTATAAAGTCAGAGTTTTAGTAGAATGCGTTGGGGCATTAGTTACTGGACGTATCGTCGATTCGTTGACTGCACGGATTGCTTAAACGTTGCGGACCACGCAGAGCGGCTGAACTGTTGCGAAGTCGCGACTTCTATAATGGCGAACTTGTAGTGGAGCAGGCATTTTATCTCGCGAGCGTGCTCCGCACTGATGTTCAATCCGTGCGGTCAGCGAATCGACCATACTTAAAAGATTATACTTACTTGATATCCATTTTTTTATTTTCCCAACATCATTCACATGTATGTACAGCAAGCGAAGTTTTGGAGCCGTACCTCTCTAGAAATAAGGCCTCAAAGTGAAGGTTGTTTGAATACTTGCCGCTCTTAGAAGGTGAAGGTTGTTTATGGGAAATCAGTGAAGAAAATAAGTTATTAAGAGCAAGAGAAACCCATAGAAAACCGGATGAAAACGCTGCAATGAGTTTGAAATCTTTCATTTGGCGGCATTTTGAATTTAGATTCAGGACCAGGCAATCCACAACACGGCAAAACGAGGAAGGGCTAATTTTTTTCTTTGTTTATTTCAAAAACAAGCATGTTTCATCCACGCATTGCCGTTTCTGTTTCCTCCGGTGTTGTTTGGATTGTTGCATTTACTGTTCTGAGCAATAGCCGCACAATTTGGAAAAAATTGCTACGAAAACACTAAAAGAGAAAAGGGAAAGAAAAACAAACTTTTCACGATTTTCCACAAAGAATACGCCATAGTTGAAAAAGTAAGCTCTGCGACGTTGTCTAAGTTATAAAGAGAAACAAGACTTATCAAAAGCACGAAAAAACGCGTGAAAAGAACTAAACTGAAGAAAAAAACAAGAGACTTTCAAAGACACGGTTTTCACCAGATCCTCATCCATATAAATGAGGCCTTAGGACGTTATCAGCGTGAAGATAGGGATCAAGAGCTTCAAAATTATATAGAGTTTGTTAGAATTAGATTGAAGACAACAAAGAAAAGGATGCCGGAGCAAAGTGCCCCGTGTCCCGCGTTTGGGATAGCGAAGTAGCGCGCAACGCGCGGAGACGCAGACAAGCAGAGGAGAGGTACCAGAGCCGACGGGCATTTGGCCCTGCTCGGAGTCTTATCGAAACCCTGCAACATTATATATCGTTCTATTCGTTATGACGTGACTAGGACCACTGACAACGTCGCAAGCGTTGAAAATCACTCATCAACGAAAAAAAACCAGCATTTTCGTGCGCGACTCCCTGCAAGATTTGAGCGCAGTTTACTGATTCGTTGGACTCCAACAGCTTTCGTGAAATTCTGAAACTTGATCATCTAAAAAGGTCATAATAGAAAGGCTTTCTTGAATTCTGGTGAAAATCTTTATAAAAGCCTTTTAGTATAGAAAAGGCTATAAAAGCGCACAGTTTTTTGATTTTGCTTTGATACTGTAGGGATATCATTCCCTGTACTTGCTTCATTCTATTTATTTCGATTCATTGGGATGCAAAAATAATGGCCGTTTTGCTAATTCTCCCTTCAACGTGCTATGATGACCTTTCGAAAAGCCGAATGCGGTAGAAACCATCAAAAACAGCAAATTTTTTCCAGTAAAGAGTGCATTTACCTGCAATAATATCACAAAGGTGTAGAAAAATATGGATTGTAAAACAAAAAGAGCTTTTTTTTCTGAAACCTGCCTTTGACGAGTCATGACTTCCTTCAAACTTTGTTAGTATGAATGATAAGTGACCTATCTTGCTAGTAGTACAAAATGCGATATAAAGGGTTTGGAGAGAGGAAATATGCAAAAAGAAAAAAAAATCAAAATTCAAAATTTCCAGTTTTTTTCGTCATTTTTTCAGTATGCTCCAAGATCCGGAATTTAGATTTTTCTTATTTTCTGCATACTAAATAGCTGGATGCTTTTGCAAATACTGCTGGGATGCCTAGTATTACGCCTACAGAATTGGGCAAAGGTTTGGCGAGTTTACTTCTCCAAAAGAAACTTATGGGCCATGAAATGACCGCGACGGCTACCCATGTTGAGGGGCCCATATCTTAATCTAAATAACTTCAAAATATAAAGTGAAGTATTTATTTATTTATTTAATACACAAGAGTGCACCAAAACAGAACAAAAAAGAAAGAAAAAAAACACAACAGAGAACACAAAAACTGGGATCGGATCACTTGTCCCTTGCCGGATTGATCAGGTCGTTCTCCTTCTCCAAAAAGTGAGTAGGGCTCTGCCGAGTTCCTTTTTCCTTATCCGAACGCATTATAAGGTCAAAATTACCAGGGCACGGCTGACCAACTTAACCCGGGGCGGACGAATCCGTCAGGGACCCTGGGCGAACGAGAAGGGGGGACCTCTAAGTAGAGCGCTCACTTATCTTCGATATCCTCGAACGGCTATTCCATGCTAAGAGAACTTTTCCAAACCCTTCAAAAGAAAGTAAACTGTAAAAATTGTAAGTCATCATGCAAAATGCCAGTGAATTTCATCAAAATCCCTTTAAAATCATCATGACTACTTTTAGAAATGCGTTTGACACGCATGGCTTAATCTCACAACTGAGCATATAGCGGTGACAGAATCAATCACGTATATGCGTCCGAAAAGTCACGCAAGGTGATAAGGTGGGGCATCGACCACCAAACGCGAGGGCGACCACAGATTCACTGCAAACGCAAGCGAATAAGTGCCACACAACGCGCATGGAAGCGAATTCCACGAATTTCAGTGTTTTCGTTGACCAATTCAGTCAAAACGGGAGAATCTTGCTGTCATAGTAAAGGAATAGCCCAAAAGTTTCCAGCAAAAACTGGCGATTATCAACGAATTTTGGCAAAATAAGTTGTTGTTAACAAATCCCCGCAAAACAAGGAGATGTCAACGAATCTTTAGTAGTCACCAATGCTCAAAGCTTGCAAAACGTTTACAGATGCTAGTTTTCTCCGAAATTCCTCAGAATTCTTGCAAGAGACTATTTCGCTCGGCAACAGGCTAAGCCATCTTGCTGTGCGGCAAACGAATGAATTAAAAGCACTGGAAAGAGATCTATTTCCTAGTTTGCGGTATCCGATGGAAAATGCACCTGTGCGAATGCCACAGGGCCTGAATATCCAGTACTTACTAGGGATTAATCTGGTTTCCAACCTCAGGATGCGGAAGCAAAACACCAGATCATTGCATATACGTCTATATTTTAGACTTTGTACATAGACCTAAGGCAAAAAGTCTCTCCCTGTAAGGAGGCAAGGATTGAGGATAGCCAGAATTCGGGAAGCATCTGTAAAAAACAATTCTGGTGAAAGTTTTTTGCACTTTTTCTAGTTTTTCCGTATTTTTCTTGGAGAAAGGACTCCAAACGGGAGATGCGTATTCCATAAGAGGCAAAACAAAAGTTTTGTACATTCTGGTCAAAATCTTTGCGTCATTACAGTGAATGCTTCTAAGTATGATAAATAGAACGGAAAGCGCTTTTTTGGTGACTGAATCATAGTGAAACGAAAATTTTAGTTGATCGTCAACAAAAACGCCTAGATCCTTTGTAAGACTGCAGTGTTCAAGGTTTACTCCGTCGCAAACGTAAGTGCGGCTATCAGAGTTTCCCAGATGCATAACCTTAGATTTGAGAGCATTGACTGGAAGATTCCATTCTCTGGACCAGAGAAGCATGTTTTGTATGGAAGATGAGATCGCTTGATATGCTACGTTCAGTATGCATAATATCAGCAATTTTACAAGGAAACGCCACTCACACGCGCTCGAATTTCGGCCGAAAGTGAATGCAACAAAATTTGGATTTTGAATGCGGTTATCTGAAGCTCAGTAACTTTATAATAGATGATGTAGGAAGCCCTATTCAATATTATCAGATAGAGCATGAAAATAGCTTCTCAATGGTATGCCAGGTATATTTCAAAGAAGATATCTTGGTGGGAGAAAGTTGTCCTGAAAAAAGGCTTGGAAAATCGGCCATTATTTTTGCATCAACCTAATTTACATGATTTTAACATCCTCGGCAACCAGGACTTCTGTTTTTTAAAGTAAAGGTGTGTTCTCTCATGGCGCTGAAAGTGAAGGTCACCAGAGTACAAGGCTCTACATATCGAGTGTATGTTTGGAGCTCACGTCCAAGCACTGTGTCACCCAAAGCTTTGCGAGATCAATTTCAATAATATGGAGGGCAAACCACAAAAGACATGGATCAGGTTTTGTACTGACCTCATACAGTGACGAAATCGATTGAAAAGCTTTATTGAAAGTTCAAACGTATTCAACCACTGAAGCCTTGAGTGCACGTGGTACTACCTACCACTGCAAGCCAGGCAGAATTCACAATCATTTTACTGCAGTGAGACAACTTTGATATTT
This sequence comes from Cylicocyclus nassatus, assembly GCA_958299035.1. Classification (NCBI taxonomy): domain Eukaryota; kingdom Metazoa; phylum Nematoda; class Chromadorea; order Rhabditida; family Strongylidae; genus Cylicocyclus; species Cylicocyclus nassatus. The sequence continues at coordinate 85,636,865 of CATQJL010000316.1, read as the reverse complement.
TTTTCCTTTAAGTTCCGGTATCATTATTATAGGGCTTTTACAAAATCCTAACAGATATTCGACCGCAATCTTCACTTCCACCCGATGTCACAAAAGCGTAAAAACTCAAACAATAAGCATCACTCTAGTGTTTATTATTAGCTCAGTTACATTCCAAATCTGAGGTGCGCCACCGCTCACATCTCGTGATTGATTTATGCATACTTAGCGCAAAAGTCGCTTGTATTTTTTGTTCACTGCATGTAATGTTTACCTATGTAATTGAATCAGTACATAATGAATTTGCTGTAAAAGAACAAATTACCAGTTAGCAACGCTCTGAACCTATCTTGGATAGTGATAACAAGAAGCAAAGTGTTGTTTTGTATCTCCAAAAGATGCTCGCGTCAGAGATAACTACAGCTTAATGGTTCAAGCCTAAGCCATATAGTAAATCTCGCAAGACTCAAGTTTGAAATATTTCATTTCGAGGAATTTCTGTAGTAAAAAGCTTTTGTGCGACTTGTTCGCTCTTTGTTAACAACACAATTCTGTAAATAGTCGAGACTATATTAATCCATCAAATATGAGCAGAAAGGGTATTAAACATGAATTTTGAGCAAGAAATCTCTTATAACCGTCCAACTATTCTTATCACATATTGAAGAAGAAACTTTCAAGCGAATTTCTCATCACCAATCGTTATGCACATCCATGTGTACAATGTTTCAGAAAACCATTATACCAATGCAAACATCCTGGTTTTGGAGAAGCGTGCTTGCGTGCATGATAATCTTTCATTGTATTCTAATTTTACGCCACTATGATTGGCGTGTGTTCGATGTCAGAACAGCGCCGAGAAAATTTGTTGGTTTCAATCTCAACTGGGGTCGTCTAGGGAATCAGGTGAGCCCGCTTTTGATTCACGCAGTTGTACTCGCCTTTTTATACTACCTGAATCACAGTTGGCTGTATGGTGGATATCCTGAGTGCTTCAAAATATCTCAGCAGCTTAAGACAAATCCAGTATTAGCGTTAAAGGCAGCGTCCAGGCAAGTTTGGACACATGGAGATACTACGCGGATAGTATTATACTTTTAGGGCCCGAACTAAGCCACTGCCCGACCGGCAGTTCAGGTAGTGCTCTAACGGCTGAGATATTCTCTTCGAAACTGGACCCCGCGATCGTATCTCGCATAGATTCATGGCGCAAAGCGTGGATCCTGGCGTGAAACTGCCATGAATCCATGCGAATACGATCGCGGGGTTCAGTTTCGAGGGGAATATCTCAGCCGTTAGAGCACTACCTGCGCTCCCGCTTGGGCAGTGCCTTAGTTAAGGCCCTGGTACTTTCCATGTAAAAACCCCATAGGTGCAGATTTGCCTGGACGCTGCCTTTAAAGGCACCGTCCACCCAAAATTGAGGTTGGCGAGATTATGACGGCATACCAGTGTGCGCCCCCATACAAAACAAACCTCCAAGTTTCGCCGCAAAAGACTGCTTTTGGAGCGAGAAATCCGCTCCGGAACTAGCAAAGTAGGCGGGACGACTAGGGTCGCCCCTCCCACTTGCATGCTCTATCTCGCCTGCGCTTGTTGCAGAGGGTTCTCGAAACAGGGATTTTTGGGGGTTTCGCGGATTTTCGATTCCATATTCGGAATCAGGGCTTTCAGAAGGCCTGAAGGCGACAAAAGCATTGGATTCGAGATTTTGGGTGGACGGTGTCTTTAAGCTTCCAACGACCCTAGTTTCCTGTGTATAAGGGATGCACGAGGCCCACCTGTTGCTTGCCATCGTCCAATTGTTCTTTGTCAGCGGGGCTCTAAACCAGCAACTTGAGTATAGCGCAGTTTCTGACTGCTTTATCAAAGCTAGATAATAGAATAAAAAAGATGCTGAAACGGTTGATCAAATAAGGTTCCCTGCTGCTCGAGAAAGGATATGGTGTCTAGCAAAAATTAAGCGAAGTATCTGGTAGTTGTTAGCTGCCTATATCTTCCGCTCAGTAGCTTCATTGCATTTTACTCCGCAGTTGTCGTTATTAAATGAGCCTTACGCACCGAAAAAGGGTAGATTCAACAATATTGTATTCAAACGTCACGCAGTTACGAAAAATCATACGCGCAACAAAAAATACTAATGCTTCTCCTTTTCGCTTTCGATTATGATGAGAAGCGTGAAACAGGTTGAGTTGCGCAGAAACGTCTAATAAAAACAATTCCTTTCACTTACATCAATCGTTAAATAGTTTATTTACTTTTCGCTGCCGATTATTTGAGGCTTGTTGGCCGTAACTTTAAAAAGCCCCGAAAAGGGAAACGGAAGAAATTCTAAACAGCCAGGGTTGAAACCATGAAAAGCTAGGAGCGTACTGGAGAATTTAATCATATTCTGTAGAGATATTTTGCAAAGCAATCAGTAACGTTCAGTTTACGCAGGTCAAAGTCGGAAGCCAACTATTCTGATGAAAGGATTGAGGGTTTCATCGACAAAATATATCAAGAATATAGTAAAAAGAACAGCGAATGGAAGGTAACCGCAAGGATCTCATAGCCACTAATGACCGCATGTATTAACATCCTCGCTGGAGAGGAGATCGTAGCTCAAAATAAAGCTTCATATTCTGAAGCGCCAGATATCTGGATCTTAATTGTGTACTTAACCGTAAGCAATCCTACAGTCTTCCACTATGAACTGAACACCAGCGAGAAGCTGTACGAGCCACATTTTCCAATTTTTTATCCCCTGGCGCTTCTCTTCAAAGTCAGTTTTTTTCTTTCTTTGAATTTGGCAAAAACCTTCCAGAGTTTTACTGATTATCTAGCACATCAGTGCTAAGCATGTTACTGGTGTAAACAAATAACTTTTTGAAAAGTCGAATTTTTCTATAAACCCCAACTCTCGACTTGTTGTTTATCGCAAATTCCATGACTCCTATACATCGCTTGTTCTTATCAGTAACACGCTAAGCACTGTTGGGTTAGATAATTTACAACTTTTGAAGCTTTTCGTTAACTTTGGAGAGAGAAATGTCTCTAAATAAAAGTGCCGGGGATCGTCAGGGATCATAGAAAAGCTAGGATAAGCGATTCGTACAGCTTCTTGCCGCTATTCAATGTGTTCATAGAGAAGGATAGTAGGAATACTAATAGGTACAAACGTGAATTCCAGATATCTGAAGCCTCAGAATATGAAGCTTTTTTAGATTGCGATCCCCTTCCCTCGGGGATGTCAATGTGTAAGACCCTAAAAGAAGTGTTTGGAGAGATTTGCTATAAGAAAGGAGCGGAGAACAGCGAGTGTGTTCAACAACACCCCGATGTAAGTCCTTTTTGAAGAAAAGGAATAGTGTGGAAAAGAAAATACACCATTGTATGAAAGTGCGCAAATGATGCTACACATATAACACGTAGGCAAGATAGCGAGAAGGAAGCGGTTTTTCAGGATCTCACGAAGGTTTTGTCAGAGCCCCTTACATTACGAATCGAGACTCATGTGTGTCATCTGTTGAAATTATTCTAATCTGTGTATGTAGAAAAAATAACGCTGAAAATCGATCAGCCACTAAAAATCATCATGAACCATAAAATCAAAAAAACGCCTCGCAAAACAATGCGCCTGTTTCAATGTGACAGTGGTGTAAGTAGAAGCTCTTACAGATGAAACGGCTGTTAAAGTCAGAAGCCAGAATATGAGCTGCAATTTCTCCGGTATGCCAATGCCCTTGGAGATTTAGGAGAAGAAGGACGAACTTCGCTTCCTCATTGAAGCAATTCAGCTCAAATCTTTCTTTTGAGGGCACCTAAAGCGCTGGTGCTATAGATGCAGAAGCCGCATTTGACCCAATTTTCCAGTTGATAGGACAATTGCATTTGAAATAAAGCTGCTCTATTAGGAGTCAGCTCCTGTCACATGCGCCAGATGTTTTTAAATAAACAGATATGGTTTCAAATAATTGTTATGAGTGTTACAAGGATGATTGGGTTCGACTTGGGTCATAGGATCTGTGAGCCTATGGCTTTGGCCATACTTTACCCGTGTTACTCGTCTTACTCACCAGCCAGTGATATTGCGTTTAAAAACGAAAGAGTATTATAATCATTTCACAATTTGACAGCAATAAAAGCGGCAACACTAGAACTAACACGGGTAACAATTAGCAACACCGGCAACACCGGTAACACGGATAAAGTATAGCCAAAGCCTATGAGTAAAGGCAGACAACAGCATTTTACGCAGTCATACTAAAAGATTATTGATTTATAAGCTTTCAGCAAAAACGACCAATTCTTTTTATTACCTTTTCCAGCTTTTCCACATGATCACTGGATACGGCATTGCCAAAACATTGGACCGAATACATTACTTGCCATTTCAAGAGCCAAGAAAATACGTTGAAGAGCAGCTGGTGAAACTAGAAAGGATTTTTCCGCGACTGAAGCAAACTTATGCTTTAGCAGAAGTAAGCTACTACTTTATTGAAAATGTCCGCTTGTTACTTAAGGTTGTTGCATTTATGCGTTTATATTTGTAATCAGTTAAGGCAACAAACTAAGTGAAATTTTGTCAGAATGGAACCGAAGAGAAACGAGTGCATTTTGCTGGGTCCTGCTGTTCGTACGATGATCCAAGAAGGTCTGGCTTTGCTGGCCATGGCCTCGTAATCTATCAATTTTACAAATTACCAATGTGTGTTTCAGGCTTCGCAATGTCACTGACCAGTTTCTATTGTTGCAATTCTACTACGGACAAAATCCAAGATATTTTGAGAGTTATCTTGAAGACGTGCGTGACATTCTACAGTTTTCAGAGGAAGTGATACGAAATGGAACTGAGAAACTCCAAACTCTCAAAAGGTTTTTTTTAACAAAAAGCCATTTACGCGCATTAAAGTCATTGATTCAGCCATTCTAAGTCGATGTGCATACACGTGCGTAGGGGCGATTTTATCGTGAGAAACATAGCTACTGATTTCAATATCACTATAAAAGCTGCCAATTCTATTGCTAGGAAGAAGGTAATTACTGCGGGTTTTTACGACTTTCGCAAACGTTTCTTTCGTAGAACTTGTCGCGATTCTTGATATTTGGAGACGATCAGCAATTCATGGCCGATATGTCGCAAGCCATTATAAAACAAGGCGCTTGGAGAAATGATGTAAATCACTTTTTAGACTTCAATGAGTCGTTTTCTAATGTCTGTACATTCCAGGCAGTGGTTGCTTCAAATTTTGAAGAGTACATGGATTTGTACGTGGCATCTCAGATATGTAGCTCATTTTTGATCGCTGCAGTCACCTCTACCTTCGGATGGTGGCTTGCGTTCTTCGTACAAGATCAAAATGCCGTGTATTATTTGGATGACACCAGACCACACGCTGACAAAGTGCCAAGCAAGGAACTATTTTTGTAAGTTATTGCTTAAGGTCAGCAAGACTGCGTAGACCCCTCTGTTCGAGATCTTGTTGAAGCGTGCAAGTAATGCTCCTATGTTAACTTGTTCACAAAGTGATGAAAGCATTTAAAACACTGCTTTTTAGCGCTGCTCAAAACTAATGCATATTTTTAGAATTTTTCAAGCGGCTCTACCACGCAAGAACGTCGTTTAGCTTGCTTCTTCTCTCAAACACGGTATTTGCCTTTCTTAAAGCTATTAGGTTGGTGCAAAAGTAATGCGCGTTTTGCGAGTTCTCACTTTGACGTGCTATAACTTTCTAAAAAACCATATTTTTCAGCGCGGCAAAGTCTCCCAGGGGCATCAAACCTCTCTCTATACAGCGCACATTAATTTGTGCTAACATCGCAAAACGGTGAAAAAATATGGATTGATAAGCAAAAAATTTTTTTTCGGAAACCTGATTTTTAACTGATCATAACTTCCTCCAAGATTTGTTGGTATAAATGAAAAGCTGACTGTCTTGTAGCTGCAAGCCAGTAGTACAAATAAAAGTTGAAAGCGGCTCAAACAAAGAAGATTGGCGAGAAGAAAAAAATAATATATAAAATTGTCCGCTTTTTTCGACATTTTTCCGTAGCCCTCAAAATCCCAAAATATGGAGATTTTTGATTTTCCATGAACTGAACAGCTTCCACATTTCTGCAAAAACTGTCAACAAGAGGCCCACTCTTACGCTTACAGGAATGAGCAAAACTTTGGCGATTGCCCTCTTCAAAGGAAATCTATGGGCCACAGAATGGTCAAAATCATCACTCATGTTGGGGCACCGAAATCTCAGTCTAAAGAATTTCTGAGAAAACAGCAAAGCATGCACAAAGTAGAAAATTTTTACTACATACAGTAGTTAAATTTTTAGAAGAATGCGTTTACTCGCGCTCAAATTCTGGCCAAAAAAGTAAGTGCAATGAAATTCTGGTTTCGAGTGCGGTTGTATGAAGCTCTACAAATTTTTAACGATTGAGGCTAGAAGCTTCTTTCAACCACCATTAAATAGAGCATGAAAGAAGCTTTTTCAAAGTATGCTGGGTAAGTTTCATAGGAGAAACTTCGATGGAGAAAAGCTGTCTTGAAATAAGGGCTAGAAAAGTCTGCTCTAAGGCTTAAAGCATACCCTACGCGATTTTAGTCGTGCGCGATCTGGCAATGCAACAACTCTTCATGGTGGTAAGCGCTTCTTGCTTGGGTTAAGTCAGGTTTGTGTTTGCAACTTACAAAAGCTGCGCGTCTATGCATTTGAGAAGCACGAATGTGTAGCTATCTGGAAAATTGCCAAATCGCATGGACTTATCGATTTGAGGGAATCGCGGGAAAAATGCCCTAAGCCTAGAACACCTTGGTACAGCACAATGAGATAGAGTGCGAAGCGCCATAAATGCCATTTCGCAAAAATTGTATGGTGACGAATACCGTGTTTCTCTGGCAATCCATCAGTTTATCTAAGGAAAAAAACTGACAGATGCGTATCCTAGAGTAGATAGGGAGGATACGTGGTGATTAATGCGGATTTTCATGACTAGAGAGTTTGCCAAAAAACTCCATCCGCTTCATCCACTTCGGTTCCTCAGTTCAATGAACTGACCGACTGCAGTAATGAAATGATGAAGATTTCCAGCGGATACCAAGCATGGCGCGTGCCTAACGTTTGTTTCTCACTTTTTTAAAAATTCAACACAATGTTGCACAACTTCTGTTACAGGAAAACATGGCAAGTCTACACTGAGTAGCCTATCAAGTATTGTAATGTATCGTGCTGCGAACGCATAATATATGCACATATCTTGCCATTCGATCTTACTGCACAAAGCCAAGTCTAATCGCTGTCTGTCTTATATGGTCACTGTTAGAATCTAAAGGCAAACCGTGTTCACTACAATTTTTTTAACATGTTTCTTCAATTTTCAAATTCATTCTTTCTTTCTTGTTGATTTTACTTCATCTCAGTTATGGATTGTGTCCACTGTTTATAAGTTTTCATTCCAAATCTAGTCGCTGTGTTCTTATTCGGTCACTGGTAGAATCTGGAGGTAGACAGTGTTCACTTCACTTCAATTTTTGTTCAACATGTTCCTTCAATTTTCGAAATCAATCTTTCTTTCTTGTTGATTTTACTTTATCTCATTCATGGACTGTGTTAACAGTTTATAAGTTTTCATGCACAAAAGTGTCTTAGTCTTTTTGCTGACTTGATAAACACGAATGTATGCAGGGTGATCTAAGCCTCTGAGGCTATCCACACAACAGTGGCGTACCGAGGGGAGGGGGGGTCGCGAAATTTTTGATTACTTACATGAGTTATAAAAATGTGCAAGTGACTTGTTTATTTTTGTAAACAATTAAGATAATTTTTAAAAATTTTTTGAAAATTCAAATTAGCCTTATAAAAAATTTTTTTCGGGGGCGTGGTTGACGCCACGCCCCCTTTTTCCAGATTTTAGGGGTTGTTGGCCCGTAAAAATTTTGAGAAGCCCCCTAAAATTTTTTCGGAGTGCGTGACCAACGCCATGCACCTCCATTTTGAAAAAATTTTAGCCGCTCCCCCCCTCCCCGAGCCGAATTCTGAGTACGCCACTGCCACACAATGGTATTTATACATCTTATATATAAAGCTGAATGTCTGTTTGTATGTCTGTCTGTCTGTCTGTATGTGTGTACGTATGTTCCGAATAGAAAATTCCATTTCTGAACCGATCCGGACCAAACTTGGCACACATACGCTACGGGCCCCGGCGGGTGTCATAGGCTACTTTTCGTCATCGATCGATATCGATTTTATCGATTTTTATCGATTTTTTTGCTGAGTTCACCTACGGGGCTGGGAGTTGGCACAGGGGGGGTAATCGAGCATGGGGATTCCGAATACAATATTGGTTTTCAGGATTATCGATTACTTTTATCGATTTTATCGATTTTTTGCAAAGTTTGAGCTACGGGGCTGGGAGTTCGCACAGGGGGGTAATCGAGCATGGGGATTCCGAATACAATATTGGTTTTCGGGATTATCGATTACTTTTATCGATTTTATCGATTTTTTGAAAATTTGAGCTAGGGGGCTGGAATTTGGCACAGGGGTGTAATCGAGCATGGGGATTCCGAATACAATATTGGTTTTCGGGATTATCGATTACTTTTATCGATTTTATCGATTTTTTGAAAATTTGAGCTAGGGGGCTGGAATTTGGCACAGGGGTGTAATCGAGCATGCTGATCACCCCCCTTGGGGATGATCAGCATGCTCGATTACCCCCCTGTGCTAAATTCCAGCCCCCTAGCTCAAATTTTCAAAAAATCGATAAAATCGATAAAAGTAATGGACGATCTTGAAAACTAATATTGTAATCGTAATCTGCATGCTCGATTACCCCCTGTGCAAACTCCCAGCCCCGCAGGTCAAAATTTACAAAAAATCGATAAAATCAATAAAAGTAATCGATAATTCTGAAAACTAATATTGTATTCGGAATCCCCATGCTCACTTCCCCCCTGTGCAAACTCCTAGCCCTGTAGGTGAACTCTGCAAAAAAATCGATAAAAATCGGTAAAATCGACATCGATCGATAACGAAAAGTGGACTGTGACATCCGCCGGGGCCCGAAGTGTATGTGTGCCAAGTTTGGTCCGGATACGGCGGAGCCGGGTAAGCCAGCTAGTTGTTTATAAGGGGCATTTTTACAACAAGTATAAAGTCGCATAGATGCATTCAAAACAAATGACTTTGCATGTTAGGGAATTTGTAGGAAATGGTTGCAGGCTGCAGATATTACAAATGAATATATCAACAGGCAACTCTTGCGTCCGATTACCACTTTCGCCGTCTGCGCGCGCTCGCGCAACCTCATCTCGTGAATTTCCCCGACCGATGCTCGGTGACACAGCCTGGTGTTTCACTACACTGCTTAGCATCTTGTCAAGCTTTGCCCATCCATCTTCGCTGTGGATGAAGCATTTATAAACCTTCATTGTGGTTGAAATGTTCAAAAACTACTATTGCAAGAAAGAGAGCCAACCTTCAGGGACTGAAGAAACCGTACGAGTAGTACGTGCACAACCAGATGGTCTCAAACCAGTGCATTGAGTTATATAATTTAGGCGAATGTGAAAATAATTATATGAAAATTTTACCAATTAATCTGGCTGCGGCAAAAAAAAATTTCACAATTTTCGAACGAGTCTAGTTACAAAGAAATGACTAGGAGCTTAACAGTGGCGTATCCAGAATTTCCGTTCGGGGGAGGGGCGACATACACTTTTTCTGTTGAAGGTGCACGACGACGGTAATGCAGTCCGAGAAATTTTTTTATTATGCTTTATTATGCAAAATTTTTGTTGGCCCTAACCGCGCAATTTTGAAAAGGCGTGGGGCTAGCCACGCTCCCGAAATAATTCTTCTTATAAGGCTAATTCGAATTTTTGGAGAATTTGGAATATTATCTCAAATATTTACAAGTATAAACATGACTTGCACATTTTTGTAACTCATGTAAGTTTTCAAAAACTTCGCCATTCGACCCAATCTCCCCCCTCCCCTCCCAACTCCCTCTGTACGCTACTGGAGCCTAGATATTCACTCACAAGGGGGGAATGGTCAAACTTCGAAGTTGCCAATTACAGAAAGCCCTATCCCATTAAACACTTCATGGAAGGCTGATTATATATCCGCCTTTATATCTGCTTAACGGTCTTCTGCACATGGTTACAGGCCTCAGTTACCTCGTGGGATGGCCACTTAATAAGTAGGTGTCGCCCACGTTAACAAGTTGGACGCATGGCGAAGTATGGGTGCATGTTGATAGGGCACGCCCTGACTTCGCTTGTAAGTTCGATTCCTTTCGCTTGCTACCCTTTTGCATCCCATCCCCAGGAACTATATTGTTAGCGCGATGTCACTAGCGCGGTTAAAAGGTAGCTCAACAACTGAGAATGACTGGGTGAAAGCAAAAACGAAAATGTTGATGAATAATGAGTAATGCAAAAACGAACAGAAGCGAGCAGCAAGAAAGATGAAGCTGAAAGATAGACAGAAACTTCGGATTGACGCGATAGATTCTTTCGCTTGAGCGCGCTTCAAAAAGGAAATCTCTAGAAAATGTGCTAACCCGACCGATATACTCGCAATGTTCACGGTGAAGTATGGTCTTGTCACATATAGTAAAGGAGTTTGGACACTCTGAATTGTGTTTTGATATTTCTTATGCCGCACAGGTTGGTATGGTGGATCTTTATCGACCTAACGTTTCGAACAACTCGTCTTCGTCAAAGGTCTGAAAAGGATTGTAGTTTACATACCCGTTGTACTGTGCGCCAAACATCTCGTCTGAGTCCGCTTCGCTTGACGTTTTCTCAGACGCAACGTATCAAACGAGAGCAAACGAACCTTCGGTCCCCCAAAGAGTTAGTAGTCCGCACTAGATCAGTGTGACGGACATCACTGAGCGTGCCCAATGAGTCCTGCTACTTATAGTGTGCGGTAGGGAGCTCACACAACGATATCAATGGTAGTAAATCACTCGTTATCGTCAGACATTCATTTCTGTTGTTCATACTCGGATTACGAGAGTATATCCACGCCGCTTCAAGGGTCTTTCGTGCTAGAATGTCAGTCTCAAACGCTAGGACGACACATTTAACGCTAAGATCATTGCCGCCGTGCTCTTCAAATTTATGCTTGCCTAACGGAGACAATAGATTTCCTCGCCTCATGTTGGCCTAATGCTCGCTCACTCTAGTACCTAGAGGTCTACCTGTCTCTCCAATGTACGCTGTTCTGCAACTCAAGCATTCAAGCATTGCTATATCGTAACCACAACACAATCCGAAATGGATGAGTGTTTTCGAATTTTGAATCAGCAATCACAGTACATCCGGCTTACACGTGAAACAGCTCGCGGTGGATGGCTTTCTTTTCTGAATACACAGGTCAGCTTATGTGACAATACCGTTCGCGTAAAATGGTACAGAAAGGAAAGCTCTAGAACATCCTCTTACACGCTACGTCAGCTCATCCCTCAGCAGTTAAACATGCTGTTATACATAACATGTTCAAAACCGCTACCGAAATGTGTAGGCGATGACGAGCGACGCGAATCACGACAATTGGCGGCTGACATTGCACTCAGTAATGGCTATATGCTTGGAACAGGACGATCACGTAAATGACAGTCTAGGCTGTTGTGATTGTGTTAGTCTTACGGAGTGCAACAAGTACAACAAGATTCCTTTGTGCATACCCTTTGTTTCCGATAGAATCAGCGAGGCCATAAGACAATGCATTCTGCGAGCACAGCTGCAAAATGAAGTCATGCTTATTGGCATTCCTAGCGATAATATTGAAAGGCGGTTGGTCAGAAACAGAGTTTACGATGTTGAATGTGTATCAAAAAACTGCATAGTCTGTCCTTATGAGAAAATTGGGGATTGCGCCAAATCCGGAACTGTCTACCAATTAGAATGCTTGAGTTGTAGAACGGCGTACATTGGAGGGACGGGTAGACCTCTAAGTATTAGAGTGAGCGAGCATTTGGCCAACTTGAGGCGAGGAAATCTATTGTCTCCGTTAGGCAAGCATAAATTCGAAGAGCACGGCGGCAATGATTTTAGCGTTAAATGTGTCGTCCTAACGTTTGAGACTGACATTCTAGCACGAAAGACCCTTGAAGCGGCGTGGATATACTCTCGTAATCCGAGTATGAACATTAGAAATGAATGTCTGACGATAACGAGTGGTCTACTACCATTGATATCGTTGTATGAGCTCGATATCGCACACTTTAAGTAGCAGGACTCACTGGGCACAGCTCAGTGATGTCCGTCACACTGATCTAGTGCGGACTACTAACTCTTTGGGGGACCGAAAGTTCGTTTGCCCTCGTTTGATGTTCCCAGTATGTTGCGTCTGAGAAAACATCAGACGGACTGCGGACTCAGACGAAATGTTTGGCGGCACCGTACAAAGGGTATGTAAACTACAATCCTTTTCAGACCTCCGACGAAGACGAGTTGTTCGAAACGTTAGGTCGATAAAGATCCACCATACCAACCTGTACGGCATAAGAATTATCAAAACACCAAACTTACAGTCGAAGATGCCCAGGTTTCAAAACGAGAACACATGGAAAACTCTGAATTGTCCTATGCCTGTGCAGAAAGGAGAAATAGACCAAAGATAGCTTCATAGCTGTGTTGAGAGAAACCGCGCATGGCAGCCTATATACAATTTGTAGAAGAAACGGTAGGTTGAAGTTGAAAATGTTGGACATGATTCCCTCTGGCCGAATGATGAAGAGGATGTTGGGAAAAGAGGAAAAATCAGATGTGATATGTAGAGGTCATGATGAAATGGTGTGAAATAATGAATCTACCAGAATTTTATTGTATGCACAGGGTATCTAACAATAAGAAGTAAGTACACACTTTTTGATCATTAATAACTCTCTTCCTACTGAGCCTTTTCTTTAGCATCAAGCACCAATGGTACAGGAGATATTAACCAGATTTACAATATCAAGCGAATCACTCGTCATTCGTTACTGTAGGCTTACTTTAGGAACTTTTTGCATACATCACTGTGATAGGCCATTTGGATAGAAATTAATTTTAAAGATCTGGGAATTCGTGTAGCAGTGTTTCAGACATGCTGACTTCATCAATGGTCTGCCCATGAGTTTTCAACAGTTTGAATAATCCAATCACATTTTTGAAAAACACCGAAAAACCTCGTCGCGGTTTTCTTGACATAAATTGTGAAAAAAGAAGCCTTGAGTGAGAATTTTACATTAATTATCAGCGACCCAGTTTAGCCTTATGACGGAGTTTTCAAATGTTGAGTATCTATTCTGGGACAATATATAGCCTGAGGGCTTAAATCCCTCTTTGAAGTTATCGTAATCCTACAGTGATCAAAAGTGCTGGGTAATTCGCTTCATAATTCAAATCTAAGATGGAGCTTCGTCTATTGAATGGTACTAAGGAAAAAACGCAGTGGGATTAGAATTAATAACGATTGATAGCGTGTACTCATTTTTAGGAAACCCTGTATAATCAGAAATTATAAAGGTGCTCAAGGCGATACTCTGCCGTTCAGCCGACCAAGGCTTTCTTTTGCTTTCCTGCATGCACAGGCGTTTCTTTTTATCAATACCCCTTATAATTTGATTGAATCGAGGCGAACTAAACAAGATATTTTTTCACTAACATCGTCAAGTGAAATGACTCTACAGTTAGATTGTTCGTACAGGGCAAGAAGGACTAGCGCGACTACGGTCTTTCGCAGGAAAACTACGTGAAGTAGTAATTCATATGTCCTCTTATCTTGAAACCTGGGCATTTTCTTTGGATGGCAGATATAGTCGTCCTCACCCCACTAGTCGGTCGGTGGTCGAATTTGAATTCGAAATGGAGCAGGCCGGCCGGCAGACCGCCCCTCAGCCAATCGCTTGCACATGAGCGTTCCTCTCATTTTCTTCGTATTTCTTTGCTATCTCTCGTATTGCGGCAATGTTCTTGATTAGATTTTCAGATTTCATCCGTTAACGCTTTGAAACAACCACTTTTTGAGGGAATTTCAGCTCTGTCGCAAAAAAATAGTTTAGAGTACACATTCTAACAAAAAACTTGACACAGTTCATCAAATCACATTTGTGTATATGTCACTTACCGGAAAAGAGATTTATCATCCAAAAATCTCCAATCACATCCTTCTTCCCAGTTTACCTGGAAAAAATGTAAAACAAACGGGCACAACTGCACAAAACAATAGTTAGCGGTACGAAATCTAGAAATCTGATCAAGAACATTGTCGCAATACGAAAGATAGCAAAGAAATACGAAGAAAATAAGAGGAAAGCTCATGTGCAAGCAGTTGGCTGAGGGGAAGTCTGCCGCGCTCTGCCGTGTCCGGCCTGCTTCAGTTCGAATACAAATTCGTCCACCGACCGACTAGTGGGGTGAGAACAACTACACAACGATTTTCTTACGGCATAAGAAAATCTTGTATTTACGTGAAGTATTTGTTGCAAAAATAATGTCCGTTTTGCAAATTTTCACTTTGGAAGGCTATAACTTCGTTCAGCCTCCATATTTTTGAATGAAGTTAAGACCATCAGAAACATCAAACCTTTCTTAACCTAGCGGGCCCCTGCCCACACTGATATCGCAAACAGGAAGAAACCATGCGTCAGAAAGCTGAAAATTTTTCTCTTAAAAACCTCGTCTTCAAGAGCTTACAACTCCCTTCAAGCTTTGTCCCTATGTCTGCTAATTAGCTTATTTTGTAGCCGCAGGCCAATAGTATAGGTCTGCATAGAAAAAACTTTAACGAAGGAATTCTGCGAAAAGAAAAGATAAAAACTCAAAAATGTTCACTCTTTTGAGCATATTTGTTGTAGGCTTGTAAGTGCCTAATTATGAAAATTTGGAATTCTTCGCGCACTGAATAGCTAAGTTTCACTTTAAATAATGTAGTTAAGGTGTGCTAATTTCAAGCTTACAGAAATGGGCGAAGCTTTGGCGATTGCCTTAATTATGAGAAATTTCTGACCCATAGAACGCCATAGAATGCCTGCAGCGAGTGTCTATTTTGACGCGTCAATTTCTCAGTCCACATTTCTCTAAAAATCTACATAAGCACGCAGTAGGTAAACAATCTTCATCCAATACACTTGCTCTGTTTTCAGAAGAATTCGTTTATTTGCTCCTGAATTGTGGTCAAGAAAGTGGAAGCTATGAGATTCTAATTTTGAGTGCGGATGTAAAAAATGGTGGTGATATTCTCACAAGTGAGGATAGCAGCTTAATTTCACCGCCATGAGAAAGTACATGAAGAGAGCTTTCCAATGATATGCAAACGCTGTATCGAAAAAGAAAGTCTGATGGGAAAAAAGTTGTTTGGAATATAGGTCTAGAAACGGACATTACTTTTGCAACAACCTAATATTTTCCAAATTCACCAGTGGTATCTCCTTACATGATTCGAACATACGTCAATTTGCCCTCAAGGTTAACCGAGATAGGTTCCACATTGAGGATTTGAAAGCAAGCCAGTCCCGAATTACCAGTTTAAGAAGAATTGTGGAATTGTGTCGAGGAGATTAATCACATTCGCATCCAACATAAATCTATATATATATAAAACTCAATGTCTGTGAGGATGTTCGTTTAGTTGTTCGTTCGTTATAGAAACGCGCGCCACTGAACCTATCCAGCTGAAACTTCGCACACGTATATTTTCGACCCCGGCGGTGGTTTAGAGCTACTTTCCGCTGCGATTCGCCGGGCCATTCTATCGATTTATTGATTTGTTTACTCAAACCTTATAAAATGAAGGGCCATCATGGCAACCGATCATTTTTACATATAAGCATGTATGCAAGGGCGGTAAAGTCCATTTCAGTCTTAAAGTTGGTAGGGTGCGGCATTTAGTTTGAAAGCGCTTTACGCGCACGTTGGAAGAAATCTAAAGGCGTAAGTTTACAATTTCTGTTGGCTTAACTAACTTGAAGTCTCGGGTGAGACCGGAACCACCAGCTAGTGGGTAATAGAAAGATTGCTAAGAGAACTCAAGCCTTTGTTTCCGAAGTGAAAAGAAGTGAATGCGCCAATTAGGCTTTCATTGAGAATCAAAGCAAATTTTCCTCGTAGATGAAAAGCCTCTGAAAACACTATGCAACGCCGACCAGAGCTGATTTGTGAAGGAGCGGCATACAGCACGATCACTGGTCCCAAAAGTGTTGAGATGGGTGTGTTGTTCAGTCAACATCGTCGATTAAGCGCTTCTACACGATTATGCTACTCACTTTCGCCGATGGCCTTAAAAGACTATTACTTCAGACTTAAGTTTATACTGTAATCAGCAAAAAAATTTTAATTGAAGTAATTTGCTATGAGCCACATGGAAGCTTTTCAAACAGAAGAATTTTCAGTCCTGTGCAGACATTCTGTTAGTCAGGTGTAGCACTACCCTCTTATGGAACTCGAAAACAAAAATCTGAAAATGAGAAAGATTTGAGCAAATAACAGCTCAGTTTTTCAGTGATAAAACTTTTGCAATGCAACATCTCGCTTTTATAAGACAAGAGAAGCAAAATTACAGGATGTTACGAATTCGGTTGGAACTCGGTCCAGGAGGCTTAACTGATATGTTGAACAAAAATGATACTCGTTGCATAACAGCTCGTTCTCTGTGAGTTTAGAGCATTCTCCTTGACAACAAATGGATATGATCATGTCAGCAGATCATACCCCTTGTGTAAAGTTCCGAAAAAAATCTGATTCTCGACCGTTAGATATTGACGGACGTCCGATGCGAAGTTGACGATGATGACTCAGTTTGTCTTCAGCCCATTTTAGCAAATTTAGTGAGTCATCCTCTAGAAGATTTTTGGCCAGAAATGTTGGCTCGACCCGTTTGATTTGTTGTGCATAACTTTACCTTTCTCCACTTTGAAAAGTGAAAACTTCAGATTTTACCAATTTTCAGTGCGAGATTATTCCTGCTTTCACGATAGCAATTTAATCTTTTGCGAACAGTAAGTAATCTAAGACTCAATTGAGCGCCACCTTTATGAGAAAATCATCGTGTTTAGTCTAGGGCCAAAACTGCGAGTCGCCTAGATCGGACCTTCGACCTCTTCTTGATATGACTTATCAGCTCTCGTTTTTCTTGTTGTGCTTTTTGTCTTCGTTTTTTCACGTTTATGCATGATTTTTGGTGATAATTCAATTATTTTAGTTTCCAAAAATTGTATTCCTTCAGAGCTGTTACTGGTTATTTCTTGATAAACGTTGTATCACGACTAGTGATCACTGGCCACTGCAAAACGTGAAGGGAATTGCTTTCTACTCACTCGTCTCACAAATCATTTTCTCCTTGACTGAAATGAATGACCAAGGTGAACCTTCCTTGGTATCAAATCCTTACATAATTCAAAATTTTGTACATTATTCCTCACTGTAATTCCGAAACAGATAAAGAGCGGCAGCGCAGTGGCTCATTATGAGTCACCAGTGCGTCACCTCTAAGGCCCCGGACAGACTTCACGCGATTTGATCGTCGCGATTCAGTCGCTACAAGACAACTGTTATGAGTTCATTGCATGCCGATCAGCTTGCATTTCGGTTGTGATACTTTTCCAGGCCGAAATTTTTGAATGTAAAATGAAAATGAATGGAAATCACGGCGATCAAGTCGCGACGATCAAATCGCGTGAAATCAAATCGTCTGTCCGGGGCCTAAGGCACGCACTGGTTCTACTATCCACATGCCTTCCTCGTAGTCGCTAAATGATGGCTTTGAAACTTACTGAGCGATGCCCTTTATCACGAATGAATCGTAAACAACTACTCATTTTAATAGCTTTTTCGTATAAGATCGGTAACTACATAAGGAAGTTTTCCCCGGAAGAATTGATGCGAGTTTGAACCGGTTATTGGATTTCGTATGGCTTGATAGTCGCCACAAGGACGATGACAACCGTGGGTAACATCTGTAAGCGAAATTTTTTTCGAATTCTCAAGAAAAACCTTGTCAAATAGACTATCTATTGAATTTTTCCTTTTTGGCGCCGATCTCGCTTGAAAGTAGACTTTTTGCTCACTTTTTGGGCTGGTCTTTATGGTTTGCGGATTCACATGTCGGACAAATCCACGACTTCGAAAAAAGTTTAATGACCGACTCACTTTGGCGCGCCAAAAGTCGCATGGACCCGTTTGACGCACAGTTTTCATAGGTTCCATCTAACGGATCTTCTTGTGCTTTTGCACACTTTACCTACCTGCTGATAGGGTGCTAATTCCAAAATTCTAGCTCAATACCTTTGCTGGTACTCGCTCTACGATTTTCGTGACAGACAGAGATTCACACACAAACACAAACGTAAACAACCCTTAGCCCGTTATTATAAGTTATCAGTGCGTCACCTCCGCTTCGCGGAGGTTCGCACTGGCTCCCTATCCGTATGCCTTTCTCATGTTCGCATGAGAATGGCTCTGAAACTCACCACGAAATGCTGAACATCACAAATGGATCGTAAACAACTGTTCATTTATGAAGCATCTCCAGGTAAGATCGGTAATTGAAAAAAAATTTTGTTGCAAGGAAACAAATGCGAATTTGAACGGATTACTGAATTTATTTTATTGATAATCGTCATAAAAATAATAGTCACCTTGGGCTGCATATCAGTGCAAAAATCTTTTCGTTTTTTTAAATAACCTTGCCAAATCGAATATCTACGCGTTCATCAGTTTTTGGCGCTGTTTTCGCAAAAAAGCAAACTTTTTGAGCACTTTTTGGACTAAAATTCATGGCGCGCAGGGTTATATAAATAACATTTCATATAACCACTTCAAAACATGTACAAATAGAAGTATAACAGTCCACATATTAGACAATCTAGAAACAAACAAAGATAAAAACATCCTGTTGAGTAAAGAACTTTTTTGGATCAAATAACTCAACACTGCATACCCTTTTGGGTTCAACGACAATATCAAAGGATACGGAAATATATCCAATACTAATAACCCTCTCTTACAAAAAGAAATACATCCATACTATAGTTTGAAAATAACAAAGGACAGAATACGCAGCCAGTATAGACATAAAAATAAAAACAAAGAAACATTAGATACATTCTTAGAAAAAATCAACAATAAAAATACACAACAAGACTTATTCCGATACATTCATTCATTGAAAAAATGTTTTTTGAAACAGGTAATTACAGCATGTTTTAATCCCACATTTTTGAACAAAATTGAACAAAATATAAAAACAACTATTTTAAGCATACTTTGCAAATTTTTGTTCAATGAAGTCAAAAAAGAAAATCAAAACATTAGTTGTGTCAATGTCAATGTTGAATACATTCACAGCATATTAGACGAAGTCAATCTGAATAAAATCATCAATAACAGTTATATAAAAAACATTCTCAAGAATAACAATAACAATTACAATCCCTGCAGACTTGTATACAAGTACAAAAATCCATTCTCTCAAACAATTTTTAATCATAACTCTATTCTTGCTAAACTTAATTTAGATAGAATATACCAAATTCTAACCCAGGAATGCAGATGCAAAGAGCAAGAAATGAAAAAATATGTTGACAATAACCATGGACACATCGTTACCGGAAATTTGGAAATAATCAAAGACAAACAGTTGAAATCTATAATGAGTAAAGGTACCAAATACAGATTACACAACAACATCAATAAAAAAGAAATGATAGATGGGATTGACTCAACAGTCGAACTCATTATGAATAGTTACATCAAAAAATACAAAATTAAAAGTGAAGAATTCAAAAGTATAGAAACTTTTCTTCTAAAAAAAATTCAAAAACAAATTCAAACCACTTCTTTATAGAAGAAAACTGAATAATAAACAATACCTAAACGAACAAAATTACAATTTGAAAATAAATATTAGGTCGTTCCGAAAGTAATGTCGCTTTTTTCAAATGAACGCCACATTTCATGGAATCAAGATTTTCAAGAAATCTTAGGAGCATTCGATACAGCATTTCATTTTCTTCCTAATGGTTGTGATTTCATTGCATAATTTTCATTGAGCTTTCGAAAAATTAACAAAATTTGTAACTCATGCTTTTTGCCATGGTCAAGTTCGGCAATTTTTAAAAATTTTTGTACCTATTCTCCGAAGAAGTACAAGTAGCAGTTAGATAGAGCAAACCCTATAGGACACAGAGTAATTTTTTTCTTTTCCTTAGCTTGCTTCTTAGATTTTCTGGAATCAGTTTTAAAATGCCATCAAAATCCATATTTGGTCAACTCAAACCTCACAGAACAACAACCGGCAAGCAACTCGGGTGTCGTTCGACGCAGCTTTTTCTCCTCTTTTTACCAGTTGTTTTTGGTTACCGATTCATCAAGTTTTCCGAGATAAAATCATCATAATTCAGGTTTTCCAGGTCGCCCCCGGCTGTACCCGGAATTGAAAGTTGCTAATCTGAAGCGGTAAACGCTCATTTGCTTTGTAAAATTAGTGTAAAACCACAATCCATTTTTGTAAGTTTCAAAATCCGACGATTTCTTGGTGTTTGATGCATTTGTGTCTGAGACGAGCCTGCTAAAATTCGGTGGTTCCATCAAAAAATCTATACGGAAATTATGACGAGCTCTGAAAAATAGAATAAAGTTTTGCTGTTTCCCGTAGGGTTTGCTCTATCCACACATAACTTGGACTCCTTCCGGGGGTTGTTATAAAAATTTGGAAAAATTGCGAAACTTGACCTTCTCAAAAAGCATGGGTCGCAGATTCTTATAATTTTCCCAGAGGTTATTCAATTTTGTGCGGTAGTTATATAATCATTAGAAAGAGAATGAAATGCTGCATCAAATGCTACCAGGATCTCTTACATATCTTTGTTCCACGAAATATGGCGTTCGTTTGAAAAAAGCGACATTACTTTTGGAACGACCTAATATATCAAAAACTTTAAAAAGCATTTCGTAATTTGTCCATTAGATAAAGCAAATAATAATTTGCATAAAGCTATACATCCAAACCATAATGAAAGAATTAGGTATCGCTTATAACAACAAAAAAGTAATATTTGATGCGAACGAAACTTATAACCTGAAAACGTCAATGATATAATAGAAAAACACATAAAATTTTGCGATAGCAACAAATTACCATCACAAAATATAAGTAATATTCCATTAATATACTGTTTACCAAAACTCCATAAAAACCCTATCAAATTTAGATTCATTACTGGAGCTACACATAGTAGCATTAAACCACTAGCTTTAGAATTAAGGTATCTCTTTCAATACATCAAAACACATTTTAAAAACTACGTACAAGCTATAAAAAACAAAAAATATTCTTATAATTATTGGTCTATAGACAATATCGATATCAGTACAAACTATCGAATATCAACATAAAAAACATGCAAATATATTCAGCTGATTTTACAAATATGTTTACAAGTCTACCACATAGCATAATAAAAACAAATCTCAAAGAACTTCTTTCACTATGCTTCAAATATGCAAACAAAAAATACTTAACGTATAATGGTTTTAATAAAATATATTATACCGATACTATAAACACAAAATCAAAAAATAGATACTACACTATTTCTGATTTATTATATTACATAGATTATTCCTTGACAACAGTTTTTGTAGATTTAGTACGTACATCCTAAAAAAAAGTTGGTGTACCACAGGGAGGTAATTTTAGCCCTTTAATGGCAGATCTCACGTTATCTTGGTAGGAATATAAATACTTAATTCAGAAAACCAACTAATCACCCTTATGTATTCCGATATATGGACGATTTAATAATCATACATAACAGCACAGGAACTGAAGTTCATAATACAATCATCAACGTATATAAAAACAAACTAAATTTAGATACTACACACGAGGATAAATTCAACAGTAATTATCTCGACTTAAACATTACAATTGTTAATAACAAGATAGTGACCAAAATGTATAATAAGACAGATAGTTTTCACCAAGTAAAAAATATATACACATAACTTTTAATGTTTCCATCCATATCAAAAAAGCTATAGTTTACACAGAAACTTTAAGAATTGCACGTACTTGCACCTATTTTAATGATTTTGTTGAGAAAGTGTTACAACTGAGAAACATACTTATCTTTAATGGTTACGATGAAAACATAGTCCTTTCAAATATTTTCAAATGTCTACATGAAATTAAGTTCATACTATATAAATATGAATTTCACAATTACAATAAAACCAAAAATTTGTTTCACATTCTGCATCAAAAAATACGTTAGGATCAAAGTAATATCTAATGCCTTGAACCAGTATTTGTTAAAATACATAAATATTTCATCTCACTTTATATTTCTAACCAATAATCGTTCGTTCTTATTACCATAAGTGACTATTACATAAGAAATATGACGAACAGCCGACTTGATCATTGATTCCATTAGAAATGAATCAATATTATGACAAAAAATTTACTTACAAAAATACACAAATATGTCTCACTTAATACTCAAAAGATTTCTATTCACGGCAGCTATCCAGACTATTATATTATTTATCTATACACAATATATGATAGGATCATCAATATGTAAGTTAAATTTGATCGTTTAAGTTTAACATTCAGCAAAAATTTTGATATATAATAGAACATCTTCACGTGCTCTCCTTCCTTACTGAGGAGTTCCGGGGAGAGCCCGGATTTCCTGTACTCCGTCTAAGGGCAGGAACGAAACGGAGTTAAAACTTACATGCGGGGTTTACATATAAAATGGTTTCTAGTATTAAAGTAACACACTAACACACTTTTTGTATAACCTTCTCTATTTTTATCACTATTACTTGTCAGGCAAATCATAACTTTGCAAAAAAGTCGAATTAGCGAACCAGTTTTGCGTGCCAAAAGGCGCGTGGACCCGTTTGACGCGCGAATTTTGAGGGACCCGCTTATCGAACCGGCTTGTCCTTGTGCACAGTGGGCCTACACGCTGGCGCGGTATGTTATGCAGAATTGCAGCTCGATAGCTTAGCTGCAGCTTCCTCTATGAATTTCGTGACAGACAGATTTTCACACAGACACACTCACAAAAAAAAACAGACGGTCTTAGCGCGTTATTATAGTAGGATAGGATAATGATTAGTGGACAGAACACGTTTTTTCAACGATAAACCGTGAAAAGCGTTGACATGTTTTGAACATGTCTCTACATGAACTCCTTGTTATCAAACCATATAAATAGAAAGAATTTGTTCTCGAGTTCTTCATTCAAAACTACTTCATGCTGAGTCTCACAAATACTATTGTTTTGCAACTAATATCTTGATTTAACAGGGCAGTTTTGGGCTTATGAGCAAAAAGTTTGTATTTATTTCTAGTTGTTTTAGCACGTAGTGTCTGAATGGGTACTGGTGGTGCATTACTGGCAACAAGCGATTTGGCATTGGCAACTTCAAGTCATGAGTTTAGATCGCATAAGTGGTAATCAGTATATAAAAGATGCAGCCATCAATATTAGTCAATGACATCGCTAGTTTTGGAGACTGCACGTACCTCTTGGACAAATAAAACAGCCAACAAATGATAGCTGTGTAAGCCGCAGTAATCATCTATATCGTATGAACCAAAAAAGACGAGCGATAGCCAATGTTGGCGATGGAATGCTTATACTCTTCGGAGTGTAACAGCTGTTGTTGCCTACATGCCCAACTCCTCTACCTTCTGGAGCTGCCAGCAGCGCTCGCTGAAACAAACCAGCCTAATACGACAATTCAAAGCCCCAACAACCTCTTTTCCGATTTTTTTGCAGTGTACCTTAATTGTGACTAAGGATGGTTCTTGAATATTACACTAAAACCAATGAATGCTTAAAAACACCTTCAGAGGCAGTGTTTGTCAAACTGAGCCATTCATTAGGCCACCAAACAAGTGAGAATCAATTCGGTCCGTCCCCTGAGGAAAATGGTTCGCAGCGAGCCTTTTGACCCGCGATGACCGACTAGGTCCTTTACTTACGAGTTCGTCTTTTTCGGTGGCAGCCTCCTTTCGACGTGTCCAAACCTATGGTATGTGCTGAGTAGGACACATCCTGTCCAAGCTGCCTCTGCGGGTCTTCAATAATTTTGAAGACCCGCAGAGGCACTTGGACAAGATTGGATTTGGATGTTGAGAATTTTATGCGAATTTGCCCTAACCGAGTGTTAGACAGGATTGGAAATGTTTATAACATACGGTAGTTTCAACACCCAAATTTTGGTGAGACATCGCCTTTACATCAAAAAGAAGGAGTAGCACTCATCTTTATGATGGTGGTCATCCCCTGTACTTCCATTACGAGTCATGCACATGCTTCTGCTCCCAGCATTTTTGACAAAGTTACCTTTGCTGTTGAAGTGACTAATATCCATTTGGAGTTCCTTTACATCTATTGATAAGATAAGAATTTCTGGATAGAATCTTCTCCATAGTGCTGATGAAAGCGCTGCTGACGGCTTTCTTATCCAGATCTTATCAGCATGACATATAGACGGCCAGAAAAAGTAGGATGTGATGATCCCAACGATTGATTATAGAATCTTGTAAAAATTGCTTTTCAATCCGATTTGCTCTTAAACTAGATGTGTTAGTATTTTCAGCACAGTCAAAGCTCAACATCAATATCTATTGCAAATCTGATTGATACACAATCCTTTCTACAGTCTTTCCGTTGTACTAAACATTGCGATATCTAGTCTTGTTTCTATACATTGCACTGCCGTTTCATAATGCTTGGCATGTTTGATGATTAACAGTCAAAATTAGGTTAACAATTACGACCTAAGTTGGACGTTTATGAAGTTGTGACTCTGCAAATCGCTATTTCAGAGTTCTCGAGAAAGGTGGCATTGTGGTGGCACTAATGTCCTCGGTATGTTTTTTGTGCACATATGCCTGTTGTTCATCCATGTTTGACATTGCTTCTAATAGCGCTTGCAAGCATGGCATTCATTTCTTCATTCTGAGTTAGACGCATTCTTATCTTACTCCAATCATATGCCTTTTTGTCATGGCGATGTTCTACTCAATTATTGTGCTGAAGTTCCCAAAAAGCTCAAAGATGAAGATTCTCAGCATTGGTTTCAATGAAACGCTTTCTCACTTGCTGTTCACAACGTGAAGAGCAAGTGTTTCACAACGTGAGAAAGTGGCCGATTTGATATTGGGTCTTACTACATAGAACTCAATGTCTCAGGTGGATGTATTAATGCGAATGCCTATGCATAGCTGGAAAGTTCCAGTCGAGTGTGTTTAGTCTCAGCAACTTATATCGTTGTCCCAACAATGTCCTGAATTGTCGGTACTTGCATATAATTCTGCGACTGAGGAGTCCTTTTAGAGGAATTCTTATGGATTCTTCTCTATTTCTACACACAATTAACATGTTTTCCAAAATATTAGGTTGGCGCAAAAATAGTGTCTGTTTCCAAGGCTGATTTCCGAATAACTGTTTTCCACTCAAACTTTCCTTTTCGATAAAGTTTCGCACATCTTAAGGAAGCTTTCTTCATGCACTCTCTCCCAATGTTGCACTTAGGCTTCTATCCTCAGCACAATTCAGGCCTAGATGAACGAATTCTTTTGAAAACATAGATACTGAACTCAATGCATGCTCAAATATATTTTCCGAATATACAGGGTGTCCGTAAAGTATGTATACACTGTTTGATCGTTAATATCTCTTTTCCCAAGAAGTCTTTTGCCTTGCGTCAAAAACCGTTTTGTAGAGCTGGCTTCAACTTAGATTTACAGTATGAAGCGTCTCTCTCTTCATCACTGTAGGATCACGGTGGTAACTTCAAAGAGGGTTTTGAGCCATGAAAGGCCATATTTTGCCCCAGAAAGGAAACAAAACAACCTGAAAACTTTTACACTAGGCTAATTAGAGTTGCTGATTTTAACTGTAAAGCTCCCAACTTATTATGATGCTTTGAAGAGTTATGCCAGGTAAGGGGTAGCGGCCTTTTTTTCAATGTTCCTAATAAGTGCAGTTACACCGTTTAGAAAGCCTAGCAATCTTGTGAGTAGTTGAGTATTGAACTCAGCGTCCATAAAAATCCTACTGCACAAGTTTTCACACTTTTTTGAAAAATTTTAAAACGGCAGCTTTTTCCAGATTGACACCATATGTTTCAAGTTTCTACCGTAATCCTACAGTAATGAAGAGGGATGGATAATTCGTTCTATATTGCAAATCTAAGTTGAAGCCAGCTCAAAATGGTACCTGAAGCAAGGCATAAGACTTCTTGGGAAAAGAGATATCAACGATCAAACAGTGTATACATACTTTACGGACACCCTGTATTGGGCTGTTCTGGAAGTTCTGTCGCTTCATTTTTGAAAATTTGTAACTTTGGCTAAAGTAACGAATTTGCTTCATTGTAATCTTATTTGAAAGAACGAGAGGATTCTTTCGCTTTGGAATGCTTTCTTTTCGAATATCTAAACACACCGATGCGGAGAAAAATGGAAAAGAAGACATATAATTGATCCTTTTCAGTTAGCGCGCCAAAAATCTGAAACGCTGCAGAATAAATTTGAAATCGTCAGTACATGAGCTCCATGAGACGCTCTTTGCAAGTGTAAAAAGGTTGTGCTGCTTGGACGTGTCTATGAAAAGTTACGAATTTTGAGTTCACTACAGAGAATGCCAAGACTAATTATTAGGTTGAACCGAAAGTTCTGTCGCACCATTTTCAAAAAATCATAACTTCTTTCGGTCACGACGATTTCGCCCAATTCAAATTTTGTCTGAAAGAGTAAAGCATGTAGTTTCCAAAGGCTCCCTGGGAAGCTTCCGACATGCTCAGTTGGCAGAGATAAAAATGAAAGAACGAGATCATCCGAAATTCGGAATTTTTAAGCAAGAATTCTAAAAATTCAGAAACTGTGCGATAAAATACAGAAGAGCCATTGTCATGATTTTTCTTACATTTGAGTACTATCTGAGTCAAGTTTGTGCTGATCGAGGTCTTCTTTCAGATGTTATGAATTTTTGAAAAAAAAAGCCAAAAATTCCATTTCCTAAGAATTCTTAAGAAATGGATTTTTTGGCATTTTTTTTCAAAAATTCATAACTTTTGAAAGAAGACCCCTATCAGCACAAAGTTGACTCAGTTAGTAATCAAATGTAAGAAAAATTAGGATAATGGCTTTTCTGGATTTTATCGCACAGTTTCTGAATTTTAGGAATTCTTGCTTAAAAATACCGAATTTCGGATGATCTCGTTCTTTCATTTTTATCTCTGCCACCTGAGCATGTCGGAAGCTCCTCAGAGAGCTTTTTGAAACTACATGCTTTACGCTTTCAGACAAAATTTGAATTGGGCAAAATCGTCGTGATCGAAAGAAGTTATGATTTTTTGAAAATGGTGCGACAGAACTTTCGGTTCAACCTAATATTTTGCCAATTTTCTCGAAAATCATAGATTGTTACAGACCCGTCAAACAGCGCAAACTTTTCACAATTGCGAAGATTAGGTCAAATAACTTATGTACTAACGATTCAAGATCTTTCTGTTAGATTTTTGGCGATCTAACTTAAAATGAGCAAACCGTCTATAAATCTCTTTTTCCATTTTTATCTTTGCAACCAGAGTGTTGTGTAGTAGAAGCCTCCCAAGACAGTAGTCGAAAGCAAAAGGCATATTTTCAAATGAAATCATAAGGCCGCAAATCCGGTGAAATATCGCAAAGTTACAATGTTTCAAATTTGAAACGACAGAACTTCTGGGACGACCAAATATCTACTGAGAAATAACGCACTAATAGGTACTCGTTGTTGGCAATCTGTGGATCTAAAATTTTTAGAAATAAAATCAAAATTACGAATGAGAGAGTCGTCAGAGTTTTGCTCATTTCTGAAGCCTGAGATTAGGACATATTGCCCACAATTTTTGCAGAAAATTTAAAATTTAACCAGTGCATGCAACATTTTGAATTTTTCATAATTTGGGAAATTCAGGCCTGCTAGAAATAGGCTTTTCGATTTTTATCTTTTCTTTTCGCAGCAGTCCTTTTTATACACACGTAAACCACTGTCTTTCGGCTACAAAGTACACCGATTTCCAGCCATAGGAACAAAACTTGGAGGGAGCTGTAGTCTCTCAAAAACGATGTGAAAAAATTTTTTTTTGATTTTTTTGACGCATGGTTTTTTCCGTTTGCAATATCAGCGTGAGAAGAGCGCTTTAAATTACGAGGCTTTCGATGGTTTTCACTACATTCGTAAATATGAAGCCTGTGTAAAGTTTTAGTCAGAGTGGAACTTTGCACGAACATTATTCTTGCACCAACCTAATACTTAACACAACTAAATTTTTCTAACAAGGAAAGGAGGTCGAAGTGGCATTTCTATATGAAATGTACACTATCTTATAGAGCATGAAACGCTGATTCCAAATCTGTTGAGAGGGGAGTTATGGAAATTTTGGAATCAAAAATTTGAACGCACAATTACAATAAAATTATCCCGTATAGTTTTTGAGTTCAAATGGGGCCATGATTACTGTCAGGCGCTTAATGCACTCAATAAGTCTAATAAAGTAACTTAAAATACAGTCGTTATTCCTTTCAAGCGCCGGAAAGAATTTCGACACCTGTTTTTGCCTCAGTCAAACCCTTGAATGTTTGCCTCACATATTCCCATAAGTCCCCTCCCAGAAGCGCTTTGCAAATACCGAATACAGATTTGGAATTAGCAGTCCATGATCGGTGTGCAGATGGTGTATCCATAAGGAAATTTCAGTTCGACCAAGTATCTTTCCCTTGTAAAGCCCGTATGCACGTATATACATCCCCGCTGGGGGAGGGGAGGGGATCTGAGAGGGGATACGTCATAACTAGCTACTCTAGATATCGTCGTCTCCCCGGTGTACGTTGGGCAGAGCTTTTGCGGACGTTTGGACACGTTGGTAAACTTGTTAACCCTCTACTGCAAAGCACTGTTCTTTATAATCTCTCGCTACCAACTCCGCCACGTATGACAACAGCATATATGCGTGGCAGTTGAGAGAGTACAGAGAACCATGCTTTGCAATAGAGGTTTAACAAGTCACTAACGTGTTCAAATGTCCGCAAATGCTCCGCCCAACGTACACCGGGGAGACGACGATATCTTTCTTCTTCCTTTTCTATCCTGCTTATGAAGGCTTTCATAATCTTAAACCTGTGCATAGTGATTGCCAGGTTACTGCCATATAAGATTTGTTTTCTGCCGTTTTGTGTAATTTCCTGAGGATCCCCGAGGGATTCTCAAGAAATCACCTCTCATTTTCATAGTCATTTATCCTCCTGAAATATCAAAGAAAATGTTGTAAGCTTGTACAAAGGATATACTATGGCACTGCTAAACATGTTTGTAGTGAAATTAAGTGAAATCTTAGTATATCAAATCCCCGATAAACCATTGCTCGCGAGCTAGGAATTATCAAAAAATTCACAATCTTCAGATTCCATTTCTCTTGTCAAAAACATCCCTTGGGGATCCCCAGGGGTCCCAAAGGATCATACAAAATGGCAAAAAACCAATTCCTTATGGCAGTAACCTGGCTTCTATTATGCGCAGGTATAAGCGTATGAGAGTCTTCATAAGCAAGGTAGAGAAGGAAGAAGAAAGATATCTAGAGTAGTGAGATGTGCATCGCCTCTTATTTCCCCTCCCCTCCCCAGTCGGGATGTACGAACATACGGCCTAAGACAATTCTCGTTTCCCCTCTCTAATAGTATTTAACGAGCCACATTGCCGCAAACATCTTCTTATAAAACTTTCCATGATTATAACAAGAGAATGGTCAGAAGTTAGAAAGGCCGAACCAAGCAAGCTGCATACAGTTGGATGCATAGGACGCTGACTGACTCCAAATCTGTCTTTCGTACCTGCGGAACGCTTTTGTAAACGAGACTATGAGCACTTTTGCTGCATGAAAAGTGTGCATAGTATACTTTGGACCGAGTCGAATGATTATTCGATTATTCGAATAAATCATTCGAATGCGAATGATTCGAAAATTCGAATATTCGAAAATCTGAGATTTCGAATAATATTCGACAGTCGAATATTCGAAAATTTTCATTTTCGAATATTATTCGAAAGTCGAATATTCGAAATTCTCAACTTTCGAATATTATTCGATAGTCGAATATTCGATGGTCATTAATTTGATCATTCGATGTCCATGGAATATTCGAATATTTGATGAGCACCGAATATTCGAAAATTCGATAAGAATTGACTATTCGAAAATTCAAAGCATCGAATATTCGGAAATTCGATATCCACAACATATACGGGGTGTCCCAAGGGTAGGTATAAACTGTTTAATCGCTGATACCTCTCAGGAAGTCTTTTGCCAACCTTTGAGTAACATCCTGTAGGGATGGCTTCAGCTTACAAATACAGCAGAAAGCAAATCACCTATGTTTTTCTTGTTGTGTTATCACGGTATGAACTTAGCATATAGAGCAACTGCGAAATGAGACATCCAATAGAGTTTCCCCAACAAAAAAGAGATTTCAAATTTATGTAGCAGGATTTTACGTATGTTTAACTACGCACGGGCTTTTAAGCCTTTTAAATTTGCGTTTTCTTTTTTGAAAAGCGTTGGAAAACATCTGTTATGGTGTACCTGGCATAAATTGCAAAGCGTTACGGTTGACTGCGAATTCTTTATATAGTGAGTGTTATACTTGGGTAATTCGAGAATTTTTCATCGAATGAATGAATATCGAATAAATTCGAAAAGGAAAAATTTCGAATAAACGAATATCAAATAAATTCGGAAAATCAAAAATATCGAATGAATGAATTTCGAATAAATTCGGAAAATCGAAAATATCGAATGAATGAATATCGAATATATTCGAACATTGGAAGTCGAATTTCGAATAAATATTCGAATGATTTATTGAATAACTAAAGCAATCACAAAACTTGTTGACATATCTGGCTATAGCCGATCCAATCATAATCAGCCCCCCAGTATCCCCTATACCAACTCCTAGCTCAAAATTTTCCAAAAATTGCTGAAATCAAACAAATAGATTTCTGTTTTAATCAGCACCCTCACTTACCCCTTTGTACCAACTCCCAACCTCGTAGCTCAAGATTTTCGAAAAATCGATAAAATCGATAAAGTAAATTTTTATCTTTAATCAGCACCCTCACTTACTCCCTTGTACCAATTCCCAACCTCGTAGCTCAAGATTTTCCAAAAATCGATAAAATCGATAAAGGTAAATTTTTATCCATAATCAGCACCCTCACTTACCCACTTGTACCAACTTCCAGCCTCGCAGGTACCAACTTCCAGCCTCGCAGCTAAGACATCTCCAAAAATCGATGAAATCGATAAAGTAAATTTTTATCCATATCAGCACCCTCACTTACCCCCTTGTACCAACTCCCAGCCCCACAACAACGGTGGCCCATATGTGCCACTTAAATGCCACAAATGCTACGATACATTGCCTGTTCATCGGGGACTTTCGTCTTGTGTGTTATAAGCTAGTCGTGAACGAAGGCATGCGGTTTCCTCCGCGAAGCGAGCACGAATGCCCCTATAACCCCTGGCATACTGCAGGCATTTCAGTGGCGACGTGGTATGGCAATACTGAAATTGTCCAAAACCTATTCTGAAAGTACAGAATGCAGGGCATTTTATCTTTTTAGTAAGTTGTACACGCACATTTTGGTAAGCTGGCGTTACATTTGAAGACATCTCGTAACTGGCAAATCGCGTACGGCGATCTAAACCGTCTAATCCTGCACTACAACTGCGATGTCCTTTACTCAATATACACCAATTCGCAAAAAACTCCTAGCTAACGAATAGGCAGTTTTGCAATACTTTATGCGATCAAGAGTGCTCACTAGTGTGGGCTTTGCGTACCGCAAGCATGAGCAATGCAAAAAAAGAAGAACAGCCATTTCAATTCAGTATGAACTCAGAACATGAGCTTGAATTGATTCTTCTTTGCTGATTTGGTGCCATTAGCAGTGCGAACAATCTCATTGATCGAAAAAACATCAATTAAAATCCACATATGATTTTTTTTACTGTCGCAAGCAGTCGGAAGAATGCGACTCTCCATACAGATTAAAGGTATACCGGTTGCAAAAGATGCATTACCGAGTTTTGCGAAAAAAAAGCGCCGACGAAGTGAGCTTGATACTCAGCAGTTAACTCTGCAACAAAGTCGAATAATCTGAATACGGAGTACATTCGAATACGAATTCGAATAAACATTCGAATAAAACATTCGAATAAAATCTATTCGAAACCTCGTTTTTTGATTATTCGAGTTTTCAAATTTTATTCGAAACCCTGTTTTTGATTATTCGAGTTTCAAATTTTATTCGAAACCTCGTTTTCTCAATTATTCGAGTTTCGAATATTATTCGAAAATGGAAGAACTCCGAATATCGAATTTTGAATACGAATATATTCGAATGTTTTATTCGAATGATCGAATTTCTATTCGATTCGGACCCAAGTATAGTGAGTGTTTTTAGAAGCCTAGTGTAAGATCGGCCTTTTTGTTTCTCATTCTTGGACAAACGGCTCTTGATATCTCAAAACCCTCCTCAGTTTTTCTCCGGTAATTTGCAACAGTGAAAAGCGATCGATACATCGCTTCATACTGTAAGTCTAGGTTGATGTCAGCCCACAGATTCACATACTGTTGGGACCCCTGTATGTCAGTCCACAACTCTCAATGAGGATAAATAATCTTCTTTGATTTTTGAAATTCCTTTACAACCGTCACATATGCTTTTAGGTTCCTTAAAGGCAGCGTCGCAAAAGATGGGTCCGGGATTTGTGGCGATGTTAAATTGGACCCCCTACATAAGCAGTGACGAAGTTCGGAGCGAAAAAGAGGGTCTGGTAAGCTCGAAAATTGTTCCCAAAGTGGCCCATCTTACGGCAGACCCGAATGCCGCCCGTACAGCAAATTCGAACTGCAAGGCCAGAGAATGCATAGCGCAAACAGTAATGAGTGCAGGGTCCCGCAACGACTCTGCGTCTCTACCCTGCATGCATCTCGTACTCACGACCCTACCGTAAGATCCGGGCCACTTACGGGGCAAATTTTAGGCCTGGTAGCCCCCTTTTTCGCTCCGAACATCAGTCATCGCTTGGGTGGGGGGACTACTTTAACATCGCCACAATCCGGCACCCATTTTCTTGCCGGGGCTGCGACTGAACCCTTTTTTTGTTGTAAATTGAAACATAAAAAATGTTTATACCTGGAAAAAATCATTCTGAGATGTTTTGGTCTCTCACAGGTAGTCTCACTGACATAATTTATTCGCATAGTATTCGAAAATCGAATGAGATTCGAAAATCGAATATTACTCGAGAACCGAATAATATTCGAAATTCGAATATCGAATGATATTCGATATTCGAATATCATTCGATTCGAAAAATTCCATTTTCGAATAATATTCGATAGTCGAATATTCGAAAATTTCGATTTTCGAATAAAATTCGATAGTCGAAAATTCGAAGTTTTCAATTTTCGAATAATATTCGATAGTCGAATATTCGAGAATTTTGATTTCCGAATATTATTCGATATTTGAATATTCGAAAAAAATTTCGAATTTCCCAAAGTATAGTGCATAGGAATTGCGGAATTATTTTCTTTTTATTATTGTCTTTGTGACTGTCTTGTTATTGTTCTTTTTAATTTACTCCGTAAAAACATTGGCACGGAATTACTTCACATAAGTTTTTTTTTAGCTTTTCATACATGGTTGCCCCTATTGCGCACCTATACACCAAGTTTGGTGTCATATCATTGCGTTGCGATTCTAAACAAGCTTATGTTTGTTTAGGATACCGCTGTGTTGAAGCGTGTGTCTGCATGCCGGTGGTATGGCCGTGCTTGCGGATCTTCTCCACCCCGATTCTGCAAAGGCGATATCCCTTTCGCTTGTTACCCACAAAACAATCCAGCTCGCCATTTAAACCAAATGGTTGAGCGCTGATTGGTATTTGTTCATCCACTTGAAGCTTTGAACCACTGATTAATCCTCCCGATTAAGTTGCGATTACTTCTCCATCATTCAAAGTTTTGGTGACAGCGCCGTCGTGACTATTCATCCCCTGCGTTTTTTTGATGTGTCAGTCCATAATTTCTTGCGTCGTTTGAACCTATGCACGATAAAGCTTATCTTTCTAATTCCAGGCGCTGTTTTTTTTTCGGAACTATTATTATGATCGCTCGAATTACCGTCAAAGTTTCGAAAATTTCTCTTCCCTTGTTCGAATTCAAACTTTCAAAATTTGCTTTGACTTCCAATAGAGATTTTCAAGACATACAATATGCAAACTTCTGCAACGCGAACTTCCATGAATATCTAGTTTGTTTGGAGGGATTATCAGCGAAGCTTGTTGGCATTGGCATTAATGAATTTTCGATAATTTGAACTAATTGTTTGACATCGGATACGGATATGATTGAGCGTTTATTGGTTCAGTTTATCAGAAGTGCTTTTGGGTACAACCATGCGCTCTTGTAAAATTATAAATACATAATACAAAGTAGAAATAAGTGCTGAGAGGTCATACTTCAGAAAAGATGTTATAATCATGCGAAGTCTCGAAAATCGAATGCGTGCCGACACGTAGAAAATATTATCAAAAACTCTTCAAAGCCAATGAAAACTGCAGGAGAAGCATGATAAGCTTAAAAAAGGACGAAAATGGTCTCCCTGATTGCTGTGAAATAAAACCGGTTAGTTTCCAAGTTCCGTCTGTTTTGAACCTGGGCATTCTTCGTATGTATTGTGTGTTCTTCTTGTGCCGTACAGGTTGGTAGGTGGTCCTTTATTAGTCAGTTTCAACGGCCTTACGTTTCAACGCTTTCGTCTTCGTCAGAGGCCAGGGAACCACCGCTTCGTCATCAGATGTCCGTACCGGAAAGAGACGGTCGCGACGGACGAATTCGTCCGTCGCGACCGTCTCTTTCCGGTACGGACATCTGATGACGAAGCGGTGGTTCCCTGGCCTCTGACGAAGACGAAAGCGTTGAAACGTAAGGCCGTTGAAACTGACTAATAAAGGACCACCTACCAACCTGTACGGCACAAGAAGAACACACAATATATAAAACCGGTTAATTTATCAGTTCTAAATGTAAAAACAAGGAGGTACCTCCATGAAATGACCACAAGAGGAAGAAATGGTTGAAGGGTAGAAAGTGGAAAAAGGGAGAAATGCTGCGTCAGATATATCTAGGTGTCTCGTCTGTAACTTCTAAGTGATTTGCTGTGCAAGAAAAGAACGGCACAAAAGTTTTTATCTATCGGATTTAGACTGTGTTTGATTTTAATCAATCATTAACGAGAATCTGTTTCAAATCACTTTGAACTTTCGTACACAAGACCCGTATGCACGGCCATCCCTGCGGAGAGGAAAGCGGAGTTCCCCATTAGAATGGGCTGCGGGCGAACGCCGCTACGGCTTATCCGGCAATGGTGATGTAGTTCACCATGCCGCAGTGATGTTCATGCGTAGTGCCTAACAAGGGAATGGTCAGAAGTCGAAATGGCCAAACCAAACAAGCTGTATACCATTCGATGCAGTATAAAACGCTGACTTTGAATCTGTCTTTCTTATCTGCTTCCCGCTTCTGTGG
The DNA here is from genome assembly GCA_958299035.1 of Cylicocyclus nassatus. NCBI lineage: Eukaryota > Metazoa > Nematoda > Chromadorea > Rhabditida > Strongylidae > Cylicocyclus > Cylicocyclus nassatus. Next base: position 85,601,235 of record CATQJL010000316.1, on the reverse strand, counting down.
ACGAAGCTACAAGCGCTTTCATTGTGAAAAAATCACACATAAAAACAGCGAAATTGAGCACACTGTTGCACTTTTAGCTCAGCTTCTTTCTTTAAAAATTTGAAATAGGCTAGCTGCACGTTTCGGCCCACCATTAAGGTGAACGTGGCTCTGCACGGCTAGATTTTAAATTTCACGCGTAATTTCTTAGCAAACTAATGGTCTTTAATGGCTTGTAGCTTCGTCCACAGAAGCGGGAAGCAGATGAGAAATAAAGATTCGAAGTCAGCGTTTTATACTGCATCGAATGGTATACAGCTTGTTTGGTTCGGCCACTTCGACTTCTGACCATTCCCTTGTAAGTTGTATAGAGTGTACAGCCTTTGGAAACGAAAAGGGGAGTGGGGAAGGTAAAGTGTGAGAAGGTTAAGATCGAAAAGGCAAAATCTTATTCTTTGAGTTGAAGGGTTCGAGGTATAATCAGAACGATAAACTTCTAATACCAACGATAACGATAGATCCACGCGGGCTGACTCGTGTCGACGCGTACCTTAACTCAAAGTTGGGTAATTAAACCGTTTACTAAAGGTAAACAAACAATAAACAAATAACGCAACATGTCTTTAAAACTGCATAACAATAGATTGTGAAATGCTGAAATGGTAAGGACACGGAATAATGATCATATGTATGCGACCAAAATGATTTAGTGATATTTGTCATTTTCTTCATAATACTTGGTTTTAGATTAATTTAGATTTTCTGGTTTTTCTTGCAAAATCCATAGAACTTAAATGCAAAACTGCATAGAGAACTAAATGCAAAACAGAGAGATGAGAATCATGTGTTAAGCTACAACATTGAGAGAATAGTTCTCATAATCAAGAAGATCAAGCAAAGCGATAAAGCAAGTGATAGACCAAGTGCGCGGAGCGCATCCGAATGAACACCAAATGAAGCTTCTCATGGTCGGAGTCGTCGTTGCTATCTGGCGCAGCTGCCGCCCTGAGTCACTCGGTCGCGCTGTTTTTAATAGCCTGAAGTAAAGTTTGCAAGTATGAGAGTACGGTATCTTGCAAACCTTGAATATTTACCTGTTTTTCTCTTGTTGTCGCTTGGCGATCTTTTATAAACTATGCAATTTGTCCTTCCCGCTTTCTAGCGCTGGATGTGTAGGCGATTTACTGCATGCAAAGGCAGGGAGTCACTGCAGACGCTGTCGATGTCTAGCTGGTTGAACGTTCCTTCAATCTTAGCATCCACTGTCTCTTCCATGCAAGAACTATCTTAGTCGAACACAACAGCGTTTAGTCTGTGAGTGCGATGAATTGCCTATACATATCGTTAAAGGATTCCGTCGCATAAAGTGACAGTCTGTTCTGCTCATTCTGATAAGCAAGGCCCAATTGAAGATTATTTAGATCGCAATTATGCACATTGCAAGCAGATGTAGCTTGTCACATGAATAGCAACACAAGCGGGATCAGTTAAGGTCAAAGCTTTACATACAGGACATAGGTGCAGTGGACTAACACGAAAAGTAGCTTGAGTTGACCTACCGAGAAACGTTCTTAAGTTATAACAGTACATTCCAAACCAAACGGTTTTGTCTTTGGCGACTTAATCTCCAAACAAGATTGAAGAAAATATGATTTTGTCCTTGAGAGACAGCTCAGAATAGATTACATTTTAGGAACCACATACAAGCACTCATATAGCGTCTTGGTTTTGGAAGTGTGTTGTTGTCTATGCGATAGCGTTTCAAGGGGCTGTGCTTTTGTTTTACTTTGATGGAGATCCCTTCAAAGTGAAAACTGCACCGAAGAAGTTTGTTGGATTTTACTTGAATGGCGGTCGCCTTGGTAATCAGGTACGTTTGGTTCCAAATCTGCTTTTTGATAAGACTGCTTGTATGAAAATTCTTCTGGAAATGACAAAATTCCTGAATGTCTGTCATGTTATGACGTTTACGACATCTATCACGCATTTGTTTCATAAACACCATGGGAACTTTGAACGCTTATCTGGAAGTAAAAAATGTCGTTTAACTTATTCCCTCTTTCGCAGTAACAAAAATGGAGTTGCGCTTTGCCAAGAAAGGTTTCCGAAAAAGAAGTTTCTGTATTATGGTTTTCAACTATTCTTGCTTTTGTTTTTTTCATGAGAAAGAAGTTTGTAGCTGTTGCATCAACCCCGCTTGTAGGAAGTTACACAGGAAAGAGATCAGGTGAATTGTAAAAAGTTAGAGAGATGAGAAAGATGTCATTAGAATGTTTCTCACAAAGCAAGAATCATTCGCCCAGCCGCAGTTTGGGCATCGAAAAGTTTAACAATTTTATAGCACCAATTCCAAAATTTTTGCATAGAATAGAGGGGGGAGGGGGAGAAAGGGGCATAAACCAAGCTCTTTGAGAGTAAGCTCTCCAGCATTATTGGGCTTGTTACAGAAAAAAAACATCCATACCTCCGCACTTCACATTTTTTATGACTTGAGGGGAGAAACTAAATGCACAATCTATGATCCGTGTAGAATCATTTAGATGCTCCCCATGCTGGGGAGAGTTATCCGTTTGTTTCATGCTTATGCTCGCGAGATTGCTGTGTTGAGAGCCAGGAGAGCCGTTCTATAATAATGAGAACCTTTCACAAATTCAAAGTGTTTGTGGAAGAAATCGAGGAGGAGCCCTTGATCTTTATTCATATTAAAAAGAGTAGATTTTTTATTATCCAGATGTTCCACATGATCACTGGGTATGGAATTGCTAGAACAATGAACCGGGTCCACTATTTGCCATTCGGAGGCTTACGAGCACATGTAGAAAAATATTTGGCTTACCTAGAAAGAGTTTTCCCCCGCTTAAAGCAAACATATGTTCTTGCAAAGGTAAGCTCAGCCGTTTTTCATCTTCTTAGTGCAGAGTATCAGGACTCTATACCTTCTAAGTACTTGTAATGATTTAATCCAGTTTGAGTGAATCTTGATTGTCAGAATGGAACAATAGAGAGGAGAGTGCCTTTTGCCAAATCTTGTTGTACTTATTACGATCCAAAGAGGTTTGAATGGTGTAACATGGCATGATAGTTGCAAGGTACGCTAAAATTTAGGCTGAGCAACCTCACTATCAATTTCTGTTGTTGAAGTTCCGTTTTGGGCAAAATCCTAGATATTTCGAAGACTATATTGCTGATGTGCGTAGTATCCTAAAATTTTCAGAAGAAGTAAAACAAAATGGAAGTCAATTACTTTTCTCCTTGAAAAAGTATGAATTTCGCGATTGTTTCTATCTCGTCAAAACATTGATATAGCTATTCTGAGTCTATGTGCATTCACGTGCGTATGGGTGATTTCGTTATTAGGCGTATCTCAACTGATATGAACACGACTGTGGAGGCTGCCAATAAGATCGCTAAGAAAATGGTATGTTTTATATCGTAATAGCAGACTTCTTATCTTCAGATAATTGCAGAACATATTGCACTTTATGATTTTCGGAGACGATAAAAAATTCATGACCAACATGTCACGAAATATTGTGAACTCCGGTGGATGGAAAGATGATTTACGTTGATCAACCAACAAACACCGTATGCTTTGATACAGTGGCTACATTTTAGGCAGTGGCTATCTCAAAATATAAGGACTACCTGGATTTATTTTTGGCATCTCAACTGTGTAGCTCATTCTTAATTACTGCGGCCAGCTCGACTTTTGGCTGGTGGCTTGCCTTCTTTGTGCAAAACCAAAATGCAGTCTACTACTTGAACGATACCAGAAGGCACGCAGACAAAGTGCCCAGCAGGGAACTCTTTTTGTAAGTTAACTTAGCTATAAAGTTGGTTTTTGCATGTCGCTTTAGCATGGAGGAAAGTGGCATTCGCAGAATGGCTATACAAAAACAGTACGCGTATTTTTACTAGCTCTATTCAGGATCGAACAAGAGGTGTGGTACACAAGCGCTGGATACCCCCCTCCCCCCGCCAACATAGGCATGACATAAGGCTCTACCAGCATTATTGGGCACATATTCGGAATTATCATGTTCTGAGGGTTCACAATAGTGGACCACCTAAGTGAAGTGATCATCTTCAACCATGATTAATTATGTTTCAAAAGTGAATTAGCTAATCTTTTTATACTTGATGCAAAACAATACTCCATATTTACCCGTACGATGTATCCTGTAACAAATATTAGGTCGGTGCAAAAGTTCTGTCAGTTTTTTCAGTTCGGCGGCAAACACGTTAGAATGAAGATAAACTTATACTTCGAAATGCAACCGATGCAGATCTTCCTCTTTCCAGATGCTAAAATCTCGTTGTGTTTCGTTGCGAGAATGACGAGATATTTGCTGAAAATTACAACCACTCGTTTTTACCATGTCCAAATTTCACTAATTTTCAAAATTTTTGCATGAGAGTTTTGGAGGAGCCTTAATAATTATATGATGGGAGATACCTTTTGCCAACTTATGCAATTTTTGTCCTTTCTTTCAACTGCTTTTTCAGATTTTTGCTAAGTATTTTATTATAAGACTATGAAGATTTTGAAACATAAGTTACTTCAGTACGCGCTCCTGAAATTGAGAAATACTGCGATTTTCCCCAGAAAGCTTGCCTACCTCGGCAAAAAGAGAAAAGTGTCAACAGGAGGAGAAAAAGTTGCATCGAATAATGGCTGAACTGTTTAATATTTATGTTCTACGAGGTTAAAATAGGCTGAATGTAAAATTTGGTCACTTCAACAAATAAGTCGTAAAAATTCTGAAAGACAAGCCGTAGAGCTACAAAAAACTGCTTCTGTTGGTAAAAGGTTTGCCCTATCCGGTGGTTATTAGAGCTTCTCCAAAAGTCTCATACCAAAATTTTGAAAATTAGTGAAGGTTGGACATGGTGAAAACGAATGGTTGCAATTTCCAGCTAATATCTCATCACTCTCTCAACTAAACACAATGAGATTTCGACAGCTGGAAAGAGGAAGAAATTCTGCATCGAGTATATTTTGAAGTATTAATTTATCTTTATTCTAACGTGTTTGCCGATGGATTGAAAAAACTGACAAAACTTTTGCACCGACCTAATGAATATCCAACTATGGAATTAGAAGCAGGCCAAAATCTCGTTTATCCCATTTTTCGCTTCCACTGGCTGCGCTTTCACCAGCTTTTACTCAGAACGAAGAAAAGTCCAAATTACTTTTATGAAAACTACAAGACTTGGGCTACAAACTAAGCATTTTGTTACGAACTATGCATTTTGTTCGATAAAATTCTTTTCGGGGGCAAGTTAATGGGGTGCGGCAACCCCTAAAAAGTATGGCCGCACACCTTTTTAGTTGTGCCACATCCCATTAATTACCTATATAGCATTCAAATTCCTGTCTTTTTCATATATCTACTGCTAAATGCTCTCTCCACATAGCAGGGATTTCATTCAAAATTGTTTCTCCTAGGGAATTGAAAGGCAGCAAGAGCAAGTATATTCGAAAATCTGTCTCTCTAACTTTCACAAAAGTGATCTGAGCGTGATTGGTCTTCTCTAATCTGAGGAGTCGAAACCGAAAAATGAGACAAACGAGATTTTGGCTTGCTGATAATTCCAGTTTGGAGGTTAGTTGAAGTAGGATTCTTGTTGCGACCAAAGAAGTAGTGGTAGTTTGTAATGAGTAGTTTAAAGTAAAAGTAGTTTACCCACTTTTGAAACAAAGTTAGCATGTCGAAAATTACTACCTCACTTGAGTGCGCCAGTAATTGAAAACCTCAAAATTTGCTGAAACTAGGCCCACAGGGATTATTTGACATGCTAGTCACAAAAATGATGCTCTTATGCTTTTAAAATTCTTTTATATGCTTACTGTGCGTGCACGACCACGGCCAAAGCATCAGTGCGTATCTTGCACAATGGGCCTATCAGACATTGTTGACTGACATCATATCGCTAACATACTATCACCTCGTTAACGACCCCCTCCCTCTTCCTGACAACTCTACGACCCACAGGCCGTATTCATCAACGAAACCCGTGGGTTCCGGAACCCACTGGGTTAGTGCTTTTGATAGATATCGATTCTACACCAGAGAAGAATCGATATTCATCAAAAGCACTAACCCAGTGGGTTCCGAAACCCACGGGTTTCGTTGATGAATACGGTCACAGGTGTGGCGTGTCACACCCCTAACCCTGGCTATATTCCTTTTTTTGAATCACTTGATACAAGATTGATTTCCTACTTTCAAAGTTTCAAACAGCTTTGACCGATTATTAGAGTCTTTTCGGAGAGTTGGTCCGCAAAAAAGTAGCAGATCTAAAATCAACAGAGCTCATTAATATATTTTACAATTCACCGAAACAATTGGTATCTTTTGCTTGTAAGATATGGATTTCAGCGGTTTAAATAGTTTGGGCAAAAGTTCGTTCTCACCATTTTTAAAAATCATAACTTCTCGAGTCCTTGACAGATTTGCACAGTCTCAATTTTGCTTAGAGGAAGCAATGGTCCTTGTTCTAATGTGAGCTTTTAAGAGAAAAACTGAAAACAAAATAGCTTCGGGTTTGACCATTAGCTCGTCAAACTTCCATAACCTAGGTAAAATTCGTAGCAAGCATTGATAAGTTTAATGATCCACCCTTTCCAACTGTAGAAATTCTGTGTTAAGTGAGCATCGCATCTTTGTGAAGACTTACCCTTTTCGGATAAGCAATACGAAGCAGCACATTTGCATTTCCTGCAATTTTCTCTCGAAATTCATAACTCTATAAATGCTCATTTGGTAGAAACATTGCAAAGAAATTTGAGATTATGAGAGATATATCTCTGCTTGCTCCGAATGCTATCGCAGGTTTTAGAATTTTGGCGACCTGACCCGAGGTCGAACGTGAAATGATTTTATTCTCTTGCATCTCTGTGAGAGTTCACACTCGTCAGATGGCAGCAAAACCAGATTTACAACAAGAATGGTTTTTCTATCTAGCAAATTTCAGTTTTTGCAATTCGTGGGAAGAGCAAGACGGATTTCTTGAAATGGTGCAAATAAACTTTTGCACCAACCTAATACATGGTACATTATTTATCAAGGGAAGCTTGGTCGCAGCAACCTTTTTAAATGAGATGTATACCTTGTTGAAGTGCATAAAACGCTGATTCCAAACCTGCCCTTCTTATCTGCAGAACGTTTATGGAAGAGGGTTACGAGCGTTTTTTGAAGCCAAAATGAATGTGCATTTTGGATAAAATGAGTTGCTAGAATCTTACTAGCCCTCAAATAATGCAACTAAGTGTGAAGTATTTTTTATTTTAGAGTATTTTTGGAATGAAGTCCTTTGATGACTATCACTGCTCCATCGAAGAGCTAAAAGCATTACGGCTATTTTTTTCCTACTTGCACATTCAATATTTTGCTGCAATAAGTGCTCATAATTCATCCATAAACGTTCTGCAGTTAAGGAAGGCAGATTTGGATTAGGTTTTCATGTCGTTCAATTTGGTCTATATCCCTCTAAAAAGGCCACTTCGACTAAATATGCACCTTGTAAGATGTATCAATTCAACATGTGTGCGACGGCGAGTAAAAGACATACTCACTGGAGTAAATCCAGTTCAGCGCCTCACAAATTTCCAAGATACGCAATCAATAAACACATTCTAGGCATTTGACTGGTTATCGCTTGAAGGCAACTGATGTGGTTTCGGCGAAGGGTCACAATAAAAACCTATTCACTCCAGAAGTGTTTCTAGAACTACCCAAATTTTCAGTGAAATTAATGCTTTCCATAAAAGGAGATCCTATTAAAGGTAAAACAGGCCAACAAGACTTCTGCACTTTGTAATTGCATCAGCATACATCAGCTGGCGTTAAAGGCTTTGCTGGGGCAAGACTTCATGCATTTGTGATTATGTACGACTATAACTATAACTATACACGTTATCCAATAATATTATATACACGTCTATGCGCATAGGAGCTGCACACGGTAATTCCGTATAGAACTGGCAAAATGCCAGGTCGCGGAGTTTCAGCGATTTGATGGATTCGCTAAAGGCGTGCCTTTGATCTTACTCGAGGAGCACAATGCGGCACATTAACATGGAGCTTTCCGGCCATAGCTGTGAAAGGCTCCTTCACATGGCGGAGCTAATGCCGCCGTCGGCGCCGAGCTAGTGTCGTGCTAGGCCTGCGGGCCTCGTTCTCAGCCAGGTATCGTGAAATTCCTGTCAAAAGTTCCGGTAGAGCTGTCCCGGCACAGCACCAGCATGGCGCCAGCACTGCGGCACTCTGGATAAAGCTTAAGTGTTGCGACTTTAGAAAAAATGTCATTCTTAGGTTTTGTTTATTCTGATTCTTTGTTTGCTTTACTAATTCTGTTACAGAAAACAATGGCAGTTATACACCGAATGAAAGCAACAGCCATTTCGCTGCGATGTGTCATCACGTGACAGTTCTTGCTACAGTTAGCAGCTATGTGATCATAGAAAACACATTGTTATGATGTACACAATGCATAACCAATGCTCTCAAAGTTGAATCTAATCGTCGCCATTGTGAGTTTTGAGCATTCAGTCAATAATTCTTCATACGCTTTCTCTAGCTTTGTTTCTTTTATAACGTTTATCAAAATAATTACAACTTGGTGAACATGTGCAGAAACATCGCTTGCTTGAAATATATCGTTGTTATGGTAAAGGTATGCAAATTTGAATCAATAGCTTCTGTTATAATTTCTACCTCTACGATTTCTTACACTTTCAAAAAATTGTCATGGATGAAGCCATGCCCTCTCTCAAAACTCGGGGTTATGGGTCCGCAAAAACTTTGGAATATATGAGAATTTTTCGGAGCGTGTGGCTTGGTCATATTGATGTAGTTTTGCGGAAATTACCGGTAGAAACTTTGAGTTTACCAAGCAAAATGTTGTCAAGCAAGATCCACTTCTACCTAAATATACATCATTTTGTGGAACTCGCCGTAGGGATCAAAAACTTGGCTCTGTGTGCACTCAAGATGAAGATGTGAGCATCGTGAAGCAATGTTGGCAGAGATCCCAACGAAGTAAAAAAATTGCAAAAATTCGCGTGGCAATCTTTTACCTTGCCGTCCAGGATTAGTAGAACCACGAGATAAGGCTCATGCGCAGGACAGTAAGCTACCATGAGCATCTGTCGGGCTTTCATTCCGGCTACTTTACGCGTGCGCATCAAAGTTGTTTTTAGCAAGGAATTGATGTGAAAACAATCCCGTTATCTTCTTCTGCTTACCTAGGCTTAAATACAGGGTGTCCCAAAAGTAAGTACACACTTTTCAATCGTTAATGTATCTCTTCCCATTGTGTCCTTTTCCACCATTCAAGCACCATTCTATAAAGGAGGCCACAGCTTGGATATACAGTATCGAGCGAATCATCGGTCGCTCTCCATTACTGTAAAATTACTGTAGGAACTTCGACAAGTATTTTAGACCACTGGAAGCCATATTTTGCTTCGGAACAAAACCAAACAAGCCCCAAACTCTTATGCTATGATAATGGAAGCCCATGATTTCGAATATGGACTTCTATTAAGTTGTCGGATAATTTCTGTTACACTTTTTTCTAAAATATCTAGGAAATTCCAGAAGCATTCTGAAAACCCCAAATCTGCAACACGCTTAGGACATAGCAGGCTCTACCCACCAGCATGATTGATGCCGCAAGTGACTAATGACCAACAAGTTTACGGCAGTTTTGTAAAAGAAGTCAAATTTTTCAGTTTTTGTCTAATCTTTTTCTCTGCGCCTGCTTGCGCTTTTCCTCTCCAGAATTTTTTTAGGATACATTTTGGCACTGGCTCTTACATGGAGGCATTTCGGTGCTTTAAGCGTTTCAAAAACGAAGGGTGAATAAAACATCAAAAAAATTCAAAAACTTCCCTAAATTCTTCTTTTTATGTGCATCGTATAGAAACGAATACAGAAAACATAAAATTGATTTTTTGAAATTTGCTGAAGATGTTTTCTTCGTAAAAATTTCGATGATTGCAAAGATGGCGCACATTGATTTGAACCGCTCAGAAAAACGTGTGCAGACATGTCTGCGTTATCCCCCCTTATAAGCTAAACGCTACAAACTATGTCCTACCTGATTACCACATTGTCCGGTCTATCGCTCATCACTTGAGAGAACGCCAGCTCATTTACAAAAGTGGGAAGAAACGGAATTTCAGCCACAAAGTAAGTGTTTTACGCATGGATCGCGGATGCGACGGTACCGTTGAATAGGCTTTTTGACCCTGCGCATACACCGTGAACATGAGATGTTTCCAAAGCTTCTGAGATTTTTAAGAATTAAAATAAAAAGTGTAACAGAAATTATCCGACAACCTAATACTTTACTTTGATGCTTCTTTCCAAAGTTATCCAGGTAAACCATAATGACCAAATTCCCAGTATTTGTCAGAAATGTGATTACACCGTCAAAAAAAGTGAAAACACTCGTAAAAAGTTGTGTAGTGGATCAGAGTGCGCAAAAACCCTAGTACACAATTTTTCAGATTTTTTGAATTTTTGTCAAATGGCATATTTCACCATGGTTCCATATGCTGGAAGTTCTTACCATAATCCTACAGTAAGAGCGCCCGGTGATTCGAACTGTAAATCTGAGTTGAAGCCTCCTCTACAGAATGGTACTTGACTGGCAGAAAAAGACCCATTGGAATTAGAGATATTGACGATTGAAAAGTGTGTACTTACTTTTAAGACACCCTGTGTTAGATGCTACACGAGAACCGGATCTGAGTTTCGCGATTTATACCGACGTTGTAACTATAAAGAGTAACACAACAGCAAAAAGATGAAGCTTACAGTTACTTTTTCTGAGCTTTCTTGTCAGTAGTTGTTAATCATCTGAAGTAAACATGATAGGTGAAATGAATACCGAGGAAACGAAAGCTCAACATAATGAAAAAAACGCTGCGGATAAGTTAGGCACAAGTTCGACGCAGGATCTCTCGCGCTCGAGTACGATTTCTACAGCCGGCGATGCCCTCGCACAGCCTCACTTCGAGGATTCCCGCGGCTGATGTTGAGGATGCAACCTACAAAATACAATTCTGAGATTTTAAGACGATTTTGAAACAATTTTGAGACGCAAACATTTACAATGAAAGAAAACTGAAGTTTGTTAGTTTTCAATAGAATGGTTAGGCATTCTATATAAGGCATTTCCTTTCCGGACCATGTGACTTGACATGCGTTCTCAAGAATTTCGATTTGCTACTTCTTTACAAAATTGAGAAACTCTACTAAGTTTGTAATGTTGTGTGGATTTAGCACCTAGGATCCGCAAACTCAAAAAAATGCACTTGCACATTCTTAACGTGCCCTAAATTCTTACTATGCCCTTTTAGCATACTGTTTTCCAGAACTTCTTCCCATTCTTCAGCAGTGAAAAAAACTGTCTTCTTTGTTCCAATTGATACATTCTACAGGTAGAGAGAATTGCCACGTTTAGAATGCCAATAGTAGTTTTCCATCACAACCTAGTGCCTGTCTCTGAGGGAGAAATATTCTTACATTACACTAATCTTTATTTTTATGCAGTGATAAATCTTGTTTTTCCTCCGCACTACTCTACTTTTCTTCTAGTAGACTGATTGACTTGCTGTACAACTTCTTTTCGTAGTTGCTAGTTTTAACCGAGATGTACACAAATCAAATAGACGAAAGCTCTTGCAATTTTCAAAAGTTTCTTCATTGCAATTATCACATTTTATATGTTAGGGATTGAGTGGAAAATGCGATCAAAGCGGAATTGCTTGTGATACGTGTACGCATATGCTGATCAGGTGTTATTTGCATTAAAATCGCTGAAGAGGGAGAGGAGAGGTATAGTGTGGACCCCGGCCAGGTTCCCATAGGTACTTCCGCGGTGCGCACGCAGCGCACGCCCTTCTTAATGCTTCTCGCCTCACTCATGAGCAATAGAGCACATTTATGCTCACAAAGAAGAAAAATGGAAAGTGGAAACCTCTAGGTTCACTTCGAAAGAGACGCATGCAAGAACTAAACGCAGGCAGCCTCCATGAGTACCTTAAATTTAATCAATGGATGCATATTCCGAACTTGCACTGATGGATAGGTTGTGATAAGTATACGTAGAGAAATTAAAGAACAGCAGCATTCTTAAAACATTTCTCTTCGTAGACTTGGAAACTATAGTAGTCAAAATTTCAAAAAAAAGGACATTTCCGTAAACAAATACCTATTGGCTTCTCGGAAGGCTCAATTTTGACTTGAGACACTGTCTACACCTTACCTATCAAACCGAAAGGGACTCTTATATTATACAAGACGCTTATGAAGGAATATTATCTTAATATCCAATCAAATCTCAATTTTACAGAGAAAAAAGGGAAAACACAAGACTGCTAGACAAGACTGAAGCTTTTAGAACTACTAGAGCACGTGGAATCTCGTCAGCGGTCATCGCGAGTTGCTTATATCTGAAATAGAGAGAATATAGTACACCAAAAATAAAAAAAAAAGAGAGAAAAGAGGATTTCCATCAGAAGCTAGGACAGGAGACGCACTGAAGGCGTGCGTTGCGGGTGCGTCGCGCAGATACCTATGTGAAGCTGGCCGGGGTCCACACTATATGAGGCCCGCATGCACTAATATCCCTGCTGAGAAGGGGATCGCAGCTCAAAAGAAAGCTTCATATCCTGAAATTTCAAATAGTGGATTTCACTTGTCTACCTATCCGTGAGTATTTCCACCATCCTTTACTATGATCATATTAAACAGGAGCAAGAAGCTGTACAAGCCTCATTTTCCACCTTTGTGTATGATCCCCTGATCATCCAAGGCGGCCGATTGTCTTTTCTTCAATGTGATTTTTCTTCTTTCTTCGAAGTGAATAAAAACATTCCAAGTGCTGTTCATCTAACCCAACTATACAGGGTGTCCCAAAAAAATGTTAACACTGTTTAATTGTTAATAACTCCCTTGCTTTCATGTTCTTCGCCGAGCTTTAGGTACCATTTTGTAGAGCGAGGATAAACTTAGATTTCTAGTATGGAGCGAATCATCTAACTCTCCTCGTTACTGTACAATTAAGGGCTGTAAAATTACTGTAGGAACTTCGACAAGTATTTTAGACCACTGGAAGCCATATTTTGCTTCGGAACAAAACCAAACAAGCCCCAAACTCTTATGCTATGATAATGGAAGCCCATGATTTCGAATATGGACTTCTATTAAGTTGTCGGATAATTTCTGTTACACTTTTTTCTAAAATATCTAGGAAATTCCAGAAGCATTCTGAAAACCCCAAATCTGCAACACGCTTAGGACATAGCAGGCTCTACCCACCAGCATGATTGATGCCGTAAGTGACTAATGACCAACAAGTTTACGGCAGTTTTGTAAAAGAAGTCAAATTTTTCAGTTTTTGTCTAATCTTTTTCTCTGCGCCTGCTTGCGCTTTTCCTCTCCAGAATTTTTTTAGGATACATTTTGGCACTGGCTCTTACATGGAGGCATTTCGGTGCTTTAAGCGTTTCAAAAACGAAGGGTGAATAAAACATCAAAAAAATTCAAAAACTTCCCTAAATTCTTCTTTTTATGTGCATCGTATAGAAACGAATACAGAAAACATAAAATTGATTTTTTGAAATTTGCTGAAGATGTTTTCTTCGTAAAAATTTCGATGATTGCAAAGATGGCGCACATTGATTTGAACCGCTCAGAAAAACGTGTGCAGACATGTCTGCGTTATCCCCCCTTATAAGCTAAACGCTACAAACTATGTCCTACCTGATTACCACATTGTCCGGTCTATCGCTCATCACTTGAGAGAACGCCAGCTCATTTACAAAAGTGGGAAGAAACGGAATTTCAGCCACAAAGTAAGTGTTTTACGCATGGATCGCGGATGCGACGGTACCGTTGAATAGGCTTTTTGACCCTGCGCATACACCGTGAACATGAGATGTTTCCAAAGCTTCTGAGATTTTTAAGAATTAAAATAAAAAGTGTAACAGAAATTATCCGACAACCTAATACTTTACTTTGATGCTTCTTTCCAAAGTTATCCAGGTAAACCATAATGACCAAATTCCCAGTATTTGTCAGAAATGTGATTACACCGTCAAAAAAAGTGAAAACACTCGTAAAAAGTTGTGTAGTGGATCAGAGTGCGCAAAAACCCTAGTACACAATTTTTCAGATTTTTTGAATTTTTGTCAAATGGCATATTTCACCATGGTTCCATATGCTGGAAGTTCTTACCATAATCCTACAGTAAGAGCGCCCGGTGATTCGAACTGTAAATCTGAGTTGAAGCCTCCTCTACAGAATGGTACTTGACTGGCAGAAAAAGACCCATTGGAATTAGAGATATTGACGATTGAAAAGTGTGTACTTACTTTTAAGACACCCTGTGTTAGATGCTACACGAGAACCGGATCTGAGTTTCGCGATTTATACCGACGTTGTAACTATAAAGAGTAACACAACAGCAAAAAGATGAAGCTTACAGTTACTTTTTCTGAGCTTTCTTGTCAGTAGTTGTTAATCATCTGAAGTAAACATGATAGGTGAAATGAATACCGAGGAAACGAAAGCTCAACATAATGAAAAAAACGCTGCGGATAAGTTAGGCACAAGTTCGACGCAGGATCTCTCGCGCTCGAGTACGATTTCTACAGCCGGCGATGCCCTCGCACAGCCTCACTTCGAGGATTCCCGCGGCTGATGTTGAGGATGCAACCTACAAAATACAATTCTGAGATTTTAAGACGATTTTGAAGCAATTTTGAGACGCAAACATTTACAATGAAAGAAAACTGAAGTTTGTTAGTTTTCAATAGAATGGTTAGGCATTCTATATAAGGCATTTCCTTTCCGGACCATGTGACTTGACATGCGTTCTCAAGAATTTCGATTTGCTACTTCTTTACAAAATTGAGAAACTCTACTAAGTTTGTAATGTTGTGTGGATTTAGCACCTAGGATCCGCAAACTCAAAAAAATGCACTTGCACATTCTTAACGTGCCCTAAATTCTTACTATGCCCTTTTAGCATACTGTTTTCCAGAACTTCTTCCCATTCTTCAGCAGTGAAAAAAACTGTCTTCTTTGTTCCAATTGATACATTCTACAGGTAGAGAGAATTGCCACGTTTAGAATGCCAATAGTAGTTTTCCATCACAACCTAGTGCCTGTCTCTGAGGGAGAAATATTCTTACATTACACTAATCTTTATTTTTATGCAGTGATAAATCTTGTTTTTCCTCCGCACTACTCTACTTTTCTTCTAGTAGACTGATTGACTTGCTGTACAACTTCTTTTCGTAGTTGCTAGTTTTAACCGAGGTGTACACAAATCAAATAGACGAAAGCTCTTGCAATTTTCAAAAGTTTCTTCATTGCAATTATCACATTTTATATGTTAGGGATTGAGTGGAAAATGCGATCAAAGCGGAATTGCTTGTGATACGTGTACGCATATGCTGATCAGGTGTTATTTGCATTAAAATCGCTGAAGAGGGAGAGGAGAGGTATAGTGTGGACCCCGGCCAGGTTCCCATAGGTACTTCCGCGGTGCGCACGCAGCGCACGCCCTTCTTAATGCTTCTCGCCTCACTCATGAGCAATAGAGCACATTTATGCTCACAAAGAAGAAAAATGGAAAGTGGAAACCTCTAGGTTCACTTCGAAAGAGACGCATGCAAGAACTAAACGCAGGCAGCCTCCATGAGTACCTTAAATTTAATCAATGGATGCATATTCCGAACTTGCACTGATGGATAGGTTGTGATAAGTATACGTAGAGAAATTAAAGAACAGCAGCATTCTTAAAACATTTCTCTTCGTAGACTTGGAAACTATAGTAGTCAAAATTTCAAAAAAAAGGACATTTCCGTAAACAAATACCTATTGGCTTCTCGGAAGGCTCAATTTTGACTTGAGACCCTGTCTACACCTTACCTATCAAACCGAAAGGGACTCTTATATTATACAAGACGCTTATGAAGGAATATTATCTTAATATCCAATCAAATCTCAATTTTACAGAGAAAAAAGGGAAAACACAAGACTGCTAGACAAGACTGAAGCTTTTAGAACTACTAGAGCACGTGGAATCTCGTCAGCGGTCATCGCGAGTTGCTTATATCTGAAATAGAGAGAATATAGTACACCAAAAATAAAAAAAAAAGAGAGAAAAGAGGATTTCCATCAGAAGCTAGGACAGGAGACGCACTGAAGGCGTGCGTTGCGGGTGCGTCGCGCAGATACCTATGTGAAGCTGGCCGGGGTCCACACTATATGAGGCCCGCATGCACTAATATCCCTGCTGAGAAGGGGATCGCAGCTCAAAAGAAAGCTTCATATCCTGAAATTTCAAATAGTGGATTTCACTTGTCTACCTATCCGTGAGTATTTCCACCATCCTTTACTATGATCATATTAAACAGGAGCAAGAAGCTGTACAAGCCTCATTTTCCACCTTTGTGTATGATCCCCTGATCATCCAAGGCGGCCGATTGTCTTTTCTTCAATGTGATTTTTCTTCTTTCTTAAAATAAAAACATTCCAAGTGCTGTTCATCTAACCCAACTATACAGGGTGTCCCAAAAAAATGTTAACACTGTTTAATTGTTAATAACTCCCTTGCTTTCATGTTCTTCGCCGAGCTTTAGGTACCATTTTGTAGAGCGAGGATAAACTTAGATTTCTAGTATGGAGCGAATCATCTAACTCTCCTCGTTACTGTACAATTAAGAGAGGAAATTTGACAAGGATTGTAGGCCATTGAAGGCGATTTTCTGTTTCGAAACAGAGCCAAACAAGCCAAAATCTCTTGTACTATGGTGATGAAAGCCGCTCATTTCGGATATAAATTTCCATTTTATTATGATACTTCTTTGCAAAGTCATCCTAGGTAAAGTGTAATAACTGACTTCACAGCATGTGTCAAAAATGTGATCACACCGTCAAAAAAGCTGAAAACACTCGTAAAAAGTTGCGTAGTAAAATCAGCGTGCGCGAAAACCCTAGTACACGATTTTTCAGATTTTTTGAAAAAAATTTTGTCAGAGGGCATACTTCACATTGGTTCCACATGCTGGAAATTCTTACCGTAATCCTACAGTAACCAAGAGAGAACATTGATTCGCTCCATACTGTAAATCTAAGTTGAACCTCACTATACAGAATGGTGCCTCAAGCTCGCCGAAAGACATGAAATCAAGGGAGTTATTAACGATCAAACAGTGTTAACATTTTTTTGGGACACCCTGTATAACCATGTTTCTGATAAGAAGTGATGTTTTGAAGTCATGAGATTTGCGATGAACCAGAAGTCGAAGTTGGATTTTATCGAAAAAATCGATCATTCAAAAACTCATTTGTTCTTATCAGCAGCATGCTTGGCACCGTTGGGTTAGATAAAGTACAACTTTGAAAGTTTTTCGTTAACTTCGAAGAAAAAATCACGTTGAAGAAAAAAACGTTTGGTCGCGGGAGACACCAAGGGATCATGCAAAAAGCTTGAAAATGCTGCTTGTACAGCTTCTTGCTGTTCATTGTGTTTTAGTGAAAGATGGTGGAAATGATACAGATACGAATTTCAGATACAGGGCTCCCGTCCTGGTAAAGCTCCTGCCCAGCTGGCAGTGCACTAATTTGCTTCTGAAGCGAGTAAACCGCTTCAGAAGTGGCGACCGGGACGCCCGACGACCTGCCCCCTTCAATCAATAGCCAGAGTACGTATGCCGTACATAGTCAAGACTTAGGATCCCACCACGACTCTGCGTCTTAACCTCAGCGGCAAGCTTCCATATTCAAAATTAAGTTTCTGGAATAGCCCATTTTCAACATCTCCGCACTCTGTAAGCTGCATTTTCGCAATCAGCGAGAAGAGTAAGCCCAGGTAAGCGAAAAAATTTTGTTCGAAATTTCGCCCGGACGCTGCTTCTAATGAGGTATCAAATTTGGACGGGGAAGGGGAGCAACAAGTAATGGTAAAGGAGGGCCAGATCTCGTCCTTCAACGCTCTGAGATTAGCACGGTTTCTATTCCAAGACCTACGGCTCTCAGCCAGACTGCTTCCGGGTGGCCAACTCGCTGTAAATAATGCGCCGACATATATCTCTATTATGACATAAGTCAGTACGAAATCTGTTCAAGGAACAACATCCCATTTCTCTTGTTAGATCTTCATAGATCTGGAGGTGCGCTACGGTTTTCATTATATCTTTCCACTGCATTTCTCTACTTTATATTGATGAGAGTTCGTTTAGCGCAAAAACTGCACTAAAGAAGCTTATTGGATTTTATTTGAACTTCGGACGCTTTGGAAACCAGGTAAACACGGTAACACGGTTTTCATGACCGTTATGCTTGCTGTATAACTCTCTTTCGAATACAGTTGAGTCTTGCTCTGATGCTCTAGTTATGTCAAAAGTGATGGTTTGCAATCAGAAGCGCGCGATATTTTGTGTTGTGAGCACCTGAAAACTTGATCAAAAGCTGTACTAATTATCAAAAATACATTTGTTCAAGAATTGTTTCTCGTTTACAACCGTTATCGACAAGAGACAGAGGACAGTGGGTTTGCTGCACTGCATAATAAGTAAGTCAAACAACAGTAACCCACCACTTTCAACTTCACGAACTTGGTGCCAATTCCCCGTCTTAGACCTATGTTGGCATTCCTATTCGTGGCAAAAAGGATCTCTGCTTGAAGTATGGTTGAAATTGTAGAACCCTGACCATAGCGCTTAGGTCCACAGGCACCGTCATCACGATTGGTTAACTCTCTGAAAATATTCGAGAAGTGGCGATTTAGTTGAAAAAAAAGGATCAAAGCAGGATTGGCTTTCGCATCTTCTCAACAACCTCGATTTTTTTCTGAACTGCATCTTCAGATATACGAGGTGCAAGCACAGCTTTTAGCCAACATAAATGGCTTTACTATAAACTAACTGATAGTCCCTTGCCAGAAGCCTAAACTTTTTGCCTTTTGAGGGTTGCGGAAGAAGTGATACTTTCATTAATTTGCTTTGAAAAATTCAGTGGAAGCTAACGGGGAGCTCTGGAACACAACACTTTTAGTCAATTTTATGATAAGCAGAAAAGCAAGGGCGGGTGATAGCTTACTGAGAATATCGTGTTTGCTGTACTAAAAACACTAATACTTGTTCCAAATCTCCATATCATGTAAACTTGTCTCCCTATCGCACCTCTGCTAAGAGGTGCGATAGGGAGACAAGTTTACATGATACGGGGATTTGGACACCTCTGCTCAAGTTTCGCAGTAAAAGCTAAAATCAGAAGCAAGAATTCTTGTTGGGAAGGTAAATAGCTAATAACTTGTCTCCCTATCGCACCTCTTAGCAGAGGTGCGATAGGGAGACAAGTTTACATGATATGGGGATTTGGAACAAATATTGGTGTTTTTGGTACAGCAAACATGATATTCTTAGTTAGCTATGATCCGCCCCTGCTTTTCTGCTGATCATAAAATTGACTAAAGTGCTGTGGTCCAGAGCTCCCCGTTAGCTTCCACTGAATTTTTCAGAGCAAACTAATGAAAGTATCACTTCTTCCGCAATCCCTCAAAAGGCAAAAAGTTTAGGGTTCTGGCAAGTTAGTTTGTAGAGCCATCTATATGGGCTGAAAAGCTGTGCTTGCACTTCGTATATCTGAAACTGCAGTTCAGAAGAAAAGTCGAGGTTGTTGAGAGGATGCGAAAGCAAATCCTGCTTTGATCTTTTTCAACTAAAATAGCCACTTCTCAAATATTTTCAGAGAGTTCACCAATCGTGATGAAAGTGCCTGTGGATCTAAGCGCTATGGTCAGGGTTCTACAATTTCAACCATACTTCAAGCAGAGATCCTTTTTGCCACGAATAGGAATGCCAACATACGTCTAAGACGGGGAATTGGCACCAAGTTCGTGAAGTTGAAAGTGGTGGGTTACTGTTGTTTGACTTACTTATTATGCAGTGCAGCAAACTCACTGTCATCTGTCTCTTGTCGATAACGGTTGTAAACAAGAAACAATTCTTGAGCAAATGTATTTTTGATAATTGATACATTTGATCAAGTTTTCAGGTGCAGTTTCACGATACAAAATATTGCGCGCTTCTGCTTGCAAACCATCACTTTTGACGTAATTAGAGCATCAGAGCAAGACTCAACCGTATTCGAAAAAGAGTCATACAAAAACAATGTGAGGCTCCGTTCAGCCTGCCGGAGCTGTGCCGGCGCCGAGTTAGCTCCGGGTCAGCGCCATGCTGTCTCGACGTCATCCCAATCGACGCGGGTAATTTCGCTGAGAATCTTATATATAAAGCTGAATGTCTGTTTGTATGTATGTATGTATGTATGTATGTATGTCTGTATGTCTGTCTGTGTGTACGTATGTTCCGAATAGAAAATTCCATTTCTGAACCGATCCGGACCAAACTTGGCACACATACACTTCGGGCCCCGGCGCGTGTCATAGGCTACTTTTCGTCATCGATCGATATCGATTTTATCGATTTTTATCGATTTTTTTGCGGAGTTCACCTACGGGGCTGGGAGTTGGCAAAGGGGGGTAAGTGAGTATGGGGATTCCGAATACAATATTAGTTTTCAGAATTATCGATTACTTTTATCGATTTTATCGATTTTTTGTAAAGTTTGACCTGCGGGGCTGGGAGTTTGCACAGGGGGGTAGTCGAGCATGCTGATTACGAATACAATATTAGTTTTTGAAAACGTCCATTACTTTTATTGATTTTATCGATTTTTTCGCAAAGTCCAAGCTACGGGAGTGGGAGTTGGCAGAGTGGGGTAACTGAGCATGCTGATTACGGAATGTAGTAGCGGTTCGTGAGAATATCCAATACTTTCTTTTAGAGCCTTGGATTGGAAAGATGTAAGTTGGTACTTGGTCATGCATTCAAGCGAGCTATTCTTTAATTATCATCCTCAATCCTGAATCAAAACATTTCTCCTGTCATCTGGGACTGGATTTCGGTAAGGGATAAGCGAGTGCGCTGATAACAAAACAGCCTCCCTAAAACAATTTGAGTGCTAATGCCAATCAAATGTATTGAAAGAGTACATTGATCATTTAAATTCACAACAATTTTGATTTTTTGGCGAAGTCTGAATTTGAAAATTTTTGGCGTATTCTAAAAAATGTCTTATTTATGAAACACTCTTTTGGATTTCAGGTTCTAATAGATCTAGACAAATTGTTGAGTTTTTGCATGCACACATTGTATATGTGGGTAAACATACAAAAATATTTTGAGAAAAAAACCGTTCTTCCAGGGTTTTTTTAAATTTATTGGGAGGAAATCATGATGGCGTCTTCGAATGAGAAGGAGAAAAATTATTTGAGTAGCACCGCTGGATTGGCCATCAAAAGTTAGCATATACGTATTTTTGACGCAAGGTCCCAGGATGTCTCTGAAACGAGATACAAGCATTTTTGATTTTTCTGTAAAAATTCCGGTTTCACCGAGTGTTGATATATCCGTGCGTTTTCACCGAGTGAACCGCGGGTTCCGCCTCGACTGAGGTGGCCGAATGGCTCACCTCGACGGAGGTGTTGAGCCAGCGGTTCGATTTTTGCTACAACCTCGGTTGTCCGACAGCGGCAACCGATGGTTGTCCTCACAACCGAGTGGTTGTACCTCCGAATGGAGGAGAACAACCGAGTGGTTGTACCTCCGAATGGAGGAGAACAACCGAGTGGTTGTACCTCCGAATGGAGGAGAACAACCGAGTGGTTGTACCTCCGAATGGAGGAGAACAACCGAGTGGTTGTACCTCCGAATGGAGGAGAACAACCGAGTGGTTGTACCTCCGAATGGAGGAGAACAACCGAGTGGTTGTACCTCCGAATGGAGGAGAACAACCGAGTGGTTGTACCTCCGAATGGAGGAGAACAACCGAGTGGTTGTACCTCCGAATGGAGGAGAACAACCGAGTGGTTGTACCTCCGAATGGAGGAGAACAACCGAGTGGTTGTACCTCCGAATGGAGGAGAACAACCGAGTGGTTGTACCTCCGAATGGAGGAGAACAACCGAGTGGTTGTACCTCCGAATGGAGGAGAACAACCGAGTGGTTGTACCTCCGAATGGAGGAGAACAACCGAGTGGTTGTACCTCCGAATGGAGGAGAACAACCGAGTGGTTGTACCTCCGAATGGAGGAGAACAACCGAGTGGTTGTACCTCCGAATGGAGGAGAACAACCGAATGGTTGTACCTCCGAATGGAGGAGAACAACCGAATGGTTGTACCTCCGAATGGAGGAGAACAACCGAGTGGTTGTACCTCCGAATGGAGGAGAACAACCGAGTGGTTGTTCCTCCGAATGGAGACAACCGAGTGGTTGTCCTCAGAGTGAGGCATCCTCCGAGTGCATCCGATGGTTGTCCTTGGAGGCGATGGTTGTCCTCCGAGTGAGCATCCTTCGGGTGGAGGCGTCCTCCGAGTGAGGCATCCGATGGTTGTCCTCCGATTGGAAACATCGGATGGTTGTTCTCCGAGGAGGCATCGGATGGTTGTCCTCCGATTCGAGGCATCGGATGGTTGTCCTCCGAGGAGGCATCCGATGGTTGTCCTCCGAGTGAGGCATCCTTCGGGTGGAGGCGTCCTCCGAGTGAGGCATCCGATGGTTGTCCTCCGATTGGAGGCATCGGATGGTTGTCCTCCAATTGGAGGCATCGGATGGTTGTCCTCCGAGGAGGCATCCGGTGGTTGTCCTCCGAGTGGAGGCATCCTCCGAGTGAGGTATCCGATGATTGTCCTCCGAGTGAGGCATTTAATGGTTGTCCTCCAGGTGAGGCATCTGGTGGATGTCCTCCGAGTGAGCCATCCGATGGTTGTCCTCCGAGTGTGGCAACCGTCCGGCACGAGGCAACCACCGGAAATGACCGGTGCCGCGACGCCTCGCCTTATATACCCCTCCAAGGGGGCGGGGCAAGGGGCGGTCCAAAGTGGGCGGTCCAATTCGTGTGGTTAAGCATAGGCTTTCCATACAAAAACTATCCGCCCCTTCCGAGTTGGTGTGACCAATCACAGCCGGCCCCGCCCCTTTTCAAGGGGTATATAAGGCGGCCGATCTCGCCATTGTCGGTCACTCACCTCTGCTAGCCGGCGGCCACTGAACCACCGAGAGCTCTGAGTACCAAGCGAGGACCGAAGATCTAGGGACCTGAGGACCTGATAAAGGACCTAGGATCTGAGGACCAAGCGACAAAGCCGAAAGGCTCTTTCCTCCTCGAGAACCGAGAAGCCAACGGCTCCACTCGAGTACCGAGAAGCCAACAGGCTCCACCTCGAGCATCGAGAAGCCGGCTCTACCTCGAGTACCGAGAAGCCGAGGCTCCCATATCTCGAGGAGCTTACAGGATGCCGCCGAAGAAGCGTGCATCCATCGGAAGAGTTGATCCGAAGGCCAAAAAGGTCAGGGATCAGCGAGAGGCTGAGACCTCAGAGCAGCGCCAGGAACGGCTAGAAGGCAATCGTGCCAGAATAGCCGAGGCGAGAGCAACGCAAACGCTGGAACAGCGTGAAGCAAGTCTCTCGCAGACTCGCCTGCGGCTTGCTGCTCTGAGAGCCTCAGAAACACAAGAAAGCCGTGATTCTCGACTCGCGGATAAACGGTTGAGAACCGCTGAAGCCAGATCCCAGGAGACGGCTGAAGAGCGCACATCTCGACTCGATGACGACCGAGCGAGACACGCCGAAGCCAGGTCTCGAGAGACGGCTGAAGAGCGCACATCTCGACTCGACGACGACCGAGCGAGACACGCCGAAGCCAGGTCTCAGGAGACGGCTGAAGAGCGTACATCTCGACTCGAAGACATGCAGTCGAGAAACGCTGAAGCCAGATCTCAAGAGACGGCTGAAGAGCGCACATCTCGACTCGACGACGACCGAGCGAGACACGCTGAAGCCAGGTCTCAGGAGACGGGTGAACAGCGCCAATCTCGACTCGAAGACATGAGGTCGAGAAACGCTGAAGCCAGATCTCAGGAGACGGCTGAACAGCGCCAATCTCGACTCGAAGACATGCGGTCGAGAAACGCTGAAGCCAGATCTCAGGAGACGGCTGAACAGCGCCAATCTCGACTCGAGGACATGCGGTCGAGAAACGCTGAAGCCAGATCTCAGGAGACGGCTGAACAGCGCCAATCTCGACTCGAAGACATGCGGTCGAGAAACGCTGAAGCCAGATCTCAGGAGACGGCTGAACAGCGCCAATCTCGACTCGAAGACATGCGGTCGAGAAACGCTGAAGCCAGATCTCAGGAGACGGCTGAACAGCGCCAATCTCGACTCGAAGACATGCGGTCGAGAAACGCTGAAGCCAGATCTCAGGAGACGGCTGAACAGCGCGAGTCTCGCCTCGAAGACATGCGGTCGAGAAACGCTGAAGCCAGATCTCAGGAGACGGCTGAACAGCGCGAGTCTCGCCTCGACAGCAGTCGAATGAGGACTGAGGCCTCACGAAGAGCGGAAACTGGTGCAGCGCATTCAGTTAGGCTCGAACGTGATCGTGCTCGACAAGTCCACGCTCGACAGACATCCAGGCGAGTAGATCTTCACCTCGCGGCATTAAACTACGATGCCCAGGTAGACTACTCGACCCATCCGAAGGTACTAATCGGAAGGATGGATGTCGTATGTGGTAAGTGTCAAGCCAAGAAGTTCAGAGCCGAACCTCCTGGCATGTGCTGCTCCAGCGGCAAGGTCGATCTTCCGCCTCTAAGTGAGCCGCCTGAGCCGCTTCGCTCATACATGTCCGGCACCAGTGCTGTGTCCAGGCATTTCTTGCAGAACATCAGGAAGTACAATGCGTGCTTCCAGATGACGTCGTTTGGCACTACAGTTGCCACGCCAGACGTTGAGGAACGGGGCTTCATGCCAACGTTCAAGGTGCAGGGACAGGTCTATCATAGAGTTGGATCCCTGCTTCCTAATGGCAATGATAGCCCCAAATTCTTGCAGCTGTACTTCGTCTGCGACGAGCAGCTGCAAGCAGATCAACGTTGCGGCATCATCGATGGCACAAGGCCGGACGTCGTGCTAGAGCTGCAAAGAATGCTGCATCAGCACAACGAGCTGGTGAAGGACTTCAAGACCAACCTGGATCGAATGCCTACAGACGAGTATAAGGTCGTTATCCGTGCTGACAGGAGGCCTGCTGGTCAGCATGAACGACGCTTCAACGCTCCGTCTGTAAGCGAGATGGCGGTGGTCTTGGTTGGCGAAGACGACAGCGACGGGCGTGACATTATCATCCAAAAACGTTCCGAAACGTTGCAGCGCATCTCTGAAACCCATAGGTCGTACGATGCCCTGCAGTACCCACTCATGTTTTGGGATGGGGTAGACGGGTATCACTTCGAACTATGGCAGAGGAATCCTAGCACTGGTGCCCCTACCAATAAGAGGGTATCGGCTATGGATTTCTATGCGCATCGCATGATGATAAGGTCCACGTCCTTCAACCACGTCGTGAAATGTCGCCAACTATTTCACCAGTTCATCGTGGACATGTACGCCAAGATCGAGAGTGAACGGCTCCTCTTCATTCGACGCAATCAGCGAAAGCTGCGTGCAGACGACTACATCCACCTGCGGGATGCCGTGGCCGGAGATGGAAATGTCACTGACCTCGGGCAAATGGTCATACTACCATCCTCCTTCACGGGCGGCCCACG
Organism: Cylicocyclus nassatus; assembly: GCA_958299035.1. Classification (NCBI taxonomy): domain Eukaryota; kingdom Metazoa; phylum Nematoda; class Chromadorea; order Rhabditida; family Strongylidae; genus Cylicocyclus; species Cylicocyclus nassatus. The sequence continues at coordinate 85,575,548 of CATQJL010000316.1, read as the reverse complement.
CCACATGCACGAGTACACTCAGGACGCAATGGCCTACGTTAGAGCGTACGGGCGTCCTGATCTGTTCATCACGTTCACGTGCAACCCGGCGTGGACCGAAGTTGCGGAAGAGCTCTTCCCTGGTGAAGCGCCTTCTGACCGCCACGACATCACGGCGAGAGTCTTCAAACAGAAGCTCACGAAGCTTATAGACGTGCTAACGAAGAGCCACGTCTACGGAGACACTCGCTGCTGGATGTACACCGTGGAATGGCAGAAACGCGGTCTTCCGCATGCCCACATCTTAGTGTGGCTGAAGGAGAAAATACGCCCAGATCAGATCGACAGCATCATCTCGGCGGAGCTTCCCAGTCGAGAAGAGGATCCTCTTCTATTCGATGTTGTCCTCAAAAACATGATCCATGGGCCATGCGGACCACTAAATCCGAGGTCGCCTTGCATGAAGGACGGCAAATGCACCAAAAGGTACCCTCGGCAGCTGATCCGCGAAACCCAAACGGGAACTGATGGCTATCCTCTATACAGAAGGCGAAAGCCTGATGATGGAGGACATACCGCCGTCATTCAAATGAAGGTGGACCATCAGACCGTAGACGTCGTGGTGGACAACAGCTGGGTTGTGCCATACACTCCCTTGCTCTCGAAAATGTTTCGAGCACATATTAATGTGGAGTACTGTAATTCGGTGAAGTCGATTAAGTACATCTGCAAATATGTGAACAAGGGAAGTGACATGGCAACATTCGGCCTCGAGCATGCCACTGCACCGTTTGATGAGATCGAACGATATCAAACGGGCAGGTACATAAGCAGCAACGAGGCAGTTTGGCGTATCCTGGGTTTCAGGATACACGATCATTACCCACCTGTCACCCATCTACATGTCCATCTAGAGAATGGACAACGCGTCTACTTCACGGCTGATAATGCGCAGGAAAGAGCTGCGCAACCACCTCAAACAACTTTGACGGCATTCTTCCTTCTGTGCCAACATGATCCGTTCGCACGGACTTTGTTGTACTCAGAAGTTCCAAGATATTATACTTGGAACAAGTCAACAAAGAAGTGGGCCAGAAGGAAACAAGGAGCCGAAGTTCCCGGACAACCTGGCATACGTGCTGCGGATGTGTTAGCGCGTGTATATACTGTACACCCTAACCAAGCCGAATGCTTCTACCTCAGATTGTTGCTTCACACAATCCGAGGACCGACGTCATTCGCAGCATTGAGGACCATCGATGGAGAGGAATGTGAGACCTACAGAGAAGCATGCCAAAGACTTGGCTTGCTTGAGATGATCAGCAATGGGACAGAACTCTCGCAGAAGCAGCTACGACAAGTTTCGCTGCTCAACTGCGAACTCTCTTCGGCATCATCTTGACAGTCTGTCAACCGTCAAATCCTCGAGCACTCTGGGAGAAGTACAAAGAGGCTCTGAGTGAAGACGTACTCAGGGAATGTCGCAGAGGGGCACCCTCTGTAGACATCGGTTACTCTTCCGAGATATTCAACCGAGCGTTGATACTGCTTGAGGATACGTGCGTGTCGATGACTGGTCAAACTCTCAGAGACCTCGGTTTGCCGCCGCCAGTACGCGGAGATGACCAGGCACTCGAGAGCGATGTTCTCCGAGAGAGGTCCTATGATGCCGATCAGCTGACCACATTTGTAGAGTCTAACAGACCTCTTCTTACGGAGGATCAAGAGTTGGTTTACCGTGCTGTTCTGGACACGATTTCCAGTGGCAAAGGTGGGCTACTCTTTCTCGACGCTCCGGGTGGAACAGGGAAAACGTTTCTCATCAATCTCCTACTTGCCGAGATTCGCAGACAAGGAGGGATCGCAGTAGCAGTGGCATCCTCGGGGATTGCCTCAACACTGCTAGAGGGAGGCCGAACTGCCCATTCAGCCTTCAAGCTTCCTCTGGATATTGCTCATGTAGAGCACCCACCCAGTGTGTGAGATAAGCAAGGGCACAGGGAAAGCCAAGGTGCTGCAGGAAGCCAAACTCATAGTTTGGGACGAATGCACCATGGCGCATAAGAAGTGCCTAGAAGCTCTTGACAACACACTACGGGACATACGAGAAAGCAACACGCTAATGGGTGGGGTCGTCGTGTTACTGGCAGGAGACTTTCGTCAAACTCTGCCAGTGGTTCCGCGATCGACTCCAGCAGATGAGCTGAACGCTTGCCTCAAAGCTTCTCCTCTCTGGAGACATGTTCGATCGCTGAATCTCACGACGAACATGCGAGTCCACCTCCTTGGCGATGAGACTGCCCGAAACTTTGCGCAACAGCTGTTGCTTCTTGGCGAAGGCAGAATTCCGGTCGAACCAAGTTCTGGATGGATTACCTTTCCTCCAGACTTCTGCAATATGGTTCAATCGGTGGGAGAACTGATCGAAAAGGTCTTCCCAAACATTGCCACCAACTTCAGCAATGGGGACTGGATTTGCGAGCGAGCAATTCTGGCACCCAAAAATGAGCAAGTGGATTCTATCAATGCTCAGATTTTAAACAGCCTACCTGGACCGGTATCAACGTACACATCCTTTGATACCATGGTTCAGCGTGAGCAGGCTGTTTACTTCCCCACTGAGTTCTTGAATTCACTCCAGCCCAATGGGATACCACCTCACAGACTTGATCTGAAGGTTGGTTTGCCAATCATGCTCCTTCGTAACATCAACCCACCGAGGATGTGCAATGGTACAAGGCTTTGCATCAGGGATCTCATGCCAAACGTCATAGTAGCGACCATATTGGCGGGGAAGTTCAAAGGCGAAGTCGTTCATGTTCCACGAATCCCTTTCGTCCCCTCCGATATGCCCTTTGAGTTCAGGCGAGTGCAGTTTCCGGTCAGGCCTGCACTTGCTATGACGATCAACAAAGCGCAAGGACAGTCTCTACGAACAGTAGGAGTAGACCTGGAAACTCCCTGTTTCTCGCATGGTCAACTGTACGTGGCGTGTTCGAGGGTCGGGAGTCCGGCGAACCTGTACATATATGCGCCCGAAGGGAGCACGGCTAACGTAGTGTATCCCAGGGCGCTAACATAATTGCATGCTGTAGTATAGTACAGTATTTATTTGTTGCATGCCATTCTATTGGAAAATCCAAAAAAATTGGAAAATACAAAATCCAAAAAATGGCAAAACGAAAACCCAAAAAAACGGAGGCCAGCGGCGGTCAGGACAGGTGGGTGGGACAAACAAGAAGCTGGACAGATCCAGCCGAGCTTCCCTCCTTACTGATGAGTTCCGGGGAAAGCCTAGAACCTGTTTAGCCAAACCGTCTGAGGGTAGGAACGAAACGGTACATCCTCTTCTTGAGGAACAAAACGGAAGGACGACTATCGGCATCGGCTGCTTCCGTTGAGGACAACCATCGTACCAACCATCGGTTGCCTCTGTTGAGGACAACCATCGGTTGCCTCTGTTCGAGGACAATCATCGGTTGCCTCTGTTGAGAACAGCCATCGGTTGCCTCTGTTGAGAACAGCCATGGGTTGTCTCTATCGACGACAACCATCGGTTGTCTCTATCGAAGACAGCCATCGGTTGCCTCACTTGGAGGACAACCATCGGTTGCCTCACTCGGAGGACAACCATCGGATGTCTATCGAGGACAGCCATCGGTTGCCTCACTTGGAGGACAACCATCGGTTGCCTCACTCGGAGGACAACCATCGGATGTCTATCGAGGACAGCCATCGGTTGCCTCACTTGGAGGACAACCATCGGTACAACCATCGGTTGCCTCTGTTGAGGACAACCATCGGTACAACCATCGGTTGCCTCCGTAACAACCATCGGTACAACCATCGGTTGCCTCTCTTGAGGACAACCATCGGTACAACCATCGGTTGCCTCTGTTGAGGACACCCATCGGTACAACCATCGGTTGCCTCACTTGGAGGACAACCATCGGTTGCCTCACTCGGAGGACAACCATCGGATGTCTATCGAGGACAGCCATCGGTTGCCTCACTTGGAGGACAACCATCGGTACAACCATCGGTTGCCTCCGTTGAACAACCATCGGTACAACCATCGGTTGCCTCTCTTGAGGACAACCATCGGTACAACCATCGGTTGCCTCTGTTGAGGACACCCATCGGTACAACCATCGGTTGCCTCACTTGGAGGACAACCATCGGTTGCCTCACTCGGAGGACAACCATCGGATGTCTATCGAGGACAGCCATCGGTTGCCTCACTTGGAGGACAACCATCGGTACAACCATCGGTTGCCTCTGTTGAGGACAACCATCGGTACAACCATCGGTTGCCTCCGTTGAACAACCATCGGTACAATTATCGGTTGCCTCTCTTGAGGACAACCATCGGTACAACCATCGGTTGCCTCTGTTGAGGACACCCATCGGTACAACCATCGGTTGCCTCCGTTGAGGACAACCATCGGTTGCCTCTGTTGAGGACAACCATCGGTACAACCATCGGTTGCCTCTCTTGAGGACAACCATCGGTACAACCATCGGTTGCCTCTCTTGAGGACAACCATCGGTACAACCATCGGTTGCCTCTCTTGAGGACAACCATCGGTACAACCATCGGTTGCCTCTCTTGAGGACAACCATCGGTACAACCATCGGTTGCCTCCGTTGAGGACAACCATCGGTTGCCTCTGTTGAGGACAACCATCGGTACAACCATCGGTTGCCTCTCTTGAGGACAACCATCGGTACATCCATCGGTTGCCTCTGTTGAGGACACCCATCGGTACAACCATCGGTTGCCTCCGTTGAGGACAACCATCGGTTGCCTCTGTTGAGGACAACCATCGGTACAACCATCGGTTGCCTCTCTTGAGGACAACCATCGGTACAACCATCGGTTGCCTCTCTTGAGGACAACCATCGGTACAACCATCGGTTGCCTCTGTTGAGGACAACCATCGGCCCAACCATCGGTTGCCTCTGTTGAGGACAACCATCGGTTGCCTCTGTTGAAAACAACCACAATTAAAGAGCCAAGGTTGTTTTCTCTTCTTGAGGAATATAACTTCGTTTTTTTACCGAAGTGTATGTGGCGCCGGGCGGAGCCGGGTAAGCCAGCTATAAATAATGTGTTGCTAATGTGTGAGAAAGACCAACAATTTGAATGAAATATACAGTGGGGGCTCTGGGTGGCGACCTCCAAATCGATGGGCCCATTTGAGCCGAAGTTGTACTCCTCTTTTTGAGGAATACAACTTCGGCTTTTTTTTACCGAAGTGTATGTGGCGCCGGGCGGAGCCGGGTAAGCCAGCTAGTGGAACATATTGCGCGACTCGTTCTCAGCCAGGTATTGATCGAAATTTTTATCCAAATTCGGTAGCGCTGTCCTGGTATAGCGTTAGCTCATCCGGCAGCTCCGGCAGTCTGGATGGACCTAAGTGTTGCGGGTTGACAAAAAAGTCATTCTCATTGTTAAATATTTTTCATTATAAGTCATCGTTTCCTTTAACATGATTTGTTACAGAAAATCATGGCAGTTGTTTACCGATTAAAAGCAACAACGATTTCGATGTGATGTGTCATCACGTGGCAGTTCCTCCTACAATTAGCAGCTGTGTGATAGCCGCTGTATAGACACATTTCCAGATTATACGTGCAATGCATAAGCATTTATTTCAAAATCAAATCCAGTCGTCGCCATGTTGTCAATTTTTGAGAATACAGTTAACAATTTTGATATGATTTTTTTAGCTTTGTTTCTTTTATATCTTTATCAAAGATAACTGCAGCTTAAGCATATGCGTAGAAACTACCGTTTTCTTTGAAGTATACTGCTGTCATGATGAAGGTATGCAAGTTTGAATTGATAGCTTCTGTGATAGCCTCTATAATTTCTTAAACTATTATACAGTATTGGCAAGTAAGATTATGAAACTGACAAGTGACTTCTGAACATTTTACCTTTACTCTATATGGGGATTTTATGCAATCAAAATTTAAAACTTCATTGAAACAGTGCCCGGGTAACGCTAATTGTGAGGCTTTCATCTCAAACCAAACCCCGCTACCCCTTATTGCCGTATTTGGCGAAGGACTTGTATCGGTCAAGCTACTGTTTGGGGATACATCACCCAGTAGCGGTCCGAGGGTGGCTCGCGAAATCTCTGAAATTACTTGCGTGTGATATAAAATTGTGCAAGTGCCTACTTACACCTGCAAGTAATGTAACTTGCAGAAATTCTCCGTATTGCTGTGTTTGGCCTTTAAACCGTGTGAAAAAATTTTGTTCCGGAGAGAGATGGTTGCTGCCGCTGCTTCCACTCTAAAATTCCGGGGTTATGGGCCCGCAGAAATTTTCGGAACGATCCCAAAAGAATTTTTGGAGCGCGTATTTGACGCCGCGCACCTTCATTCTAGAAATTTTCGACACGCCCCCTTCGCCCCCCTGGATCGCTCTCGTTTATGAAGTATTAGGCGGGTGCAAAAGTCTTGTTAGTTTTGTAAGGTGACTAATAGCAAGGAACAAACACTTCAAGTTGTATGCGATGCAGAATTTCTTCTTTTAGCTATATTTCCAGTGTGAATTACTGAGAGAATGTTGGGATAATTGCTGGTAGTTACAACCCTTCGTCATTTCTTACTTTCGTTAGTAGGAATTTTTGTCAGAGACTTGTGGACAGGCTTCAATAAAGAACGGGTAGGGCAAACCTTTGACCAACTAATGCAATTTTTTTCTTTTTCCAGTTGCCCTTTCAAAATTTTCCTGGATAGTTTTCCAAAAGCCTTGAGTTTTGCAAAAACCCCACCCATGGTTAGGGTCGAAATCCAATGGTTAGGCACCCTATATATGGCAATTCCTTTCCGGACCATGTGACATGCATTCTCAAAAGTTTCGATTTACTGCTTCTTTCCAGAATTGAGAAACTATCAATTTGCACTATCTATTGTACTTATATTACCTAGGATTTGCAAATTCATAAATCTGCACTTGCACATTCTTACTTTCAAGGGTACTGTTTTTCATAATTTCTCGCCACTCTTTATTGAAATAAAAAAGTCTTTTCTATAATTCCCTTTCCATTTCTTGAGTATTGAGAAGAAGTGTTTCTTTTGTTTTAATTGATGCATTCAACTGGTACAGAGATTTGCCACATTCACAATGCCAATAACAGTTTTCGACCACACCTACTGCCTATCTCTGGGCTGCCGAATATTCTTACATTACACTAATCTTCTTTTTGTGAAGTGATAATTTTTGATTTTCTCAGTCTTACTCTACTTATAGTAGAATAACTGACTTGCAGTACAGCTTCTTTTCGTAGTTCCTAGTTTGACCTCAGATGGCAGTTGGCTTTACTATATCGAATGGACGAGAGCTATTGCAGTTTTCAAAAGTTTTCTTATTGCATTTATCACATTTATGTCCGCGTGAAAAATACAATGATCGCGGAGATGCTTGTGGCACGTATACGCATATGTTGCTCAGGTGTTCTTTCAATAAAATCTGCTGAAGAGGGAGAGGAGAAGGTTTAGAAAATAAAAAGTTATCAAATTTGGAAGGGGGCTGGAAGGGAACAACAAAGAATAGGAAAACAGGGGACAAATTTCGTCTTTTCACGCTTTAGGACTCGCGGGGTTTCTAATGCAAAATATATGGCTCTCAGCCAGGCTGGCTCCTGGTCGTTAGCTCACTGTATTTGATGCACCAAAAAACATCTATATTGTAAAATAAGTCAGTAAAAAAGCCTGCTTAAGGAACCACATTCCATCGCTTTTGTGAAAGCTTCACGATTCTGGAAGTGCGCTGTTGTTTTTATCATGGTATCCCTGCAGTGCATGCTTTTTCTAATTTATATTGATGAGAGTCCGCTTTATGCAAAAACTGCATCAAAAAAGTTTGTTGGATTTCATTTGAACTATGGTCGCTTTGGCAATCAGGTAAACACGGTTGAAATGTTCAATAAATGTTGTGAATTGCGTGTTCCATGACTTTGCCAAAAATCGAGAGCTCCGAAGAAATAATTTTTCAAGGCTAAAAACAGCACGTTAGGAGAATGTAAAAATATTGCCGTATAGTCCGAGAATTATTCTATTTGTGCTATACTTAACCATTTCCGAAACCTCGAGAAGAAACTTCTAAAATTAACCTAAATTTGAGTAGATGAGAATAACGGGTGAAAAATTGTGGCAATTATCAAAAAAGCATACACGATTGTGGCTAGGAAATGTAACCTTAAGAAAGAAAGGGAAAAGCTGCATCGAATGCATGTTGAAACTCATTAAGGTCTTCATTGAGCGTGGTTTTATAGCGGTTTGATAAAAACCGACAAAACTTTCGCGACAACCTAATATATCCAACGGTGATTAAGGCGAGCGTTTAGCCTCATTCCTTGAAAGTTTATATAGCTTCACACAACATCAGTCGAAACCTGAATTTCACTGCATTCACTTTTCTGCCAGAGTTCAAGCGCGAATGAAGGCATTTTTCAAAGTTCAACTTCTATAGGTAATGGAAATTGTCTACATTATGCATACTTAACCATATTTTCTCGGATCCTTGAGCTGAGGTATCGACACCTCAACATGAGTAATCATTGCATTCATTCTGGCGTCCAGGATTTGTAAAGAAGAAAGCAATCGCCAAACTTCGCCCATTTCTGCAAGCATAAAGGTAGAGCCCCTTTCTGACAGTTTTTTGCAAAAATACAGGGTGCGTCAAAAGTCTGAGAGCCTAGTTCTCTTTCGTACAAAATGAGAAGGAAAGTACTCAGAAACGAAAAATTTGGCGCACACTTAATTTGAACCATTGCAGATACAGCCCAGTTCTTGAATTGCAAAATTGAATCTTTTGGCTTCCACGCGGCCCTACAAAATCTCGGCAAGTTCATCTGTCACGGCACGCAGGTAGTTGAATGAAATTTGCCCCACACCTTCACAATAACTGCTTCGTTTACCTTAGCAATTGTGCAGCACAATAGAGCAAGCTTTTATCTACAACATGCTTCCAAAAGAAATTTTTGCATTGCTTAGGAATAAGAATATTGGATTTTTAATCAGAAGCATGTGTACGTCGCATACCGGAATTTTGGCTACAATTGCGCGAATAAAAACTTAAAATTATCGTTTAAAAAGAACAAAAAGTGTTCCATGGCCGAATTTCAATAGATTCTAATTCAGAAGACGTATGCAAAAAATAAAGCTTTGGTCCCAATGCCTGTTGAACATTCTATAGCTTTTAAATTTGTTCTGAAGACGGATTTCCACTGGCACGTAGGTAACATTCGCAAACTTTTATTTTTCGTTCATGCAAGAACAGCTCCTGGCAAAAGCAAAACTAGGATACAATAGCGCAAAGCCTCTTCAAAGTTGTGTGCATCGAAGTTTTGTAAAATAGTAACAGCATCTCTAGCTACAGCAAAAATTGTAAATACTAAAAATTCTGGTTTTTTTCGCTTTGCAAAAGTACTAGTTTGGTAATTTCCATTCTCACAAAAACATGTGGCAGCCATTTCCATCCAAATAAAGTGTATTTTGTAAAGGATGACCGCAGCATCATGTGGCATGAAAGTAAAATCAAAACCACCAGTACCTTTGTGATTGCAATACTGCAAAGTTAGGCTCCCAGACTTTTGCCGCTTCCTGTAGAAATTCATTATTTGTTAAATATAGTGAGATATTCATAGCCATAACTTTTTTCCCCATTTTTTCCAAGCAGTAATTTTATATAGAGCTACGGGAAGAAGCGATTATAGTCTATCACACTTCATTACGCTCAAAGCATGATAGTTTCCTGTCTTACATAGCCCCTTACTGGTGAATTCGAATAAATGTTCCTTGCTGCAGCGATAAAGGAAGTAAGTTTCTTTTTTGGAACCTTTGCATTATTGTTATCTTTGTGCACATTATACAGGGTGTCCCAAAAGTATGTATCGAACGTTTGATCGTTAATAACTCTCTTCCCAAGAAGTCTTTTGCCTTGCTTCAGGTACCGTTTTGTAGAGCTGGCTTCAACTTACAAGGGAGGTCGGATCAGTCGAAGTGGCCTTTTCAAATGGGTCATATACTATTTTGAAGAGCGTTAAACGCTGATTCCGAATCTTTCTTCGTTATCTGCCGAGCGCCTCTGGACGCCGAGTTATAAATGTTTTTTGGAGCGAAAAATGAACGCAGAATTCAAGTAAAATTGACTATTACGGACTTTGCAGCGCCTAAATAGAGCAACATGTAGTATGAGTGTTTTGGGCAGAAGGTATCCTTTGGAATGGAGTGCTCTGGTAACCAACATTGGACCACTTGAGCAATTCTGACGAATTTTGCTTTAATTACGCATTCAATTTTTCAACCCAAAGAACGCTCATAACTCGGCGTCCAGAGGCGCTCGGCAGATAACGAAGACAGATTCGGAATCAGCGTCCTAAGCTCTATAAGACAGTATACATTCAAAGATGAAATGCCACTTCGACCATGTATCCTTCCCTTGTTAGATTTGCAGTATAGAACGAATCACTCATTTCTCTTCATTACTGTAGGATTACGGTAGAAACTTCAAGGAGGGTTTTAAGCAATGAAAGGCCATATTTTGCCCCAGAAAGGAAAAAACAGCCTTAAAACTTTTACACTAGGCTAATTAGAGTTGCTGATTATAACTGTAAAATTCCCAACTTATTATGATGCTTCATTGAAGAGTTATGCCAGGTAAGAAGTAGCGGCCATTTTTTCAATGTTCCTAAAAAGTGGGATTGCACCGTTTAGAAAGCTTCGTAATCTTTGAATAATTAATTATTGAACTCAGCGTCCATAAAAACCCTATTACACAAGTTTTCACGATTTTTTGAAAAATTTTGAAACGGCAGCTTTTTTCACATTAACACCATATGTTTCAAGTTTCTACCGTAATCCTACAATAATGAAGAGAGATGAATGATTCGTTCTATAGTGCAAATCTAAGTTGAAGCCAGCTCTACAAAACGGTACCTAAAGCAAAGCAAAAGACTTCTTGGGAAGAGAGTTATTAACGATCAAACGTTCGATACATACTTTTGGGACACCCTGTATTAGGTTGGTAAGAAAGTTCTCGGACATTTTCAGAAAAAAATCTGCTACTTCTCGAAACCTAATGCGTATACATCAGAATGAGGTACCAATCGATAGAGCAAAGCAAGCTCTACAAGGTGGTATGCAAAAATTCACACCAGCTTCGACCCATCGTATGTTTGCACCCAAAATCTGAGTCGTACCAAAATTCAAAAAATCGCGAAAAATTCATATCTTTGTTCAAACAAATCCTCCGGTTCTCTAACTTGCTCACAAAAATTGCACACTACATCAGACACTCATATGCACCGTTCCTGTAATTTTTCCTCATTTAGAAATCGAAAAAACGAAAATTTTCATGCTTATGTAAAAACGAAGCTGTGCTGCTTCTACCCATGTATTTGAATAGTACAAGCCCTTAGAAGTATAACCGTAAATTTTCAGCTTTCTAAAGGCCCTAGTTCCCGAAAATTAGCGACTTAAGCGCTCCTCACTCGGGCGTTCCATGCTAAAACCAATATTTTTCGACATCTACGGCTTACAGAAAGCTGAAAATTTACGGTTATACTTCTAAAGGCTTGAACTATTCAATTACATCGGTGGAAACAGCACAGCTTCGTTTTTATACAAGCATGAAAATTTTCGTTTTTTCGATTTCCAAATGAGGAAAAAATACAGGAACGGTGCATATGAGTGTCTGATGTGGTCCGCAATTTTTGTGTGCAAGTTGGAGATCCAGAAGATTTGTTTGAAAAAAGATATGAATTTTTCGCGATTTTTTGAATTTCAGTACGACTCAGATTTTGGGCGAAAACTTTACGGTGGGTCGAAGCTGGTGCGAAGCTTTGCATACCACCTTGTAGAGCTTGCTTTGCTCTATCGAATGGTTCCTCAGTCTCATGTATATCCTTTAGGTTTCGAGAAGTAGCAGATCTTTTTTGAAAATGTTCGAGAACTTTCTTACCAACCTAATACGTAGACTACCGAACAATTTGCGCAAGTAAATTTTTGAGCAGCGTGAATGATGCAGGATGGTGACTAAAAAAAGATTTGAAACAATTTTCAAACTATCATGAAATAAATTTTTCACAAATATTAAGTCGTTGCAAAAATGTCAGTTTTTTCAATCCATCGGCAATCACACTAGAATGAAGATAAGCAATCACTTCAAAATGTATCTGATGCAGAATTTCTTCCTCTTTCCAGCTTCTAAACTCCCATTGTGTTTAGTTGCGAGAGTGACGAGATATTTGCTGCAAATTACAACCACTCGTTTTTACCATGTCCAACTTTCGCTAATTTTCAAAATTTTCATATGAGACTTTCGAAGGAGCCTTGATAGCCAGCAGATAGGGCAACCTTTTGCCAACTTATGCAATTTTTTCTTTTTATCAGCTGCTTTTCCAAATTTTTGCTAAGTAATTTCCTAAAAGTCTTGTGTTTTGGAAAAATTGCATAACCTGTTATTGCACCAAACACTGCAAAACCTACAGAAAACTGAGGTTTCAGCACATGACTATTACTACCGCTACCATTACAAATCAAATGAGCGATTTTCGCTTCAAATTATAAAGATTTTGAAACATAGGTTACGTGAGTGCGCACTCCTGAAAATGAGAATTACTGCAATTTTCCCCACAAATTTTTCCTGTCTCGGCAAAAAAAGGCAAGTATTAGAAAGAGGAGAAAAATCCGCATCGAATAGTGAAAAGTGTTTAACATTTTTTGTTCTACGGGATAAAAATAGGCTGTGTATAATTTGGTCACTTCAAAAAATAAATCGTAGAAATTTTGAAAGACAAGCTGTAGGGCTACAAGAAATTGCTTTTGTTGGCAAAAGATTTGCCCTATCTGCTGGTTATTAGGGCTCCTTCGAAAGCCTTATACAAAAATTTTGAAAATTAGCGAAAGTTGGACAGGTAAAAACGAGTGGTTGTAATTTGCAGCAAATATCTCGTAATTCTCGCAACGAAACACAATGGGAGTTTAACATTGGAAAGAGGAAGAAATTCTGCATCGGATACATTTTGAGGTCTTTGTTTATCTTCATTCTAGCGTAATTGCCGATGGATTGAAAAAACTGACAAAACTTTTGCACCGACCTAATAATAGAAGCCTCAAGATGGATCAGAATAGAGGGCACACTTGTTCTGATTCCTCTACTGTCCAGCGTTTTTCAAATAATCGTAATAATTGGCAGATCATACCTAGTGCCTCCTAGGACTCCACTTTACCTACGTCTCATTCTTCTTTAACTCGCAACCAATTCTGGCTCCGTAAACAAGCTCAAAGAACGAACGCTTGTGGGTGGCCCAAGTTCAGCTGCTCTAAGGAAACCACAAACAATATTACAAAAAGGAAATGCAAGGATGTGAAATTGTAAGTTGGAAACGAGAAGTGGTGCAGAAATCAATTTATAAAAGTTTTGAAAAATTTATTCTCTTTTCTTTCCTTTTTTTCCTTTTAGGCTCCCAGAATTTTGACGCACCCTGTATTTAGCAGTTCAGTACGCAGAAAAAAATCAGAAAATTTCGTAGTTTGGGATTTGAGGACTATTAAAAAATGTTGAAGAAAGGTGACAATTTTGCTTTTCAATCTTTTTTTCTCTTTGCAAAGCTTTTTCTTCCAAAATTTCCATCTTTATTTGTACTACTGACCTGCGGCTACAAGGTAGGTTACTTATCATTTATACTAATAAATTTTGGGGAGTTATGACCAGTTAAAACGAGAGAAAAAAACTTTTTTGCTCATCAATCCAAATTTTTCTGCCGGAAGTATGAGTATGCGGATGTGCGCTGTATTTCGAAAGACTTGTTGCCTCTGATGGACTTTATCGCATTGGAAAATGTATATTTGTTAGAAAGTTACAGCACATCAAATTGAAAACTCGAAAAACGCGCATCACTTTTGCACCAATCTAACAGCAATTTGCACAGTGTTTGCAAACTCTCTAAAATCGAAGTATGTAACGATAACAAGCGTGTGTTGTCAAACTAATTTTCATCCTGATAGCTACATTCTATTATATAATTACTTTCAACACTTCTTTAAAATCTGTGAATCGTACGCGCTCTGCGATTTTGGATGAATGTTGGGAGTTTACTATAGGAATAGATTTCAGCACATGCTCGGAGACATCTAGGTGTAGAAAATGGCCTGGTCGCGAAGGTTTGAGAGTTAAATTCGCGCACGGTTTGTGGAAGTATTTTTTACAGCCATGCTTCAAGGTTGCAAAACACATTTTTGCACTGAGCTTCGTGAAATGCAGCTATTTCGCATCTTGCAAAGCTGATGTTGAAATACGCGCCCAATATCACATTCACTTTGTGACCAAAGCGATAATGATGAAATGATGCCCATTCACTTCTGCACATGACAGGACAGCGAGTTGGAATACACGACTGTTTGCATACATTAAAACAGGGACTTCTTCTTGGTCCCACTCAGAATTCAGTTCTGTCTTCTAGCTCGGTAACAATGGTCGCTGTAAAGAAGTTTATAGCGGATCTACTGAACCAAAAACCATTTCGTCGTCAATAATGATAGTACCTATTTGAGGATCTCGCATTAAACGAGAGTTTTCGCTTTTGACCTCGTTAGTGATAGAGTATTTTGTTTTCTATCTGATCATAGATGATGATGATGATGTATTAGACTGTCAAAAAAATAGCGTCGTTTTTTATTTGCTTGCTTTAGCAAAATAACCAAGCTCAATCCAAGAAACGTCAAGGGGTACTGTTCGTTAGGGCAAAGCAAGCTCTACAAGATGACATTCATGATTTAGCGCCAATTTCGGTTTACGGAAAAGTTCGAATTCAAGATCTAAAAAGTGCTAAATGCCCAAAAAATCGAACTCCCACTAATGTGCGCGTGGCAAGATTGTGTATGTACACTTTGGTTGTGTGACAGCTTGGTCGTCTTGTGATGTAATTTGTAATGATGAGCGAGAGTTGCGCATGCACTTTGATGCATTGATATCTCCTCCGCTTTTTCTTAAAGGCAGCTTCAGGGCATATTCCCGACTTCAGATTTCATTATACCCAGGCCTTTTTATAGCGTGATTTAAATAACGTAAAATGCGTAAATTCTGTACTTTTGTGAGTTGATAAAATGTGTAGCCTTTGCTCAAACTGAGTTTGCAACGACTTGCAAGCAACTGGAGTATTGCTAAGTCGCGTCACTATTGAAATCGCGTGAAAATATGTTTGGGGCCGTCAAATCTGGACGCGTCCTTTGCAAATTGTCATCCCGAATTAGGGGGTGATGAGAATTAGATGAGGTGCAGTGGTGAGGCACAAAACTAAAAAGCTCGAATAAAAAGCGAAGTACTAGTTCGGTTAGCGAAGTGGTGGCTCCTCCCACAAACGCTTGTGGTTGTCATGAAGATAGAATCGACTTTAAGGCAGCGTCCAACCAGACTAGGTGGTACCTGGCTCTGGTAATAATATAATAGTAGACCCCCTAATTAAGCAACGACAGAAGTTTGCAGCGCGAAAGGAGGTCTACGAGTTCTACAAATTGCCCCTCAAGTGGCCCGAATCTTACGGTAGAATGCATGCAAGGTAGAGACGCAGAGTCTTTGCTGGACCCTGCGCTCATGACTGTGTGCGCTATACGCACTCTGTCCTTGCAGATCGATATTGCTCTGTGGGCGACGTCCGGGCATACAGTAAGAGTCGGGCCACTTTCGGAGCAAATTTCAAGCTTGGTAGACCCCCTCTCTCGCTCCGAACTTCAGCCATCGCTTAGGCAGGGGGTCTATTTTAACATTTCGCCACAAAAACTCGGCACCCATCTTTTTGCCGGGAAGCTGCCTTTAATGTGCCCAGTATTGTCAAAATCTGATTACAATAATGAAGTGAGGTAAAACTTCAAAAATGCTAGTTTCATCAGTTTGCACTGGGCAATTCGCAAGAATTGCGTGCGAAGAGTATTTGACAAACCTAAGATAAAAAAAAACGCGCTCCCAAAACTGTTACGCGAAGCACGCATTGCCGCAATTTTATGATAACGCTGGCGAACCTGGCTCCGCTCAACCCTGTCAGTAATATTTTCGCAATCAGCACGCTCACTTACCTCCTATGCCAACTTCCAGCCCGTTGTCCAAACTTTGCAAAAAATCGGTAAAATTGATATCGATCAATACGAAAAGTAGATCGGTTCAGAAATAAAAATTTCTATGCGGAACATACACACATATACACACACCACACACACAGCACACATACAACACATACAACACACAAACACACACAACACAACATAACCCATACAACACACACAAGACACACAACACAACACAACACACACAACACACATACAATACATACAACATAACATAAACACACACAAACACACATACGACGCACACAACACACACAAACACGCATTCAGCTTTATATTTGCTACAACTGAAAGCACGTCAATCTTAACATGGCTGTTCCCACTCCGTTGACCTAATCCTCCTGTTCCGTTACTGTTTGTGGAATTATAACTGCTTCTCAAATACCCAAAATCAATCGAATATGTACCGACAAAAAAGTTGAGCAATCACTTTTTGCTGCTATTCGCAGAATCTACGCACAAACGTAAGGCTACTCACATTAATAATTTGCTTTAAGTTTCTTGACAGCATCATATCAAGCTAATAAAACACGTAGAATTTACTGAGCATTGCATCAAATTGGAAGCAGTCTGGTCCGCAAGATCAGCTTCTCTCAAAGCCAGAGAGCAGTAAATTCGGAAGTAAAAAAAACGGATCTCCAGAGTTGTGTGCAGAGCGGTTATGATGAATTTGCTTATTTCGTCCTTCAGTTATTTCATATGATCACTGGTTATGGTATTGCCAGAACTATGAATAGAATACACTACTTACCCTATGAAGGAAGAGTAAGGATACACGTCGAAAAATATCTGATTTATCTAGAGCGAATTTTCCCACGTTTGAAGCAAACGTATGTACTTGCGAAGGTAAGCTTAGTATCCCATTCCTTGCAAATATAGGCTTGCAATTGATTGAGACTTATGTGATGATACTACAAAGTGCAATTTGATTTAGAGGGGAACCGAGCAAAGAAAAGTGCGTTTTGCAAGTTCTTGCTGCACTTACTACGATCCTTTGAGGTTTGCGAGATACGGAAATGCCAAAATGTGGCGTATCACTTCAGGCTAAGCAACTACACCGATAAATTTTTGCTGCTGAGGTTCTGTTACGGGCAAAATCCTAGATATTTTGAAAAATATATCACCGACGTGCGTAGCATCCTGAACTTTTCTGGGAGAGTGAGATATTATGGAAACCAATTGATACAAAGATTGAAAAAGTAGGAACTATGTTGCATCTTGTTTCTCGACTTCTTTTCAAAAACTCGTTTGGATATACTGGATCAATGTGCATACATGTGCGTATGAGAGATTTTGTTAGAAAGCATATATGCACCAGTTTGAACACTACTGTAAAAGCTGCGAATACAATCGCAAGGAAAATGGTATGTTAGAACTACATTAAGGCTATCTTTTGTATCGATAAAGATTCCTGCAGAATATATCGCACTTCATCGTTTTCGGAGATGATCATAAATTTATGACTAGTCTGTCAAAGGCAATCGTAAATGACGGTGGTTGGAAAAAAGATGTAATATGTTTCACTACCAATTTTCAGTGTTTTTATAACTATCACTTTTAGGCAGTGGCTGTATCAAAATATAAAGAATATCTGGATTTGTTTTTAGCGTCTCAGCTATGCAGCTCATTTCTAATTACCGCTGTCACATCTACTTTCGGCTGGTGGCTCGCTTTTTTCGTGCCGAATCAAAATGCTATCTACTACTTAAACGATACTAGGCGACACGCCGACAAAAGACCTAACAAGGAACTCTTTTTGTGAGTTTTCTGCGTCAATTTGCATGCGCTGGGGTTAGCAGTCGCAATTTGGTAGACTCGGCATGGGGAGTGGGGCGCAACGCGGGACCCGGCAGATGGTGACGAATGTTGAGCTAGAAATCAATTCTTTGGAAAAGAGAAGGGACACTTTGTAAGCACATGCCCATCGTGCCTCACAAACAACCCGGCCGACGTGCGCAGACAATCTCTGCTCATTTTTGAAATAGAGGTTTTTAATAAACAGCGGTGAACATGTGAGTCGTTTACAGCACAGTTGCCGATCTGACATCGTTTGGTGCGTATAAGGGCCATATGAATGACATGTAAGCATGTTACAGAAACTCATCATGTATATACAGTGCTGGACATAATTATACAGCCACTCTAGAAATCGTCGTAATTTTTGTTCTTGTCAATGAATCTGTCTGAAACTTTGCTGTATTGTGCGCATGTCAGCCTACCATAACCCCTCAAAACGGCTTCCAGTCTTGTTGAGTTTGAACGGAGAAAAACGAAAAAAATCGAAAAAGCCCTCTTTGAAAGCTGGACAAAATTATACAGCCACCTGGTTTTTTCAATCACTATCGCATTCGTTGACTCTCAAATTTTTTTTTGTACAATTACATCCCAAAATATGAAGCATTCGCGACACTTACGGCCTGTCTTCCTACTCAAATATAATAGAAGCAATCGCTGCATTTCTTGTTTTCAAAAGCATTGAAAGTCAATCTCCTTCAACAAACAACTGCTTTAAAGAGTTTTCAAGCTCTTGTTCATTCCAAATGATAATCATGGAATCTACTGACCCTTTTGGATAGATGAGGTGAAGAGCGCTTTCGTAAACTCTGCGTAATCGCTGATTTCACTGTTGTATGGCTGTCGTAATGGCTACATTACAGTATTTTCTGTCGCTTGAAAATCGAGTTTCGTGGTGCAAAAGTGCGTCAACCCTATGGTGAGATTGGAGTCTGTCCGTCAAAATCAGCGATTACGCAGAGTTTACGAAAGCGCTCTTCACCTCATCTATCCAGCAGGGTCAGTAGATTCCATGATTATCATTTGGAATGAACAAGAGCTTGAAAAGTCCTCAAAGCAGTTGTTTGTTGAAGGAGATTGACTTATAATGCTTTTAAAAGCAAGAAATGCAGCGATTGCTTCTATTTGAGTAGGAAGACAGGCCGTAAGTGTCGCAAATGTTTCATATTTTGGGATGTAATTGTACAAAAAAATTTGAGAGTCAACGAATGCAATAGTGATTAGTAAAACCAGGTGGCTGTATAATTTTGTCCAGCTTTCAAAGAGGGCTTTTTCGATTTTTTTTCGTTTTTCTCCGTTCAAACTCAACAAGACTGGAAGCCGTTTTGAGGGGTTATGGTAGGTTGATATGCGCACAACACAGCAAGTTTCAGACAGATTCATTGACAAGAACAAAAATTACGACGATTTCTAGAGTGGCTGTATAATTATGTCCAGCACTGTAGTATGGAAAGTGCTCATTTTTTGAAATTAATATGGTAACTGCTACACGCCACCAGAGGGTGCAAACTTCCGCAGTGAAAACAAGGATTTCAGCGAATCTTTTCAAAACACTTCGAAGACAAGTTGAAATAGATCTCAAAAGATTTGCACTGCAAAAGAATTGCTCTACTTTGATGTTATCAATTTTCCAAAAACTTTCAGTTGAAATCTAAAGTACTGCGTTGCAGAAACAGAAAACTATCGCTTTAGAACCAGGAGTTTTTGATACATATATAAAAAAGCATTCTCCTCAACTGCTGGAAAGAAAAGCTGCGCCTGCGCCTTATACTAAAGCATCAGCTTAAGATTAGTTTATCCGATTAGTGAAAAGTCTGAAGTGGAGTGTAAACATCTATCTATTACGAGTACAAGACATTTAAAGTGCTTTTTTTTAAATTCGATCAGCCCGAACTCGTCAAAGGGACCAAAGGATCTCTATACCTTACCAAAAAGATTTTGTGGTATAGCGATCATTCTAGAGACTCAACGATGCCCCGACATACTCGCAATTCAAAGATGGTGCGTCTTTTATTCGCAAATTCAGGGTACTTTCGATCCAGCCTTTACAATAATAGTCAATTATGATAGAATGGCAACGCTGAGCATCGATATCTTTTTCCCGCTTTGTGCTTGTATCTTGTAAAGCTGCGTTCCAGACGCCTAATATTTACCTAAATGTCTCCTTATGCGGTTTCATAGAATCGTGACAGTAAAATTTGCTAGTTAGGTTGGTAAGGTGCTTAATCGAGCTTACACAAAAATAGTAGGTAGGCGAGCGAAAGAAACACATGAAGATTGGCCGCAAGTTTTTGAAAGCACTCCTCGTTGGAATAGAAAGTCAAAGAGCACAAAAAACTTTTCTGGAGGAAGTAGCCATACCGCTCTTTTTGGCTCTAAATCTTTTCTATTGGTTCTCCAGAATGAACCGCCATATTATCATCTTCCTTCAATTTTCTTACGTGGTACATCCTGATTGTATTAGGTCGTCCCGATTGATGTCTCGAAATCAAGTCTTAAGAGAGTGGCATCATTTCTGGGATAAAGCGGTACAAAATGAATGAATAGAAGTGGTGATTATGATGTTGATGAGTCAACATCCACAGGTGCGATAAGCTGAGAATGACGCATCCAGGGTGAAGGGGGTCACAGCGGTCGCAGCCCCTCCGGGTGAAGGGTGTTTCAGTTGATCAAGAAATCATAAAATTGTCGACCGGGGGGGGGGGGGGAGGGGGGGGGGGGGGAAGTGGTGGTCCCAATTTCTTCATGCGAAAATCTGCTTGCTTGAATGTAAGTTTTTACTTCTTCATCTAAATAAGTTGAAACTAGTAAAGCAATCTTTAGAATAGTATAATTCATTGACAACATAAACTCCATGAAATTTATTTCCTACCCACCCCTTAATCCCGTCTCCTTTCCCTTGAACCCCTTTTGGTATAAAACTTGTTTGTTTGTTCCTAATCCCAAAAAAATCCATGAATAAGCTAGAAATTACCAGTGAACCGTCACTATACGAATACTAACTTACATGCTCGAAATTATTGATCGAAAATCTTTTCAAACCTTTTTTTCTTCTACTTAATGAGCATTAGCTATACGAAATCAATCAATCTTTGCAAACATGCGCTTTTCTCGTATCTTATGTTCAGCTGTGGACTACTGAGTTCCTGATTAAAATGCAGCTTTAATTTTTAAGCATTTACAAATTTTCTAAAAGAAGAAATTCGTAACTTCTGTAGATGAACAACAACGTCAGCAAGGGAAATGTTTTTAAAACCATCTTGTCTTTCGCTTTTAGAGAATATATAGTTTACCTGGACTCTGTTGAAAAAATGCCTGGTGAAAAGTGTCGGTAGTGATTTCTGGATATTTTCGAGTTTTTAGGACAAAAAAATCCGTAACTTCTGTGTATGAACATCTTGTACGCCGTGATGGTCACTTTTGGAACCGCCTCATCCTCCGCTTTCAGAAAATATGTACCTTGCCTGGGCTCCATTAAAAAAAGTGCCTGGGTGAAGGGTGTCCAAGTGATTTTTGGAGATTTTCAAGTTTTTAACATAAAAAAAATTCATAATTTCTGTAGATGAACATCTTGTACGCCGTGATGGTCACCTTTGGAACCGTCTCGTCCTCCGCTTTCAGAAAATATATAGCATGTCTGACATCCGCTCAAAAAAGTGCCGGGTGAAGGGTGGGTGAGACTTTTATAATTGGAGTGCTCAAGTACAGGCTTTTTTACCATTGTAAAAAGACGTCTACTTGAGCACTTACTTACTTACTTACTTAGATGGCCCGTCCTCACGTGACGTGCGGGCCCCAGTACAGAAGTCGCCATTGATCCCTGTCCCTCGCTTCGGACATCCACGATCTTCTTGGTCGTCGTCGGTGGCTGCGTCCACGAGTTCCAGGGGCAAAAATCGTATCCAGCTGATTTCTCAGCTGGTCCATCCGTTCCACAAACACGTCTGCCCATCTCGTTGGTGGTCTTCCTCGAGGACGTTTGGCTTCGCGAGGAATCCACTCAGATGTTCTTAGTGTCCATCTATCGTCCGTTCTTCTCATTATGTGACCGGCCCATCGGTGTTTCGCTTTCGCAACGTATTCCGCTGGGTCACGAAGACGGGACATTCTTCTCATATCCGTGCTGCGAAGTCCGACTAGATGTTGCTTGTGTCGGGTCATCTTCAGAAGACTGCGCTCGAGCGCTCTGTGGGTGGTCCTTAAAGCTTTCGACGTGGCTACGGTGTCGGCCCAAGTCTCAGCTGCGTAGCAGAGCGCTGGGAGAACGGTTGAGTCGAACAGGTGGGCACGAAGCTCCGGGTCCGTCAGTTGGTCGGTGGCTTCCTTCAGAGGCCCGAAGGCGGCCCAGGCTGCTCTTCTTCTCCTGTTAAGTTCTTCCCTCAAGTCGTTCTCCATGTTCATCGAACGTCCGAGATACACGTAAGAAGACGTCTCCATGATAGGGGTGCCTTCCAATTCCATTTCTGCATCTTCGCAAAGGGCGTTCTTCATGAACTGAGTCTTCTTCCGATTTATTCGCAATCCGATCTTCTTCCCTACTTCGTTTAGTTCCTTCAGCATCGCCTCTGCTTCAGTGATACTGCTCGAGAAAAGGACGATGTCATCCGCAAAACGAAGGTTGGATAGGAATCTCCCATCAACTCGTATGCCTCTCTCTTCCCAGTCCAGTGACTTCATCACCCACTCCAAGGCCGCGGTGAACAGCTTCGGCGAAATAGTGTCGCCTTGTCGAACCCCCTTCCCAATTGGAATGGTTAGGGGGCGATGTAATAGCTGCATCGTTGTTGTACAGTCCTTGTAGCAGTCGGCTAGTGTCCTCACGTAAGCTGGTTCCACTCCTTGGTCGACTAGCGCAGACAGGATGGCGTTGGTTTCGACGCTGTCAAAGGCTTTCTCGTAGTCGACGAAGGTTAGGACGAGAGGCAGTCGGTACTCCCGGCAGACTTCTATGACCCTCGAAACCGTCTGGATGTGGTCCATGCAGCTGAATCCTTTGCGAAATCCAGCTTGTTCTTGGGGTTGGGCTTCATCCAGTGTCCTAGATATGCGTGCGAGGATAATCTTCGTGAAGAGCTTGTACAGCACACTCAGCAGGCATATTGGACGGTAATTTCGAAGATCTTCCCGTTCACCCTTCTTAAAAAGAAGGACGGTTCTTGACGTTCTCCACTGGTCGGGAATCCTCTCCTTCTGAAGGTAAGATGTCAGGTGCGACGCGAGAATCTCGTGTAGACGTTGTCCTCCGGCTCGCAGAAATTCAACGGAAAGATGGTCTGGTCCTGGAGCCGTGGATGTCTTCATGGTCTGGATCGCCGTGCGCACTTCAGCAGGTAGAATTCGTGGTGGTACTTCTCCAGTGGGAACAACGGGCATCGGCACGGGTGTTGATGAGCGGAAGAGGTTGGTATAGAAGTTCTTCGCGATAGATTCCATCTTGTACCGGGAAGAAGTCGGAGTCCCGTCTTCGTTCAATAGTGCAGCCAGCGGTACGTGATATTCACAGAGGTCCCTTCGGCATTTCTTAAGACTTCGTCTTTCTTCGGCTGCTTCCAGTATCTTGGCTTGCCTGTGCTTCCTGAGATCCTCCTGCAAAGCTGTTCTGCAACTGGCGTTGGCTATCAGTCGCTCGAGATGGGTTGCATTCGGATCCTGCCTCGAAATCTTCCACTTTCGAGCAATTCCTTGGTGGTCTTCGATATACGTTCCAAGTTCTTCTCAGAAGTCACTGAGGCACATTCTCCGCAGGCTCGCAATCCTTTCAGAAGCCGGTCGTAGTCATACGTTGGGTCCTCCTCGATGGGCCAGTCACATCTTGATATGAGCTCCTCCAGCCTGTTACCGTCGTAAACGACTTCCTTCCTTCTCGCGGCACTGTGACAGACTTTCTTTTCCAGCCTTCGGCTGAGTCGTATCTTCGCTCGAAGGAGGCGGTGATCGGAGCCACTGCAGAAGGATGGAACTACTGAGACATCGAGCAAGCTCCACCTTCGGTTGGCGAGAATGTAGTCGATCTCCGCGTGAGTCGTTCCGTTGGGCGATTCCCATGTCCACCGGCGATGTTCTTTCTTCATGAAGATGGAATTTCCATGGAAAAGTCGTGCGGCGGAGAGAAGCCCAACAAGACGGTTGCCGTTTTCGTTCCGGAGCCCATATCCAAACTTCCCGATCCTATATTCCTTTTCTAGTGGCATCCCGATTTTCGCATTGAAGTCGCCCACAACATACTTGTAGAAGGACTTTTCGTTGCGGACGACCTCCTCCACGTCTTCGTAGAAAGCATCTAGTTCTGAGTCGTCAGCTGCTGATGTTGGAGAGTAGCAGTTGATGATGCTGATGGTCTTCTGACGTGGAGGGCGTAGTCGTAGGATGGCTAGTCGGGGTGATAGGATCTCGTGCGAATCGACAAGATGGACGATAGATGGGTGGACGACAAAGCCAACACCTCCCACGTTTCGTGATGGAACCTTCTCACCACGAATGATGAGTGTTCCATCATTCATCTGTCGCACGTCCTTCTTCCTGGACTTCGTTTCCTGCAGAGCGATGATGTGGTACTTGATGTGCTCTGCAGCGTCGAGAAGAGCGTGGAGGTCGGCGTTTGTGGAGACTGTCCTGGCGTTGTAGGTGCAGAGCATGAGGCAGTCTCCGTGGCGTGTCGTCCGGGCAGACGTGTCGTTTTTGTCCAATCCAAAAGGCGCCCTGGTACTTGAGCACTCCCATTATAAAAGTCTCACCCACCCTTCACCCGGCACTTTTTCTAAAAGAGCCCGGGCAAAGTATATATTTTCTGGAAGCGAAGGACGAGGCGGTTCCAAAGGTGACCATCACGGCGTACAAGATGTTCATCTACAAAGTTGTGAATTTTTATATGTTAGAAACTCGAAAATCTCCAAAAATCACTTGGACACCCTTCACCCAGGCACTTTTTTAACGGAGCCCAGGCAAAGTACATATTTTCTGGAAGCGGAGGATGAGACGGTTCCAAAGGTTACTATCCAGGCGTACAATATGTTCATCCACAGAAGTTATGAATTTTTTACGTCAAAAACTCGAAAATTTCCAATCACTAGGCAAACCCTTCACCGCACTTTCTTGAATAGTTCTCAGACAATCTGTATATTTTCTGAAAGCGGAGAACGAGACGGTTTTAACGGTGTCCATCTAGCCGTAAAAGATGTTCATCTACAAAAGCTATGAATTTTTTATGTTAAAAACTCGAAAATGTCCAGAAATCACTACTCACACCGGTCACCAAGCACTTTTTGAAACAGACTCCTCCTTTCCTATACATAAGCAATTCACGTACAAAAATCTCCTTTGCTTAACCTTACCTCGCTGTTGATTTTTTTTCTCGGATTTTGGTGAAGGGGGTCACCTTGGTCCCAGCTCAGGGATGAAGGGGGGAGGGGGGAGAAAATTCTCACACTATCGCACCTGTGTCAACATCATCGGTTGAACAATTATCATATAACTTACTATACCATCGCATATTCTTTCACGTCGGGAAACAAGTCCTTTTATTTCATTCGTAGCTACATCTTAATCGTACCACTGCCTTTCAAGTGTCGTTCCCACTTATTGTGCTGCTTTTCATCATTTTTTACAGAAAGCCGTGGCAAGTATACACCGACTGAAATTGTTAACCAGCCGCTGCCGCCTTGTTCACCGGCAGATCAGTCTACATGTTTTACATGTGGTGGAAACTGCACAGTCTAATTTTTTCAAAGCGACATGCCATTACGATATTCTATTACTGTTATGTTATACAGTATTACCGCTGTTAGTAGTGTTAGCAGGGTTGCAATTCATGACTGTTTTTGAGCGCAAACACTTTTTGTGTTGCCATTTGTTGCCGTCGTCTTTTTGCAATACAAACTGCACTGTATTGATTGTGTGATTGTGTTTTATTCATTTATTTTTTTGATCAGCCATGCTTGCAAAATGATTAGCGAACAATAATAGAAAAAAGGCAGTTCTTCAAATGCAGAAACTCCGAGAGAATTGCAATTTGAAACCATAGGAATATAATAGCAGATTAGAAAACATTACCAAAAGAGGTAAGTAAAAACATAGCATACAATGCAGAGAAACAAACGACACTATCGTTCATTCGTTGACCGTACAGACTGCCGACCGCGTGACGACTGCGACGCGTGCCTTCTAAACTTGCGAAAAAGCAAGTTGGACTGTGGCTTAAGATGAGAAGAATTCTTTGTTTCTTTTCTACATTATAAAGATGAGAAGAATCCTCTGTTTTCTTTCTATTCATCTTTTCTACGAAAACATCATGCACGCGCAGCGGTCGCCGCGCGGTCAGCAGTCGTTACGGTCAACGAATAAACGATACGTAAGTAGGACGATTTGCAAGTTTACGAAATTGAGTTTAAATGTTTCAAAAAGTGTCTCGTACAGTTTGCTGTAATCAGGCATTATCCCGATATTGAAAAACTGAGACTCAGAAATGATTCTAAAGGCCCTTTGTTCCATTGAATTTGTTCTACTTTCAGAGATGTAAACGTCAAGATTTAACAAGTCAATCTTGCATTTTCCTGTTAAAAACTTGAAAGCCGTCAATTAAGACCAGGGTAAAGCGGGGGGTGCGGCACACGACCGTCGGATACGACCCCCCCCCCCTTGGGCCGGACCCTGGCACGACCCTCCCCCCATGCTCTACCCCCCCCCCCCCCCACCCCTACCTTTTCCACGAACCCTCTCTCAACTTGAAGTAATTGCTTTATTTCAACTTGGAAGGAAGAAGTGAAAACGAAGTGAAAATCGCATGGGTGTTCGTCCAGCAACGTACACACGGCAAACGCAAGCCGGCAGCAGAAGACATTCAAACATTACAACATCAACATTCCAACACATTCAACGAATCTTTTAGATGCGAACAATCATCCATCGACATGATGGCTTCAGGACCACCATAGATACTAACGACAATATCAGAAAAAACTCATCAATGCTACGACCGAAATATTCGAAAAACAGAACTCTATAAGAAACTCTTCCAAAAAAGTTTATACCTGTTGCATCCTTTTAATAAAATCCCCATGCTTCTCAAGTTTGTCACTGCGAAAAACAAAACTGAAAATACATAGAGGAAATTGAATAATTTAGATCATGTTTATGTATCTGAGCTTTCGATTCCTTACCGACCTGATGCCATTCAGATAACTGGCGAATCCTTTGCCGTAGAATGCCACCAGGTAGTAGTAGAGAAATGCGCGATCTTTTCTGTCGATCTTTCGATAAAGCTCAGCAATTCCTACCCAAAAAAAGCTCAAAAACGAAGAATTCATCCTGATTACTAACCGCCAATGAGGCTTATCGTAGTCGACATAGGTTTTCTCGTAAACTGGCAGAACTCTCTGAAAATCTCACCAAACCAACTTGAAAAATAAAACAGCCATGGAAGCTGACTCAAGAATTTTTACTGCATCCTCCCAGCTCTCCCCTTTAGCGAACAGATCGGCTGCCTCACATAGTAGGCTATCTCTCAACTGGCGCTCGACGGCACAATGGCAAATCAAACGTCTCCAAATGAGAGACTTGGTCATTCCACTGAAACATCAGAATTCTTTGCAGTTTCAATATGGATCAAAATGCCAAAATGTATGGCCCATTCACACTAAGAGTGTTAGCATTGAGCATCAACATTCAATAAGACCGATGCCATACAGTAGAACTGGCTAGGCATCTCTACCCAATTCTCCAGCACCCACACCTTTCGAGGCAAACAGTCGTTCTTCTCTTTCTTTCAACGTGCTGAATTACAAATTCGCTGTTGACACAGAAATAAAAATTGCAAAATTAGAAAAACAAAAAGTACCCTTCACACTTCAGTCCCAGAGCCATGAGTGCACCCTTTAGCCGGTCAAGGCCCAAACTTTCTAGCTCTTTTGGGTTGCTGTAAGCCGAAATATCAATGGTGGCCTGAACTTTGAAGATAAAACAATTGGAGTGGTGGCAAGAATCTGGCAATTTGAAAATTACGCACCTGCTTGGTGTTGACGGTATGTGATGGCCAACCAGGAAGTGTTCAATTTGCGATCAATCGATCAATTTCAGTATCACTCTGAAGAACGCAAAATTACGGAGGCTACACCAATAGTATCAAGCCTTCAATCCGCACTACCAGCTGGCTACTTTGGCAAAGACTGGATACGCAGAAACCCTTTTCATTCTAAGACACAAAGCATCAACATCGCGAAATTAAAGTCTCAAAAACCAATCCTCACTGGCACTCATCAATGAACCTTTAAATTCAGATCTAGGATTAACTGCATACCTGTATACACAACGAAAATTTCTCAGACGTTGAAGCTAAGCCGAGGTAGAGATTCTACATGAAGTAACCTCCAAGTTGAATTATACTCAAATCATCGACGAATTCGGCCACTGGCCTCAGCTACGATTATATGGGTGACTATTCTCGCTATACTATGCGTACAAATCAAGCAAATTAGAATTGATTACAAAACACGAATTCGTTTGATGAAAGTAGAATGTGGCGCACAAACAACTTCTTGAAACTACCTTCTTGAAATCTTCCTCCAAGTTGTGAAGCGGTCGTGTTCGTTCCATAAAGTAGACGAGGTAGTCCTGACAGTCAACATTTAGTGAGTAATTCATATATGAGTCAACAATACATAATCTGTGACAAAGTATGCGCTGCGTACTGTGTACTTCGGTAATGTCGGAATCTTTTCGATATGTTTTGATGCCTCAGAACCCACTAGTCACGATGAGTGTGTGTGTCGTTCATCCCCCAGTAGATTTCATATAAACCATCAATGTAGATGCCTTTCGATCGCTTTACCACGTTAACTCCAACAAATTTAAGGCACTCATTCGAATATGACATAATAAAATGATCGAAAGACAGCCACGTTAATGGTTCATAGCGCCGATACATAGCCCATCATATAAATAGTGAATGAGGTTATGAACAGAAGCAGTATATGTATCAATAAGCAATCATACAATTTTGAAAAATGTGGATTTCCACAACTTGTCACTGGAAAGTGAGGAAACCTCTGAGAAAAACGATTTGACCTAAGCTACACATATTCGATAATGGTATAGAACTTGAGGGCCCAAAGTTTCAAGAAAATTCAGAATGCATACCTTCACAGCGTGCAGATATTCTTTATAAGCTCCAGTTTTCTTCGTAGTGTTCTTCGGGATATCCGTAAACTTGTCAAACTGGCCAAGGTAGAATATATAATCGATTTTCTGGAAGAAAATGCAGTCAAAAAGTCTATAACTGTCATTTATTCCATAAATGATTCACGCACCGTGATATGTTTCAGATTTATATACAGAGCATGTAGAGAGTGCATATCCAAAAATCTGGAAAAAGGAAGATAATCGGAGGATATCACTATCATGGATGATGAATGAAGTAGTGAAACAGGAATAGTAACTGTCATTGACAAAGAAAATGAGAACAACACAGCCCATAACGAGAGTGGGATTCAAAGACTCGCATCTCGCGGCTTTGTGCTTTGACAAATTTCGAGCGCTACCGTAACCCAATATTTTTTGGCCACACTTCCGAGCATATGGTTCGCAAAAACCATATGTATCTCCTTCTAAAGAAAACGCTTCGAGGGGAAACAGCTACTACGGGGAGAGGAAGGGTGAATCTATAGGATGATATAAAAAAGGCAGCTGTTTGAACGTTTTGAAGGTAAGTTAATGGCCTGCGGCACCCCCCCCCCCCCTCAAAACCTGCGGCAGCCGCAGGTTTTGAGGGGGGGGGGGTGCCGCAGGCCATTAACTATATCAAAAAACATTTTTAGCGGACAATATTTATATGAATCAATAGCCTAAACCTCGTAGATTCCATAGGGATGTTTTGAGCCTGATTCGTCTTCTTAGCTCTGAGTAATATTTGGTGAAAGCACAGCGATCAAAAGCTAAAAGCGATTTTGGTTGGCTTCTAATTCAATAGTTTGGAGGTCTTCTGAAGCGGGATTCCTGAGGTGGACAAAGAAGGAGTAGTGCTTTGTATTGAGTGCAAGAAGAGGTAGCTTACTCACCGCTAAGATGAAGTTAATCATGTTTAAAATTACTGCTTTATACAAGGTTGTTTACTGCTCGGAGACCTCAGAGTTCGCTGAAACTTGGCGCATAGGGGTTATTCGACACGCGGATTACGACAATTATGCTTGATTAGAGGTACGGTAGGTTACGGTAGGCATACGATATCTGCAAGTTTGTGTCGTTGAACTTGAATTTTGCAAGATTTCAGCAGCGTGGCACATCTAAGAACTTAGCTGCAGTCATTTCCCCTTAGAAACCGCTTTTGACCTTGGGTCGATACGACCCCCCCCCCCCCCTACCTACCCCCCCCCCCCCTTACGACCCCCTCCTGCGGCGTGCCGCACCTCCCGCTTTCCCCTGATTAAGACCAACTTTCCTTTGAAGTTGCCTTGGACTCAAAACAAGTTGAACCTTGTAAGTCTCGTAGCAACACATTTTTGAAACGTATTCATATATGTGGGGTCAGTTTCATGCCTGTTTCCGCGACATCTCCTTTGCTCTCTGCTCAAATTTAACTCTGCGTGTTTGGGCCCCATTTAAATCTACACAGTCGGCTGCGCGGGCGGTCGCGTCGCGCACCTACTTTGTGTGCTTGGGTCACGCTTGTTCAGGTCGCGCTCAGGAAAGAACATCTCACTGTCATTCAGGATAGAAGTCATTCAGGAGTGAATGCTTTTCATTCCGAGTTTGATTTCCCTTACTGCACTTGCACCTTCTTTATATTCACCTTTTAACCTCTCGATTACTTGAGCCTGTGCAGGATCTTGGGTTCAGGGTGTGACGCCTCAATTTGACTAGGCATGCACATGACAACCCAAGTGCGTAGAGGTGTCGAATCGGATCCGAAGACTGGATTAGCCCGATGTCTAAGAGGATCAAAGCATTTGAAACTTTAGTATCAAGAAGTTTTCTGCTGTTTCCATATGAGCGCATATTCACTGAAAGTTTTCAATTGCATTCACCTAGCCAACTAATCTGTTAGGATCTGAGTTTGTTTCCATTTGCTTTTTGCTTGGAAATGTTTGCTATGCTATCGTCCATTCTGGGACTTGGATGACGACTATGCTTTGCACACGTCTAACTAAAGAGTTAGTACATGTGCTTCATCTCCCTTTGAATCACTGGGCGTGGCAAGAGTTCCCAAAGCCTAACCGCTTTTCCTCGCAGGGGCACTTTGTACCTCCAGTGGCCGTATTCATCAACGAACCCAATGGGGTTCCGGAATCCATTGGGTTAGTGCTTTTGATAAATATCGATTCTACTCCAGGGTAGAATCGATATTCATCAAAAGACTAACCCAGTGGGCCGGAACCCACTGGGTTCGTTGATAAATACGGCTACAGAAATCCCTTGAAGGACATCACACTTACTCGGGGACATAGGGCGGCTCCGCCCATCACTCTTACCCCTGCACGTCCTCCGAATCACTGTACTTGGAACTCGAAAGACATAGTTCATCAGCTGTTAGAAACATGCGACCGTATTCCTGACTATTTTATTCACAGAGAAGATGATCATACATTCTGAGACTAAAAGACTCGAGCACGCTTTGCATACACTGTCTAAACAAGCTCGACTGTGTGATTATACTTGTGATCTAACTATCTGTTTACTACTCCGAACTAGGGAAGAACAAGTACCTAACTATACAAGTAACAAGTACCAAGTACAAAAGCTTGTTGAGACAATGTGCAACGCGTACTCGAGTTTCCTTTTCAGAATAGATTATACTTATATCTTCGACACAAAACGTGATAACTTCAGGAATGTGCACGTTGTACCAGAGTCAAACGCAAAACACGATGACCCCATCAAAATTAGCGTCCCAGCAACCTAAGCAACGCTAACATGACCAGAGGAGCTTCCTTAAAATGGAGCAAAAAAGACAAAACTAATCAACCCTTTCTCCTATGGTTTTTGAATTGAAAAAAGTTCGTCTGGATAGCGTAGATCTCAAAAGCAAATTGGGCATGCCAAACATCCATTCTTGACTCTTGTAACATGCTATCTGATCTCGTTGGCATAGCCTAAACTTAGATGAGCAAATAACTTAACAAAGAAAATAAGAACAAAATCACACGGCCGGCCGAGAGCTCGGTCCACCATCACTCCATTTTGCTTGCAGATGTATGAACC
Source organism: Cylicocyclus nassatus (assembly GCA_958299035.1). NCBI lineage: Eukaryota > Metazoa > Nematoda > Chromadorea > Rhabditida > Strongylidae > Cylicocyclus > Cylicocyclus nassatus. The sequence continues at coordinate 85,543,448 of CATQJL010000316.1, read as the reverse complement.
CTTCACACTCTTCTTCAAGTCGGTGACAGTGTCAAATATAAGAATGCAGCACTATTATCGAAGAAAGCATGAAGTGGTTTTCTGGCATGAGTGTCATCATGATGTGACCCACCAAGCGTGACCCGGTGACAAAAGCTGTGCGCGCGACGCGACCTCCCGCGCAGCCGACTGTGTAGATTTAAATGGGGCCGCGTGTTTGTGCGACTTTTGTGCAGGGCACCGCCCTTAAATCTCGTCTTTTTCGACTGATTCTTCAACTGGGAGAGTACTGCTGTGACCAGATTTTGATATGATGTACAGTATATGCGCTCCAAATTCTCACTCAAGACCGGTGCTCGATATCTGCTGCGCAATTTTTTGTACGATAGTTAGAACTTTCAAGATTATAATCAACAAAACAAAATCGAGATCAGTGAAAACTGTCGGTATCTTTTTGCATTCTGAGACATTATCTTATCAACTGATGTTGACAATTCCGGGAAGTTATTTTGTAGTGCGTAACCAAAATTCTATCGTTTCCCTAATCTGGGTGGAGGACATTAGGTCGCCGAAAGAGGGCGGTCCCCGCGGTCATTTGCGACAAATACGCACCCTTATACATACGCGGACATGCGTTCCTGCAGGGAATTCGCGCGGGACTCTTCCACATTCGGCGACCTAATGTCCTCCACCCCCCTGATCTCCATCGACGCCCTTGATTAAGCCATTTACTCGCTTTTTGCCATTCCCGACCAGAACGTATTTTGCAAAGTGAAAGCTACCTCACGGTTGCGCACAATAATCTTGTCATTAGTTTTGACTAGAACTCCGTGTGTCTTCAAGCATGCGCCCAAATCCCACAAAACTTCATCGTAAATTGCAAAAGTACAGGTTCAAGAATCATACGGCCCACCGCTGGGTCGTAATGACGTGAATGTATTTATTTTAAAAAGCTTTCTTCAAAGACCACAAAGCGAATTCCAAGGGTAGAGTCGGAAGTACTTTATGCATTCAGTTACATACATCTCATACTGAAGAGCAATCACCCTACCTTGTGAAATATTGAGATTTGAATTAGGAGCCTCCTTACTTACTCAAATTACAATTTCTGACGTAGGCGATAGCCCAAAACAGGGGTCAGGTTACCATTTCGGTTTTACTTTCAGCGGATAGTTACTTGACACACTATCAATGCCAAGACTAAAGTAAGCCAAATGTTATGTTCAGGGAAATATGTCGCAGTTTTGGAAATGCGCTCCTGTATTTTTTATGATAGCTTTCCAGTGTTTTATTGTCCTACACTATTATGATGTCGACCTATTCAAATTGACAACTCAGCAAAAATATGTTGGATTTTTATTGAACGACGGTCGTCTGGGGAATCAGGTAACACATTTCAGCTTTTTTGGGGTTGGCGACTATATGTGTTACTGTAATTAGTGACTATTCTAAGGTCTAACACGGGTTGACTATGATTGTAAATTAAATGGCCACATTAGCCACATTTATACCCAGCACAGCATTTGAGCACAATTATCAAATTCAATAAATTTCGTTAGTTTACTCACACATAATGTTGCAGTATCACAAAAAACTATTACTAGAATTTCAAAATTCTTCATGTATTACATAGCACATTATTGACGACATTCAATGGGCTGAGGACAACAGATCGCCTAAGCTTCACCCACGCGGATAGCTGGCACAAGCTATAATACCTGAGAGCGAACTTGTTGCAGATGTCCGCGCGGGTGCTCCCCCTGCGGCGACCTAATTCATTACCTAAAGTTTCTCGAGTGTGTATCTAAAGCTCTCCCTCAAAAAAGTCAAAACAAAGAGGAGCAGTCTTGAACGTAATATTTTGCTGGGAGGTTTATTTGTTGGCCGGTCAAAAGACTTACCCAAAAAAAGCTTGAAATACATGTTTCTTTGATGCTCATGCGACCGGGCAAACTACTTTAGTCTTGAAAGAAATTTTGATTTGGATTCAGGTAACGCCTTACAAATATAGACTTTACAAAAAAATATGCTGGTCTCAGTTTTAGTGCCATATCGTCTATGCACCATTTCGGTGTCACACTTTGAGCGTGCTGTAACCAAGCCAGCGTTTACTTTGGCATTTCACTTGATTCGCGCAATCGTAAACGTAACACGTTGGAGCATATACTCGTACGGTAGCATGTTAATGAAGACATAGGCGTTCTAGATATCGTCCATTTCCCACAATATAGCGGGCGGAGGTTTGCCGACGTTTGCCAACGCCTCTACGTGGCAGTTTTTGATAACTAAAGATTACAATAACTAATGCTTTATAATGGAGATACAGCATGTTTTTTCAATATGTTTATATGTCCGCAGGGGCACGCCCGCTATACGCATGGGAATCGCCTACATCATTTACCCTCCATATCAGCCCATATGTCCTCCCTCAACATGACGTGGACTACTTGGATTGGTGAGGCGCTGCCTCTGAGCTGGCGCATCGTTTGGCACGACGTCTCGCCGTAACACGTATAATCCTTACGCACATAACTCGGAAGACGTTCAACTAGTTCATTTCTGAAGGAATGAAGACGTCCGAGACCTCCGCAGAAGCCGGTTCCCTCTTCCTCCTCCCCTTCCACTTTGTAAAAAACTTTTATGATAAAGGTTATAGTAAAACTAATGTAAAAACATTACACATCAGGTAAGCACGTCATGAACCCCTACCCTGACATAATTCGCGTACTATGTTCACAGTATTTCCAGAAATGATCGAAGATCTCAGTAAAAAACACATCAATGCGTCTAAAATGCTTAATTTATCCAACGCAGTGTAACAAAGTCAGGAAATCTCATAATTTTCACCCATCGAGGAAGGATTCCTTCAAAAATCAACATTTCAAAGCGCTTGGATCAGTCCACTCAATTTCGGACAAGTTTGCCTCAAGAAAACCAACTTTCAAAGATCCCCTGATATTGAAAAGGAGACTCTAAAAGTATAATCAAAAACAGCTATCTGTTAATCTTTTCTATATGAACACAAGTTTTGAAAGAGTTTATGTGCAATGACTCTTCCGCTGTAGCTAAACACATAGTAATACTGAACCTGACCTTAGTACGCTGAATAATAACCTATTCGTTTCTTATGAGCAACGGCAAGATTAACTCCATTACTGATTGATCAAATTTTACTAAGCATTCAATCACTTCAATCCGAACTGATCGAATGCGTAGTAAAATTTGTCTTTCATTGGTACATGAGAATGTTTTACTTATCGCTATCCCGAACGTTGAGGTTATTGATGTTTCATCATATACAAGAAATGCCGAAAAGCTGCTTGTGAATCTTTCCAAGGGGAAATGGACAGACCGCAAAGCAGCCTTCCGTTGCACGGTCACTGGCTTTTGGCTAGTCTTCTCTGTATTCCACTGAATTACAGCAAGGATTGGTACCCTTAATTTTTTTGCGCCATCGTCCCGCTGTAGCTTTTATCATAACTTAGTTGGCATGCAACTCTTGCATGAATTTATGTTTTAGTTATTTCACATGATCACTGGATATGGTATTGCCAGGACATTGAATCGCACTCACTATTTGCCATTCAATGGTTGGATAGAACATGTTAGAAAGTACCTTATCCGCCTTGAGAAGGTATTTCCTCGTTTGAAGCAGACCTATATCTTTGCAACGGTAAGCTTTTAAGTAAGTATCAGTGTTGTAGAATTTCTTTCTTGTTGAGTGTATGTCAACAATTTCTAACGACGAAAGGTTCCCACGTCACTTCGGCTAATCCTGTTAAGGCAGATATCACTGTAATGCTCTTGAAACGCTGACTCCAAATCTGTCGTTTCTAGCTGCAGAACGGTTCTATCAAGGGAGTTATGAGGGTGTGCCTCTCCGAGATAAAGGGTCGATTAACATGATAGATTCTGTCTAGAGAGTATAAAGGAGTACAAAACAATGGCCTGGCAAGAAGGTGACATTATTGATAAGCAAAGAGTCATGGGTTTGATTCGTATGAACGCTATTGCATTATTCGCAATGTAAATTCGAGTTTGTATAGTAAGTTTCAGGTGGAAAAAAAGGTGGAAAAAAATCTAGGTGGAAAAATGGACTGGCGGGAGCCCGTTTCGCAACAATTCGGGCCGCTCTGCAGTCTGCGTCTCTTCATTCTACTCTATCTCGCTGAGCCAGTGGCGGTGCGGAGGCGCTGCTCCACTTGGAATGTTTTGCCTACTCCGGGTTGAAAGAGACTGTAAGCGGATTTTAAGCATTTAAACCTAAATTTGACATACCACAGTAAGAGGCCTAAAAAACTACATCATCACATGGTTCGTACTCTTCTAGCGATTTCTAACATAGACAACTGGACCCTACTTCAATTTTCAGTACGCAACCTGAAACCTTGTTCATGGAGCTTGCTCAAACTTGACTTATGGGGGGGGGGGGCATTCGACATGCGGACATCACTTATTAATTCCATGAAACTGCATCCATGTGCGTTTACAATAACTTTCGGCTTCTCTTTGAACAATATCTACATTTTAGGTTCGAATGCTTGAATCATTTACAAGTTTGGGTTTAAATTTTGCGAAAATGCAGGGGGGTTGTAGGCGGCGGGATTCGATGACCTGCTGCTCATCAAGCAAATCACTACCACTTCGCCAGCCACCACTGCTGAGTGCTTCTGTATTGCCCGTAGACAAGTGTCGTGTTCAGAAAACACTCTCATAACTCCCTCCACAAAACGGCTCCGCAGCTAGAAAGGACAAATTTGGAATCAGCGTTTCAAGCGCTTTGCGGTGATATATACTTTATCAGGATTAACCAAGCTGATTGGGAACTTTTCCTTGTAAGTACAAAGTGATTGTCAGAATGAAACCAAAGAAAGGGTAGTGCCGTTTGCCGGTTCATGCTGTTCCTACTACGATCCATTGAGGTTTACTATCTCCAATGAACCTGATAAAAGTTAGAAATATAGAGATTTTTTTAGGCTGAAAAACCACACCGATCAGTTTCTGCTACTGAACTTTCGATTCGGTCACAATCCTAGGTATTTCGAGGACTACATTGGAGATATACGTGAAATTCTCAACTTCTCCGAGGAATTAAGAGAAAACGCAAGCGATTTACTCCTTTCCTTGAAAAAGTAAGGGTGATACTCGCTTCTATTGACTAATTCATCTCAAAATAACCCTTTGGTTATACTGATTCAATGTGCATACATGTGCGTATGGGAGATTTCATTGAGAGACGTATCTGTACTGATATGAATGTCACTGTGAATGCTGCCAACACAATAGCAAGGAGGATGGTACTATTAAAAATAAGTACAACAACTAGTACTCTATTACTTTGAAGATATTTTTCAGAATATATCACATTTTATGATTTTCGGAGACGATCAGCGATTTATGACTAACATGTCGCATTCCATTGTGATGAATGGCGGGTGGCCAAATGAAGTATGTTTTATCAGTTATTGTCTTGTCGGTAGTTCATATCTTTTTCTAGACAGTAGCCATCTCAACATATGAGGAATCTTTGGATCTGTTTTTGGCCTCTCAAATATGTAGTTCATTCCTAATTACTGCGGCCACATCAACTTTTGGTTGGTGGCTTGCTTTTTTCGTGCAGAACCAAAATGCAGTGTACTACTTGAACGACACTAGGAGGCACGCTGACAAGGTTCCCAGCAAGGAATTGTTTCTGTGAGTCTTTTGGATTGAAAGCAGCGTCCAGGCAAATCTGAACTATGGGGCTCTCACGTGGATAGTAATTTTGGGACCCTAACTAAGCCACTGCTCAACCGGCAGCTCAGGTAGCGCACTAATGGCTGAGATATTTGCTTCGAAACTGAACCACGATATTGTATTTCGCATGGATTCATGGCGCAACCCATCAATTTCGCGCGAGGACGCATGGGTTGCGCCATGAACCCATGCATACGATCGCGGAGTTCAGTTTCAAGGCAAATATCCAGCCATTAGAGCACTATCTGAGGTGCCGCTTGGGCAGTGCCTTAGATAGGGCCCCAAAATCATGATCCGCGTGAGAGCCCCATATGTCCAGATCTGCCTGGACGCTGTTTTTAAGCGTTTGCGCCAGCGCGAGATCAGTACTTATTAGTCTCGTCAAAACTATTTTTGATACTAAATGCTCTGTGACACAATCAGGGACACGACACATATACGACGCCGTGAAAAGGGAAAAGGACGTCAGGTTGCCAAAAGGGAAGGTCCCGCGCGGACATCTGCAATGATCACGCACCTCGTTCAGAAAGGTGCGTGATTATGCCTTCACTCTTGGAGCCTATCGCAACCTAGTGTCGTCTACCCCATGAAAAGGAGCTAATGGTTAGGTCCATCAGCTTCTTTTTCGTATACGATTCACTTCAGTTACACAACCCAAAACAGTTTCATACAATGCAGGAGGAAGTAACAGGGAAGGCAAGTGACCTACAGGGCTTATCCAACGCATGTCGCTTGCATCAGCATCTCCATTCCCGCGCTGGACTCTGCGTCTCTTCCGCGAATATGCTCTCTAATCACTTTCAATCGATGGAGGCTCCGCCTTTCCCACGCTTGCCCTGGGAAAGTGATCAGACGGTATATTCTTGGAAGAGATGCAGAGTCCATCGGGGGCTGGAGATGCTGATGCAAGCGACACTCCGTTTGATAGGCCCTGTTTATGTGTACTTAAAGGCAATGGATCGGCAAAACTTAACAAAGCATGTTATTAACGCAGTAGCTTCCTTGTCGCCCAAGTATGAAAACAGTGCAGTCCCGGCTGCACAGCGTGCCATCCCTGCCGAGAAAACTGCTCTCAAACTTACACGCGCAAGCCAATCTTACCCGCGCCCGGACGAGTTGGCAATTTTCTTCCCACCATTGGAGGCTGCCCGCCGCAATGCTATAACCATTGGGTCCTGCAATGACTCAGCGTCATCAGCCTTGCTTCACTCGTCCAACTTCAAAGGCAAGGGTATTCAAAAACACATGTTTTCGCCGTCTTCAAGCTTTCTAAAGTGGTATTTCGGGATCAGCGTATTGAATAACCCCAGGTAAGCAAAAATTTGACTAGATTGCGATTTGCCGAGCACTGCCTTTAAAAACAGTGCAGATTTTGCATTTTGAACTTTTTGCATATCTTAAGCCTTCTCATGTAGAATTCAAATCCGAGCTTCAAATTGGAATAAAACGACCGTCACTACAGCGTTTATACACTATCCAAAAAGGGAGCTCGGACGAAGGTTTATAAGGAAAGTCGGGCCTTGGCACGAATACATGCCTGTGTAACTATCGCACTGGTTGGCATGCACAGCACAGGAGGGGCCTTGGCGGTCCTGGGCGCTAGGTAAACGGAATCGTTCAACGCGGCGGAGTTGCGGTCGCCGATTCGAGGCAGTTCTCTCAAGGTGTGGGTAACATTATGCAGCCCGGTAGGGCCCGAATGTTAGTGGGGTGACCAGGAATCCCCCACACCTTTATCTCTTGAACTCGAATCTATCGGCACACTGCCTTAAGGCTCCCGCCAGAGTGCCGAAGTTATGCCAGCGCTACACCAGCATTTCGATCGATACATGTGTATTTCGTTGGGGCGGGGCTAGCTGAGGGCTAACGAAATACATGTGTATCGATCGAAATGCTGGCGTAGCGCTGGCATAACTTCGGCACTCTGGCGGGAGCCTAAAGGCAGCGTCTAGGCAGATCTGGACCTATGGAGATTTTACATGGAAAGTACTTTTGGGGCCCTAATTAAGGTACTGTCCAAGCGGCAAAGCAATTAGTGCTCTAGCGGCTGAGATATTCCCCTCGAAACTAGACCCCGCGATCGTATTCGCATGGATTCATGCAGTTTCGCGCCAGGATCCACGCTTTGCGCCATGAATCCATGCGAAATACGATCGCGGGGTCCAGTTTCGAGGGGAATATCTCAGCCGTTACAGCACTATCTGAGCTGCCGGTTGGGCAGTGGCTTAGTTAAGGCCCCAAAATTACTACCTACGTGAGATCCCCATGTGTCCAGACTTGCCTGGACGCTGCCTTTAAGAGTGCTACGCTGTATATATTCGTAAATTTACATATTGTGGAGTTACCGAAATGGTTCAGTGAGAAAAGTTCGATGGCTTTTTGACGCTACGCTAGTCCGGGGCAAGAGGATGGTAATGAGGTCTTTGAGAAGAAAAATTTCCTTGACACTGTCGAAATTTACGATTTCCCTTTCAAGCGCCTGCTGCGCTGTAATATCACGTAAACAAGTTTTACCCACATGACCCGGAACTTTGCTGCTACTTCATTTCTAACAAAAAAAAGTTCAGAACTATGTGATCACTTATTGCATGACTGTTTTCGTAATAAAGCCCGACTCAGCCAATTATATAAAAAGTTTGAGATACGAACAGAAAAGTTTCATGCTCTTTGTTTTCTTGGGGGAGAGAACAGCTGTTCTGTGACCGAATACATCAAAGGAAACCTAGATATAATCCACGATATCGATGTTTACGTAACTAGTGGTTAGCGAACCCGGTAAAGCTTTTTGTGATAGCGGAATCTACTCATTTGCGCCGGATTCGCGAACCCACTGGGTAGGAGGACCCACTGGGTTCTTGATGAGTACGGCCGCTGAATAGGCAGAAAAGTTTCAGTGAATAGGCAGGTTATTCACAACAAAGACTTCAAAAATAGTTAACCCGAAAAGCCGAGGAAATTAAAAAAGCTTTTTTTAATCTCTCCTTATAAAACTTACTGGATTTAATTAACAGATCCTTGAAGATCAAAAGCAAGTTACCTGCGCAAGCTTCTGCTTTCCCAGACAGCAAATGTTTGCAATAATTTGAATGCATTTTTGTGTTTATTTTTTTTCTTTCGAACAAATTTTGCTTCATGAAAGTTACCGAGTCGCCTAAATTTAGGAAGTCGTGGCAGATGTACATCGATGATGACGATGAAAGCGAGCAACCACATTGTTGATATGATTGTGCTACCTCATTTTTCAGCAATTTTTGCAAATTTATTTTTGATCTATACAGTTAGCGGCAATGTGTTCACAATTTAGTAGTAGAATCCCATATTAGTGAAATATATACATGTTGAAATTTCTCTTTGTTCCTCTTCTCCCTTTGTTTGTTTGTTTGTTTGTTTAGTCATCGCCTTTGAAGAATCGTCTCATTTTTACAAAGTTCTAGAACACATTGATTAGCAAAGCATGGTAAAAAAAATTGTGAAGCTTGCCTGGGGAGTGGTTGTGAAGCGGAACGAAGTGTTCGCTGGGATCAAAATTAAATCGCCGTACTCGCAAAGAATTCGGACCCAATCACCATTCTGTAAAAAAAACATCAAAAATGAAGACAAATGCATTTTCAGGAACTAATTTCAATATGACAAAATTTGCTCCTGCACTGCAAGCTAGTCAAAGTCAGAAAAAGGGCTTTGGGGCTTTAAACTCAAATTTGAGACATTTAAATACGATACTAATGGCAAATTAGTGAAGAAGTATGTCAACCAAAATTAGGGGCTAATTTTCTTTTTGAAGTAGAACGGATGCACTCCAAATCAAACGTTGTTACATTTGGCCTTTGATGTTCTAGAAGAAATTCTTCGTACCGTGTCGAGGTCACACTTAGCGATGCATAGTCCGGAATCTAGGAAAATTAGAAAACTATCATTTTTCTCTCTACTTTTTATACGTAGCTTCTACTCCATTCCCCAAACGAAGCCCATTTCTATCTAAATTGTTGGTCCAGGTCCAATGCTTTTTGATTTTTAGCTCTAGCCACATTGCCAAGGTTAATGCTATCATCATCTAAGTTATTTTGCAGACAATTGCGAGAGAGCAATGCTTAAAAAGTTCTATCATTTGCGCTGACGAACAGATAGAAAACAAAAAGGTTCCATTGAGTTTCACGATAAATGAGAAAAGAACAGCAAATATGACAGATAACTAACAGGTCACACAGAACGAGCGAAACACTTGCCTTGTCTGAATTTACTTCTTTTGCAAATTTGAAAACAGCATCGTAAAAATTTTTTCAAAATGCTATTACCTTGTCTTCCACATCGTAATATGCACTGCCTTCGATAATCATTCTTGCTTGATCGTTGGGATAGTTTGATTCCTCGAAAAGTTCGTCGATCTGCAGAAAACGGTTTGCAACGTTTTGATTAGAATATAAAAATAATAAACTGTACCTTATCTCTAAAATTCGCTGTTGTCTCAGCATCCAAAGTGAATACGTCTTCCTTATTGAAATGACGCTCCATTTTCAATACTTTAAGACGCTTTGAAAGGGACACTGCATCTAGTGTGTCTAGCTAAAAGTTTACACTTTCTTGCAAAAGTTAAGAGATACAAAGAAAAAGTGATGTACCTTATAATAGAGGGTACCCGTTCTCCTCGTTAACTCGTCCGGTGTGATGATCTTTGGCGGGAAGACATGATGAGGTAATCGAGGATCACCGCAAGGATACGGTTCCATCTGCCAGATCTGCACCATCTTCTGCAAAGAAAAGCCGAAATAAACTGTTGGAACAAATTTGGACAAGAGTCGATTATGTGAATGTAACACGGTATATCCTGACTGCGGCCAACATTTTTTGAAAATAGACCTACTGTAAACATCGAAAGAGATACGTAACAAATTAATTTGTTTAAAAAAACTTTTTCAATAATAGCACAGTTGTATAAAACAATTATAAAGGCTGTCAAGCTTTCAAAGTGAGGAGTTTAGAATAAATTATTATGAGAATATGAAGAACATAAATGAGCGATACTGCAACGAGGGCCACTGATTCATTTATTTGCTTTTTAATTCTTTATTTTTTGAACAACGTATGTTATGAATTCCTATCAAAAGATTCCTGCTGACTGGCAGTGAAATTGAACACCTTCAGAAGTTTATAGTTTGTGATTTTGATTTTTGATTTTGTTTGCTACGTAGATTGGTTGTAGAATATTTTTTATGAAAATGCTATTATTGCTGCTTGCCACCAAGACTTTTTTAAGGAAAATATATGCGGTATTTAAGACATGGTACAGTTCAAGTAGAGAAATTGTAGATGAATAAGGTTCTTTTCACATGCTGGAACAATTTCTTCAAAGGATGTTGAAGAAGGAAAAGATCTGAGTATCACTTTAGCAGTTAGAGGGTAGGTAGGATGAATAAGTGGTATGCATTAAGTACGAATACTTCAAAAAGAAAGTAAGAAAGTACTCGAAAGGTAAGCCACAGTTCCCGATGCTGTCCTTAATCCCCAAAAAATATGTGTGCAACGTTAATGCACTAACCCCCGAACTGAATATCTCGAACTGTGGTGCCTATGGCATTGCGGTTTACAGTGGTTTGATGTGTGATAGGGCGGGACCTTGCCCATTTAAGGCGAGACCAAACGCTGTAAATAAAACTGAGGCCCATGTGTGTGTGTGACAGGTATGTGTTGTCTCTCTCTCTCTCTCTATCAGTGAAACTCTACCAAGACATGTAATGAATGACTCTAGCAAAGTTTTGTCCGTTCATTTATTATGGTAGAGGTACTGGAACGTTTGAAAACGAACATCGAACTGTGACGTCGTCAGGACGAGTATCTGATGCAATCGGTTTGCAAAATGGAGAACTGGCAGAGGTGTACCTGGAGAGCGAGGGGGAGGGTGGGGAGTATTGACGTCACGTGGTACCATTATTTCTCAATATTGCATACTGCAGCTTTATTATGGCATAGAGAAGTTTCTAACGGGAAAGAACCAACTTATTCGGAAAACATTGTAAAATTCAAACTCTGCAAAAGGTTTGGCGAGTTTTGCCAAGGAGTTGGGTGGCGGAACTTTCTCTCCAGACTCCTTAAATACCAACAACTCCTGCAGGAAGTTCGAATCAATTCCGAAAAAGACTCTTATTTTGCTGCAAGAAAATGAGCGAAACAACAATCATTTGCAGACGCACAAAATTAAATCATCCGTTTATGACAGGTTAACCTGCAAGGTCTAATTTGCAATTTGGAGAGACTATGTCGGGAATGTTATTATAGTGTCAAGTTGATTTTCAAGAAAATGGCAAGTGTTCTCATAGAATAATGGAGCTCAAAAGCATATGTCAAAATGCCCCAAACAAAAAAAAATCAAGCATGGAATTAGATATTTATAATTCACATTTCACTTTTAAGCAATATGGTCATTGCCTGGCAACTCGCCACGATTCCTTTCTACATGGACCAATGCAAGTAAACATAACCCAGTTCCATATATCGGATAAATGGTCCATGCGCAACATTTGGTTTATTGCATATTTAGCAAGTTAGCTTCTCCCATGTTTTGTCTCTTCACGTTATATTTTTTTAGAAAGTTGATTGGGCAGGATAAGAGGAGTCGAGCGCGAGTTGGAAACGTAGATTATGAAATTGTTTTCAAATGTAAATTTTGCAATGCTAAAAATTCTTACTATTAGGTTAGTCCATAAGCCTTACAGAAAAAGAAAAATTCTTTTGAATTGAAAAAAAAAACGCTCTCATATTAAATACTTTCTGCAACACACAATAAATATTTTATCTCACTAGTACGTATAGGGATTTCTAAGGAACAAAACCGAGAAGTCGGCTAAAAAAAGCGAAAACCATAACTATTCGTTAACTTTGATCAAAAAAATTCTCCTAGCAAAAGTATGAGGAGAACCACAAAGAAGGCTGGGATTGAATTTTTACGTCTTGCAATATTCTTGAAGACGAAATTTGAGAGAATACGATTTGATTTTTTTCTTATTGACAACTTTAGCTCCATCTTCTACCCATATGGATTTTTGCTTGGAGCGCGGTATATACTACTTCTTCATTCTAAACAAAGTTCGGCACGAGGCGGCTTTTGGAAAATGCAAAAACGATGTCCCCGTTGACTTTCAGGATTTTTTTGCGAAGTCCCCTTTGACGCTAAATCCTAGACGTTAGAAAAAACCCTCAAGAAAGGAAACGTCAACTAAAAAAAACACAATTTTTGTCTTTTCGGTTTAAAAAACGACCCTTGGCTTTTTGTCCCAAAAACGATATTCAGCTTGCTTACAAGCCACCTGTGCCGAGCCCTGATTCTAATCAAGCGATTTTTTTGAAACGGAAAAGAATTACGATTTTGCAAGGATTTTGTGCAGGAGTTATGGACCAACCTAATAAAATCACTGTCAAAATATGCACTCAGATCAGTTATTCTACATTCCTTTGCATAAATTTTTCAAAATCTGTTGGCATTTCGAAAAATAGGGTCTTTCAAAAATTTTATGCAAGATTTATGGACCAAGATTGTGAGTGTTCTTCGATTTAAGGCTGGAGTTCACTGTAAAAAAACGGAGGTATATGATTTGTTCCACCGTTTTTTTTTCTGGCCAAAAATCTTTTACTAATAGTGATCAAGTATGCATTCGTCATTGTTTTCCAACGGGTGATTTCTCTTAACTGCGCTGATGCCCTTGGAAACCAGTTTCGCGTCAAGCAAATGAAACGATCGTGCCATGAAAGCGAGAAGAACACCCAACATTGCGTGCGGTTTCCGCCAACGGTATATGTGGAATGACAGCTTTACTATGTGATATCTCGAGAAAATTTCTCTGTAAAACTTTTTTTAAAGGAAAACTGATTGCCTGAAAACTGCAAATTTGTAGAGGATAAAAAGTTAATGTGACAAAAAACAGGCTCATATTGGATAGTCTAGAATTTTGTATTGCTTTCACTTTTAACTCAGTCATATTCTTCCCGCTCTCCAAATAGCTTTTGCTGTATTTTTCAACGGATTAAAGAAAGCTCTACAAGGTAAGATATAGGCATTTGTGAAAGTTTGTTCCACATGAAGTTAGAAGTCAAAATCTATAAATAGCTGAATGCTCCAAAAATTGAAAAGCATTATATTTCCGTTCTGAAAAATTCAGGGAAACTTCTTACATGCTCAAGCGTTACTCTTCTCATCAGATACATACAAATTTGCTGCTTATTCTATTTCTTAACCCATTCTCGACGATGTGGACCACCGGTTGCGCACACCTGTTGCAAAGTCACGTTATCTGTAGGTCTAGTATTTCTTCCAATGTCAATATTTTTTCCATTTTTTTGCACTAATGGGGCCTCTAGACTCAATCGTTCAAGAAAATGTTTATGATTGCTACAAGACAACATTGCATTTTTTGAATAACCACAATACCTTCCCTCACTGAAAGTGTTCTGCAAAATCGCGTCGTCCCACAGCGCCGCCACGCAAAATTAGGCTTCGTCGTCAATGGGTAAATTAAGAGGCACAATTGGATCATACTAGGCCAAAATGCGGGAATATTTCTGGGGTTGGATGAATTCCAAATTTTTTTAAGTTTTTCTCTTAGAGTTTCACAGTAGCAAAAGGCTGGAAATCCATGATTATACTTTCAGAAAAAATTTTTTTCTTTGGTTTTTTGGGTGTCTGGGTGCTTTAAAGTCCTCGTTTCGAACATTATATGGAGCAGATGCGCAGTATCTGCTACTACCTCGTGACCTTTTTTTGCTCTAGGTAAATGATATTTCAAAACTTAAATTAGGAGTTAAGGGGATATAAACGATATAAAATTATGAGACAATACTTTGGCATAGAAAAACAACCAGCCCCAAAATTTTCTTCCCTTTTATTTCTCACCGGGCTAGGTTTAGACGGGACAAAACTTGAGGAGATGATTAATGTCCTAATATTTTTGAAAATGTCTAGAAATCTGCACCCTTAGCAAATTTAGATTCATGATTTTAGACCATGTATTTCCGACAGTCCTATTTCAAACATGTTTACTTTTTCAAACAAAACATGCTTTAATTCCATTGTAATCTATAAAAAGCCCGTAACAGTGGAACGTGCACCGTTTGCATATGTGGAACTGACTACACAAAACCACTTTGATGATCATTCCAAAGGCGAAACTACTTCAGCAAAACGGCGAGCTCATCATTGTAACACAGCCTCGGTTACAAAGGTCGTTGAAGTAAAAAAAAACTGTCATAGACGAGTTTATGTTGTTTTGCAGATGAAATGTTGTACATCGTCTGCTAACGTCTATGAATGCCTTTTGCAAAACTTCGTAAACGTTGAACGGAGAAGAAAACGAGAACGAGAAGAAGTGAAAGCGAGAGTAGAAGAAGTTTGACTTTAAGGAGCTGCGAACTTTTTACTCTACTTATATACAACGATAAGTAACTGCATTCAGAGACGGAAGTTTGATAAACATTCCGTTCCGCCGTCTGACGCGCGGCTAGTGGCACCGTTTAACGCGATGATAGCTTAACAACAAGCTACGCATAAAGAGTTTGGGGCTTTCACTTTCAAACGGCCAGAAAAGTGTAGCTATTACAATTCAAGAGTTTTTGTTTGTTGATAGAATTAGTGTAATTACGGTTGGAAGTGTTTGTAGCATAACATAACGCTTTTGTCGAGCACAACAAGGCAGAGGTGTGAAATTGTTTGGTTACATTTTATTGTTTGATAATTGAAGGCAATGTTCAGGCGAATTTTGCATTTTTTTCTGATTCTCTGCTCAATCTTTCTATGGCATCAATTTCCTGCTGTATTCAACGATAGCACACTTATTTGCACTTGAAATCATTCTCGTCTGAACTCCGTACAAAATAGCAAAGGCTGAGTGGAGGCTCATCACTTCCTACAAACATTTCATTAGATCTCAATAAATCACCACATTATTAGTCTGGTAGTTTGCTTCTTTGTACATAATAGGGCTTTATAATCGGTTTTCAGTGAAATTACGGTGACTAAATAAATCGAATAAGTTTTGATTGAGAATTGATTGATTCTCAATCAATTGATTAGCTGTTGCAGTGTAACAATTCATCCATAATTCTCGAACTGGATTTGAAAATTATCGATACACATAGAATGTGTTAGGTCCTGACCTGATTTTTGTTCCATCTTCTTCGTCTTCCTTTAAAAAAAGTATGGAAAATTGGCAAAGTTCCGTATCTGGCATGTGCGAGGAAAAAAACCGAGAGCTATTTAATGGCATTTTTTCCAACTTCTCAGACATGAGATACGGTAGATGAATTGGCAAATCAACCTCCACTTTCTTTTTCTAGAAGTTCTCTCCGTCCTGTTTTTCACCATCTTAAATTTTTATGGAGTTACAAGAGCATCACTGCTGAAGGAAGTTTGAAGGCCCAAGCTCTTCGATAGCGTAGGTTACGAATTCGCCAAGAAATTTAGAAAGTTTTGGACAAAAAAGTCAAAAATCGGATTTTTTTTATGCGCAAGATGTACGTATTGTACAATAACTCCGACTGCTCATTGAATCTATTAGTTTTTTTGTCAATTGAAAACGTCATTTTCTAGACAGTTATATTTCTTTCAAGACGAACACATTTCTTGCAATGTACAGTACTTTGGACAACAAACCCATTTACTAAAATTAAACTTGTAGAAGTTAGTTCTAATCGAGACAGTCACATATAGAACAGTGTCCAAAAAAGTCTGAAGAGAATGAACTTTGCACAGAGTTTTCCTTTTAGACAAAAGTGAAGAGGAAAATTGAACATAATAAAGATAGTCAGGTTCTGGATAGTCATTAATAAAAACGCTACTAAGGGAACAGTTGTACGGCCAGAAATGAAAATTGGTTGAACAAATGAGTCTATGGCATAGATGTTTGGAGATCCAGTTAATTTCAGTCCTAGCGACGACCACAGAAGTCCAAACCACAAATTTCAATTAACTTATAGCCAAACCAGCGCAAGTATATAGAACTTTTCTATAGTAATTCCTGCACTTCAGAAAATACTTTGCGAACGTTTCGCACGAGAATACCGACCAAATTAGTCCTGGAACTCAGAAATGAGATTGCTTTTCTAACATAGGAAATACAGGGTGTCCCAAAAAGATGTGCACACTGTTTGATCGTTTATAACTCCCTTGCTTTCATGTCTTTTGTCGAGCTTAAAGTACCATTGTATAGAGCGAGGTTCAACTTAGATTTGCAGAATGGAGCGAAACATCGATCGCTCTTCATTACTGTAGGATTACGGTAGGAACTTCGAAGAGGGTTTCAAGCCATTGAAGGGCGCAATTTGCCTCAGAAAGAAGGCCAAGCAAGCCAGAAACTCTCAAACTGAAATAATTGAAGGTGCTGATTCTAATTATGAAGTTTGCACTTTAGTCTGCTGCTTCTTTCATAAGTTATTTCAGATTTACAGTAAAAACTGTTTTTCCAATGTCCCTCAAAATTGTGAATACGCGAACAAGAAAGTTCGAAAAATTGACGAAAAGTTATGTACTAAAATCAGCACGCCTGAAAAACTTAATACACAGATTTTCAGATTTTTTTGAAATTATTTTATCACAACGCCTACTCCACAGTGACGCTGTTTGTTGGAAGTTCATACCGTAATCCTACAGTAATGAAAAGTGATTGGTGATTCGCTCCACACTGCAAATCTAAGTTGAACCTCGCTCTACAGAATGGTACCTTGAGCTCGGCAAAAAACCTGAAAGCAAGAGAGTTATTAACGATCAAACAGTGTGCACATCTTTTTGGGACACTCTGTATAATAGATTTGATATTGCGGAGAAAGCTTTAAAAAATTGTTTAAAACTTCATAAAGCTATAAATTTCTTCTAAATTTGAAATCATAATTCCAGCTCAATATTCTCACATCAAAAAGTAATATCCAAGAACTATCAAAGTCAAAACAAGTTGTAGTAAATATAAATATTCTGTGCAGTAAATATCATAATCAATTGAATATTCAAAAGATTATCCTGAATTGTTAACAGCCAAAATCAACCTGCAATTTTTTGCGAAATTAGGAAAATTGTTTGGAGAATATAATGACATTCGTGAATATTATAAAAATGCGAAAAAAATTTATTACATAGTACACCGTTCTCCCGATAAAAATAAAAATGTTTCTCATCCAGCGAAAGCGAATGAAACTCCACACGCTCAAATAGTTTGAAACTCGATTTTTAGCAGCAGAGCTGCAAAAGCCGGTTCTTCAAATAGCGCATGTGAAGCGCATAGGAGAGCGCTAGGTGAGTTTTTCATGATTTTTCATAGTAGATGAAAGCTCAGGGTAGAAAAAATTACAACTAAATAAATTTTCAATTTGAACTTTTTATTTAATGCTTGAATTTGAACTTCTATAGATTCCTTTAACTCTTTCACTTTTGATTACGTTTTTCTCCAACGACGTGAAAGGAATCCACGATTTAATCCAGAGCTGTTTAACTTCAAGGTAGTTTCAGAAGCAAAAATGGAAAAATGTTTGCTGTCGTAAAGTCTCCAAATCCAAGCAAAACAAAAGGATCCCAGAGACTTAGGTTGATTCCGCCAGTATCGCCAATTCTTGAGACTCCCCCCCCCCCAAACTTACATATGCTGCAACTTATTAGGATGGTTAATATACAGGGTGTCCCAAAAGTATGTATGCACTGTTGGGTCGTTAATATCTCTCTTCCAAGGAAGTCTTTTGCCTTGCATCAGGTACCATTTTGTGAGGCTGGCTTCAACTTAGATTTGCATTAAAGAACGAATCAACCATCTCTCTTCATTACTGTAGGATTACGGTAAAAACTTCAAAGAGGGTTTTGAGCAATGAAAGGCCATATTTTGCCTCAGAAAGGAAACAAAACAGCCTGAAAGCTTTTACACTAGGCTAACTAGAGTTTTTGATTCTAACTGTAAAGTTACCAAATTATTATGATGCTTCACTGAAGAGTTACACCAGGTAAGAGGTAGCGGCCAATTTCTCAATGTTCCTAAAAAGTGAAGTTACACCATTTAGGAAGCTTCGTAATCTTGTAAATAGTTGAGCATTGAACTCAGCGTCCATATAAACACTATTACACAAGTTTACACATTTTTTGAGGAATTTTTAAACGGTAGCTTTTTCCACATTGACACATATGTTTCAAGTTTCTACCGCAATCCTACAGTAATGAAGAGCGGTCGCTGATTCTCTCCACACTGTAACTCTAAGTTGAAGCCAGCTCTACAAAACGGTACCTGAACAAGGCAAGAGACTTCTTGGGAAGAGAGATATTAACGATCAAACAGTGCATACATACTTTCGGGACACCCTGCATACTTTGACTCCTACAAATGCTGCAAATAATTTATGTTCAGTGTTTGGTATATATGGAAAGAACAGTCGAATAAGAATTGGGACATAAATTCTATTCAAATAAAATTTATGTCCCAATGAAGTAAACGCGCAAAGAAGTGAGATAGACCAATTTATTGCCATTGCGCATATGAAAAATTTTTGTCTTTTCAGAGAATACCAAAATGGCCGAACACAATTTACTATTTTGTGCTAAAGCGAGAAATTTGAGTATATCCGAGTGCAAAATTACGTTTCTACATAAATCAAAGCATGGCAAAAACTTAGATCAAAGAACTGAGCTTTTAGAAGTTTAGCCATGCCTAAGTGTAATATGTTGAATTTGCTTATTTGATATGTAGAAGCTGTAAACTCTTTTCCTGTAAAATTATGCTTGAAAATCAACCAGAATTTTTTTTATGCAGAGCATGCCAGAACACGACTTTTTTCGCCAATCTATTGAATTCTCTGAAAGATTTGTAGTTATATAAATACTACCAGAAATTTCTGTCTCTCGAACAGTTGAAAGCTCTTAAAAATGCAGATGATAGAGCAGGCAAACATGCTCTGTTGGTGTTGCTCCTCAAGCGGCTTAAATAGCAAACAAACATATCATTCGAATGCTCAAAAAAGCTTATGCTTTTGTGTAAAACCAGTTGGACAACGATTCAAGAAGATTTTGTCAGCTAATTAGTACTGCGCAATGCAGAAAATAGCACGAAAATTGGCTGAGGCAGCTTCTGATAGCAGAAATTCAGAGCAGCACACGACCAACAGCTAGGACTGCATAGAAGAAGATGACTGAGTGAACAGCTATAAAACAACGAAGAAGAATCTCGATCGCAATCTGTAAAATCTACACCACTTGTAAAACAAGATACGATATGAACATTAAGCTTGCACAAAATTGCGGAGATGTGTTGATAGCTGTCCTGATGAGGCAGCGTCTGCAAAAGATAAAGATCTGGAGGACAAGACATGTTCCCATTGGACATCCATTAAAATTCTAAAAAATATGAAATATTGTGAAAAATCTTGATAAGTTGATATAAAAGTAATGAGCGTTTTGCCAAAGCTACAGTATAAAAATTGCATGGAAGCAATTTTTAAAAAAACAAAGCCTTTGCAAAATAACTACTAGACATCCGCGTAAATTTGTATTGCGCAAAAAACTGGAAGCCGAAATTCAAAAATATTGAGTCCTTTAAAAACTAGGTCTCAGCGTAGAAAAAAAAACAAAAATCTCTTACTCGGTTAGCATGTTATATACGCCCACAAACATATTCATCATATTTATCCGCTATTTTCCACGACTGTAAGTTAAGAAGAAATAATGGACGAGATTAGAAAACACTGTCAGGTTACTTTTCATATCTATTTGTATCCTAAAAATCTTTAGGAGTAGCATTATAAAAATGTTATCCTTTTATGGGCTCTAAGCATCAAAAAATATACTTTGTAAAGAAAAAACCAAAAAAGCGATAATTTCGCATTTTTAGAGTATCTTTATTTTTTGAATTCTGCCGAAACAATTCCGGCAACTGTATTTCTGAAATTTGCCATGTGTCTACTGCACGATAACCAAGTGAAACGCATTAGGTTTTTTTTGACAAAAATTCAATAATATTTGATTTTGTTAGATTGATGCAAAAATAATGAGCGTTCCTTAGGAGACGACAGCAGCGTGTGCAACAAGTTCTATATGCACAGTTACCAGATCTTCTCGAAAATCTTGCCAACTTAGAAGGCAAAATGGAAATATATTTGATTTCCACGAAGATATTCGATCAAAAAACCTTACAAACTTCTCACTTGCCACCATACACTAGACACATAGTAAAATACTAGGCTGTTTCAAAAGTTCTGTCCGATTTTCAGTTGTCTTGTTTTAACGCAGCTATTTTCTTGTAATTTTGCCATTGTCGCAGTATCATGAGTACTATCTAGAAGCATTTTTCTCGCCCGTTCCAGTGCTTACTAAATCTCGACGGAACAACTTTTTAGTGAGGGATCCTTTAAGCCTTGAAGTTAAGTTAACTAAAATGCAATTATGCTCGGAAAAAGTTTCTTTAGCGAGAATATTGGCAGTGCTTGTAAAGTTCCTATTTAATTTATTACAATGATCAAGGGTGTAGTTGGCTAACTTATGCACATTTTTTCTCCTATGTAGAAAGTGTCTACTTTTCGAATTTTTCTTCCAAAAATCAAAGACAAGCCGCTTATTCAACAAGCGACAGCAATCTACGCATAGGGAAAAGTGATGTATCAAATATTGCATATGATAGAGTAAGCGAGAGCAGGCAGGGACCACCAGCCATTTAGATTTTTTCATTCGCGACAGCAAGAAAAAGTCAAATATCGAACAGTCGGCATACTCGCACGCGCGGAGAAGGGGTCAGATAATGGCTTTTTTTGCTCGTATGGCCGATTAACACCTCTTGGTACTCGACAAGAATTGAGAATAGGTGGTTGTGTTTATCGAGTTAACCCTAGCACCTCAATCAAGTGTTGTAGTGGTCACCGACCCTCCGATCGACTCCATGAAGTCTATCGGTTGAAATTATAGAATCTTTACTTTCATTTTGGCTCAATAGAAACTATCGATATAGCGAATTCTATAATAGTCAATATTGCAGCTAGTCCAATAACCAAAATAGGGGAGACTGCGCCAACGGCGTATCTTGGCGTACCAGCGGCGTACCACTCTCCTGCGAGCGGAGTTCCCCAGCGTACGAGCAGCTCAGACAATCACTGGCGGCATGCGGGCACCGGAAAAATAGATTGCTGATTTCTCGCACCCCGCTCGCGGATTTTTTGCAAAGCAATAAGGACTTTTCGGAAGACCGCTTGCTGAGTCAGCGGATTTTTGAGAGACCGCCTGTTGAATTTTTTTTCGCTCTTATCTTTTGCAGATATATTGCTGAATCTCTGAGGAATCGAGAACTCAGCAACCGGTTTTCCGAAAAGTCCTGATTGCTTTCCAAAAAATCCGCGAGCGGGGGGCGAGAGATCAGCAATCTATTTTTCCGGTGCCCGCCTGCCCCCGGCGATTGTCTGAGAGTGTGCGACTGCCCTACCAGCCGCGCTTGCGTGCTGCGCTCAGATGAGCATCGAAGCCGCTGGTATCACTCAACGAAAGTCATAGTCAACTAACCTTTGAAAAAAACTAACATTATGGCCATCTCACTTGATTGGCCCAATATTTTAAAACCTCAGAATTCGCCGAAACTTGGCCCGCAGGGGTTATTTGTCATGCTAATTACGAAATCGATGCTCTCATGCTTTTATAGTTTTATTATGCTTACTGACGTACACGATGATGGGCCAAAACATTAATGTGTTAGTATTTTGCATGAC
Organism: Cylicocyclus nassatus; assembly: GCA_958299035.1. Taxonomy (NCBI): domain Eukaryota; kingdom Metazoa; phylum Nematoda; class Chromadorea; order Rhabditida; family Strongylidae; genus Cylicocyclus; species Cylicocyclus nassatus. The sequence goes on along the minus strand of CATQJL010000316.1, from coordinate 85,521,041 downwards.
GAAAGTATCTGACATTGTTAACGAATATCATGTTATCGCCTACATCAGAATAATCTTGTAGTAATCCCCTTCTCCCTGACTCCTCAATATGACCACCAGGTGTAGCATGCCACACCCCACGCTTAACCCTGACTACATTCGAGTCCCTATGATCATGTGTGCATTGCATACACCATCCGTCTTTAGCTTCCTCATCCTGGATTTGCAGTCGCAAAAACGCAAGAGGCTGATCGACTGTTATCGCTTTTATCAATTTGAAAAGATAGGCACCTGAAAGGGAGAAAAAGAAAACATCAAAAACACTTGCTTGAAGAAACGTCCGCTTTTAGAATCCTGGATGGGAACGCGAAAGGTGGGGGGACGCTATACAGTCGAGTCGTCTCACATGATCATGTGTGCAATGACACACATTATCATGTGAGACGACTCGACTGTATAGCGTCTTCCCACTAGACATCTAGTGGACAAATTCGAATTTGATAGAGCGTGCCGGTTTGAACCAGACCGCGGCATCGTCAAATCCATTTCAAGCTCATGGAGTATTTTTTTGTGCTTCTCTCATGGTAATTTTTTTGCTTTTACGACTTCAGTAATCAGAATTCATGGACGGCGATGTTTCACACTACCATGCTTCTTGCTCGCTTCTTTGGCTCTATTTTCAGGTATTGGTAACACGACGCACATAGGGAGTTCTTGACATGAAATTGAATGAAGCAGCACTTCAAGACCTGTGACTTACCGAAAAAAGGTTTCACCAGCATACAGATTTTAAACTTTCCCCTACGTTTCTCCAAGCCTTCGATCAATATTGAAGAAACGAGGATAGTGGCACAAGACATCACTTAAAAGCAGCGAAATTCAATCCCACTTGGGAAGACGGTTAGCATTCAAAAAATGGAAGGAAACGTCGGGAAAACACAAAAAAAATCTGTTTGCGATTGAAGTAAGGCAGCAGATGCCGCGCTCTGTTGCAACCGATGTGCTCTGAATTCGAATTCGTCGACCTGTTTAGTGGGGAGAGGCCGAGTATAGACGGAAACAAGTGGCTTATTGGGCTCTCAAGCGTTATTATAGCTTATCCACGGTGTGCGGCATCTTAGTTTGACATGCGTATCTCTAGCGGTTTTGTTGCACTCGCTCAGACAATCGCCGGGGGCAGGCGGGCACCGGAAAAATAGATTGCTGATCTCTCGCACCCCGCTCGCGGATTTTTCGGAAAGCAATCAGGTTTTTTCGGAAGGCCGCTTGCTGAGATCTCGATTCCTCAGAGATTCAGCAATATATCTGCAAAAGATAAGAGCGAAAAAAAATTCAACAGGCGGTCTCTCAAAAATCCGCTGACTCAGCAAGCGGTCTTCCGAAAAGTCCTGATTGCTTTCCAAAAAATCCGCGAACGGGGTGCAAGAGATCAGCAATCTATTTTTCCGGTGCCCGCCTGCCCCCGGCGATTGTCTGAGCGTACCTACAGACTACCCCAATCCCAACCAGGCCAAAATTGGCATGGAAGGATTCCGTGTCGCAAGGGTATTCGTCACGTCCAGGGCTAGCTATCTGCTCTCTCCTCAATCTATTCGCTCTCTGCGACAGAGGCGTATGCAGCGCAAACCCCTAGCGCTACGAGCGCGCAAATTCAGCCGACGGTTCGGCCTGATCCCGATTGGGGCAGAGAATTACTTACTTACTTACTTAGATACTTAGATGGCCCGTCCTCACGTGACGTGCGGGCCCCAGTATAGGAGGTGCCATTGATCCCTGTCCCTCGCTTCGGACATCCACGATCTTCTTGGTCGTCGTCGGTGGCTGCGTCTACGAGTTCCAGGGGCGAGAATCGTATCCAGCTGATTTCTCAGCTGGTCCATCCGTTCCACGAACACGTCTGCCCATCTCGTCGGTGGTCTTCCTCGAGGACGTTTGGCTTCGCGAGGAATCCACCCAGATGTTCTTAGTGTCCATCTATCGTCCGTTCTTCTCATTATGTGACCGGCCCATCGGTGTTTCGCTTTCGCAACGTATTCCGCTGGGCCACGAAGACGGGACATTCTTCTCATATTCGTGCTGCGAAGTCCGACTAGATGTTGCTTGTGTCGGATCATCTTCAGAAGACTGCGCTCGAGCGCTCTGTGGGTGGTCTTTAAAGCTTTCGACGTGGCTACGGTGTCGGCCCAAGTCTCAGCTGCGTAGCAGAGCGCTGGGAGAACGGTTGAGTCGAACAGGTGGGCACAAAGCTCCGGGTCCGTCGGTTGGTGGCTTCCTTCAGAGGCCCGAAGGCGGCCCAGGCTGCTCTTCTTCTCCTGTTAAGTTCTTCCCTCAAGTCGTTCTCCATGTTCATCGAACGTCCGAGATACACGTAAGAAGACGTCTCCATAATAGGGGAGCCTTCCAATTCCATTTCTGCATCTTCGCAAAGGGCGTTCTTCATGAACTGAGTCTTCTTCCGATTTATTCGCAGTCCGATCTTCTTCCCTACTTCGTTTAGTTCCTTCAGCATCACCTCTGCTTCAGTGATACTGCTCGAGAAAAGGACGATGTCATCCGCAAAACGAAGGTTGGATAGGAATCTCCCATCAACCCGTATGCCTCTCTCTTCCCAGTCTAGTGACTTCATCACCCACTGCAAGGCCGCGGTGAACACCTTCGGCGAAATAGTGTCGCCTTGTCGAACCCCCTTCCCAAATGGAATTTAGGGGGCGATGGAATAGCTGCATCGTTGTTGTACAGTCCTTGTAGCAGTCGGCTAGTGTCCTCACGTAAGCTGGTTCCACTCCTTGATCGACTAGCGCAGACAGGATGGCGCTGGTTTCGACGCTGTCAAAGGCTTTCTCGTAGTCGACGAAGGTTAGGACGAGAGGCAGTCGGTACTCCCGGCAGACTTCTATGACCCTCGAAACCGTCTGGATGTGGTCCATGCAGCTGAATCCTTTGCGAAATCCAGCTTGTTCTTGGGGTTGGGCTTCATCCAGTGTCCTAGATATGCGTGCGAGAATAATCTTCGTGAAGAGCTTGTACAGCACACTCAGCAGGCATATTGGACGGTAATTTCGAAGATCTTCCCGTTCACCCTTCTTAAAAAGTTCTTGACGTTCTCCACTGGTCGGGAATCCTCTCCTTCTGAAGGTAAGATGTCAGGTGCGACGCGAGAATCTCTTGTAGACGTTGTCCTCCGGCTCGCAGAAATTCGACGGAAGGATGGTCTGGTCCTGGAGCCGTGGATGTCTTCATGGTCTGAATCGCCGTGCGCACTTCAGCAGGTAGAATTCGTGGTGGTACTTCTCCAGTGGGAACAACGGGCATCGGCACGGGTGTTGATGAGCGGAAGAGGTTGGTATGGAAGTTCTTCGCGATAGATTCCATCTTGTATCGGGAAGAAGTCGGAGTCTCGTCTTCGTTCAATAGTGCAGCCAGCGATACGTGATATTCACAGAGGTCCCTTCGGTATTTCTTAAGACTTCGTCTTCCTTCGGCTGCTTCCAGTATCTTGGCTTGCCTGTACTTCCTGAGATCCTCCTGCATAGCTGTCTGCAAATGGCGTTGGCTATCAGTCGCTCGAGATGGGTTGCATTCGGATCCTGCCTCAGAAATCTTCTTCTTTCGAGCAATTCCTTGGTGGTCTTCGAAATACGTTCCAAGTTCTTCTCAGAAGTCACTGAGGCACATTCTCCGCAGACTCGCAGTCCTTTCAGAAGCCGGTCGTAGTCGTACGTTGGGTCCTCCTCGATGGGCCAGTCACATCTTGATATGAGCTCCTCCAGCCTGTTCCCGTCATAAACGACTTCCTTCCTTCTCGCGGCACTGTGACAGACTTTCTTTTCCAGCCTTCGGCTGAGTCGTATCTTCGCTCGAAGGAGGCGGTGATCGGAGCAACTGCAGAAGGATGGAACTACTGAGACATCGAGCAAGCTCCACCTTCGGTTGGTGAGAATGTGGTCGATCTCCGCGTGAGTCGTTCCGTTGGGCGATTCCCATGTCCACCGGCGATGTTCTTTCTTCTTCTTCTTCTTCTTCTTCTTCTTTATCTTCGCCATTGTCTCGCGGGTGCAGGGTCGGCGGTGGTGCATTTTTGCTTCCATTTGACTCGATCAGCTGCTTCTTGTGGTTTGAGCTTTGCAATGTGCAGGTCGTTTCGAATGGTGTCCAACCAGCGTTGCTTCGGACGGCCACGTGGTCTCTTCCCCTGTGGATCTAGACAAAGTGCTGTTTTTGCTACTGTATTATCTTCACTTCGTAAAACGTGACCATACCATCGTAATCTGGCACCTCGCATCTTATCCGCGATAGGTGCAACTCCGAAAATGTGTCGTACATCATCGTTCGTGACGCAGTTTCTTCTCGTTAGGCCAAGTATCCATCTTATCATTCGCGTCTCCATCGTGCTCAGGATCTGCTCGTGTTTTCTTGTTGCTGGCCAACATTCGGCTCCATACAGTGCGACTGGCCTCACCACAGTCCGATACACTTTCGACTTGAGATACAACGGGATTCGTCGATCGCAGAGTACTCCTGTTACTTGCCGCCATTTTAGCAACGCCACGTTCGTCCTAGCACGAGCATCAGTGATCGTGTCGCAATCCGACGTCACTCGGGAGCCCAGGTATTTGAACGTCGTGACCTTCTTCAGCGGCTGCCCATCGATGCTAAATGTGCCATCGGTTTGCTCTCCGCATTCCAGGTACTCGGTCTTTGCCACGTTTAGTCGTAGGCCATATTCCGCTAATCGTGTCTTCCATCTCACAGTCGCCTCTTCAAGCTCTTGTCTCGATCCGCTTGCTAGCTCGACGTCGTCTGCGTAAAGGAGCGTCCACGGATGCGGCAGCTGGATGTCCTTGGTCACTGTGTCCACGCACAGTATAAAGAGAAGCGGTGATAGAGCCGATCCTTGGTGTACTCCGACTTGGATTGGGAATGGCATTGACGTTCCCACTGCACAGCGTATGGCGCCCGTCGTGTTCGTATAGAGGAGTTTGATCCAGCGAACGTACTCTTCTGGGACGTCGTGTTGTCTCAGCGCATGCCAGATCAGCCCGTGTGGTATCCGATCAAATGTTTTCTAAATCCAGGAATGCGAAATGAATCGGAATCCGTTTCTCCAAGTGCCTTTCCATTAGCAATCGTACCGCGTGGATGGCGTTGATGGTGCCAGATCCTTTTACAAAGCCGCATTGATTCGGGGTGACCTCCACTATACTTCGAATGCGTGCGTCGATGACTCGTTCGAAGATCTTCATCGTGTGGCATAGCAAGCGTATTGGTCGATATGTTGAACAGTCGCTGACGTCGCCCTTTTCCTTCCAGATAGGGACTGTAACACTCGTAGTCCAGATTCGCGGCAACTGTCCGTCTACGATAATGCGGTTAAAGAGCGATGTGAGATATGCCGCTCCACGCTGCCCCATCATCTTCCACAATTCAGCAGGTATGTCGTGGGGTCCCGGAGCTTTTCCGCTAGACATCTTCCTCAGTGCCTGCACAACTTCTGCCTCCTCGATCCGGGATACCGGTCCATATGTGGGGGCTCCTTGCGGTATTAACGGGTGCGGGAACTCCTCATTAAATAGCCCTTTGTAGTACTCACTCCACCGCTTGAGTATTGCTCTCGGCTTCGTCAGGAGGTTGCCCTCTGCGTCCTTAATGTGCATGACGTGGTCGATGTCCTGCTTCGCTCGATGTCGTGCCGCGGCCAGTCGGTAGACCTTGTTCGCTCCAGCAGGTCCTTCCAGCTCGTCGTAAAGTCTCTTGTAGTGTGCTTCCTTTGCTTCGGCTACCGCGTGCTTCGCCTTCGAGTTCTGTTCTCGATACCGACGGAGGTCTTCATTTGAGTGTGAGCGTTGCCAGGCTTTGAAAGCTTCTTTCTTCTCCTTGATCACTTGCTGGACTGACTCAGACCACCACCAGATCTGCTTGTCTACAAACCGGCGTCCTGGCTTGGTGGTTCCCAAAATTGTCTCGGCCCTCGATCGTATCTGCGAAGTAATCGTTTGCATTGCTCTTCAATCGACTCCTTATCATCCGTCGACACCCTCAAACCGTTAAGAGCGTCTCTGACTTGCTGGCGATGTTCGGTGAGCTTCCACCATTTGATCCTCTTTGTAGTCGTCCTTCTGGCTCGTGAACGTAAGTGGATGTTCAGTCGAAGATCCAATACGAGCAACCGGTGTTGTGGCGCAAATGCATGTGTCGCCGTGGGTATAACCTTCGCATTCATCACCATCGGCAAGTGGCATCGGCGCAGCATCCAGTAGTCGATCTGAGTTGAGCGGTCTCCACTCGCGTACGTGATCAAATGTGACTCCCGCTTCTTGAAAAATGTATTCGCTATCGCCAAGTCGTGTGCTTCTGCTGCTTCCAGGATGCGTTCTCCATCTTCATTTCTCTGACCATATCCGTTTCCACCATGGTATCGCTTGAATCCATAGTGTTCGTGGCCAAAGTGCCCATTGAGATCGCCTCCTACGAAGATGTAGTCTGCAGCGTCAAATGTCCTTAACAGGATGTCGAAGTCCCTCCAAAACACGTCCTTCTCGGCTTCGGTACATGCGGCTTGCGGAGCGTAACACGAGACTATTCGAAGCGTGGCATCATCTGCTTCGATCTTCATCGCCATCAAACTATCTGAAATGCGCGTCACTTCGGTCACTAATCCGCGGTATCTACCGCTGACGATGATCGCGACTCCGTTCTGGCGGCTGCTATCTCCCGTGTAGTATAAGCGATATCCGTCGCCGACGTCCTTAGCCTGCCTCCCTTTCCATTTCGTTTCCTGTACACATGCGATGTCGACGTGTCGCTCCTTCAGCCTATCGCATAGCTCCCGACTGCGGCTCGTCAGCGTTCCTATATTAATCGTCGCTAGTCGGATTTCCTGGACTCGCTTCTTTGGCCTGCCTCGTCCGGGGGCAGGTAGCCCTAGCTCACTATTCGCGCCATGCGGGCAATGACGCGCGTCGCCTCCGGGGGACGCCCTAGCAGCTTGACAAAAATCCTTAATAGTCCGATGCATGTGACACGACTGATTCGTGCAGTCCCCGGCGCGTCGCTCCGCCTGACGGGACAGTGCCCTCGTCGTTTGCCGGGGTTGATCCCCGTTGCCAGCCGGCACCGCGGGGGGGTGACGATGGGACTTTGCCGGCCCGGCGATGTTCTTTCTTCATGAAGATGGAATTTCCATGGAAGAGTCGTGCGGCGGAGAGAAGCCCAGCGAGATGGTTGCCATTTTCGTTCTGGAGCCCATATCCAAACTTCCCAATCCTATATTCCTTTTCTAGTAGCATCCCGATTTTCGCATTGAAGTCGCCCACAACATACTTGTAGAAGGACTTTTCGTTGCGGACGACCTCCTCCACGTCTTCGTAGAAAGCATCTAGTTCTGTGTCGTCAGCTGCTGATGTTGGAGAGTAGCAGTTGATGATGCTGATGGTCTTCTGACGTGGAGGGCGTAGTCGTAGGATGGCTATTCGGGGTGATAGGATCTCGTGCGAATCGACAAGATGGACGATAGATGGGTGGACGACAAAGCCAACGCCTCCCACGTTTCGTGATGGAACCTTCTCACCACGAATGATGAGCGTCCCATAATTCATCTGTCGCACGTCCTTCTTCCTGATTTCGTTTCCTGCAGAGCGATGATGTGGTAGTTGATGTGCTCTGCAGCGTCGAGAAGAGCGTGGAGGTCGGCGTTTGTGGAGACTGTCCTGGCGTTGTAGGTGCAGAGCATGAGGCAGTCTCCGTGGCGTGTCGTCCGGGCAGACGTGTCGTTTTTGTCCAATCCAAAAGGCGCCCTGAGGACATTGACATCAGTCTTGCTACCACCCGGCGCCGTAGGCGGGATCCGATGTGCAGGGTTTCTTTCTATTCTTCTAACTGGTAGAGTAATGAAATTTTTCCCCTACAAGAGCAGACTTACTAGGCCAACTCTTGATTTCCACGGGGCGATCGCTGACCCCGGGCTTGGAGCGGGGAGAACCGCCTAGCGACCTGAAAACCAGACGGCGGTGGATCTGGCCTGGCCGGCTCTTAGCTAGGCATCCGGCCGAAACCGGAAACGTCGAACTCCTTCACAGATTGGGAGGCCCTGCCAGAGTATACACTCGGCTGTGCATCGCAGTTCGACACCCAGTGTCACCCCCACGCCACGATGAGGCGGCGACCATTGTGGTGGGGGGGGGGGGGCAGAGAATTATTATTATTAATTATTACATAGGATAGTAACCTATGTTAACGATGTAAGCAAACAACAACAAAGGACACTAAAAAATCAGCAACTATGAATCACTCAGTAAAACTGAATAAAAATGCGACAAGAATCATCAAGAAGATTCAGCGGAAGAAAATAGTTAGTTCTCGAGAACAGATCAAAAATTAGAAAGTTTTACAGGGAGCATTTTCAGTCTGATGAGTTTGATGTCGCGGCTATCTCTATTGACAAAGAAATTTCTCCTCACATTCCTCCTCGTCCTCACGAGCACGATTTCATTAGGATCACCTCTTGTATTGAGTTCCTGCGCGCAAAAAAGTTGCTTGAATTCACTTAACATCCTCCAAATAATATTTTGTGCGCCATAATGAGATCAAACTTTTTCCTTCTTCTTTGTAACGCCTATTCGCCATGCTGAATCCGAAAATCAACACTGGAAAACGCGCAAACGGCGAAAAAAGGCTCTAACGGAGGAGGAAAATTGTAGGTGGGCGGGGCCGTTCACATAATGGCGTCACTCTCCCAGCTTCAGGAGCGATCTTCTCGCTTCCGCTAATCGCCCTAACATTGCCACCAGCCAACTGCAAAACGCTTGACACAAAATCGGAACCGAGAAGATCGCTCCTAAAGCCTGGGAGAGTGACGTCACTATGTGAACAGCCCCGCCCACCTGCGAATACCCTCCTCCTTAAAGGCATCGTCCGGGCAAAATTGACCTACCTCAGATGCTGTCACATTTCGACAGGGTCCCCCTCAACTAAGACAAAACAGCAAGTCCGCCCCGAAAATGTGAATTCTGAAAGTCAGGTGGGCGGGTCAAGTGCCGCTCCCCTTCCTCCTTCCGCTCCCCTTACGCCTACGAAGACGAGCTTACATGTTTGACGCGCCCCTTTGACGTGTCGATACACGCAGTGTTTCTACCCTTGACACATGTTTTCACGTGTCACTACACCAGATAAATTTCGGTACACTCGTCCGCGATTATTGAAATAGGGTTCCAGAAACGGGGGTTTTGGAGATTTCAAGCAATTCTCGGTTCGGATTTAGATTCAGGGGCGTCGAAAAAGCAAGAAACGCTAGAAACATGGAAGTCGAGGTTTTGCCCGGACGCTGCCTTTAAAGCCCTGTTTCGCCGTTTTCGCGCTCTCCAGTGTGCATTTTCGGATTCAGCGTAGCGAATAGGCCCGGATAAGCACAAAATCTCGAAATCGACTTTTTGCCTGGACACTGCCTTTAAAGGCAGTGCGTCGGCAGAATGAGACCCGTGGCAAAACAAGGCCACAGGGTAGGAGAGCCCCCATAATGGAACCTATGGGCCAAAGTTCGATCTTTCTCTGCCACTTCTAACCCCCGAAATTTCAAAGCGAAAGAAGGGCTCATCTCCTGTCCTCTCCGAACCCGCCCACCACATAGACGAGTGAACGCGAAGCCCGTCATGGCGAAGACGCAGGGTCGTTGCGGGACCTCATGCTTATAGCATTGCGGCTGGCGCTCTGACCGTGGAAATCACTCGTCCATGGGATGGGCGGGTTCGGAGAGGACAGGAGATGAGCGCTGCTTTCGCTTTGAAATTTCGGGGCTTAGAAGTGGCAGAGAAAGGCCGAACTTTAGCCCGTATGTTCCATTACGGGGGCTCCTACCCTGTGACCTTCTTTTGCCACGGTCTCATTCTGCCGACTCACTTCCTCTAAGCGCGCACACCCTATGGCTTAAGGCATACCTCGCGTGATTCCGATCGCTCGCGATTCAGCACAACAGCGATTCTTCGTAATTCGTCGTTAATGCGCTGCCTTTGTTCGGAACTTGCTCCGTTTGCAACAGCTTACACAAGCTACCCAAATATGCGTCCGAGAAGCGCGCACGATAAATTTGTAGAAATCTGGCGAATCGCCAAGTCGCGTGAAAGTGGCGATTCGGCCGAGTCGCGTGAGGTATGCCTTAGGCTTATAACTTTCAGAGCGAAACAATTGACACTGAAAGAAAAACGACTTTTTTCTGCAGGAAAACCACAAAAACAAGCGCAGTTGTTAACGTGCGATGATTTACCTTTCATCTCTTGCAAAGTAGTTCATTTATCATTAACATGGTGCCTCAAGAACTTAGTGCGGATTGTTTGTTTGTTTCAGACTACCGCACTGACTGCAGCTGACTGCAGCAGATGACCGCACTGACCGCAAAGGCCGCACAGATCGCTGCATCCTTTCGTGAGGATAAATATGTACCCAAACAATCAACAACAATATATGACTAGTTCCAAAAGACAACACGAGCGAGAGTAAAGCAGGTATATGCAATAACAGGAGGAATCAGAACAAATATAAGCATACCAACGAAAAAAAAACAATCGCCAAAATTTGATTGAGAAGAGTAAGATAGAACTTATGAACTTCCTAGCCGTAAATCACGATGTTTTGACGTCATTGCAATTGTTTTCTCTTTTACAAAAGCATGCGGCGATCTGTGCGGTCAGTGCGGTCAGCTACAGTCTGCTGCGGTCAGTGCAGTCAGCTGCAGACTGCTGCAGTCAGTGCAGCAGTATGAAACGACCCTAAGAAATTAATGACTTGTTTGTGCTTGAACAAAGGGAGGCTTTTCACCGAACATGTTTCTTATACGGCAGCCATAAGAAGAAGAAAGCTGCAAGTCCAAGAGTCAAGAGGTAAGTATCATTTACTCAGAGACCATGAGACTCAAGAGCTTCAATTTCAAAAGCACTTTTGACTTATCTCATTTTTGTGATAGACCACTTGGAACCAATTCGAGCATGTTCAAAAAACTTGTAGATACGAAGCATTTTCGAATTTTCTATTCCTAGAGTGGGTGGTAGCTTGCGGATGAGCATTGTAAGTTCAGATGGACTTCAATAGCTTAACTGTTTGTGAAAATCACTGTGTACGTCAATTTCGGCAGCTATGTTAGGCTTAGGTACCTCCAGCTCAGGTAAGGCGCTACCACGCTTCCCACTTTGCTACTTATCACTCAATTTTCGCTACTTACAAGGAAAGGAAGGTTGGCCGAAGTGGCCTTCTGAAATGGGATGTGTGCTGCCTTATAGAGCTTGGAACGCTGATTCCAATTCCAAATCTACCTCTGCTATCAGCTGCGGGCTTCTGAGCGACGAGTTATGAAGGTTTTTGTGAGTAAAAATCTGAAAGCAAAAGTAGGCTAAATTCGGTCGTAACATTTTTTATGGGGCTTGATTGGTAGTCGGGTCACTCGGTGCAACAAATATTCTTGATTCAAATATACCAACTCGCTGCTGCCTCATTTGAACATTGGGAAAAGGTTACGATTGATTTTACCCTATTTTTTCATTCAGATTTCTACTCACAAAACCTTCATAACTCGTCGCCCAGAAGCCCGCAGCAGATAGCAAAGGTAGATTTGGAATCAGCGTTCCAAGCTCTACAAGGCAGTATACACCTCATTTCGAAAGGCCACTTCGACCAACCTTCCTTTCCTTGTTAGTCTTCAGTCATATCTCACAGATGGGTAGATAACCGTAAAAGCATAAGTACGGCCTGTGAAAAATATGTGGTTCAGATACTTCTCGCTTCTTTGCCTCTCACTCCTCATCTGAGCGCATTCCTTAGGCTAGATTCATACTGATTCGTAAGTTTCTGAACAGTTCCAGCACAACACACAGCTACAGCGCTGTGCTGGAGCTGTTCCGGAACTTACGGATCAGTATGAACCCAGCCTTAGGTAGCTATTGCGACGCACTGAAGATAAAACTGCTTTCCATGGTGTCATAACGACAAATTTTGTGTATGCAGTATAATGAACTGAAGGAACTTTCTTCACAAGCTTTGATGGTGTAGACCCGGCCTCTCAGGTCTCTCGTTTTGTGACAGATGAAAAGAAAGCCTGTGTTGTTGAACAAAGAGTCCACCTTTCATGGTTGTTATAGATTACCTCAAAGCATGCAGATACTGTTCATTTAGTATAGGAAATGAGATGTGGATTCTAAATTTGCTCGTCGTGAGTACGCAACAAGGTAACCAGGTTTGTCTAAAAAAAACACAAGCAAAAGCAAAAACAGCGGGCCTATACAAGGCTCTCCGACCCTTAGCATCAAGAAACGACGTCCTTTGGCACAAGAGCTTGCTATTAGAAAAAGGTCATACAAGAAAGTTTACAGAAAAAGATCAATCATGTACAATCTCTAGTCCTTCATCGCTAACTTGTTGCCGTTGACTCAACGACATCCTCCCAGCTCGACACTGATAAGCCATCATCAATCAAGACCTTCGCTGGTTGACCTATGTAGCTCAAATAGTAAAGGCTACTGCATGACGAAGGCGCAGAAACGGTATCAGTTGAGCGGGCGCGAGCGCGGCGCGCGCGTATCTTCACCATTATAAAACCAGGGTCTCATGCGCTCTGCGGCTAGTAAAGCCGCTTTTGCGCCCAAAGTATTGCGCCTTCGTCATGCAATAGCCTTTAGACATCTGTGCCTGAATTGCACGCTCCGACACCGAACGTCCTGCGCGCCGGTTAAATTCGCATTGGGTCATGGGGGGAACGGTCAGGAGTCACGGTCGGCGCGAATTTTCCGCGAAGCTATGCCGCGAGCGATGTCAGTAAAGTAGAAGCTAGCACTTCTGGCGCAGTCTTACTTATGACACGAACCATGCATCTGCCTCCACCCCCCCCCCCCCCCACCCCCCTGGACTGGCGCCGTGCCACTTTGGCGCCGGGCAGTTCTGTGGGGTACAAAATTTAGTCGCGACGTTCGCGGCGAAGCGGCGCGGCGCGCGGCGTGACTCCTGACATGGAGCCGGGTCATGGGGCGCGCACTTCGCAGCTATTTGTAACTATAGGAACGAATTTTTTCTTCTCCCACCCAATAACCCCTACTTTTAAGATAAAAAATTAACATTAACTGGTGGTCCTTCATGTTTTTAACCGCAAGCGAAAGTTCATTCATGATTAGACATTATCTGTTTTCATTGTCCAGGGACAGTCCAAAGATCGTTTAGCGATTTGGGGCCAAGCGAGAACTCAGTGGAGGCATGCAAAATGCCAAATTCTAGTCTTATTGGCAGTTTTCTTTGGGAATCCTGCATTGCTTACATTCAGAGACAGTCTTATCCGATAATAATGAAAATGAAATGGATGATGCCCAGTCTCTACGTGAACCCGACGCGAGAAAACGAATCTAGCTATGTTCATGAGTTTCCCGAAAGCAGTGGTTAGAGACAAAAACACAATGGCGCAAGGATCACTCGGTTGTTTCCACAAAACATGGTTCTAGCGCATTGAATCAGACGCTCCCATTTTCTAAGCACTGTGAAAATCGATTTGTGCAAATGCGAATTTCATCCTCAAAAGACGTGAGAAAGTGCATTGCACTTGCGTCTTGTTTGCACCCTGCTGTCACTTTGATCACGCGTTTTTGTTGCGCTTGCTGTTCTCTAGTACAATAGTCGAAAAAGTTCTATGTTTGTCATTTCATCCATTGCGATGAGAATATTTCATTCTTTCTCCTACTGCCTTCACTTTTTTCTTATTTCGTTTCACATTCATAGGATGGTTGTATACTTTCGAATCAGTTCGCAACCATATATGTTCAATTATGCAATTGTTCTGTTAGTCATATAAGCGCAATTTCCTGGATGTGCATTCTCACTATTTGTACTACTGCATAATTCAAGTTCCAAATGCCATTAGACTGTTGCAAACTGGGCGAATCCAGGATTTGACGCACTATATGCACGTGCGTGCAGTCGCGTATGTTAGCTTGTAAATTGACTCAACTATGCATCCGTTCATGGTTTTATAAGAAGAAAAATTTCTAGGTATTGTACAACCTACTGACTCATCTCCTATTTAGGAAGTTTTATTATCTGCAGCTTGCTAGACATTGCCGCATCCAGCGTGATCTCTATAATATGTCTTTTTTTGAAATGATTGGCCTCCGTGAAAGATTGAGTTGCTATCACGACTAATCCATCAGCTCATTTTTCTTGTCTCGCTTTTATTGTTCCCTCCACCACGATTTGCAACACATCTGTCAGCATTACGACATATCCCAATGGATCATTCTAATGTATCACGTGGTCATAGGATATCAGCCAGACCTGATCTCTAAATCTTCTTTTTTCCTAATGCTTATGATTTTGCCCGTGCGATGCAAACCCTGAGGTCTTGAGCATAGCTGTTGCGACGCGATTAAGCCATGCGATTTGGCAAAATTCCAATTGTGTATGGCTAGGCATACTTCACACGATTTGGCAACGCTCCAGTTGTCCATGACACACGGTAAGCGCATTCTAGTCCTACAGCAAATCTTGAATTTCATTATTCTTTGATAGTTGCACATACTATGCATTTCTAAACCGCCACTGTTGGAATTGAAAACAGCTGGCAAATTGCCAGATCTCCCGGCGACTGAAATCGCGCAAAGTACGGACGTATGGCATCGTCAGAACAGTTTGATATACGGAACATTACTCCAAAGCTTATCTGCTTTGCGAATGGTGGTTTCGAACACATCTGGCAATTTGCCAGATTGCTTCGCGACTGAAATCGCGGGTGTGCCCGAGGGCCTATTGCTGCAAAGCGATTCCTCTCACTGTTTTAGAACAATCCCTGTTGGGAAATAATGTACAGACATCTTTTTTCGTATACATGAAACCTTTCATCCTATCTCTTCGCTTCTTTCTCGCTTGCATGAGAAAACTTTGGGGGATATAGTCGCTTACTTCCGTGCCGCTTTTCTTCTTTTTCCAGTTTTCATCAACTTTTCAAGGGGTTAGGGTGGAGTTTGTGAACGAAGAGTATCTGTATCTTTAAGAGTAATTATTAGGTAAAATAGCATCACGCTGAGCTTTTTCAATGTATTTTAGACTTGTTGATACCAAGATTAAACTTTTATTGTGTGCTGCATCGGTAAGTTGCGAAAACAGTTCTTTACCGTAACGGTTTCGTGGTGCCGAAAAAACGGAGACCAAAAACGTCTTCTGATGAAAGTAGATTAATGAGGAAATGAGTTTAATTGATTGAAATTTCTAATGCTCCGCCTACTCTGTAAAAAAAGGTTGACGATGGTTATCTGTGCATGTGCCGTATTTGTGGTAAACACTCTTGAAGTCGGTGCATTCTTGAGAGGATTGTGTTCTTGGGAATCCTGCCACGCTATTATCAGAATTTGGCAAAATCCCAACAGGTGATGCTGCAGCGGTTAGGTATTTATGTAAGTCGGATGTTTAGCTCTATCATAAGTCAATTAAAAGCAGTTCGGCTAAATATTCTACCATATTTTTCCGTATTTGATGAAAACCACGAACAATTTTAGCGGCGAGTTCAGTTTCGAGGATTTTCTCATTTTCGTCGCGACAGTTGGAATTGTATGTGAAAGGAAACTCAATCACAATAACTTACATGGGCAGTTAACACTCAGCGCATCTAAGAGACTTATGCAAACGAAAAATACTATTTTATAGTCTAAATAAGTTTTATCTCACATCAAGATTCACAAATCTTGAATAACTTAAATGTTCTACGGGAATGCGGTGGGAAAGTGTGTGATTAGCTGACAAGGAACCATGTTTAGACAAAGTGGCCTTTCTTGGTTGAGATGCACAACATATGGAGAGCATAAAACGCTGATTCCAAATCTGCCTTTCTTAGCTGCCGAACGTTTATGGACGGGGAGTGTGCTTTTATTAGAGCAAAAATTTGCATGTGCAAATAGGACAAATGAATACTCCCATAATATATACCACAGTTAATCGCTTCATTCAAAGGCTAGGAAGATTCTAGCATCTCATTTTACCTTACGTTTACTTTTTTTTTACAATAAACCTCCATAACTCGTCGTTCACAAACGTTCTATAGATAAAGAAAGAACGGGAATTAGCTTTTTATGCTCTTTAATATGGTATACATCACATCTATAAAGGTTACTTCGACTGAACATGGTCCTTCTGTGAGTACAAAAAATCTGAGTCATTCTGCATGAAAATGAACGGAATTTTGATTAAGAACAAACCGCGAAGTGATGAGATATTTGTGGTTCATCTCCTTAACAACGTAGTAAAGATCAAAGGCTGCAGACGTGGCTTCAGTGCATGCGCTGCAATGCTTCGGAGTCAAAACTGGATCCATGCGAACTAATATAATGGTTCAAAAAACCTTGCTGGGATCAGCCACTCATCAAGTAATGATCCAAAGCTGAAAACCATAAGTTCGGAGTCACACCATTCTAAAAATTGCAACTTCTTCCTGTCACGAGACTTTTGCATGACATTGTTATCTTTGGAAAAATGAAGCATATACCAATGACTTCTTGTAAACTCTCTACTGAGCTATAGTGCAGATAAAAATGGGAAAAGGGGACTGCAGGTTCGCGAATTCTGAGCAGGTCCATTAAAAAACTATCAAAATCTAAACAGTCAATAAAATTTTTTGCCCAATTTTAGCTGAACAAACTTTGTGCTGATTGAGTTCTTTTTTGAAAGGTGAGATATCTCGAGAAATGAGCGGAAAACGGGAAAATTGGTTTCTGGCATTTTTCTTGAGAATTTCAAATTTTATCGGAAAGTCCGAGCCCAAACATTGCTCAGTAAGAAAGGGAGTTCAGAAAACTCATGACAGTGACTGTTTCAGACACTATTGTGCAGACATTAATTTTCAACGGGTTTGCGTAATATCGCCGAATTCGGAATGATTTCCTTTTTCCATCTTTTTCTCCACATTCAGAACTTAGTAGTGAGTATAAGCAAGGTTTTGTTAGAAAGTACTGATCTACTTTTTTCAAAAATACTATATCATAGGGACGTTATGAAAGGAAGAAGTTACTGTTTTTGAAATTGGTGCGACAAAATCCTGAGGTCAGCTAAATACGTACATGCATATTTTAGGTTGGCACATAAGTTTTGCAACTACTATTTCGTAACTACTCTCTATTTGTCTGTGACGCATAAATTTCTGGGCATAATGTAGATTAAGTAGGCTACAAATGCGCCCAAACAATTTGAATTTTGATAATGAAGTGGAGAAAACTCATGCATTTTTCGAAAGCTGGTCAAATCCTTTTTTTCAAGGGTTGGAAAATCAAAAATAAAACCGTTCTGATCTAGATCAGCGTTAACCCGAAACTGTACAGATCATTAGAGATCCCCTATCAACAATCTGGGTACAGTTTCGGCGTCAGTTTAATTCAGATTGAGAACGACTATATTTTTTGGTTCTTCGACCTTTACACTTTTGACTTTGACCAGTTTTTGAAGAACGCGAGAATTTTTTCCTCTTTGCTGCCAGAATTCAAAGTGTTTGCGCACATATGTAGTCTGCTACTTGATCTAGGTAGGTAGATTATGCCCAAAAATGCATGCGTCACATTCAAAAAGAGAAGAATTACAAAATCAGTTGCAAAACTCATTTGCCAACCTATTACTTGAGACAGATTACCAGTTGTCAAGGTCATTTGCTACATTTACAATTTCTAACGTACCAACAATTTGGTCTTTGTTTTCTCACATTCCATACGTAGATATGCATCAGTTGACTTTTCATGTTTTGTTCCTATCAGCAAAAACGACTTTTTATGGGCTGCATTGCGGCACGTGTGAATCAGTATGATCTTTTTCCAAAAGTGCACGTGTGTGCATTCAACATCGTGAAAATACTGGTCGCACGTAGCCGACACTTCAATAGTTCAATGCCTTTTCTAGTAAGAGTTTCTTTCCTGTTTTCCGACATTCGTTACATTCGATTTTCGTAGCCGACACTTCAATAGTTCAATGCCTTTTCTAGTAAGAGTTTCTTTCCTGTTTTCCGACATTCGTTACATTCGATTTTTCTGCGCTCAGTCGGTCCCATCCAATTATCTCTTCTGTCACGGCGATGAGAACTAATTCTTCTTCGTAGCTGTCAGTTGCAACGGCTCATTAGAGCGATAACATTCATTTAAATGTATATCGTTGAAAAGATAATTGAGAATATGTGCTTGTCACGCATCTGTTTCACGGTGATTGATTCCAAAAGCATCTCCATTTTTGTAAAGTCGTAGTAATTCCAGAATTAATGTTGATTTGATGATATTTGAAGAGAGAAAGTCATGCACTATTCACTAGCTCATTGAACAAATATCACTTACTCTTGCCACTTGGAGAAGATTCAGTTTATGAAGTAGATAATGAATTTTGCAATTTTCGAGCTTTTCAGTCCTCAAATAGCAGTAATGTCGATATCGGTCATGTGGGATTTATTTTTCACACTTTCTGACTTTGGAAATTTCGTGCTAATTGAACGCCTCTAATGCTTTTAATGAAAATCACGATTGCTCGATACATGAAATTTTTTCCATTTTTGCTCGTTTGCTTTATAAATGATGTATATATCAAAACCGGAGAAGATTCGGAATTGAATAACAAGTTTTACAAACTCCTCCAATCTAATAATCAGTGATTTTTGGTATTTGAAAACTTTTTACCGACTTTGAGTTCAGACGCCATCTTGGAACAGTGTGATCTGACATTTGGCTGGAAAGAGTCGCACTAATTCATATCTGAATCTCAACTCCGTATATTTGACCGATTCGCTGATTTTCTTTTTGAGTTTGAATTTTAACTCTTTTTTTTTGAGATTTTGAGGCACGCTCTGTCTGTGTTGAATCAACGAATATATTTTGCTCCACGTCTTCTGACAAACTAGCACTTTTCTGACTAGAGAGCTCATCGCAGCGTTGATATGACGGCCCAGTAAATAGAACGAGAGTGAGATTCGGTCTTGTAGACGGCGTAAAATTTGATGTAATCAGTCGTCTTGAGCCTAGGGGCGTGGCGCGATCCTAATTCCTAATTCACTCACCTTTTAGATCAAAACCCTCTTTTAGCTTTTTGTGGAGGACATCTTGGCTTTAATAAACTGTGGGGGAAGAAGTACCGAGATGAGGTTGCGAAATTCTCGAGAGTAGCTTACTTGAGTTGAAATGTCGCGAAAGTGTCTTGCTTCCGTCTGTGAACTATGTAAATAATCTTTCAGACTTTTTAAATCTGAATGACCATTGTAAAGAAAGATTCTTTGAACGCCATTGCCATAGGGGTACTGATATTTTGAACTAGAAATCCCTTAAAGGACCTTCCACCCTAAGTTGAGGATCTTGAGTTCTTGGCAGCATATAATAGTAGAGCCCCTATCAAGCCAGTGCCCAAGTCGCAACGCAAAATATCGCTTTGGAAGCGAGAAAATCGCTCCGGATTAACGAAGATGCACGAGGACCTCCAGACGGCACCGCCCCCCCCTATCCATGCCCGCCCATCCATGCGCCCCCAGCCAATCTCCGTTCTGGAAAGCCGGCCTGTGGGTTCTCCGGAATGGTGATTGTCCGGGTTTTCGCGGATTCTCGATTCCATATTGAAATCAGCGACATGAGAAGGCCTTGAGACGAAAAAACATGGAAGTTAAGAACAGGGTGGACGATGCCTTCAACTTATTTTTCAGTGGTGGCACTGCAAGCTGTATTCAAATGTTATCCAGGACCATATATTCTCAGCCAGCTGGAAATTGTACAGTCTGTCATAATCGCTGTTTATTCCCGTTCTGCTGGCAGAGGTCTGGTTAGAGCCCTCAAATTGGCCTTTTGATAGGGCGTCAGCACGCTAAGCAGTCGCGCTTCGCATTCGCAGCGGCATGGGCACACCGCAGTTGATATAGACTATGAGCTGTGTGAGGTATCGCGCCGCGATTCCATGATGGGATTTTGTCGGATGTCTTGGATAAACAAATTAAAATCTTTTGCAATCTCATTGTTTATAGTGCATACATCACTATAACCGTAGCTCATTTGTATCCACGTTTTTTTGGGTAACCTCATGTGTGGCATTCTTAGATCAGGCTTAGATCCAAACGTTAATCTATGGCACTGCGCCAACTAGATTGGTTCGGGCTATGATTAGGATGGCAATGCAGGAACAGAGCGACGACGACTTTTGCGTTCTGCGTCACAGCCTTCTTTTGTTTTGATTCTCCGGAGACTGCCAGCGCTTCCTGATAGCGGCGATATGCATTGTGCACGACATAGATGCATTCAGCAAATTATCGAGATCTACTTCCGGGAAGATACCTTTCTTGGTCTTGGTCATGGTACTGCAAAGCTTCCAAATTTGGATCTTTGCGCAAGGACCGGGTGGAGGAGAAAGAGAGGGAAGAAAGGAGAAAGCGCTTACAGTATGCTCTAGACAGCTGGTAGACATGTTCCACATAATAAGGCTTGTAGACTAAGTGCAAAGACAGGCTATGCGACAGTGTTTAAAGATAAATTCCAGCTCAAATCTTGGGAAAGTCTTGGGAAAATTGCGACTGCGAGCTTTTCACAACCACATGGTCTTTTGGATCCGCTGAGTCCAGGATTATGCTTGAGTGAAAAAGGGCTTTTCTGGCGTTTCCCTGCCTTGGGGACTGTTGAGGGAGCTGGAGGAGAGAATCTCGCTAGAAAACAGCGATTAACAGCGACTGGCTGCAGAAGACTGTAACCCATCTATTTTGCCGGCAATTGGCTGATCGGCTCAGGCAGCCAGTCGCGACGCAGTTGGCGGAAGCCCCTTCAGCAATTTCCAAGACCGGGAAACGCCATAAAAAGCTCTTCATGAGTTAAGCACATCTCTGGAATCAGCGATGGTCAAGGGGGATGGAAAGCTCGCAACTGTAATTTTCGCTAGCCCAGCTTTCAAGTTTATATACAAGCTAAAGGTAGTTGTTCTAACAAGGGAAGGATCGCAGTGATGATTGGGTAAGCGGTGTATACCGCGTATACCGTCCCCAGGTGGTGATCCCTAAACCTCACTCCATATCTGCTATGACGTTACTGTAAAAGAGCTATGAAGGTTCTGCAAAAAGGCAATATCAGCTGTCTCCGAATGGAATCGAACCGACATCCAGCTCAGCAGTCCAAGCCACTATCCACTGTACCAGTCGACTACGGCATGATGAGGCAAGCGTAGTACTTGAATGCGCCTGCAGCACCAGAAATCCTCCATAGCTCTTCCAGAATGGCGTCATAGCAGGCTTGGAGTGCGGTTCAGAGAACACCGTTTGGGGACGGTATACTCTGTATACACCGCTTACGCAATCGTCACTGCGATCGAGTATCCTTGTAAGATAACTGACGAATTGAACATGGAAAAAGTGGTTTATACATGGCATAACTTATGAAAAAACATTTCGGTGAAGTCTGGAGGGAGGGGGGGGGGGGGCGGGGAGGGGGGGGGTTGAAATCAGCAGCGTGGCGTGAGAGCTTATTTAGTTCCCTTTCAGAGCTAAAATCCAATAGGGCAGTTTTTTGGGACACCCTGTATTGAGGCAAGCCGCCCCAGCAAAGACGACTTCATAGTCAACCTCGTCAAGGATGATATCCGAAGCATTAGTGTGTTCCATTAGGTTGATTGGCTCTTTGGTACCAGCATTTACCTCCGCTGAATGAGGTTCACTTGAAGAATAAGATACTCGCAATTGTTTTGTCCATAGAAAAAATATGTCAGCGTTGCCTTCACAGTTGACTCATGTTTGTCACGAAAGTTTCTTCGAGAGCGAGTCTCACTATTGATGTATAGCAAAGGTCTTTGCCTGGAATGTGCTCCTTCAATGGTCACGTAGTCAATTGCGCTGTTTGAACCAAATTACTTTTAACACGTTGACGACCGAGCCATTTTTGACCACCTTAAAATGGACTGATGATCTACGGCTGCGGTTTGGACTGTTTAACAGCTACCGCAATGCCGTGTGTTCTATATGACAACCAGGTCACCAGTGTTATTAGTGCATAGAAGTTACCTGAGAAATTTTAGTTTACACATGATAAATTGATGCACGAAATTGCTACAAGGTGGTCAGGACGTGCATACGCGCGGATACACACGGTCGTCAACGTGTTAAAATTTCTGGTATCTCTTGGGCTTACCTATGTGAAAAATGATAGACTCATCACGGGTTTTTCAAAATTTCGCACTTGTTTGAAGATTGCATCATTTTGTACTGCGGTTACTGAACTTGCTTGCACACGCACTATTTATTTGGAGTATCTGCGCTCATAGTGATGCAATGCTTATGAAAAAATGATTTATTTACAAAGACCGCATTATGCGAATATCGGTGACGTCGTATGTGTTGTCAGCTACTATACTCCAACAACAGATGTCTTACCCTCTTATCTGGCCATTTGATCTCAAAGTTAAAAAGGAGTAGAATCTGTTGAGCTAATTGCTTGGACTGCTCGGCTCATCTTCATTTTGATTTTGATAGTTTATAATGGGATGCTGCTCTGCCTGGCAATGTTTACAAACGACTTTTCCTTGTTTTCTCTATAACAGTTGATCAGCGAAGGACGTGGTAGCAAGCGCAGCTTTTGAACCTGACTTAATCTTTTTACCTTACAATAGAGAATGTGTAGAAATGTGTAGACTTGAAAAGGTAGGTTTTTATAACAATTCGCTGTCTCTGTTCGAACTGACCTTTCGAACAGCGAAACCTTCATTTGCAAGAGTATTCGCGAATCGTACGGAAACAACTACGACATTTTAGAAACCAATAAAATCTTTTGGGTGGTAGATCAGTATATGGCACTTTGGCAATCACTCATGATTATCCACTTGTTCCAAACTTCAATTTCTGAAGGTTTTGTTCAACGGTTAGTTCAGAACGAGACGTTTACTAATTGTCTTTCTTAAATATAAAGCTGAATGTTTTTTTGTCTACATGTCTGTCTGTATGTATGCACATCTGTGCGGAATAGACGGGGAGCGTGTCGTAGGCTACCTTTCGTTATCGATCGAAATCGATTTTATCGTTTTTTTTTTTGCAAAGTTTAGTTTACGAGGCTGGGAGTTGGCACAAGGGTTATGTGAGCACGGTGATCACGAGTACCATATTAGTTTTTGGTCTTGTCAATTACTTTTATTGATTTTATCGATTTTTTGCAAAGTTTGAGCTATGGGGCTGGGAATTGGCACAGGAGGGGAGGGGGGGGGGGCAAGTGAGCATGCTGTTACGAATACAATATTAGTTTTCGAAAATTTCTGGGAATTTTATCGATTTTACCGATTTTTTTGCAAAGTTTGAGCTACGGAGGTGGGAATAGGCACATGGGGTATGTGGGCTTGCCGATTACAAAACGAAGCGGGAATATGGAATTGGCATGTAGAAGTGTGCACAGGGAAAGGTTGAGGTATAGGGATAGAACCTTTATTACAGTGTTTACAGGGCGGAGCGGAGCCGGGTAAGCCAGCTGGTACGCATGATCCATGAAAGATGACAAATGATAAATGAATGATAAATTAGATAGTTTTTATTTTTTGTATTTTTATTTTTTTTCGTTGTATATTAGCGCTGTGACTGCACTTTTTTTGCCTGTCAGTACATCAAAACACTACAACATTTTGGCAGAAAGTGAAGTGGTAGTATCCCTTATCTGTCTTTTCTGAAGTATCGATACTTTTTGTTCTTCTCTTCTTATCTCCCCAATGAATGTCTCTGACCCAGTGCAGATCTTCATTGCTGTAGTTACCTTCAACGGATTCCTTCCTTCCTTCACCTTTTTTGCCAATTAAACTGATTATCATTCAATGGAGGAGAGTTCCATCTGCAAATAGGTCCAGTATTTTGGACTGCTGCTTTGCCTGTAACGTCGATAAACAGTTTACAGATATTCGCACTAAGTGTTCCTATATTAGGTGTTTGCAGGATGAGCGAACTGGTTTCATCACTTGAGGTGAAACCTGACATATCCAAACCTCGCTGGGATCAAAACACATTTGAAGGTGAGTCATATAAGCATTGTCTCAGAATTCAACAGGTTTTTCATCTGTCGAATATCTCCTGTTGATATTCTCGAAATCTTCCCAACATTTTTGCACTGGAGTGGGGACTTAATTTTTTTCCAAATCAGTTGCGATGATTCGAACGCATTTTGAAAATAAATGATATCCCCGGTTGTTGTGCGGCTCTAATAGTAGTTCGCCTACAAACATTCTCATTCCTCCCCTGTACTACAACCCTGACTTAATTCTATTTGTTCGGCTAAAGTTGGTCGCAAGTGCAGTATTTTCTATGGATTATCAAATTTCTAAAGGATAACACTTTGCATCCATTAATTCCTTGACGGAGGAAAAGTACTTGACAAGAACATTAAACGGACGTTGTCATCGAGTACCCTTTTTCGTCATTAAATCTAAGATTCATCTTGAAACTTCAATCCGAAAGTCCTCATTTTTTGCGCTACGAGGAATTTGAAGAAACTTATCTGACAAACTTCTTCATGATTATCTTGTTGAAATAACAACTTCTACAGATTTTCCCGTTGTTTTTTTGTGGAAGTATGCAGTGCTTTTTTTGTCAAAATAGGATAGTAGAGTGCTAAGCTTACATCTTTATGCTATTTGAGGTCGAGCAAAACATTTTTTCACTACGACAAATCCGTTGAATCTTTTGCTGAGCAATGCGACACTTGAGAAGAGCAGAAAAATTGTTATGGATTACAGGTGAGTGACTGAGATTTTCTTGGCTACATCCCTATCACGATTTTGCCTTTCAGAAAAGGAATCTATGACAAAGATCTTACGGTAGATCAATTGTGGCGAGCAAAGCAGATCTACGATTCGGCTTTCCACCCAGACACTGGAGAAAAAATGATTCTTATTGGAAGAATGAGTGCGCAGGTTTGGAGATGTTTTCTGAGTTGTTGAGATTTTCTGAGTCGTGTCAGTTATCCTTTTAGGTTCCTTGTAATATGACAATCACAGGTGGAATGCTAACGTTCTATCAAAAGTAAGAATGTGCAGTATGTCTTACGATTCCTAGCCGCCAGTACAGTAGCAATTTTCGAGAAATTTTTTTCAATGCTTTGTCATCATGTGACATATCCCGTTCAAGGACACCGCACGTGATATTTTGGCAATGGATTAACCAGACATTCAACGCTGTCGTCAACTACACGAACAGAAGTGGGCCCAAACCAGTGAGCAGCTGATGTTTCAAATGGAGAATATGCGGCACAGTGTTACTGATGATCATTGTTTGAGATATCAAAGGAACGATTGCTTGTTTCGTACGTCTGTGCCACTGCAGGTGCCATGGCTACAGCTCTCGGAGCAAACTTTTGGTTGGCGAAAAGAAAGGTGAGAAGTTAATATATCTTCACATCTTTGATCATCTCATATTTACCTCACAATGCTTTTTAAAAATTCAAACAATCAAACACCTCAAAGAACTTCAAATAATTATATTTTAAATGGTTCAAAGTATGTGTCAGTTACCTACTCTCTCCATCGAATATAAGTAGTCGAAAAGCGGAGTCTTCAATCAAGGAGGCTAGTTCAAATGCAAAGTCATACGCGCACGTTCGTGGGGCTAACCCCTGGCGTGGCGGCTCGTGTAGAAGAAGGAGATATGAATTGACACGGGCTGTAGATACATTGGATATAATTATAAAATAATAACTTATAGTAAAGTTAAATGTTGGCTCACCTTACAATCTACCTCCCAAATCTACTTTTTTTTATTTGAGATCAACCTCAAATGAAAACTCACTTTTTGTCTAGAACGTACCGCGATTAGTGGGAGCATTGGTTCCCTTCTTAGCTGTGGCTGGTGCAAATGCTATAAACATTCCCTTGATGCGAAGCAAGTGCGTTCGATATTCGCCATTCTCTGGAATCTCCGCTTATTGAAATCATCTTGATGGTTTTTAGCGAATTCTCAGTGGGAATTCCCGTTGAGGATGATAAAGGAACAGAATTAGGCTACTCGAAAAAGGTGCCCTACTATGCGATACCACAAGTGACTGTCAGCCGGATCGGTATGGCAGTGCCTAGTATGGGTAAGTCCATTAGATTTACCTCACATTAGGTTTATCCCCGTTTTTTTTAGTGTTCACACCAGTAGTTTTCCAGTATATAGTTAGGATGCGGTCATATAAGGCAAGTCTATTTCTACAAACCCTGAAAATATCAAAAATGCATTTTTTGCAGCAATGGATGGCAACCCCAATCCAGACACTTCTGGCAGGATTTTTCCTCACTTTCTCTACACCTCTGTGCTGTGCAATCTTCCCGCAGCGCATGTCAATCTCGGTAAAGATTCGCCTATAATTAGGACCTATTGGATAGTCTATTTACTTTAGGTGAACTCTTTGGAGCCAGAAATGAGAAATCATATCAAGGATTTGAAAATTCCTCCGACTGTTGTTTATTACAACAAAGGACTGTGATAGTTCGATTAGTTGAAGTAGTGAGATTATCCATAGTGTTTACTAGCGGCGTCGTTTCATGTGAATAAATCGTAATTTATATTCCGATGGATAGTCCATGACCTCTTCTTTCGGAAAACACACTTTTCACTTAACTAACATCAAAATTACTCCAGAAATTACAACTCTCATCGTTTTAACTTGTTTAACTCCTGTTGATACATCATTTTCCTTTTTTTCCCAAAAAATTTGTTGAGGATTAGAGCTAGCGAACCTTTTTTCAATCCGGTACTTCTTTAGCGTTCTTTCGAAAGACTACTTTCTCCAAAAAGGTTATGCTGATGTATTTTCGGTTTATCCAAATATCATAAGAGCTTAACCGTAAACAACATGTGTCATTTGATGCAACTTCTCTTTCTGACAAATATTTTTTCTCTGGCCTTTGTAGGCACTGCAAAAATAACTCGTGATTATCACTACGAGTTCGCATCATCTAACCTCAAATTTCAAAAGCCGCGATAGTGTAGGTCCATTTTTCTTAATATTAGGTGGGTCCGAAAGTTCTGTCGTTTCATTTTCAAAAATTTGTAACTTCGCGAAATTTCAACGGATTTGCTTGTTTGTAATTTTAGTAGAAAGAATAATCCTTTCTCTTTCAAACGCTTTTTTGTGAAGCCTCTGTTTCACACTAAGTGGTGCGGAGATAAAAATGAAAAACTAAGACCATATAAACTTTGACCATTTTGAGTTAGGTCACCAAAAATGTGGATTGCTGCAGAAAAATCTGAAATCTTCAATACGTTTGTTTTTTGATTTTTTCTTTGCAGCTGTGAAGAGTTTGTGCTGTTTGGACGTCTCTGTGAGAAGTTATGAATATCGAGTTTACTATAGAAAGCGCCAAAATTATTTAATTTGTCAATTTTCGCGAAAATCATAACTTTTCACAGAGACGTCCAAATAGCACAAACTTTTCACAGCTACAAAGAGGAGGCGAAAAAACATACGTACTGACGATTTCAGATTTTTCTGCAGCATTCCAGATTTTTGGTGACCTAACTTAAAATGGTCAAAGTTTACATGGTCTTAATTTTCCATTTTTATTTCTGCACTCAGTGTGAAACAGAAGCTCTACGAAAAAGCATTTGAAAGCGGAAGACCTAATCTTTCTAATGAAATTACATGCAAGCAAATGCGTTGAAATTTCGCGAAGTTACAAATTTCTAAAAATGAAACGACAGAACTTTCGGACCCACCTAATAATCTAATTGGGAAAATCTTTGGAAGGACAGTTGAAAAAATAAACAAAAAATGTTGCTTGCAAAAAAAATTTTTCTGT
Source organism: Cylicocyclus nassatus (assembly GCA_958299035.1). Classification (NCBI taxonomy): domain Eukaryota; kingdom Metazoa; phylum Nematoda; class Chromadorea; order Rhabditida; family Strongylidae; genus Cylicocyclus; species Cylicocyclus nassatus. The sequence goes on along the minus strand of CATQJL010000316.1, from coordinate 85,493,330 downwards.
CTGACGATTGACTCTGTAGAAGTCTGGGAATTTTAAAAATCACATATAGTTGCATAAGATCAGATCATTGTGTTTTGGTAATTATATGGCCGAGGCAAATCATCTTGTCAAGAGTGATTGGCAAAGGAAAGAAAGGCTACGATGAGTGTTTTGGTAATTTTTTCGGTGTTCACTTGTTTGAGGATGCTGAAACGGGCATCCGCAGTTTCCGCATTATTCAAATATGTTTGATACAAGACATTCGAACAATTAAATAGTCCTCGATATGACAAGAAAGCGGGAAGATTTTTCAGTGCAGGGTTTGATTGAAAGGCCTGAGTGAGGGAGCAGGTAAACCACAGATTTGACGCAAGTGCCAGTCTACCCTATCGACAGCATATTTGAGCGAGAGTTTTATGAATTTTGATTGTGCATTTCGTCTCAATTATTACAGTGTAATATTCAATGAAGGACAAATAGTGGCTCTTTTTCTGCAAGTCTAAATGAGCATACGCTACTACTCAGTAATTCCTCATAATCACTTCTGGCGTGCGATTAGGAATGTTTTCCTTGCTGTCTTCCATGTACCATAATTATGATTGAAAGAGGAACACTTAGTAGTCTAGACGTCTGAAAATCTTTGCTTAGCCGGAAATGGTCAGAACTTAACCCAGCCATGCCAAAATGCTATATATCATGATTCGTTTTAATGTTTATTATCTGCAAAGCGACTATCTGGGAGCAGTTATAAGCATTTGAATGTGTTAATTGTGAAGTGTTCTGTGGCCCATGTTCCATGAACTAAGTTTCAAAAACACTTGCTCAGGGTTTTGGTGAATGTAATTCTTCCTTGTATCAAAATAACCATAGCCATTGTAAATCCGCGCCATCAGTCTGCCTTTCAAGGAAATATGTTATAAAAATATGTTTATTAGGAAGTATGCTTGTCGAAACTCGAAAAATTTCTCATATTTGAACGCTCATAAGTCTTCCCATATAGTCGCTTGGGTGATGAAATACATATATTTGAAATCAGCCTTCTAAGGCGAGTCCGACGATGTACAGCTTGTTTGGAATGGCTCGGTTAGGTTCTGACCATTTCCTTGTTAGTAGGCGGGATCTTACTTGTCAGCACGTGTCTTTCGTTATCACATCATTTAAATAAGAACGATTCACTCCGCAAAGCTCATTTTGCTCTACATTCGCTACGATCAGATTTTCAGAGCGATCGTTCCATCTCGAGGTGATCTCTCAGTATATCTGAAGCTTTGCTTATGAGCGTGAGTTCCCTTGCTTCATGCTGTTAACATTCTGCGCAGGATCTGAACAGCCTGAAATTTTGTGGTATCATCCCGACTTCTATGGAAGGCGTGGAAGCCATAGAGGTACAGGGCAATATTTTGGGCGCTTTTCCTCAGGAATTCACTCACAGCTTATCAAAGCGCACCTTAATCGGCGCTTAGCCAGTCTCCCGTAAAGCTCATTCTGCTTTACTTTTTCAACCCAAAGAGATGCATCTTCAATCATACATGAATGATCGCAACTGCAGGGTAAGTATGTTTGCATCTTGCAGGTAAATCGTGCAGAAGCCGCAAGAAATCCCAATACCTAGGCCTTTCAAGCAGCTACTGTCCGGCTGTAGTCTTGTAGACATTGTATGAGGGTATCCGATTTCAGCTGCAGCTTGTCAGGAAGTGATCTAATCGTTGCCAAGTCCATGTATGATGGAGGGTGGGCATACAAGGGGAACGGATTATGAATTACTCTGTGCGTAATTTCCACGAGCGTTGCCGCTCCGCAACTTCATCACTACAAGAGCTTGCTCCCACCATCACTCTATGAGCCATGTGTCATGTACCTCCCCTCGTCAGAAGTAGTCAAAGGCAGACTGAGAGCTTCTCGTTGGCTTTAGATTGTTAGCACTTGTTGGCACTGATAAGAATGCTAGCCCAGATTTCCTATCATCCACATGAGGACAAGCAACTCACAATAAAGATCATTTTACTTCATATCACCACCGCTAACTGTGTTTGTGTGTGTGTGTGAAGAAGTTGCATTCCACTCTGTGTGGACCGGTTGCGCAAGTAAGTGTACACGAGCTTGCGGAGGCTGTGCGGAAGTTTCCACTAAGCAGTACTTCGGGCATTTTATCACACTCTTGGTGGCCTTCGTGGTGTGAGCCACGAACGTTGAAGTTGGGATTGCACAGCAATTTGCTTCATGCACGAAAACCGTGCAGAAGCCTAGGGCCATACATCCGATGCAGGCTTTGCAGCTATAGGTTTTCGTGAACGGCTGATGTTTCAACAGCCACGCTTGAAACAGCCACTCTCAGGCTGTCCTAGACGGCTTATCCTTGCAGCTTTCATTGGCGCTGATGATGCTTGTTAGGACTGGGATAGACGCATCTTACGGTTGGACTAGAGGAGAAGATAGTGCAGAGTGAAACTAACAGCTCTTACAAGAGCTCAACATGTCAGCCCAAACTAAACCAGTTATCACTGGTGAACACAACATTTTGAGAGCAGCTCATTTCACGGTGGGGATCATTTTGCTGTATAGTTTTACCACGAGTGAGTGGTCTCAACAAGCGACATCGCATACAGTTGCACCCGGCACAACGAAGTTAAGCCTCCCTCTGCGTAAGCTGGGTCCACTCCCTGATCGACTGACGCTGACAGGATGGTATTGGTCTCGAGGCTGTCAAAGCCTTTCTTGTAGTCGACGAAGGTCAGGACGAGAGACATCAGTACTTTCAGGAAACTTCCATAACCCTCGAAACCGTTCGGTTGTGATCCATGCAATTGAATCCTTTTAGAAATACAGCTCGTTTGTGGGACGATCTTTAGTCAGTGCAAGCGAGGGTAATTCTCATGTCAAGCTTGTACAGCACACTCAGGAGGCATAACACGCTAGGTTCCAAAGATCCTCCCGTTCCTTTTCGAAGGGAAATCCACTGGTTGGGAATCCTTTCTTCTAAAGTAAGATGCTAGATGCGACGCGAGAATTTCGTGTGGACGTGTCCTCCGGCTCGTCGAAGTTCGGCGGAAGGATGACATGGTTGTGGAGCCATGGACCTCTTCATGGCTTGAATTGCGGTGGCACTTCTGCAGATTGTTTATTGTTTATTGTTTATTGGATTAGAAGATAGAATTTGTGGTGGTTTTTCTCCAGTGAGAATAACGGACATCGCCACGGATGATGATGAGCGGAAGAGTTTGGTGTACAAGTTCTTCACGATAGATTCCATCTTACATCGAAAGAACTGGCTAGGGCAGACGCATTTTACGGTTGAACTAGGGAAGAGGATACTTCAGGATGGAATTAACAGTTGCAAGATCACAATGTTAGCACAAAATTGACCAGTTATCACTGGTAAACACATCATTCTGAGAACATCTCATTTCACGGTGGAGATCATTTTGCTTTGCAGTACTATCACAGTGGTGGCCTCAATTGCAGCTGGCACAACGAAGGTAAGCGTTCCTCACATTTGCAAGAAGGACCACAGGAATCAACAACCTGCATCATGCTACTCCTTCAACGGTCAACTATGGAATCGTCTCAGGCCTCGACTAGTGAGGCAGGCCTGAACAACCAGATAACAAAGAGTGCTTATAACACTTGGTCATATAGGAGCAGCTCTTTTAGGCCTCGGGCAAAGCTCACGCGATTTCACCTCAGACATTCGCCATTGAGTCCCGCAACCAAAATGAGGTGTAGTTACGGAATGCCTGCGAGACTCCCGAAATCGGTGTCGGGACAAAATCAGGACACCCGATTTTGTTTAGGGACAAAAGTGCGCGACAAAATCAAGTTTCCCGACCGACACATTCCGGACAAAATCGGAACACCTGCGGGAGACATCATAATGTCCCGATCGCGTTCAGAGCATGCGGTCTACGCCCTTATAAACGGATTTTTGCGTCTTCTATCTCTTCTTTTACGCCTCCTTTTTCACTTATCTTGTGCCCTTGGTCTCTTTGGGTCTAATTCTCACGCCTGTTATTTTTCTGCTCGTAAAACCCAGTCAAACGTCAACAAATTCTTTAACAAAAACCACATAATCTTCTCGGCAGGATTTACATCAAATGGAAATGAAATGCATAGAAAGCAGCGAACATAAGGTTCAGGAGTTTACAGCTGGAACACCAAGGTACGAGACAAATACAGCAATAACAAAAGTGTAAATAATATTATCAGGCTTCTTCAATCTCTTCAATTTCATCTCCAATGCATTCAGTCTCCTCAATCGCTACTTCCTTAGTGATACTGTTACCTTCGCTGCCTTCGATGACGACACGCTTTTTCTGAAAATCAGAAATTATCAACACCAGTGATCATATAAAATAATGAATCACCTTTGACGGAAGAAGCGCGTCTCTTTCAGGGTCAAAATGGTAAGTGCGCATGTCTGCACTGCAAAAGTACAGCTAAAGGTATCGCTTCGTTTAACAGTGTGAGAATTCACAGTGCTCTCCCTATTGCTATTCTTGCACGGCCGCTCCAATCCACTCTTGCCTCCGAGAGCTTGTTGAAAAATTTCTCGCGAGCGTCGTCCTCTTCTCCTAAGGACATCCACCACGTAAACTCTAGTGCACATGAAGGTCTTTCGAGAATATACATACCTGTTTGGATTTTGCTTATGTTCATTTGGGGTCCGCAGGAGTTCGTCGCCGTACACGCCCAAGCATCAAGCACGAAACCAAAATCAGTCATTGGAGTAAATGTACTTGAAGGCACATCAACCTACTTATTAAGAAATCGACCGTTCCTTCTGGAAGGCCTTTAAGATGATCAAATTTCCCCTTCTTCCCCTCTGCCTACAGGCGTAGTTTTGAATTTCGAGGGAGGTGGGAGGTTCGCAGGCCTAAAAGGATTCAGGATTGTGTCAAATTGATGTCGGATTCACCGTAAAAAACAATTCTGAAGTTCTCAGAGGGAAGAGAGGATACTCAAATAAGAAAGAAATATGGTTTTTTCGTTCCGATAGTACTTCTAAGAAAATGCAACGAAAACAAAGCCTTTCAACAAGTTTTCGGCCGATGGACTTGGCCAAATACTGTACATCGTTGACATGAACCCAACACTGTGACAATTTGAGTTGCAAACCCCATTTGCCAAAAAACTGGACTTACCTAGGGTGCAGGAATAACGGTAAGCCTGGCTTATGTGTGACTCAGGAAATAAGAGCGTAGCTTCCTTGGAAGTTAAGTTGAAAATGAAACTGACGCTTTCGGCAGCAATACAGAATGAACTCAATAATTTGTAGTTGTACTCGTTCAAACATGCGCCCGCGCTTCGGGACAAAATGGCAACAAAATAGGGATAAAACTAAAATGATGACCCCGCCGGTGCAAAGGATTTTGGTGCGACCACCTATTTTGTGGGCGGATCTCCTGCGGGAGTCAATGGCGAATGTCTGAGACCGCCGCGATTCCAACAACAGACTATCCGTCAGCGACAAAGGAGGGGAATTTGTTGTCTTATCACGTGAATTGGACATGGCTATTACAGAGAATCACCTGGCGGACAACTCGGTGTATGAGAGTTCATCAGAGAACAAGTTCAGGAGACTATACCGCCACTTGAACAAGGTTTGGGTTGAGGTTGCACGATCTGAGCGGCTACATAAGAGCATCGTAACGCGTCTCAAGAGTGATTTGCCTATATGTCCGGTACTTTACACTTTAATAAAGACCTACAAGCTAACTTCTGCCGGTTTCGCATCAAACAGTCCTAAGGAGTTCAAGGTCGACCAATTATCAGCAATGCTGGTGGGCCAACGGACAGGATCTCCTGGTTTTTGAATTTGCTGTTATCTCAGCTGCTGAAGTTCGTGCCCTCGCATCTTTCCAACACAGATATGTTTTTAGATCGTCTGCGCGAAACGCGGGTTGACCAGGGATGCATGATAGAGTCTTTCAACGTAACTTCGCTCTACATCAACGTTTCTAACAGCGACGCCATGCAAGCTATTAGGTCGTTCCATAAGTTCGTAGCGTTTTTATTTTTGTCGTCGTTTCCTGGTAAAGCGGTAGGTTTACCGCAAAATGTGTGTACCCTCCGAAAAAGCCAATTCTACTCTACAAGACCTGCGTTTAATTTTCGAAATAAACCTGATGACCTTTGTTTTGTGACTGCTCAAAGCAGATTTTTTTGTGTAGCAAAAATGACGCTTTCGGCATATTCACCTTCGGCGCTATATGCGGAGAGTACGAGACAAAATTTTCTATCCGAAATTGTTATGAGTGATGAGGAATACTGTTTACCGGACTATGATGCACGTAGAACAAGAATCCTTGTCAAGGGAGACGCTACAGAGAATGATAGAGCGCACTTTTACGGTATGTGTAGATGTTTTGCGTTTGGTCGGATTGAGGAAGTTTTCTGGCCAAAATTTTTCAGAAAAGCGTAAAATCGCTAGTCACCAGTTGCCTTCAAACTTCTGCGCCACCTAGACAAAGCTATTCATCGCTCAGGGCTTGATAGCAGGACGAGAACATTCTGTTACGAAACAACGCGTAAAACTCAAGCTGCAGCAGTCGAAGACAGCAACTTTTGAGACTTCCTCAAACAGTTCTTGGAAGGACCACTGGTTTTTCTGTTCATTTACATCTAAATGGTAGGCGTAAACAACTAAGCTCCTTATCAGAAAATAGTTTTTTCGCACGCACCTCGAAATATCTTCAGTGTTTACCTAAAGAAATTTTGTCTTCTCCAGATAGTTTCACTTTCAAACGAAGACTTAAGAAGTTAAATTTGACTGATTTTCTCCAAGAGGTTGAGTTTGAGTGATTTTCTTCCAGAGTACTACTTCTTGTCATCACTCGTATAGTGCCACCGTTGCCTACCAACCTTCCTACACGTGCTGCTTCGCGTGTTGCTCGGGCCAACCCCGATACTATGAAATTGACCAACTCTATCACTCCTAACCATCGCACAGAAGGTCTTCAAGTGATAGTTTCTTATGTATCAAATTTGTGATCGCTGGACCTTATATTACTTTTGTTCCGATTTTTACTTCGTCCACACGTGTTCGGGTCTGGTAAGGTCCACCCTTTCGTTGTTATTTGGGAATAGCTTGTCTGACCTGACATCTTTTTGCATCACAATCTTTTATTTGGAGTTCTGTTCTCTCCCCAGAACTTAGTCGGGCAAAATTTTATTATTACATCCGGGCCCCTCAAACACACTTGCTTAAGTTGAATGGTCTAAGAGCACTTTTGCTGCAAGCAGGGGGCATGAGACAGACTCCACCGAGCATCGGCACCGATTCGTACACGGTCTAACAGGTTTTACCCCATTCTACTCTCAGCACGGTGCTGGACTTGAACTTTTGTGGATGCTTTGTTTTTTCTTATTACTGTTTATGCTCTAAATATTTTCGTCCTCTGTTTCAAATATGGCACGCCTTGTGCGTATTGAATAAATAATAAATAAATACAATACCGCTCATAATTCGTCAAAAAAGTCGCCGGACTGCGGCGGAGTGCGCCGGAGTGCGGCGGAGTGTGGTGAAGTGTGGCGCAGTGCGCCGGAGTGCGGCGGAGTGTGGTGAAGTGTGGCGCAGTGCGCCGGAGTGCGGCGGAGTGTGGTGAAGTGCGCCGCACTCCGCCACACTCCGCCGCACTCCGGCGACTTTTTTGACGAATTATGAGCGGTATTGTATATGAAGTGAGTGGAAGGAAATATACATATATTAGGTGTATAATAACATCAAAAAGTGGGCGGGGCTTACAGTTCACAGCTAAACAGCGATAAAATCGATATTTTGAGCTTAGAGAACTATCAAACCTCAAAAATCGATAAAATCGACATTCTGGAGGTTGCAAAATCCCAAAAATTGGCGAAAATCGATATTTTGGAGGTTGCAAAATCCCGAAAATTGGCGAAAATCGATATTTTGGAGGTTGCAAAATCCCGAAAATTGTCAAAAATCGATAAAATCGAGATTTTGAAGGTTGCGAAATCCCGAAAATTGTCAAAAATCGATAAAATCGACATTTTGAAGGTTGCGAAATCCCGAAAATTGACAAAAATCGATATCCCAAAAATCGGCAAAATTGATAAAATCGATATTTTGAAGGTTGCAAAACCCCAAAAATCGGCACAAATCGATAAAATCGATATTCTGGAGGTTTCGAAATTTCGGAAATCAGTAAAATTATTGAAAAACTAAGCGAAAAATTCGAAAAACTCCATAATAAGCTCATTTCCAGTGCTTTTATACAGCTGAAACTTTTCCAAGCAAGCTCCGCCCACTTTATACCCCACGCCACGATCGAAATTGAAGAAAATAAGAAAAATTAAGAAAAAATAAGCGAAAATCGCGTTTTTCTAGCCCGATTTACCCCCTTTTTTAGCCGTTTTCAGCCCCTAACCAGGTCCAGATGGCCGCGGGAAAACTGTACACGAAGCGGTAATAAAGAGAGGGGGAAAAATAAGGGGGGAGAGAGAAAGGGGGGGGGAGAAAGAGGAAAAATCGCGTGTCTAAGTTTTTTTTTTTTTTTAAGTCCGGGAAGGTTCATAGATAGGCTCTCACAGCCGGAGCCCCTACATTTTCTCCGAATTATATGTGGTGTTCCCCTCGAATACAAACTGAAGAATGGCTATCCCAGCTCGTCATCCCTACTCTCCGCGGAGATAAAATTCAAAATATGCACTATCGCATTTATATAGCGCCTCTTACGCTGGAGCTGTGAGCACGAGCTACCCCTAGAAAAATAGAACTACCAAAACTACATGTCAATGGCCACATGAGATTACCCCAGCCCTGCAACTCTTAGAGATATAAGGCGCCGAAATCGCCCTTATTGACAGATTTCCCAAGTTCGGCTGTCAATTAGGCACTTTTAATGGAAATTTGTTTTTCTACGACCTTCTCTCTAAAAATCATATTTTCAGAGATCTGTCGAATAAAACAAACCGCAGCCCCGTAGCTGTAATATTCGCAGAGTTATTAGCCCCCCAACATGCATGCTCAGGCCGTAAAATCGGCTCTCCCAAAGTTGCTCCGTAATTCCCCCAAAAATCATGTTAGACACCTCTCTTATACCTATACACACCATATTTTTTCCAGCTTCTTAGAAGCAATACACACTGATATAGCGCGCTCTTGGCCTCTCGCTCCTCACTCTTGGCCTCGGCGTAAGATTTGGTTAAAATATTGAAGTTCTCGGATTGACTGTAAACTTCACTCATAGTGGTTTTTGGTCCCGATCTTTACGAAAATCCTATTTATTTTGCACTAGAGAGTCTTACAGTAAGCTAAAGTGAGATAGAAGTAGCTGGACCAACCAAGATCGCAACTTCGCCTGCACTTTTTCCCTACCTGTTGCGGAAATTGTCTGCAAATTTTTGTGAGTTGAAAACTTTGTGAACACCTCTATCGGACCATGCTTAGCACAGATCTTTATTTGAATTGTTCGTCAGATTATGATGTTACAAAATCGCCTTCTCATGAATTGTCTTTCAAATTCGAAGGTCGTGTAATTTGGCAGATATTCTATCCTACAATGTGCCACCAGCAGCAAAACAATATAAGAAATGTTGTTAGCACGTCGAGTACAATACCGCTTACAGAATGTGCAAAATTTCCCTGAATATCGCAAAATTCCGAAAATTCCATAACAGACTGCTCTACATACAATACCGCTCATAATTCGTCAAAAAAGTCGCCGGACTGCGGCGGAGTGCGCCGGAGTGCGGCGGAGTGTGGTGAAGTGTGGCGCAATGCGCCGGAGTGCGGCGGAGTGTGGTGAAGTGCGCCGCACTCCGCCACACTCCGCCGCACTCCGGCGACTTTTTTGACGAATTATGAGCGGTATTGTACTCAGTTCATTAGTGGAGAGGATGTTGGCGATGAGTGGAGCGACGTTGGTATGATATTTTGACTGTTTGCAAACTCGCTTATTCAGAATTGTTAAGGCGGTTGCGATGAGCTCATTACCGATTTTGAAGATAGGATAATTTTACCTCTGCAAATTGCTGCTCAGGCAGATAGCTCACTTTTATGCCCTCCAAAAGGTATGCCTTTCCAGCATTCACTAGATGCGTTAGTTTTGTAAGCATCTAGTCCTTTTTTTTCAGGGATTTTGCTGTACGGTCCACCAGGTTGTGGTAAAACATTCCTAGCGAAGGCCGTCTCGGGCCGTTGGATGCAGGTGCTTTCATCTAACTGACAAATTTGTCCTTATTTCATCTGCTTCAGGTTTATAAATTTGCAATTGTCCAATCTAACTGACAAGTGAAATGGAGATTCACAAAAGCTGGCTGCTACCGTATTTTCTATGGCACAGAAGTTTCAGCCTACAATCATATTCATTGATGAAATCGGTTAGTTTTTCATTTTCGACTTTGGCCAATCGACCAGCGCTTTGATTCATAAGCATGTGTATGCTTTGAAAAAATTTGCCTATAGATGGGCGTTAGGCCCAAGACAGAGTCCACGCGATTTCGTCATCGCGATTCAATCGCTACAAACAAATGTTGCAAGTTCATTGCATGCCGATCATCTTGCATTTTGGGTTACGATAGTTAGTCACGATTGGTCATGTTGGAGAACTATCACAACCGAAATACAAGAAGATCGGCATGCAATGAACTCGTAACATTTATCTTTAGCGATTGAATCGCGACGATCAAATCGCGTGAACTCTGTCTTGGGCCTAGATCTTATTTTCCAGGCTCATTTCTGCGTGATCGCAAGCAAACGACCATAAGGCAACCGCTATGGTGAAGGCTCAGTTTATCTCGTTATGGGATGGGTTTTGCAGCACGAATGATGAGGTACCTAAATATACAATTGATTCAACTGGCTGAGCTTCGGCAAAGGCGGGCTTCGTGACCTAATTAAGGCTAGGTAATGATCAGAGAGCACTCGCGCGCGAGAGACGCAGGCGCGGGCGCGAGCGGCCTACCCTGACGGAGCTGAACCAGTTGAATCAAAGATATGTTATATATATGTTAAATTTGTGTTTGGACCCGACTTGTGTTTTGTCGCAATCGCAGTTTTCACTACAAGATCGTTGATAAACACAATATCATGTCATGATCATCAGATCATTGTTATGGGTGCTACTAATCGACCTCAAGATGTGGATCCGGCTATCTTGAGACGTATGTCAGCACGGTTTCCCGTTCCAGTCCCTTCCGAAAAGCGGAGAGCTCAAATTTTTAATGTACGTCGCTCTTTCATAGGACTGTAAGGTTTATACTAACTTCAGATTATACTTGTGAGGAACGTCTAGGCAACGATGTTGATTTGGATGCAATTGCGGCCATGGCAGTTGGATTGTCTGGCTTTGATTTGAAAGAGGTTTGTACTGCATTATGTTATCGTTAAGCCTATCCTTGCTTTCCAGGTGTGTCGCATCGCCGTACTATTGAGAGCCAAGGCTACGTTAGCCGAGCATGGCGATTTGCGGAATCGGCAGCCTATTCACTTAGAAGACTTGGGATCAGCTCTTATGAAGTATATGCGTGCCTACCAACACATGACTGATCAAACACTTGATTGATTGTAGGCAGATCTCATTGTTTTAGGAATAGCAATTGTCTAGTCATTTAGCAATTTGATTACGAATCATTTAGATGATATTTGAAATTCATACGAAGTTAGGGAAATTCATACGAAGTTAGGGCTTTTTGTCCGGTCTAGTCGTGTTCATGCAACGCTGCTGTACTACGGGCTGCAATATACCAGAAGAGATCAAAGATCTAGCTGCTACTTTTGCCATATGTCAGCCGATGAATTTCAAGTTCTGCAGGTGGATTTCTATTGTTGAGCAATTGATTAAGCTCAATCATTGAAGTAGACCATTGTCTGATTATGCTGTTGTAATGCTAGTAATAAAGACTCTAAGCAGAAAATGAAGTGAAACCTCTTGAAGTGAAGCGATTTTCCGTCTAATACTAATGCTCGCTTGAAGGCAGTGTCTTGGCAGAATTTCGTTTTCCAGTTTTTCATCTTTTCGGGGCCTTCTCGCCATAAGGAACCATATCTGGGCTTTTCAGCGCATGAAAATGGCAAAAATGAGCTTTTCCCAAAACTTCCCATTTCCATTTTAGTGGAGAGTACGTGCAAGTGGGCGGGGCCGACGAGGGAAGCGGGGCGTGGAAGACTTCCGGCGTATCTTCACAGAATGCGGATCTGGAAAGCTTTGGAAAAAAGCTCATTTTCGCCATTTTCATGCACTGAAAAGCCTGAATATGAATCTTTAGGGAAAAAGAAATGGGTCGCAAATTTTTCGTTGTTTATGTTAGGTCTAAATTTGACGAAAACAAATTGTTTCTATCTACCTGCAGATGAACACAACTTCATGCATTCCGCAAAAATTTGATTGATTTTTGCGAAACTTCTTCTTTGGTGCTACGATGATAGCAAACTCTTCAAAATTTTAGTCACAAATCTGCGAAAATTCTGACAATTTTTATAGTTTCTCGGAGGACGTAACTCTAAGCGCGTCTCATTGTTCAGCATGCTATCACTGCTATAGACAGTCAACAAAGCCGTCAACAATGTTTATCTATCTGTCCCTATTTTTTTGCTTGAGGTGTTTGGAAGAAGATGGCGACTTTTCAGTTGGCAAGAATTAGGAGATTAGGAAATTCGAGTACGTTCTGCACATGTTCAAACAAGTGGAAAAACTTTATTAATTACTAGCTGGGGGCCTCGGTCTTACCCGAGACTTCAAGTTAGTTAAGCCAACAGAAATTTTAAACTTACGCCTCTAGATTTCTTCTGACGTGCGCATAAAGCGCTTTCAGACTAAGCCGCATTCTACCAACTTTAAGGCTGAAATGGACTTTACCGACCCTACTTACATGCTTATATGTAAAAATGATCGGTTGCCATGATGGCCCTTCATTTTCTTAGGTTTGAGTAAACAAATCAATAAATCGATAGAATGGCCCGGCGAATCGCCGCGGAAAGTAGCTCTAAACCACCGCCGGGGTCGAAAATATACGTGTGCGAAGTTTCAACCGGATCGGTTCAGTGGCGCGCGTTTCTATAACGAACGAACAATTAAACGAACATCCTTACAGACATTGAGTTTTATATATATATATAGATATCTTATATCTTATACATCACTTCAACAAGTGTTCATTTTGTTTGCTTCTCGGTGGAGGGTGGGGGGGGGGGGTAGGGCAAGGGTTAAAGGGGACTTCGTAAAATTCTCGGAAGTCAGGGGGGACTTCGTTAAAAAAAACCCTAGAAACGGACTCGTGCCGGGCCCTGACGGGGCGGCCCTTATGTATACACGTCAAAGAACACCTAGACGGGCTCAAAAATCCAAACACGGCAACCCCACTGGGCAAGCATCGCAGACAGTTCCTTTCAAAAATATTACTGAAACTCTATAAAGCATTTGTCATCCCTATTATAGAATATGCAAGTCAGGTTTGGAGCCCCTTTCTGAGGAAGCATAAGCAGGCCCTGGAGAACGTCCAGAAGGTTTTTACTCGCTTGCTTTTTTACAGATGTTGTCCCAGTCGTGGTTACCCACCGTCGCTTCCAAGCTATGGTGAACGAATGAAAGTCTTTGGTCGCAAAAGCCTTTCACATCGTAGGATCCTGCACGATATAATACTTGCTTTTAGGATTTTTAGAGGCGAGACTAAGCTAAGACCTTCTAAATACTGGGTGTTCAGGCCTAGTCGTGGAAGGACCACCGGGTTTTCTGTTTACTTACATCTAAATGGTGGGCGTAAACAATTCAACTCTTTATCAGAAAACAGTTTTTTCGCACGCACTTCCAAATATCTTCAGTGTTTACCTAAAGAAATCTTGTCTTCCCCAGTTAGTCTCACTTTCAAACGAAAACTTAGGAAGTTAAATTTGATTGATTTTCTCCAAGAAGTTGAATTTGACTGATTTTCCAGAGGACTTTCTTGTCATCGCTCGTATAGTGCTACCGTTTGCCTGCCGAACCCTGCCGAACCCTTCCCACACCCACTGCTATGCGTGTTGCGGGCCTACTCCAGTACTTGTTATCGACCAACTCTGTCAATCTCTCACTCATCGCGCAGAAGGTTTTCCAGTGATAGATCTCTCATGTACCAAGTTTGTGATCGATGGACCTTCAAGTCACTCGCTGTTCGAATTTTTACTTCATCCATACGTGGTTCGGGTCCGGTTCATCCTTCCGTAGTTATGTGGGAATAGCTTGTCTGAACTGACATTTTTTGCATCACAATCTTTTATCTTGGAGTTCTGCTCTCTCCTCCGAACTCAGTCGGGCAAATTTTCAATATTACATCTGTTCCCCGCATATACAATTGCTTGTTGAATAATCTAAGAGCACTTTTGCTGCAAGCAGGGGGCATGACTCCACCGAGCATCTGCACCGATATTCATACACGGTCCACAAGCTTAACCCCCTTCCATTCACGGAGCTGGACTCAAGCTTTTGGGATGTTTTGTTATTTTCTTTACTGTTCAAGCTCTAAGTATTCGTTTTTTGTTTCAAATATGGCACCCCTTGTGCGTATTGAATAAATAAATAAATAAAAATAAATAATGACGCAGAGATGCGCGTGGAGGTCACGATCTTAGCGTTTGAGTCCGAAATCCTAGCGCGCAAGACTTTAGAAGCGTTTTGGATTACCGCCAAAAGTCCAAATTTGAATCGAAAAGATGAGTGCATAGATATCATTAATGAGTTGGCTCCTTATCAGAGCCTTTGCGGCTTCTGAGGTCAAGTTGGCCAGGCGAATAAGTATATAAGAAAGTATGAGCTCAGTTACTGGTATAGTGGTCTGCAATACCACTTTGTCGGCATCTGTTTAGGTAAGCATTAGTTTAATCCTGCATTCACTTTCGAGTTCTTGGCTCACTGACGCATTGGGCGTCTTCCTAAGTCTTGAGGAGGTTTTTGATAGGATAGTTCACTTATGCATTCGACAATTTCAGACTCTGAAGAAGGCGATACCGCCGAAACATTAGTCGAATAAAGGATATACCAATCCCGGTGTCTAGCTAAACAAGCCACAACAAGCATCTGCAACATGAAAGATTAATCGAGAGTCGAACTTGGACAATTTTGCTGGAGGCTTTAGCCGAAAATTAGTGCTCTTAGTTGTGGCAAAGAAAGTCATGATTTTATTCATGCAAGGGTCTACATTCGTGGGAAATGCTCAGGATTTCAGCTTCAGGCTGTTCTTTCAAGAGCAAGCGACAAGTCGGCAGGAAAGGACGCTTTGCCGAATGAATCTTACTTAGATACTCAAACGGCCCGTCTTCACGTGGCGTGCAGGCCTCAGCACAGCAGCTCCTAACGATTCCTGTACCTCGCTTCAAAAATCCATGATTTTCTTGTTTGTCCTCGTGGCTGCCTCCAAGAGTTGCAGTTGAGAAAATTATATCCAGCTGATTTCTCATCTGGTCCACCGTTCCACAAGCACGTCTGCCCATCTCGATGAAGAAGGTTCTCCCTCGGAGACTTTTGCTTCACGCGAAATCAATCTGACGTCTTATCGGTCTTCGTTCTTCTCACAAGTAACAGGCCCATTGCTGCTTCGCTCTCGCAACGTATTTCGCTGGATCCCGAATACGGGACTTTTTCTCATATCCGTAGCGAATTCAGGCAAGATTTAGTTTAAGCCGGGTCCTCTTTAGAAGACTGTGTTCAAGCACTATGTTAGTAGCTTGTAAAGCTTTCGATGGCCACTTTCTCAGGCTTCGATTGGCCCTGATGATGCATGGTGAGAGTGGAATAGACGCATTTTACGGTTGAACTAGAGAAGAGGATAGCTCAGGATGAAGCTAACAGCTCTTCCAAGACCTCAACATGTTAGCACAAAATTGATCAGTTCTCACTGATGAACACATCATTTCGAGAACTGCTTATTTCACAGTGGAGATCATTTTGCTTTGTATTACCACGAACTGTGGGTGTTCTCAAAAAGTGGCATTGCATACTATTGCAGCTGGTACCATGAAGGTAAGCGCCTTTGAGTTTGCAGAAGGACCGCAAGAATCATGCAGACCTGCACAAGACGAAGACAAGACAAGACGAAGACGCTAAAAAGATCGAATGATACCTACTTAGATACAAATGGCCCGTCTTCACATGGCGTGTGGACCCCAGCAAAGTTTCCAATGGTTCCTCTCTCTCTCGTTTGAGAAACGCACAATTTTCTTGCTTGCCGTCGGTGGCTGCGTCCACGCGTTTCGTGCGAAAATCATATCCAGCTGATTCCTCAAGTTGGTACATCTGTATCACAAACACATCTGCCCATCTCGATGAAGAAAGGTCTTTCTCGGGGAAATTGCTTCACGGGAAATCAATCTGGGTCGGTAGTAATCTGGTCGAAACTCCGAGTTCAAAGCTCTGCGTTAACTCAGAGACAACTCTGAGTTCCGTTTTTGAAACTCTGAGTTACGCTTATTGAAACTCTGAGTTCCGCTTTCGTAATTCCGAATTCCAACTCTCAAGCTCGAAGTTTGCTTGAGAAGCTGTTAAGCACTTTGCTGCAAAAGCGACGTTGAAGTAGGGACTCGAACCTGTATGGTCTAGCGTAAAGATCCTATCACTAAACCGCTAGACCATGACACACCCATGAACCCTAAAATTGCTTTGCCATAATGTACTCACTCATTCCATTAACACTTAGCAGGTCAAAACAACTCAGACACTTTTTCCGACGGCCCGCGCGCTTTCATGAGCCTACCGTGCGAGCGGCGCGCCTAGATTTGTGGGCGTGGCCTCGTTTCCGACGGGCGGCGCGCCATCGAAGCTTGCCGTGCAAGCGGCGAGCTTCGATGGCGCTCGTTTCCGACGAGCGGCGCGCCTTGCCTTCGACGGGCGGCGCGCCATCTTGAGTGACCGGGCGAGCGGCGCGCCATCAACAAATATGTAAGAACAACGAACATGTAACTTAACAAGACGCGTAAGCATCATTTTGAATTCGTTGTTAGCCGTAGGAAGGTGGAATTTTTTATCGCATCGTTGGTTGCTTGTCTGTTTTGCCGGCTAATCGTCTCCATTCTCTGTAAGTTTTTTCTGGTTCACATGTGTACAGCCATTGTCATCCATGTGCTCCCTATTCCGTAGCATCTTAGCGTCCGTATTGCGTCCGCTATTCGGCTATCCGGGCCCCAAATTTTTTTGTCATGGATTTCGCTCAAACTTGGCCTAGAGGAGTTATCTGAGGCGCTGATCACGAATATCACCTTTTCACCGCAGGAAAACGCCTCTATGCACGGTTACGGTTGGTATACGGTAGGGGGCCAACATCATAGATTTGCCCGAAACTTGGCCCAGAGGGGTTATTCGGCCCGCTGATGCTGAATATCACATTGGTTTTGAACCGTAGCGTCATTTTCTCGAATTACGGTAGCTACACGATAACGGATGTAAAACGTAGTTCTGCTTGAAACGGGTGTATGGCGATTCGGACGATCTGAAGCTTTGCACACACGACCACCGCCGTGCGCTACACACCCTGCTGCGGCTTTTGCCTAAGCAAAGCACGGGAAAAGATACATTTGCCAATTTGTGATTTCGGCCCCTACCGTAACTATGCAGGAAGACGTTTTCGTGCAGAGTGGTTTTTTGGTGCCATCACCAGAGTTGTTTGCTATGCTTTTTCCTGATATTACAATATTTTGAAAGATGTATCGGGCCGCGGTCAGTCTCAAGCGTAAATCTGGAGGAACACAAACGTATGCGAAGCCTAGACCTGTTTTTCCACCATGTCTCACTGGGTATGTTTGTTATCTGGTTTTATTAGCTCTAGTAGTTTCGTTTTCAGTAGAGAGAATCCTTTTGTGGAAAATATTGTCGAAGACGAAGCGGCACCCTCAGATATCCAGATGGAATTAGAAGTTCCACAAGGTTCATAGCTTTTGCTTTTTTTCCTTTCTGTTATGTTTCCTAGACTTTGTTTTTCAGGTAACGTGTACGAAAGACGCGAGTTTCACGTTGAAACTCCCCTACGAGGAGTTCAGCCTCTTCCATTGCCTAGATCACTTCATGAATGCGCTGAGAACGGAATCTTGCACATTGACAGGGCAGCCCGTTTAATTTTATCCAAGATGCATCGCAAGGAGTTTAACGAAGCGGTCTATTACGTAAGTACGAGTACATTGTTTTTGATAAAAACATACAAATTGTTTCTAGGTGTTTATCAGATCCGATATCGTATTACGCGCTAAAGTCACTTACGGCAGTTTGAATTGCATGGTAGGATCGGACATCCACTCGCTATGGCATATTGCTAATCGCATGACAGTACGGCTGCACATTCTGGGATGTCATATATGCTTTGACTTGCTCAACCTGATTTAGGATTGATTCAATTCAATTCATCCTGATTCAATCTAATTTTTTCTTTTTGTGTTTTCTTTACAAGTACTGTTCAGTGTCTTCTCTTTAGTGTTTCATTCGTAATATAATGGTACCTTGCTTCAAACTTTCATCAAGATCTCCGTGTTCACTGCCTCAGTGTCATGATTCTGACAGGATTCCGGTTTTTTTTGCTTAATCAGGTCATTCTTACCGGTGTCTATCAGTGCTTTCTCAGTATCAGCATGGCTGTTATGCTTTACGTGTATTCGGTAGGGGTTTAGCGTAAAAGGTATTGATGATTTTATAGTTGTTGCCTGTTGTGTTCTGCTTTTGATTCTGTATTATGTCTTTCTGTAAGTCTTTGGATAATAAATCTGCCATAATCATACCTGTACACATGTTTGGCAATAAATCTGAGGGTATGAGGTCGTATTTCAATGACAAAATATGAAGTTTATCAAAGGATTGCTATCTGTATTACAATAGGGTCCTACAACGCTTTCGAAGGAGCGGGCGAGCGGCGCGCCTTCAGCGAGCGAGCCGCGTACCTTCAGTCCACGGGCGGCGGGAGGCATGAGCGCTCGCACGCTCAAGGCGCGGGCCGTCGGAAAAAGTGTCTGAGAAGTTATACCAAAGCCTCACTCATTTCCATTTCTATCGGGCAGTGATGGTTCATCACGAGGATTGGTCTTTTGCGCAGCTGAAAGCTTCAAACATAGAGAAAGCGGATGGCATACGCAATGATAAGAATTGACTATTAGGATTTGCGCACAGAATAAATCCTCCGGGCAAAGTTTGCCCTTCCATGATTCCGTCTTACTTACCGTATACCTACCGTAACCGTTCCATATGTCACCAGTGTTAGCAGATAGATTGTCCGTAATCTGCATCCCGAATAACTCCAGTGTACCAAATTTCGGCTAATTCCGCCGCTTTAATTCATCTACCGTAAACCTACCGTAACCCCGTTAGATGACACTGCAGTATAATCTACATGTCATATTCGTTGTCGGCGCCCCGAATGACCCCAGTGCACCAAGTTTCGATCAGTTTCGTGATTTTCTCCTATC
Source organism: Cylicocyclus nassatus (assembly GCA_958299035.1). NCBI lineage: Eukaryota > Metazoa > Nematoda > Chromadorea > Rhabditida > Strongylidae > Cylicocyclus > Cylicocyclus nassatus. The sequence goes on along the minus strand of CATQJL010000316.1, from coordinate 85,473,982 downwards.
TACCGTAAACCTACCGTAACCTCGTCAGATGACACCACAGTATAATCTGCATGTCATATTCGTTATCGGCGCCCCGAATAACCCCAGTGTACCAAGTTCGATCAGTTTCGTGGCTTTCTCCCATCTACCGTAAACCTACCGTAACACCTCTACATGACCCCATAGTGAAAAATGGGTGCCATATGCGTGACCAGCGCACCGAATAACCCCCTGGGCCAAGTTTTTACAAAATTTCAAAATTTTGTAATTCACTGCGCACCACGATACCCCCATCATGCCTGCTTAAACTACGAGCAAAATGTACCCCGGAGGACTTTTTATCTGCCCCTCTTCTTTTGCGCACTATTTCTCTTTCTCTGACCAAACTCAGAGTTATCTCTGAGTTCCACGATAGACTGAAACTCGCACCAAACTCAGAGTTATCGCAGACACTAGTTGCGCGTTTGGTGGCGCTGTTTCTTGTGCAGGACGATTTGGACAATGTTGCGCTACTAGGAATAAACTACGTGTTAAGGAGAATCCTGCCATATCATCACTTTCCGGATTTGATCTGTTCAAACACCTGTTAAGGGGGTCGAAAAGTTGCGCGTTAGCTCAGAGATAACTCAGAGTTAACTCTGAGTTATAACTGTGAGTTTCGATAGGTTTACTACCGACCCTGATGTCTTAGGTCGGTCTGTCTATGTTGTTCTCACACGTGACCGGTCATTGCTGCTTCGCTCTCGCAACGTATTTCGTTGGATCAAAAGCACGGGATTTTCTTCTCATATCCTAGCGAAGTCAGATATGAGAAGTCGGATCATCTTTAGAAGACTGTGTTCAAGCGCTCTGTTAAAGTCTTTAGAGCTTTCGACGTGGCTGTTGGCCCAAGTCTCAGCTGCGCAACAGAGCGACGGGAGAACGGTTGCGTCGAACAGGTGCCCCGAATCTTTGGGTTTGCCAGTTGGTCAATGGCTTTCTTCGAAGCCCCTAATGCGGCCCAGAGACTGCCGTTTTCACCTGTTGAGTTTTCCGAAGTCGTTCTCTGTGTTCATCGAACGTTCAGTATACACGCAGTAAGACGTTTCCATGATAAGTGTGCCTTCCAATTCCATTTCCACACATTCGCAAAGGACATTCTTTCTAAATTGAGTCTTCTTCCAATCTATTCGCATTCCGATCTTCTTTCCTACTTTGTTCAGTTCCTTCCTTCCTTTCTCCATCGTCCTGCTTCAATGATACTGCTCGAACAGAGAACGATTTCATTCGCGAAACGAAGGTTCCGAAGGGATCTCCCATCGACTCGTATTCCTCTCTTAGTCCAGTGACTCCATATCACTCACTGCAAAGCCGCAATGAACAGTTGCGGCGAAATTGTGTCGATTTGTCGGACCTCCACCCAATAAAGATTGTCAGGGGGCGATGGAGTACATAGTCGTTGTGCAGTCCTTGTAGCGATCGGCTAATGGCGCTGACGATGCATGATGGGAGGCCAGACGCATTTTAGGTTGGACTAAGGAAGAGGATAGTTCAGGATAAAATGAACAGCTCTTACAAAATCTCAACATGTCAGCCCAAACTCACCACTTATCACGGGTGAACACGCCATTCTGAGAACGGATCACTTCACGGTGGAGATCATTTTGCTTTGTAGCATTACCGCGAAAAGTGGGTAGTCTCAACAAGCGACATTGCCTACCATTGCAGCTGGCACTACGAAGGTAAGTGCCTTTTGCAGAAGGACCGCAAGAATCATAAGGGGCAGGTTCAAACAACCATATGGTGCCGGACAGACTTCACGCGATGATCGTCGCGACTGAATCGCGACGAGACAACTGTTACAACATCATTCCATGCCGATCAACTTGCATTTCGGCTGTGATACTTTTCTAGCCCGACTTTCTGACTGTGAAATGAAAATGAATGGACATGTCGGCGATTGAGTCGCCACGACCAAATTACGTGAAGTCTGTCCGGGGCCTATAGCAACGAGTGCATATAATTTGGTCATATAGGAGCAGCTCTTTTGGGCCCCGGGCAAAGTTCACGCGATTTCATTGCCTCGCGATTCTCGTTATAAGGCAGCATTACTAGCCACTTGCATGCCGATTATTTTGCATGTCGCTTGTGGCTGTTCTTCGACACGACTAATCGCGATTGACTGCCACAACCGCAACGCAAAATAATCGGCGTGCTATGGACTCGTAAGTTCTTGTCGGAAGAAACGCAAGGGGATAAAATTGCGTGAACTTCTGCTCGGGGTGTCAGGCGTTAGCCGAAAGTTAGTGTTCCTTGTTGTGGCGAAGAAAGTCATGTGTTTGTGTTGTTGTTCAGTCTGTGTTCAAGCACTCTGCTAGTAGCCGGTAGAGCTTTCGATGTACCACTTTCTCAGGCTCCCTAGACAGCTTATCTTTGCAGCTTTCATTGGCCCTGATGATGCATAATGGGACTAGGGCAGAAGCATTTGGTTGGACTATCGGAGAGGATAGTTCAGGAATGATATCCACGAAAGTCACCACGAAATGGGCTTTTTGTGCGAATAAAATGGATTTAGTCCATGCGGTGCGATAAGATATCGCATCTGCGGATCCATTCGTTCCATACAAAACTTCTTCAGCAAACCTTTGTTCAACTTGCCTCAACCTGTTTGCTCACTCTTGCAAACTAATTTCCACCAAGTGGTTGATATCTGACTAGGCTGACCTAATATCACAATGTCAGTCACGAGGATATTATATTATTCCCAATTCGTTACATCTCACAAAATGCCATAAACTATCGATGACTATGCATCTAAATTACTTCCAAAACTAAAATTCATGCGATATCCAGGCTTTCGCTTTTCAAAACTTTTAAGAATATGCATTGAATCAAATTCGTATGTGGAGCTTTCTACAGAAAGCAAACTTTGGCTAGACTTGCATGCAATCTGTGAATCAAAAAGCTTATCTCATAGGAAACTTTGTACTACACTACAACCTAAATAATTTTTAAGTCGGAAAAACTACGAATCCAAAAGATGACTTCGCAAACGTTCTACTTTAGCTCTTCTTTGTCTTTCAGCACTAATGTTCAAATTTCTAAGTATTTAGCTGTATGAACTATTGCTAGTAAGATATTTTTCACAGAATTTTTCTTGCTTGCTAGCCACTTCAGTAATTCTTGCGACTAAATTAAATGCGTTTGAAATGCAGTCTTTGAGGCTCGGTTTTACGAGATTAGCCAAAAGAAACCTTATATAGAAACGCAAATCTTTTTTATCTCTGAAAAGATGATTTGAAAAGTTATCAAACTTTATTTGATTTACATAGAAATTTTCGCATCGACCTGATATTTGAAAGTATTTGAGCTTGTTAGCGAATACTTTGGTAATTTACCCTTCTTCCATAATTTTCATAGCATTTGTATAAGTTTAGAAAGAAGCACTCATTTCAGACTCCATAAAAGACATAAAACTTTTTCCACTCACTTGTTACCTCAAATTCGGCTAACGACATTCTCAAAAAAAATCGCAATTAGTAATGTGCAAAAAAGTCAAAAATGGGCTTAGTCCCAACTCACCTTGCTGTTGGGAGTAAAATGGGCTTTCAAGTTCATTTAAAATGAAGGTAAATCCCATTCTACCCCAATCTAGATGGACTTTTCTCATGATTTTTTCGCAAGCGAGAGCTCAAGTAGGGTTGAATCATTTTCATCGCACCGCCTTGCCTCGTGGTTGCGACGAAATAAAATTTCTTAAATAACGCCATCGAAAGCAGATAGTGACCAGTTTTGCCGCGAACGAATAAAATGGGGTTTGAAAGTTCAATTTCCTCCATTATGGACCTTCGTGGATATCATTCCAGATGAAACTAACAGCTCTTCCAAGACCCCAACATGTTCGCACAAAATTGACCAGTTATCACTGGTGAACCCATCATTCTGAGAACGGCTCATTCCACGGTAGAGATCATTTTGCTTTGTAGCATTACCACGAACAGTAGGTGTTTTCAACAAGTGGCATTGCATATTATTGCAGCTGTTATCACGAAGGTAAGTGCCTGTTTGCAGAAGGACCGCAAGAATCATAAGGGGCAGGCTTGAGCAACCATACAACAACGAGGGCATATAATTTGTTTGTATGGGAGCAGCTCAGGCCTCGAGCAAAGTTAAAGCGATTTCATCTCGCGATTCTCCCGATAAGGCAGCATTACTAGCCTTTTGCATGCCGATTTTCTTGCATATTGCTTGTTGCAGTTCTTCGACACGACTAATCGTAATTAAGTGACACAACCACGACGCGGAATAATCGGCTCCTATGGACTAGTAAGTGTCTTGCTGGAAGAATCGCGAGGGGATAAAATCGCATGAAGTTCTGCCCGAGGTGCCAGGCGTTAGCCGAAAATTAGTGTTCTTAGTTGTGGCGAAAAAAGTCATGTTTTTAGTCATGCAAGGGTCTATATTCGTGAGCAATGCTCAGACTTCCAGCTTCAGGCTGTTCTTTTAAGGGCAAGCGACAAGTTGGCAGAAAAGGACGATTTACCGAATGAATCTTTCCTAGATACTCGAATGGCCCGTCTTCACGTGGCATGCAGGCGTTAGCACAAAAGTTCCCAACGATCCCTGTTCTTCGCTTCAGAAATCCACGTTCTTATTTGTCCTCGTGGCTGCTTCCACGAGTTCCAGTTGCGAAAATTATACCCAGTTGGTATCTCTGCTGGTCTATCTGGTCGACACGTCTGCTCAGATCTTCTTCGGAGGCGTTTTGCCAAAGGAAATGACTCTAATGTTCTTAGAGTCCGTCTGTCTTTGTTTTTCTCCTATGTAACCGGCCCAGCTCTTACAAGATCACAACATCTTAGCACAAAATTAACCTGTTCTCACCAATGAACACATCATTCCGGGAACAGCTCATTTCACGGTGGAGATCATTTTGCTTTGTAGTTTTACCACAAACAGCGGGTGGTCTCAACAAGTGACATTGCATACCATCGCAGCTGGCTCAACGAAGGTAAGTGCCTTTGGGTTTGCAGAAGGACCGCAAGAATCATAGGGGTAGGCGTGAAAAACCAGATAACAACGACTGGCTATAATGTGATCATATAGGAGCAGCCCTTTTAAGGGCCGGGCATACTTCACGCGATTTCAGTCGCGACGCGATTTGACAATTCGCCAGAAGTCTTCGCAATAATAGCGAACTGCTCATGCGTAGTGTGTATAACTTACGCGGATTGATAAAATGCCCTGACGTTCTCTTCCAGTTCCATTTCCCGTTTTCGCAAAGGATATTCTCCATGTGAGTTCCAATCTATTGCAACCAATCTCTGTTCTATTTCGTTCAAATCCTTTAGCACCGTCTGCTTCAGTAATACTACTCAAACAAAAGACGATTTTATTCGCAAAACGAAGGTTCCGAAGGAATTTCCCATCAGTCGTATGCCTCTCTTAGTCTGGTGACTTCGTCACTCACTGCAAAGCCGCGATGAACAGCTGCGGCAGAATTGTGTCGATTTTTTTTACCCTCTCCCCAATAAGGATGGTCAGGACGCGATGGAATAGCTGCATGTCGTTGTGCAGTCCTCGTAGCGATCTAATAATGGCGCTGACGATGCATGGTGGGACTAGGGCAGACGCATTTCACGGTTGGACTAGGGAATAGGATAAGGATGAAATTAACAGCTTTTACAAGGATTCAACATTCCAGCCCAGAGTGACCAGTTATCACTGTTGAACACATCATTTTGAGAACAGCTCATTCCACGGTGGAGATCACTTTGCTTTGTAGTATTACCACAGTGGTGGTCTCAATAAGCAACATTGCATACACTTGCAGCCGGGACAAAGAAGGTAGGTCTCCATCCATGTAAACTGGGCCCACTCCCTGATCGACGGACGCTCACAGGATAGTATTGGTCTCGGAGCTGTCAAAGCCTTTCTTGTAGTCGACGAAGGTCAGGATGAGAGACATCAGTACTTTCAGGAAACTTCCATAACCCTCGAAACCGTTCGGTTGTGATCCATGCGAGTGAATCCTTTTAGAAATACAGCTCGTTTTTGGGACGATCTTTAGTCAGTGCAAGCGAGGGTAATTCTCATGTCAAGCTTGTGCAGCACACTCAGGAAGCATATTACACGCTAGGTTCCGAAGATCCTTCCGTTCCTTTTCGAAGGGAAATCCACTGGTTGGGAATCCTTTCTTTCTGAAATAAGATGCTAGATGCGATGCGAGAATTACGTGTAGACGTGTCCTCCGGCTCGTCGAAGTTCGGCGGAAGGATGACATGGTCGTGGAGCCATGGACCTCTTCATGGCTTGAATTGCGGTGGCACTTCTGCAGATTGTTTATTGTTTATTGTTTATTGGATTAGAAGATAGAATTTGTGGTGGTTTTTCTCCAGTGAGAATAACGGACATCGCCACGGATGATGATGAGCGGAAGAGTTTGGTGTACAAGTTCTTCACGATAGATTCCATCTTACATCGAAAGAACCCGAAATTTCGTCTTCGTTCAAAAGTGCAGCCGGCGCTGCATGATAATTGCAGAGGTCTTCTTGAGTTCGTCTTCCTTCGACTGCTTTCAGTATCTTTGCTTGTCTCCGCCTGAGATCCTCCTGCAAAGCTGCTCTGCAACTGGCGTTGGCTAACAGTCGTTCGAGATGACTTGCATTTCGGATCTTGTCTCAACGACTTTTTCGACCAGTTCGGCTCGGAAATGGTCTTTTTGCTCTTAAAAGTCACTGAGGCGCACTGCCCGCAGGCTCGCAATCCTTCACAATCCGGTCGTAGTCATCAGTGGTTCGGGTAAATTTTAGAATCTCCTTGGCCTTCGATTGCTTCTGCGAAGTAAGAAGATTCCATTGTTCATCCATCGACTTTCGATCTTAATGGATTTAGTGTCTATTAATGACGGGGAATCGACTGAAGACAATAAATTCGGCTCCGTTCATACTTTGCAAACTCGTTCGAAGGCCAAGGGAATTATAAAGTCCAAAGTGTTGAAAGCTTCTTTGACTTGCTGGCGATGCTCAAAAAGCTTTAATTTGACCGTTTTGTCGTCGTTCGCCTCCTGTCTCGTAGATCAAATGATTTTAGTCGAATATCCAATCGAGGAGTCAATGTTGTGACGCAAGCATGTATCGCTGTAGGTGTCTGTGTTCATCATCATCGGCAATATTTTTCGCCTATGACATTTGACACAAAAATTGTTAGTTCCATTTACAAATCCAGGGTAGTCTCCACAAATTTCTTTTACTCTTAGAGCTATGGGATGCACGTATAATTACTTGCAACCCTGTAGCACTTAAAAGTGAAAAAGTTTCAACAGTAAATGCTAGTAGTATGGCTTTTTTATCCTGGCTTCCGTTCGCATCGCACTTATCCTATGCCACTAACCATCCTACATCACCGCGTCGATTTACCATCTGCATCATTAGCCGTTCGCCATCAGCGACTGTTGGATCAGAAGAGGTTCCTATCAAAATGAGCAAGGACTTGGAGCGAGAAGCCAACTACAAGTGTTTTAGAGATTTCGACGCCAAAGTGGGGATGTCGATGATAGACTAGTGAAAAGGTAGTATGAATATGGTTTTTGGAGTTGCGTGGCGAGGCGACCTCCGTTTAAGAGCTATTCTGAACGAGGCCGTATACCCAATGTTTCGTCTAAGACTGACCTTGCGTGTCACGACTTTAGCTTGACCCTTTGACATTCTTCAAGGATATTCAGGGTTGGCACAGAATGCTTGAAGCGATGCTGACAACAAATCAGGAATACAAAAATTGTTATCAAGAATCTGAAATCCGAGGAAGTAGATATCAGTAGTAAACGTCTTAACAAATGGTCTTTTCTCTCATAAGAAGTAATTTGGGATTTTAAGAAGAATTCTATTGGCCGGAACTAAACAACACGTTGAAGGGCTCAGAATAGAATAGAGAAAGACTTTTTTCAATATAAAATTTCTCCATCCACTTTCGCGTGCCTGAGTGTCGGCATACAATGAGAGCGTTGTTGTAGTAGAGCAGCTTTCACTTTCGTTAATCGCTATAGTTTTACTCATCAATTAAGAGTGTGCTCTGAAACAATTTCGACATTCCAGAATTACAAACAACCTTCGTTTTCTGCAGTTATGGCCTTGCTGCAGAAAACGTTGCTCTTCATCGCGGTCTGGAATCAAGTGGAGGCTCTTAAAGCAGCCGGTGAGCTTCTTAAAAGTTAATAGTTAATATCGTTCATCGAATGTGGCTTCGTAGAAGATGGAAGAAACCATAAGTAAATTTGATAAAGCCTCACCCAACCCACCCTCCTTTTCCTTTACGGTTAGGTTTATGTGAGATTTGGGGAGAACTTGGTTGTATGATTCATTATAGAACAAAGCAAATTCGATTTTTTATGTTTGAGGTATATAATCCCAGTTTAGAGCAAGAATAATCTGTGGTTTCAAAAAGGTAATCATTTTTGTTTGAAATTACAAATCAATAATTGTAGATTTCACCTTCGGACAATTCTGCAATCGACCGCCGAATTTCGGTACAGGAATACTGACTGTAAGTATAGCTGAACTTAGCGCAGACATGTTTTTACATGGCATGGAAAGCCTGCACCAGCCAATATGTTTTGAGATTCGATTCGTATGGAATGCGATGGTACAATATGAGTAGACTAAGCAAAGATTCAATACTTTCCGGTCTGTCATTTCGCACAGCTGTTCAAGCAGTGGAAATTCCGAGCACTGTTTTGGCATTATTCTTTCTGCAGCTAGTGAAGAAATGGCGACGATCTGTCACTTATCTCAAGAGTGATAAGGAAAGATCACCTTTAGCAAAGGGTACATCATGGAAGCTTTACATAGTATTATAATATCTTGAATTATCTTTCTTTAATTTCACGTGTGCAAGGCGCGCCTATTTTTTTCTAAGCCGGACCAGGCTGGAGACACCTAAGCGACCAAAGGGCATATCGGCTGCTGCGTACCTAGAAAATTTGTGTGCGAGATCGACCACTTCGCGAGGCACACTAACTCAGGGATTCGCGCCGTGCGGGCGGTCCTCATTAAAGCTCCTCCGCCTGAGCGCACTGCATAGTTTTTGATGTACCGTGCGTGCGGTCAACAATAAAAATGCCGTGCAAGCGGAAGACAGTCTACCCGTTCGATCGGCACGCAATAAAATCGACCGTGCAAGCGGCAGGCAATGCGTCCGCACGATCTGCCAGCAATCACTTGATCGTACAAGCGGCAGGCAATCTCGCCGCGCAATCGGTACGCAATAAAACCGACCGTGCAAGCGGCAGGCAATGTGTCCGTTCGATCGGGCGGCAAACATTTGCCCGTGCAAGCGGCCAACAGTGACCTCTACCTTCGGCTCATTGTTTTCACACACTGTGAGCGTAAACGGTACCTGCATGAGATACGACGCAGCGTTTAGGCTGGCTAAGCGTCGACTATCGTGTTATCAACATTTCCCTTCACCGCAAAGCTGGAATGAACCTGCGTGAGGCTACAGTTATCAAGAGTGATGGTGTGGGCTTCTCCATGGAAAGTTTGGGTAGTGCGGCAGGCATTAGTCCGTGTTCGCAGGATGTGAAAATGCTTAACATACCTAAGAAAAATGATTAAAATACCCCATATAAACCTACTCCAGCAGCAAGCAGCGGCCGACCTTCCCCGCGCAAGCGGCGAACATTAGAGACCGTGCGGGCGTCCCACGTTAACCGTGCTAACGGCCCTTGACGACCGTACAATCGCACACACCAACGAGCGATTGTAAGTTCGTCGCTGGCCGCCCGCACGGTGCGAGTCCCTGAGAATGCGGCCAAGCTACATGCTTGAGAAAATGAAAAAGGTGTGACCTGCTTGTGAAATTGGAGTAGTGAAAATGCGCCTATATTTTCCCTCTCTTTATTTCCAGCCAAAAATCTTTCAGTCAACTAAACACATTTTTCGATCAGAATAGACTGAGTCAAAAAGACCATTGAAGCATGAAATAAAATGAATACATCAACCATGGATGCAACAAAAGTAAAGCAAACGAAGAGAACAGAAACCTTTTATGATGACACATCTCACATTTTTTACTTTATATTTTAATTCATTTTGTGAAGGCTTCCAGTGAGAAGTTTCTTCAAATGACTGGGGTAAACTCATTGAGGTCTCAAATCTCTTACTTGTAGATATAGTGTTTACCTTTAACATCTTTACCTTTGTCACGAATAAACACTCTGCTTACAAGTATTAGTGTTGAGACCTCAATGAATTTGAAGCGCATCTGGGAAGGTGCGTGGCTGAACGCCACGCACTCTGAAAAATTGTTTGGCATGCGTGGTGACTCAAGACTAACTACTGGCTGGTATACTCGCCACACCACGATTTTATTTGGCTTCCAAAGTGGAAGCGCGAGTTGAAACTCAACAGGAAAATTGCTGCTGTTCTCCTCGCGGCTTCTCCACTTGCTCTTCGCTCTTTACCTTCTGCTGCTGCGAGTGAAATTTCCGACAATAATAGAGGCAATGTTTATTTACGAAGACAAGAATTTGAAAAGGTTGAGAGTGGCTATTTTATAATTTCCCTCCGCTTTCCCAAACCACCGTAAATTCTGCACCTGTTACTTGAAAACCTGTTTACGCTGACACGTAACATTTTTAGGTTGTAGAACTCACATTCTTTGATGTCTCTCTCTCTCTCTCCCTTTGGGAGAGTGCTCTTGCGTAACTCGTCTAATTCGAGCGCCTGCGTCTCCAACGACAGCCTACCTCTCTCAGGTAGCGTCGACCGATCGGGTAAGGCCTAAGGCATACCTCGCGCGATTCGGCTAACACTTCGTAATTCGTCGTTAATGCGCTGTTTTTTGTCAGAACTTGCTCCGTCGGCAACAACGTATACAAGCTACCCAAATATGCGTTCGAGAAGCGCGCACGATAAATTTGTAGGAATCTGGTAAATCGCCAAGTCGCTTGAAATTGGCTATTTGGCCGAATCCCGAGGTATGCTTTGGCCTAACGGTGCAGAAGGCCTTACAACTATCTCAAAAAATCGTCTAGTTCGACCTTGATGGCATATGAGACTGGGAAATGAATCTTAAAGATCAGATAGCGCAAAGCAGTCTGAGTATGCTTGCCTGTCGCATAGAAAGTCGAGATTCAAACCATTTTATTAGACAGGTTTTCTGCGTTTTCTCTGAAACTCCATGACCTTTTACAAACGAGCGTTCCGCTAATAATTCCAGATTTGAGAGTAGCGTTTTGTCGAATGGTCCTTTCGAATAATAATATTTTCCCTCTCAGCAAAAATGTTGCGTGTGCCGCCTTAAAATTTTTTCATTTTCTCATAGTCTTTCAAATAAACAGAATGTTGTACATAGGCGACCGACATATGCGAGGTGACCTATAACGTTGAATTGGATAACGATGTAGCAGCGGCGAATTTCTGTGAACAGCAGCATCCTTACTCGCTGAAATCTTTTGGAAGGAATGGAGCTAAAACGATTTGCACGATAGGTGAGAACGTTATAACTCAAAATACCAACTCACTTATCGAGCTAAATTACTAATGGGATCAAAATGCGAAGTTTCTCTGTGCTTGGTCTTTGCGAAAAACTCGTATGACGGTAGAGAAAGAAGCAGATGTGAGATGGAAGAGGAGTGGATGGGAGAGTGTTAGATAAGAATGGGATACCAAGGCCCAGGCAGTTCGAAAATTTTTTTGATGGGGTGGGGAGATGAGGCAGAAACTTTTTCCTTGCCTTCCTGAAATTTTTTGGGATATTTTCTGAAATTTTTGCTGGCCTATAACCCAAAACTTCTCAAAAAAGTAAGTGACAGCATCCAGAAGAAGCTGGAGGATATTTGCCGCTTGCGCGAAGTGTCAGGAGAAGTTACGAAGGCTAGATGCTAAATTCTGTCGTGCAAAATGACCGCCGCTCGTATATGAGATTATGAGAGCGAGAGTAAGCTGCATAATTTTATCAAAATTAGATTCTATGCAAAACATACATATATAAAGTTTGGTATCCCACATATGCACAGGAAGCTACTTCAAATGCAAAGAGTCGGAAGTTCTCATAGACAAGACCTGCTATCTCTTGAAAGAGGATAAAGCGGGTGTCGATATCCTCGACGCTGTCCGTAGTGGTTGTGGCAGCAGACACACAGTACACAAGTTTAAAAGCCAATTCGAGCAGAAATGGGTTGCAAGTAAGTGCCACCAATAGATCGAATTCTTACGATGTACGAGAATGTGTTAAGCGTTCTTTACCAAGCATCCTATGTTATGGATTGCCAACAGCCCTGCTGACTCTATCACAAAACATCTCAAATTTGCGCTGCGGAAAGGTAAGGCTAAACATATGAGTATCGTTGCTGTATTGTGATAAATACGAGTAAGTTTCAAAAATGAAAATGCACGAATGGATTCTATAAAAAACGCAGACCTGCATAACAGTGTTCTAATCCACTCGGAACTCGTTTTGCGAAAATCGTATATGTTCTATGGTCTTTTCTCCTGGATAATTAACCCAGTATTGCACTAATTACAGCGTTAGAAAGCTGATTTCCTCAAGCAGAGCCGTAGAACTGCTCTCAGTCTTCCTTTTAAGATTTTTATTGAGTGGCCGTAGACTAGGTCCTTACAAGGAGATGATTACATAACCCCTGGTGCAAAAATATCATTTAACAGTGCTTTTTTCTCATCTGTATTAACATCTCAGTCTCCGGAGAATTTTTTGTTTAAGAAATCTTAGTCAGCAAGAATGGACGAATGAGAGAGGGAAACTCGACGGCAATGGTAATAGTGACCAGTGCGAGGACCCATACAAAAATACCGCGAGGAAGTATCGTGATGGCTAGAACGGATTTATCTATGCCCGTATTGTGTTCTCGGCCAGCAGAAGAATTGTCAAGCTGTGAGTGTTTTACATCAAACTTTTCCATTTAAGATCATGAAAAACTTTAGTCTTGACGTTTTCGTTGGCTTCGATGCTCCGATTTAGTTTTTATCCACAAGACTTGAAGGTCCAGAAAAAAAGGGAGGGGGAGGCAAAAATATTTGCGCAGTGCTTTCACAATGCTGGATTCAATGTCGTGTTCAAAATCTCAAAAGCTTAGGTGGCCTGGGTGTTGCTTGCAAGAATTACTAGACGAGGACCTGAGACCCTATTTAGCAATTGTCGAAGGACTAGTCAAACTTAGCGCCGAAGCTCAGGGTTTGGACAGCTCTCACTGAATAAACTGTAAGCCATCTCCTACAAAGGACAGCAATTGTTTTGGCCGGAAGTTTAAGTCGTTTTCGCTATCTTAGAAAGGCCTCTAGATTAGCCGATTGCAAACGGGCGGCCACGAATTAAATTTGTAGGCAAACCGTCGCCGTTGACGGCATTATATATCAAAACGTTTGGCTTACCAAGAAAATCCGAGAACTCGCTCTCAAAAATAGGAAAGTGTGGAGTATTTCCGCGCTAGTCGATCGTATATAACATAAAGTTCCTTTGTATGCGCGAATAACGCAGTCATACGCTGTTTCGATATGAGTGTCATAGCTTCAGCAGTTCTGGTCTTCGCGGTCAGCTCGCTCAGATATTACGCCGGGTCCAGGTATGTACCCTCTGGGCACTTTCTTACGCCCAGCAGCGCCCGAGCGAGGCGGTCGCGAGAGGGCTAGCCAGGAGCATGACAATAACACTGAGACAGCCTGGACACGAAGCTTTTTGATTACGCTTGCCATGTCAGAACGCTTCGGTGGGCAAGTCTTGATGAATGGGTAGGCAGTCTTCTCCATCGCGATTTGGGCATTTGTCTAATGAGGGGCTTATTACTATGTAGCATCGGAATTCTACATCATGGATGAAAAATGCCTTTGAGCTCAATAGGCGATTGATAGCACAGGGACGACTCGTCGGAATAAGATTTGCGGCAAGCAAAACAAGCAGAAAGACCGCTTTGCCTGATCTTAGTTAGGGTTCACGTTCTGGCCCGATTGCAGATCAAAGATTCCTGCTAGTCATTCTCTGTGGCGGTTTGTCTGTGTTCGAAAAATCATGAGTGATCTGGTAGATTTGCTTTCTCATTGGTAATTGACTCACTGACATAAAGTTCACGCACCTGTTGCTTGCACCTGTCGCTATGTTGCTTATGCTCAAAATGTTCTGCTCGCCGAACAGTTCTAAGTGATTCTTGGAGCAACGGAGTCAGCGAAAAAGTCAACGCTAGCTTATATTACCAACAGCATCAATAGATTCAGTAATTTAATAGATTAAACTTCAAAGTTTCAAGTATCAGATGACCATCTCCTTCACCATACCACAAACTGAACTAGACAAAAGTCTTGAAGGACAATAATACTCTCAATCTGTTTGCGGCAAATAGTGGTTTCTTCTTTCAGACGTTCCAGCTCTGATGGAAAAGTTCAGTGAACTTGGCCTCAAATCGTACATAAAAAAAGACAAACGTAATAACGATCGTCCCTTCTTTATATTGCGAGAATATTCCTCGTTTGATATGTCTGAGGAGAAGGGAGAGAAGGGAAAGTTTGCGGTTGGCACGAAACGTCTTCACAAAGGATGTTCGGTAATTGAAATTGAGTCAACCATGGTAGTTGTGTTGACTGATTTGACCGTTCTAGGCATTTTTAAATGGTTATGCTGCGTCACCACTTGACTTCAGAAATGTCGAAGATTTCAAAAAAATCCTCGAAGAAGTTAGTTGTCAACTTTTTATGAGTTGCATGTGAGAAAAACACGAAATTAATGAGTCTCCAAAATCCATCTTTTGCACAATTCATTGCACTAAGATTATACGTAAGAGAGAGCATAGAATCACATCACCATCAACATCCTCATTTATATGTTTTTGCATCACTCATTCACAATTTCCAGTCTTGTTGCTTCAAAACTCTCATCATTCTGTCTCTTCAAGGTGCTGATAACGGTATTTAAGGAGAATGTGAACATAGTATCGGTTCCTGGAAGGCGATTTCGAAATCCAATAGATAGTTCAAGTGAGTGTAAACCGAAACAAGTGCGCGTTGGTGCGCGATCAGATTTCAAATTTGATCTACCCAACGGAGCTAGCCAAGAGGTGATGGCAAGATTTGCTGTATCACTTGAGCTGACATTCGGTAAAAATGGAACTTAAGACTTCCATAAGTGATAGTCACTGGGCTCCGGATCATCCGAATCGAGCTTGTTCTGATACACCACGCATTGCACTAGGATTTGCAAAAGAAAAAGGTTCTGTTGACATTCCAGCTACTGCACGTCACTTTACCCTTTGCACTTATGGTTTGTGATTTGACATTTTTTAGCCTTTTTGTCAAATATAAGCATCAATAGCATGAACTTGACAAATATCTTTATCACAGGAACAGCACCGCCGCGGAGTGATCCCAGTTTGAGATGTCACTTTGCGGCCACTTATGACAAGAAAAATAATAGATGCGTTTGCAATGTTGCTGGGAATGACTATGGGAAACAAACGCGTTTCGATAAAACGATAGATCGTGAAGCTGTGGGTGCAGTATAGTAGCTTATTCAGTACTAAATTAGACGCTAATAGCTAATCGAAGAGTTGAAGTATCTATAAAATCGCTATCACTTTTGTATAATTTTAAATATAATTTCAAGGGTGAGCTTTGTGTAGAATGTGAATTGGAAGCGTGGCATGCTGTTGTCATAGTCGTTCACCTCAAAAACGCCGAGTTGTCCACTGTGAGTCAAGTAACTCATAACTGTCACATTTACGTTCATTAACTTTTATACAGGCCTTCTTGAAAATCGTTCCACAAATCATGTCTCCATTCATTATGACGGAGTCTTATATTACAACCATCTTTTATGGTAGTTGCAAGCGGACTCAATATAAACGCTACGCTTTAGCGAAAGACGGAAAAAATTTCGACTATTGGTTCGTGCCTTTAAAATATTACTAGAGCATAGGGAATTTGGACTTATCTCAGGAGGGATGTGATCAAAAAAGAAGCTTTGCAGTGTGTTGGGAACGGATACAATTTCCCAAATGTGTATTTTGATGCTTCTTACTTCGTTAGTTTAGCTAGAAGTACTTAACATTATCTCGCAAACCAAATTTAGCAACGTGCGCCACCACACCGAAGGATTTTGATCTTAATGACCGGTGAAGAATATAAGGACGTGGAAAAGAAATTGAAGGAGGTAAATAGTCATGATCTGTCCGAAAACACTTAAAATTTGTGAGCGCATCCTGTGCTTTGTGATTTTCTATGCAAATTTGGAGGAGTTTGAGGTTTCAAAATATTCTTTCCAGGAGAGAAGCGCATGGAATGTGAACAAAGTCTTTGTCTTTGCTTCAAAGACTACAAATACGAAAGCGTGGCCAGAGACGGATCAAAAGGTCTATATTGTGGACTCCACAAAACAAGAGATAACTAGGGAAACATGGGTCAGTGTCTTTTAATAACATCTGCGAAAGCTTCCAAAAGTCTTGAAGTTATAGATCTGTAGTAAGTGCAAACGTTCAGATAATCATTTGCTGCATACCTGGATGTAATTTTTTTCCTTTCAGAAAGCGATATCAGACATTAGTCAGCAAGCCGCTATGAATGTGTGCCTTCGCGAGAAGGAATAAAGCAGATTGTAGAAAACGTTCAATAAATGTTTTGTTGTTATTGAAGTTTTTGGGATATAACATCGGATTTTTGAGCTGAAGTGTATTTTTTTGACTCCATATGGTCTCAAAAAAGTTATTAATAGTTAGAAACTTGCTAACAATTCATGCACCTCAAACTGGTCTTATGACGTAAAAACAAAACATGATCGTCTGATCGAACCATCTGGTTTCAATAATGGGTTGTCTTAAAACCTGCATGATTTATGAGAGATCACAGTTAGAATTGAATTTTACCATGCACTGCAGAGTTGTTTACAAGGATTGCGATTGCTTACAAATACATATATTTTCGTTAAATATTTCGAAATTGTTGATATCACTGCCGGAAGCATGTTCTGAATGCTCTGATTGACCGATAGTTTGGATACTCAAAAATAAGCGATTTTTTATCACCCTATACAAAACAAGTTCCATTACAAGGGCTTCCATGGTGTACTCCATTGAAGCTTATTTGGACTGTCTCGACGATAAGATTCGTCATGCCACAGAAAACTTTCATAACATTCCTGTGACCTGATCATTCTGAAATTTCAAAAGATTGGATCAGAAACGTTATACTGGTCAAAAAAGCAGAAACAATTCTCCACAAAAAAATCACAAGTTCCTGAGCAAAATCCGTTCAGTGATTTTCAAAGAAGATATTGTAGGACTTCAAAGCCTTCTATTAATCAAGAAACAGAATAATATTTTTCACGCCCTGGATGATATATACAACTTTAGCTAGCGAACTTGGCACTTGTGTGAAATAAATGGACTGAAGAATTTCCATTCAAAAGTTTTTATCCCATGAACATCTCTATAATGATTGGTGCCTTCAATTCCGGTCTAACTCTTTAGAAGAAACAAATCACTTCAAAAAGTTTTTGAAGAGGAGAGTTTTACAAAACTTCTGAGATTTATAGCCGTATTATGGCTGAGGCGATTACTAAAATTATTTGTCGATTGGATAGGTGATTTGCAACAAAACTCTACAATGAATTATTCATCTATAACACTAAATAGTGTGTACGTTTTCATGGGCTCTTCCTTTTGGCTTGAGTTCGGGCCTAGGTTGTCCCAAAAGAGTTGTCGATTGTTTTAGAAGACCAGCGTTTAGGGGATAATCACCGATGGGCAAGCATAACCGCGTTCGGTGCGTCTTGTCCTCATTTTTCAAAAGTTACGTTTCTAAAGCGATATCTTATATATAAAGCTGAATGTCTGTTTGTATGTCTGTATGTATGTCTGTATGTATGTCTGTCTGTCTGTCTGTACGTATGTTCCGAATATAAAATTCCATTTCTGAACCGATCCGGACCAAACTTGGCACACATACACTTCGGGCCCCGGCGGGTGTCATAGGCTACTTTTCGTTATCGATTGATGTCGATTTTATCGATTTTTTTGCAAAGTTTGAGCTACGGGGCTGGGATTTGGCACAGGGGGGTAATCGAGCATGCTGATCACCCCCGTGGGGGTGATCAGCATGCTCGATTACACCCCTCTGCCAAATTCCAGCCCCCTAGCTCAAATTTGCAAAAAATCGATAAAATCGATAAAAGTAGTGCACGGTTTTGAAAACTAATATTGTATTCGTAATCAGCATGCTCGATTACCCCCCCCCCTGTGCCAAATCCCAGCCCCCTAGCTCAAATTTTGCAAAAAATCGATAAAATCGATAGAAGTAATGCACGGTTTCGAAAACTAATATCGTATTCGTAATCAGCATGCTCGATTACCCCCCTGTGCCAAATCCCAGCCCCTAGCTCAAATTTTGCAAAAAATCGATAAAATCGACATCAATCGATAACGAAGAGTGGACTGTGACACCCGCCGGGGCCCGAAGTGTATGTGTGCCAAGTTTGGTTCGGATCGGTTAAGAAATGGAATTTTCTATTCGGAACATACGGCGGAGCCGGGTATGCCAGCTAGTGTCGTATAAAATTGAAATAATCAAAAAAATTACGGCACCTCATTTTTGCGTAGTCCCTGTAACTGTAACTGTCATCGCAAAATTTAGCTTTTCAAAAAAAGTGCAAAATAAATTAAGTCTCAAGCTGCATGATTTAGATCAAAAATTTCCACTTTTCCTGCCTCGATAACTGTGAATTTTCGACATCTCTACGTAAATTTATGACCTAATAGATTAATTGTGGGGCTAAGCACGTCGATAAATGGGATTTTTGCAAAAATATTGGGTCGTACCGAAAGTTCTGTCGTTTCATTTTTGAAAAATCATAACTTTGCGTTGTCACAACGGATTTACTTCCTAACATTTTTATTAGAAAGAGTAAATCCTTCGCTTTCGAATGCTGTTTTGCGTAGCTTGCGCTTCACACTGGGTGCGGAGAGAAAAATGGAAAACTAAGACCATATAAGCTTTAACCATTTTGAGTTAGCTCACCAAAAATCTGGAATGCTGCAGAAAAATCTGAAATCGTCAGTACCTATGTTTTTTGGCCCACCCTTGCATCTGTGAAAAGTTTGTGTCGTTTGGACGTCTCTGTGAGAAGTTATGAATATCGAGTTTACTATGGAAAACACCAAAATTAATCAGTTCAATTTTAGCGAAAATCATAACTTCTCACAGAGGCGTCCAAACAGCACAAACTTTTCGCAGATGCAAGGGTAGGCCAAAAAACATATGTAATCGATTTCAGATTTTTCTGCGGCATTCCAGATTTTTGGTGAGCTAACTTAAAATGGTCAAAGTTTATGTGGTCTTAGTTTTCCATTTTTATCTCCGCACCCAGTGTGAATCGCGACTCCGCAAAACAGCATTCGAAAGCGAAAGATTTACTCTTTCTAATAAAAATATAAGGTGGTAAATCCGTTGTGACAGCGCAAAGTTATGATTTTTCAAAAATGAAACGACAGAACTTTCGGTACGACCTAATAATTTTGAATTTGCAAAAATGTCACTCAAAGAAATTGCTAAGTGTATTATATGAACCAACATTTGGTCATTTGAAGCTCGCCATTTATGCTACAGTTTTTTGGAAAGAGTCAAATTTGCACTAGGAAATGAAATGTTAATATTTCAGTGATTATTAACAATGCTTGCACTTCATGCTCACCCAATCTAGCTGTTTGAAAGAATAGAAAAAGCCGCATCAAACGCTAACAAGCTTGTCCATCGCTGATTATTCCTTGCAACTTGCTGGTCTTTTAGAGAAAAAACAACAAAACTTGCGACTAATGAGACTGGTAAGATCTGTTTTGAGGCTTTTTCAATTCAAATTTTACGATTTTTTACAAGAAAGAAAGGGTATTCAAGTGAAAGTGGCTTCTGTGGAAATTTTCTTAGCCAAGAACTTTGGGAGAATATGTTGGCTCAATGTTAGTTGATGCACTTCCGACACACGTTTTTGAATTCTCAAGAAGTTTCTGAGCATACGACTTCAGCTTTTGAATTGTTCTGTATTCACTCTTTGCCTTGAAAGGCATGTTCACGTGAGCATTGTGCTCTAGATCTATTATTTTTGTGAATTTTCCCAGATAAAATTTCTCTAGATATCCAACAAAGACGTAATATCTTACGTAAAAGGAATTCGTACAAAGATAAGAGTTAAACCTAATAAGTCATAACTAGAAGTAAGAAAAACTACGTAAAATGTTTTGAAAACACAACCATTTTGCCTTCGTAAAAAGCGGGGACTTACGATTTTTACAGAATTTCCATGAGCTTGTCGAAAAAAGATTTCCATCGTTGTTATGGCAAATCGACAAGCATCAAAGTGCCACTGCCATTAAATCGTATAAAAAAGTCGTACAAATTTCTCAGACTAGTTTATGTACTGGAGTTCTAGCATGAAGCTGATAGCTGTGCTTTTTGCGTTGCTCGCATCTGGTAAGTGAAGTATTAGGCTGTCTCATAAGTTTTCGGTTTGGCTATATCCTCTAATTTCAACTTTGCAATTAGGGATCGAGTTGTTGTCCGGTAGAAGGATGCAAGATTGACACGACAGCTTCCAGATGCACAGATACTGTTCCACCTGAAGTTAGAACCAATCTGGAATTTTGTAAATGCCCCAAAATTGAATTCCGTCGAGAACTTGACTTCCTACATAGCTTAAGCATATACCTCCCTCCCCCCCCCTCGCCCCCAAATTAGCCATTAATATGTCACTTGCTGTATTCTGTGGTTAGAAACTGAATACATAAAAATAAGCCAAAACTGTAATGAAAGTCGCTTTTTTTCTGATTTTTCATGCCAACTTCGATATTTTTGGAAACTGGGGCGTTGGTAATAGGACTCACTACACTATTTGGTAACAACTCAGCATTGCTTTGACGAAACCCTGGCAATTTTGTTTTCTCGAATTCTAGCCATAAAAAATAGAGCAACTCAGACAATCGCCGGGGGCAGGCGGGCACCGGAAAAATAGATTGCTGATCTCTCGCACCCCGCTCGCGGATTTTTTGGAAAGCAATCAGGACTTTTCGGTAGACCGCTTGCTGAGTTCTCGATTCCTCAGAGATTCAGCAATATATCTGCAAAAGATAAGAGCGAAAAAAAATTCAACAGGCGGTCTCTCAAAAATCCGCTGTCTCAGCAAGCGGTCTTCCAAAAAGTCCTGATTGCTTTGCAAAAAATCCGCGAGCGGGGTGCGAGAAATCAGCAATCTATTTTTCCGGTACCCGCCTGCCCCCAGCGATTGTCTGAGAAGGTATGTCATACTTTGAGGTGGAAAGTATATGCTTATGCAAGCTTGGTCCACAGGATTTTTTTTGGATTAAGATCCGATTTTTGAAACAAGTTTGAAATTTCAGGTATTTGGTTTTTAACTTCAGGTTAACAAGCTTTGTACGAATGTTTTGAAGTCATCTCAAAGAAATACCATCGCTCAATTAGCACTCGATCATCCTTCGCGAGATATAGTTAGTTGTCTGGATGAATTGACTGTTAAGCTGGCGCATCATTTGTATTTCTCATGCTATCTGCTAGTTTTCGAAAAATTGTGTTCTGCTTCTCGATATTAGACTTCGCACTGTTACGCTGAGCGGTCGCCCCAATGTACTCTCCCATGCCCGCTATCAGAGCTAAGTCATCGAAAAACCCTAAATCTACTACGCAATCGCAGCCTGTACGTACTACTCCTGCCTCTCCTACTTCTGCTTATTCTTCTGGAGACAACTTCACGACTAACGTGGGAAAGGATGAGGTAATCGCTCGACTTCACTCTATTCTTTCTGACAAGGCACCCGAGGCCCTGCCGTTGCTCAATCAATTGATTAATCTTTTGATTGTCGATCCACGCACTGTCGTGGAAACCGAAAAACGGTCACGGCCCCTTGTCATCTACGGAATAGAGGAAGCCGAGCCCAGTCTTGCACCATCTGAGATAGCACAGCATACCGAGTGCTGTGTGCTGTCTCAAGGGTCTTGGACGCCCTACAGGTGGAAGCTCGGCCGGTAGAAGTCTACCGAATGGGCACTTTCAGGGAGGGGCGTCCAAGACTGATCAAGTGCGTACTGCCTTCGGAGCGCTTCCTGTTCCAAGCTTTGCGCCAAGCGCCGAGGCTCCGCACTCTTAAAGGATTCGACCACGTCTTCGTGAGAAAATCCATGACAAGAGAAGAGCGGTTGAGAGATTAAGAGCTCCGGAGACAGGCGCACGAGATCAATTTGAGACAGCACAACGGAGAAAAAGTCTAAGTTGTTTACAGGAACGAACTGGTGAAAGCCAGCGACATTCCTAAAATCAAATCCGCTCTGACAAATAACACGTAGCTAGGTTCTTCGCAAATCCCTACTTTTCAACAGCAGGAGTCTTTCGAACAAACTGATTGAATTTCATCATCTACTTTTGGTCAAAAAACCTCTATTAGTTCTCATTACTGAAACGTGGCTGACGCCAAGGGTTTCCGACAATGAAATTATTCCTGATCTACCTTAAGTGTTGATCCGTAAGGATCGTTTTAGGAAAAAAGGTGGAGGAGTGTGTTTTGTTATATGAGGATCTTCTGTATGAAAACATCTCCATTGACCCCTTATTGTCGGCCGATCTTTTGGCATTCGATATATTTCTTGATCACACTTATCGACATCGATTTATCTTGACATACCGACCGACCCCCCAATATATCTAGCGATGAGGACAATCAGCTAATATCACTATTAGCACGATTGGCAACTGAGACAATTCAGACTACAATTTTGGGAGATTTTAACTTATCTGATGTTGACTGGAACAAAAATCAGAGTAGGTCAAGATCTTCCAAAAATTATCTCGATCTTTTTGATTCTCTTGAGATGGTTCAATTGGTGAGTAGCCCCACGCGTGGCGGAACAATATTCGATGTTATTTTGACCTCATCGCCACTCGTTACCTTTGAAGGTACATCTTGCCACTGGGATCTTCTGACCATGCGATAGTGGAATTTTCAATCGATATATCGTGTACCTCACCGAGTTTAAATGATATCCATGATTTTAAGGAGGCAAATTTTGAAGCTATAAATGCGCATCTCCTCACTTTGGATTGGTTCATACTGTTTGACCAATATATTGACATTGATGATCTATATACAAGATTTGTCTTGACTTCGCATGATCTCATTGAGACTTACGTTCCTTGCAAGAAAAAGGAAGATGTTAGGCTTAGATACCCTAAGCAAATTCAGAATCTTTTGCAGCAAAAGGAACGTCTATTTCGCGAGATGGATAATCCGCTCCAATCTGACAGATATAAAGTTGTATGTCAAAATCTAAATCGTCATTTACGCCGTTTTTGGAATTACGAACAACGCAAAATGGCAAAAAGCAATAACATGCGTAAATTATTCAGCTTTCTTAAAAATCGTATTGGAAAAACGAGAATGGGGTCATTTTTGATGGATGAAAGTGAACATATTCTCTTTTCTGCTGAGAAAAAAGCCAATGCCTTATCACAATACTTCGCAAAATCTTTTGCGGATGTTGAATTAGAAGATCCTTCTTTAAGAGAACTTTCTTCCGATAATCTTTCTGTACCGGTTATCACGAGCAGCGAAGTTTATAAGCTTTTGAAAATGACCAAAGCTTCCACATCTGTCACATCCGAGAAAATCCCCGCCGTTTTCTATAAGAGGTCTGCCAAATCTTGAGTGCGCCCTTGTCCCATATTTTTAATATATCTTTGATGACAGGCACAGTCCCTAAACTCTGGAAACAAACCATGGTAGTTCCAATTCCAAAACGCACAGGGGCAAATAAAGTCACTGAATTTAGACCCATTAGCATTTTGCCGACGCCTTGCAAAATAATGGAAAGAATTCTTGCCAAATATCTTTTGAATTGGTGCCTCCAAGGGAACTACCTTCCCGAGGAGCAACATGATTTCATCCCTGGCTCGTCTACAAGCAGTTAATAAAATGCTATCAAGAATGGGTCGATGCTTTGAGTAATGGCAAATCAGTTGAAGTAGTGTACTTTGATCTATCTAAAGCATTCGATTCTGTAAATCATCGGATGCTTCTTGCCAAACTTGAGAATATTGGAATTAGAAGTAATCTTTTGGCTTGGTTTGAGTCATACCTCACCGACCGGAGTTTTACAGTTCTCTTCCAAGGAGAAAGTTCACTAGAAAGATTCTCCCCTTCGGGTGTGCCCCAAGGAAGCGCACTCTCTCCACTGTTTTTTAACATCTATACCAGGGAGCTCCCTAGTTTGCTGAAAACTGATATTCGGATCAGTGTAGCAGCTTACGCGGATGACCTAAAAATTTACGCTGTTTTTGATAAAAATGATGAAGTAGTATTAGCTGATAAACTAAAATCATCTGTTCATCTAATGTTAAAATGGTGCGAGGAGTGGGGATTGAAAGTTAACCTCAATAAAAGTCAAACTATAAGATTTGGCGAAACTTCTGCAGTATTTGACTATGGAGTGAATTTTAAGTCTCAAATTGGTATGCGTGACTTAGGTGTTATCTTTGAATCTCCTTTCAAGTTCGCCTCCCAAATTGATAACGTGGTCGCGAAGGCTTCACGAGTTATGTACTCTTTGCTGAGGAATATACATACGTCAGATAAGACTATCTGGGTGAGGTTATATAAAGCCTATGTCCTCCCCATTCTAGAGTATTGCAGTCCTGTATGGAACCCCACATTGAAAAAACATATTGTCAAATTAGAAAAAGTTCAACGAACATTCACCAGAATTTTGTGTTATCGACTATTCCCAGGCAAAAAGTACCCAGAAGCTCTTCCCGACTACAAGACTAGGTTAAACATTTTTGGTTTGAAGATACTACAGACGATTTTTAGCTGATACTCTGTTTGCTCATAAAATATTTCGACGTTTAAGAGGTGCGTTTAAATTTCTCTGATTTTTGGTTTTTCCGCCCTTCTCAAACTTGAAGATCTATGTTAAACATCTGTATTCCTAGGACCAAGGGATGGCGTAAACAACTGCTGAGGTATTCCTTTGCTGGTCGTGCTTGTCCTCTACTGAATTGCCCCCTGTCGAGACTTTATGCCAAAACGATTCAACCAAGCTTAAAAGCTTTTGCTCAAAAATGACCTTCTGCGGATGTTGAATTTGGAGGATATTTCTTGAATGTTTTGTAGTACAAGATAATCGACTTGGGACACACTGTCCGCCTACTTATAATGATTTGTTTCTTTTGGTTGTTCTCTATCTTTAAGTTCTACGTCTTCATTCAGCTCTTACTGTTGTGCAGGTACCCCATTTTCAGTTCCTAAGCTTTTGCCCGGAGTCTCAATCTACTGGTAAGTTTGGTTCGACAGGGGTTCAGTCGGTATACCTGTCATTCCGAAGGCTCCAAGCATGCCATCTGGTGTCAGGGCGCACCAGCGCACACTTGGCTGACTGGTGTGCAACCGTTATCCAATTTCATCTCATGGAGTACCATTACTCAGTTCCAGCTGTCTTTCTTTTCAGAAAAACTATATTGGTAGACTCAGTGTCTTATTTTCGGTGATGTAACTAACCCTCATTATTGAGTTCGTTGAGTTAGACGCTCTAATTTTCATTCGCTTGTTATGGCGCACTTCGCGTGCATAAAATAAATAAATAAATTAGAGAGGACAATGGACAGGCGGAACAAAATGAATCATTGTTGCGCACGAAATCTTTTTTTGGACTCACCTGTGAGACAGAAAGTACAGGCGCCGTAAAACCTAATTGCCCGCGCCGTGCCTTGAACACGCGTAAGCGAGCGGTTGTCGCGAACGACTGTCGGCATTCACTATATTCCAAAAAATCTTAATCTTCTTCAATCTTTCTTTCTTTAACTTTCATGTTGTTCTCGTCAATGCAAGGTATATCTTGACGAAAGCTTCCTTTAAAAGTTTAAAAAATATGTGTGGAAAGGGTGCGCTCATTGTCGCTCGCAAAAAGTTTCTAGCGCTTCGGGACCAAACGTTTCCAGCTGCACCGCGTTTTGATGTGCAAAGCGACGCGTGGGCAATTGGATTTTACGGGACCTGTATATGTGACAAATAATATGAAAATTTTCGTTGACATTTGAAGCTTTGAGTGTCTTGCAGCCCCATTTAGTTTGCTACTACCGGATTTAACCGTAAACTTTAGGATGCAGTAGAGTATCTAATGAATACTTCAGATACATATATTGGAAAAGATTTGTCCAGTCATTTAGTGAAATCAAAAGGCTACGAGGGAAGTGGTTCACATTAGTCGTATTGTGTAGATTTTGCTTTTTATCGAAGAGAGATTCGTTAAAACCTGAATTGAAAAAAAAACGGTTCATGCATGCATCGGAATGTCAGGAAATTTTGCGATTGGGAGTTTAAGTGGTAAGTTGTTGACTAAGGCCCGTATGCACGTACATCCCCGCGGGGAGGGGAGGGGATCTGAGGGGGAAGGGCCATATCTCACTGCTCTAGATATCTTTCTTCTTTCTTCTCTATCGTGCTTATGAGGGTTCTCATACCCTTATACCTGCGCATAATAGATGCCAGGTTACTGCTATACAAGATTAAATATTCACTATTTCTTCCGATTTCCTGGGGATCCCCAAGGGATCATCTCACATTTTCAAAGTCGTTTATCTTCCTGAAAAATGAATGAAAACGCTGCAAAGTTGTACTGAAGATATACTACGATACTGCTGAGCATGTTTTCGACAGAAGAAATTGAATCTGAAGATTTTGATTTTTTCGATAATCCCCGGCTCGCGAGCCAAGGATTACCGAAGATTTTGATATCTTGAGATTTCACTCATTTCTACCATAAATATGTTTAGCAGTGCTGTAGTATGTCCACAGTACAATTTTAGAACATTTTCATCAAGTTTTCAGAAAGATAAATAACTTTGAAAATGTGAGGTGATCCACTGGGGATCCCCAGGGGATCGGAAGAAATAGTGAATATCTTATCTTGTATGGCAGTAACCTGGCATCCGTTATGCGCCAGTATCAGTGTATGAAAACCTTCAAAACCAAGACAGAGAAAGAAGAAGAAAGATACATAGACTAGCGAGATATGACGCTTCCCCTCTCAGATCCCCTCCCCTCCCCGCGGGGATGTACGTGCATACGGGCCTAATTGTTTGTAGCCTTATTAATAAGTTGACGACGAGCCATTTTTTGAAGGTCTGTCCCTGTGGACGAACCGTTTCCGGGCATTTTCACAGCCGGCTGCATATAGATATGTATGCATGCATCTATGCGAGAGATACAAAAATGCAAGTGGGCGGGGCAGGTTCGCCCACTTTTGGCAAGCCCCGCCCATTTTTCAAAAATGCTGGGAATTGCTCAAAATCAATGAAATCATGCAAATTCCGGCATTTTTGAAAAGTGGGAGGAGCTTGTCACTGGGGTGGAGCCTGCATTACAGGGGGCGGGGTCGAAATTTAAGATTCTCCAGTCATCTACGAGCTTTTCTATGCGATTTATAGGCGAAAAAAGTTTTTTGTAGAGGGCAATGGAGTGGGCGGAGCTTGCCAAAAAGGGGGCGGGGCCAACATGAAAACAATAAAAGTGATGTTTTGGGTGTCACTCACCATTGCGTGCCACCGTCCACAGGGACAAACTGCCTGTCGCGCACCATTGCGTGCCAGTCGTCAACGTGTTAAATGTGTTTCATTTATATAAATACCAGTGCGTCACCTCCGCTTCGCGGAGGTTCGCACTGGCTCTGTTATCCGTATGCCTTATTCATGCTCCCAAAATGATGACTTTGAAACTAATCGCGCAAGGCTGTTACATCATAAATGAATTGTAAACAACTGTTCATTCTTGAAGCATCTCCATGTAAGGTCGGCAATTTTGAAAAAGAAAACTTTTTTGCCAAGGAATAAATACGAATTCGAACAGATTATTGAATTTATTTTGGCTTGATACTTGTTATAAAGATAATAGTCATTTTGGGCTACATTTCCATGCAAAATTTTTTTCAGATATTTAGGTAAAACCTTGTCAAATCGGCTCTCTACGCGATCACTACTTTTTGGCGCTATTTTCGCGGAAAAGCAAACTTTTTGATAATTTTTGAGCTAGAATTCTTGGAGCGCAGATTTCCTTGTCAGGCAAATCAGGATTTTGCAAAAAGTTGAATTTGTGACCTAATTTTGCGCGCCAAAAGCCAGGTGGACCCGTTTGAGGCGCACTTTTTGAAAAACCCGCTTATCAAACCGGTTCGTCCTTGTGCATGGTGGACCTACATGCTGGTACGGTATGCTATGCAAAATTGTAGCTCGATAGCTTGGCTGCAGCTGCCTGTACGAATTTCGTGACAGACAGACAAACACACACACACACGCGCACGAAAAGACAGACGTTTAGCGCTTTATTATAAGTCATGATGAGAATTTTACAGTCGTAGAGCTCCATCAAAATTTCTTATCAACTCACAATGACTAATCTCCTTGAGTGCGCTCTAATCGTTTGTGACGAATTTGCAATTATCGTAATTCAGCAATTCTGCTGCTTGACTATGGAAAAGCGTGCGCACGGAAAGCGGTGTCTTGTGAGATCAAACATCAGTCAACAATATAGATTTTTTAGGTCGAGCAAAAAACACCACTTCTTTCCCACAACAAACCCATCTTTAGCTCAGTGATGAGATACTTAAGCAGTAAAATCTTTATGGTCTGGTTGGGCAATTATGAAAATTTCCTGTCTACCTCTCCTCCCATTATTTTGCTTTTTAGTAAGAGATCAGTGACAAGATCTCATGATTAGGGTCAAGCAAGGGGTGTGGCACACAAGCGCCGGATACAACCCCCCCCCCCTTCCCCCACCCCTTCCCCCACCAGCATCATCGTTTGCCCTCCTTAGCTCTCCATAGCCATGGCATAAGGCTCTACCAGCATGAGTCGGCACATGTTCGAAATTATCATGTTCTGAGGATACACAATATTGGACCACCTAAGTAAAGTGATCATCTTCAAACATAATTAACTATGTTTCAAAAGTGAATTAGCTAATCTTTCTATACATACAAAGCATTACTCCCTATTTACCCATATCATGAATCTTGCTCTAAATAGCCATCAAACTGTGGAATTAGAAGCAGGCCAAAATCTCGTTTTTCCCATTTTTCGCTTCCAATGGCTGCGCTTTCACTAGTTCTTACCCAGAGCGAAGAAAATGAATCAGGCCCAAGTTACTCATATGAAAATTACAAGGTTCAGGCTATCAAACTATATATTAGGTTGAACCGAAAGTTCGTTCGCACCATTTTCAAAAATTCATAACTTCTGTTTCCACCAATCTGACCACTTTTATTTTTGTATGAAAGAGTATTTTATGCTCTTTATAAAGACATCTTAGCTGCTTACTAATGCCCATCTGTTACATAGGTAGGAGCGATAGAAGAAAATTAGTCAAAATTCGAATTTTCTGTGTAGGCTCATAAAAAAGTCGGAAACTTGCAGCAAAAATAGGAGCAGTCAGTATTATAGATTATTTCATTCTTTCTAACTGTGCAAAGTTTGCGCTGATTGAGCGCCTCTATGAAAAGTTATGATTCTCAGCAAGCAATACAAAAGGGCGAATTTGATTTATTTTGGCATTTTCTCAAAAACCATGACTTTTCATAAAGACGTTCAATCGGCGCAAACTTAGCACTGTTAGAAAGAACTGGTGAAATAATCTATAATACTGACTGCTCCGATTTTCGCTGCAAGTTTCCGATTTTTTATAAGCCTACACAGAAAATTCGAATTTTGACTAATTTTCTTCTATCGTTTCTATCTATGCAACAAATGGGCAATAAAGCAGCTAAGATGCCTTTATAAAGAGCATGAATCATTTTTCATCCAAAAATAAAGGCGGTCAAATTGGTTGGAAAAATCAGAAGTTATGAATTTTTGAAAATGGTGCGAACGAACTTTCGGGACAACCTAATATTAGGTCGTTTCGAAAGTTCTTTCCGTTTTTTCATCATATCATAAAAACACGAGGAACGAAGCAAGAGAAATGCTTCAGGCAATGTCCGACGCAGCTTTTCTCCCTCTTTTCAACTATCATATTCCTGTGCCGCTCGCTCTTGTGGTCAGTGAGATAATGGCCGAAATTTCGGACCTATGGTTTTTACCATGTCCAACTTTGGCAATTTTCCACTATCTTCTTTTTTGACTTTTGGAAAAGCTTTGATAGCAATCGGATAGAGTAAACAAAGTGCAATGCAATGCAATTTTTTAGCAATTTCAGCTTTTCTCAATATTTTTTGAGACAACTTTTCCAGAAGTCTTCACTTTTTCAGAGTCACAAAACACACAAACGCTCTGAACATCAACGAATCTTCAGTTTTCGAAACTTTCAAAAGTCGTTTATGATTGCACACTATTTTTACAAAGTAACTGAACGTTTACCGCTTCGACATATAAGATTTCGCATTTCGCGGGCACATTATGAGGCACATTATGAGGCGGGTTCAAAATCAAGATCTATGCAAATTTTATCGCCAAAGATCCCACAAACTAAGAAGAAAAAGCACTCATCAGGAAGACGAGAAAAATCTGCATCGAATGACACCTTAGTTGTGCGCCGTTTTATGTTTTATGGCTTCTGGCATCCACAGAAGTGGAATTTGATAGCATCAGAAAAATAATTCTAAAAATGTTTTGAGGTTAGCTATAGATGCCGGAAAATTGCATGATATTGCACTTTGTTTACTCTATCCGACTGCTATCAAAGCCTTTCCAAAAGTCAAAAAAGAAGATAGTGAAAAATTGCCAAAGTTGGTAAAAGCCATGGGTCCGAAATTTCGGCTATTATCTCACTGACCACAAGAGCGAGCGGCACAAGAATATGACGGTTGAAAAGAGGAAGAAAAGTTGCGTCGGACAGTGCCTGAAGCGTTTCTCTTTCTTCGTTCCACGTGTTTTTATGATATGTTGGAAAAACGGAAAGAACTTTTGGAACGACCTAATATCCTACTATAATAACGCGCTAAGGCCGTCTGTCTGTTTGTCTGTCTGTGTGTGTATATCTGTCTGTCACGAAATTCATAGAGAGAGTTGCAGCAAACGTTTCGAGCCAGAATTTTGCATGACGAACGTCACCAGCACGTAGGTCCATAATCCAAAAGCACGACCGGAATTGCTGCGTGGAACTACGAAAACTGCGCATCAAACGGGTCCACGCGGCTTTTGGCCCGCAAAACTGGAGCTGTATTTAGACTTTTTGCGGAGTCTCGAACATGTGTGGCGTGTATATCTGCTAGCCATCGACTTAAGCCTAAAAAATCACCAGGACTTGAATTCTTCCCGGACGGCGCCAAAAAACAATGATTGCGTAGATCGTCGATTTGTTATAGTTTCGCTTGAGAAATCGAGAAGATTTTTGCTCAGAGGTCTAGCTTACAGTGGCTATTGTCCTCAC
The DNA here is from genome assembly GCA_958299035.1 of Cylicocyclus nassatus. NCBI lineage: Eukaryota > Metazoa > Nematoda > Chromadorea > Rhabditida > Strongylidae > Cylicocyclus > Cylicocyclus nassatus. The sequence goes on along the minus strand of CATQJL010000316.1, from coordinate 85,442,622 downwards.
GACGAATATCAAGCCAAAATAAATTCCCTAATAGATTTCAAATTCGCATTGTTCACCTGCAAAAACTTTTTTTTCTTCCAAAGTCACCGATCTTACATGAAGTAACTTTTGGAATGGGTAGTTGTTTACAATTTATTCGTGATGGTCAGTACTGCACGGTGAGTCGCAAAAAAGTTATCATGCGAACACAAATGCTGTAGTACCACTGCGAATAGATAACCTGCGCAGAAACGGAGAACTTTGGATGCACAGTCTCAAAAAGGCGTTCGACGAAGAGATCTTGAGAAATTTGGCACTCCAAATGATCGCCAAGTTTATGGAATCGTGTGATCTTAAATTTCTGTAGCCTTCCATTCTGAGTAGAAGTTCTTTAGGACTCAATCTTTCAAGCAGTAAATGCAGACACTAAACTCATTCTTTCGCTTAAATTTAGCGCGTTTATGCGCAAAACCTTTACAGTTGTTCTATATTTCTTACAGTGCATAAAGCATAGATATTACGTTTAGCCATGACGCGTTGAAGGTAATCTAGGTGAAGAGCCAGCAAATTCCGTATGTTTCAGTAAAAAAGGGAACATCAAAAGGCCATCAGGTTTTTATAAAAAAAAACATACACAAAGTAAATCTCAGATGTTCAAAAGATGCTGCGTTATGCTCGCCATGTTCGATGTGAGAGACTAAAGGCGACCGTTCTCACACGGCAAGGCTTCTAAAAGTTGCCTGCAGGTTAATAACAGTTCTAATAATCTTGAGTTTAGAAAACAATACCTTTTGCATTTATTATACACTCATTCAGTTCCAAACATTGGAAGCGGTATGTTTTATGTATATGTTACGAGTAAAACGACTTAGAAGCTTGAGTGACCAAACAAAGCGCATTTCAATAATTGGCGTAATGAACTCACTGTTTGAGACTTCGAAAGTAGAAGTGCAATTGACTTTTAATATAAGCACTTTTCGAAGAGGTTGTTTCATTGTATGTTTGCGCCGAAAAATCAGTAAAATTTCTGCTTAGCATTAATTTGAAAAATATATCATATTACCGTGTTGTAAATAAACCCATGTAGCGGAAAAAACTACTGTGGCTATAAGATAAATTTGCTACAGTTGTGCAAGTTTAGAATAAGCTGAAATGGAGTATAACAATCAGCAATCAGGAGTACGTAGACGTGGACGCCCTCGCGTTTACGCATCTGACGCTGAACGTCAAAGAAGCCATCGTGTACACGAAAATGAATCTCAGCGTGTGGTGCGCTTAGAAGCGGATGCCCTACGCCATAAGTCACAACGCCAAAACGAAGAAACTCTTCATCGTTCCATTAGGAATGCGCAAGATTCGCAACGTCACCGTGAAGAGCGCGAAGCTGAAAATTCGCAACAAAGAGTTTCCCGTTTAACAGATTTGGCACAGCGTGCTAGAAGGCGTCGTGAGTCTGAGAGTTTAGCGGAAACTACCGAGCGCCGCTCGGCAAACACCATCGTCAACAGAGACGCCGAACGCTGAGGAGAGGGCACGTCGTCGTCGTGAAAATGCCGAGCGTCAGCAGAGACGCCGCGAGGATGAAGGAGTTGAAGAAGGAACAAGACGTCGTCTTGAGGATGTGCAACACCATCAGCGGCGTCGGCAAAATGAAAGCAGTACAGCTTGAGCCGAGCGTCGTATTGACGATGCTGAGCGTCACCACAGACGGCGAGAAGTTGAAAGTGCTGATAATCGTGCTCAGCGTCTTTATGAACAAGCTCAGCGTCAGCAGAGATTGTTGCAAAATGAAACTGCAGAATCGGGTGCCGAGCGTCGATCGCAAGATGCAATGCGCCATCAGCTGCAGCGAACTCAAGAAAGTGGAGAAGAACGAGCACTCCGCTTGAGAGTAGACGCAGAAAGTCATCGGGGATTGCGTCAGCGTCAAAATCAAGACCGAGCAAGCCTCGCGGATATTATTGCGGAACGTCGTCAAGCTCAACGTAGGGATAATCAGAATCAAGGTGGTAGGCACAATATCCCTGATCAGCGTAGGCGGCGTCAGAATTCTGTTCCCAGCGAATCACTTAGCATTGCACTCAGAGAGCGCAATACAGAAGGCAACTATCTGGGTGAGCTTGATCGTCTTTGCGCCAATTGTGGTGCAAGACATTTTGCTTTTGAAGTGAAGCCGCAGCATGCCGACGTGTTTGATGATTGCTGTGATTACCGCTTCAATTTAGATGTTTTTGATAACTTACCGCCCAGATGAAAGAACTTTTCTGTCCTATTGAAACGACATCATTCGAGATCAGGCAACATCGTAATAACTTTTTTGCTAATATAAGAAACTTCAATTCTGCTCTGGCTATGGCGTCTATGGGCGCTCAAGTAGACGTGCCTAGAGGAAGGGGCCCATACTGTTTTAGGATACATGGTCAAATTTATCATCAGATCGGACCACTTCATCCCAATCACGAAGATCAACGACAGTACGGGCAAATCTATATACTTGACACTGAACTAGCTGCTCAGCAGCGTCTAGGAATTGCTCAGAACGCAAATTGTAATCCTGAACTAATGCTTCATCTGAGTGAATGGTTTGCGCGCAACAACATATATGCGCAATCATTCAAAATGATGCACGAAGTTGAAAAAGCAGAAGAAGAAGCTGCACGACGTGAGAATAGACGGCCAACAGTGATCAGAATGGTGTTCGAGGACAACAGGGGAAGAGGCATTTCCAGAGGCAGATTTTGTGTACCAACTGCAAACGAAGTGGCAGTTGTCTATGTCGAAGAGGATAACGACGTCCCTCCTGTCAGAACACTAGCAGTGCATTTGCGCGAGTCGGAAGGTGGTGCTTTGATGAATATCAGCGATACTGATAGAAGGTGCGACCCTTTAACCTACCCCCTCCTATTTCCTACGGGAAGGGGAGGCTGGGATCCCACGCTTACGGACAGAAGGGGAGCTCGCATTACACAAATGAAATATTACTCATATCTTTTCTCAATACGTGAGACATTCAATCCGATTTTGTACTCGAAGGAGTTATTTCAACAATTTGCCGTCGATGCATACGTGAAAATCGAGCAGAATCGGCTAAATTACAGAACGCACCAGAGTAATCTTCGAGCTGACTCTTACAGAGGACTTCAAGACTACTTGACAAATGAAGAAAGTAATGGGCCTCCAGAAAGTCGTATTGTGTTGGCATCTTCACACATTGGCAGCCCTAGAGCCATGCAACAGTCATATCAGGATGCCATGGCAATCGTTGCGCGCTTTGGAAAACCAACATATTTTCTTACCATGACGTGCAATCCTCAATGGAGCGAAATACAGGAAAATCTATACGAGGGACAAACTGCATCTGATAGGCCTGACTTAATAGCCAGGGTGTTTGACGGAAAACTAAAGAAGTTATGTGATGACCTCTTCAAAAAAAAAACGTTCTCGGAGAAGTGGCTGCATACGTCTATGTTATTGAGTTCCAGAAGCGAGGTCTTCCACATTGCCATATGCTTCTGATAATGAAAAACGGATGAAAAGCAGAGTTGGTGGAAGACATAGACAACGCCGTGTGCGCCGAAATACCGCTCCCAAATGAAGAACCTCAAGCATTCACGGCCGTTACGAGCTACATGATCCACCGAAAATGCGGCACTGAGGATCCGCATTCGCCGTGCATGCGCGATGCGTGCTCGAAGCATTTCCCAAAGCAGTTGCGTGATAGAACATCAATGGAGGTGGATAGTTATCCAAAATACAGGAGACGCAATCGTACAAGCGTCGTGATAAACGGCGTTCATTACAATGACGAATGGATCGTTCCCACAAATCTGTATCTCATCACGAAATTGCAGTGTCACATCAATCTTGAGATTTGCAGGACAATCTCAGCGGTCAAATACCTTTATAAATACATTTATAAAGGACCTGATCGTGCACGTATAGCGATTGAGAGTGATGGTGATGAGAGAGTTGTTGATGAAATTAAACAGCACTTAAACACACGTTATGTATGTCCGCCCCGAGCTCTCCACCGCATTTTTGGTTTCCCTATGCAGGATAAATCGCACACTGTGTACAGATTGGCCGTACACCTGCCAGGAAACCAGATCGTACATTTTATCGCTGGAGAAGAACAACATTACCTGGACCGAGCACAGAACGCTTACACGACACTCACAGCGTATTTGAGTTGAATGTACAGTGCACTAGAGCTTTTGATGATGGTGTACCTTCGGACTTGACAGTGGATGCTCGCGAGCTCTACTATTACGAAATTCCAGAATATTTTACATTCTCAACTCGTCATGGCTGGAAGCCAAGAAGACGAGGAGGAAAGGAAATTGGTAGGACGTATACTGTATCTCCACGAGATGTAGAGCGTTACTGTCTCCGTATACTCCTACTAAACACAAAAGGAAAGAGATCGTTTGAAGATCTTCGCACGGTTGACGGAAGAAATTACGGAACATTTTCAGACGCCGCAGAAGCTTCCGGCTTTTTGGAGGACGATACCTATTATAGGCAGAGTATAGAGGAAGTAGTACAATTCCAAACACCGACCACCTTACGGAGTTTCTTCGCATGCCTGCTCTGCTATTGCGAAGTAGCAGATGCACAGGACCTTTGGAATAATTTTGCCTTAGCAATGAGCGATGATTATATGCATCAAGGACTAAGCGAGCAGGGGGCCATTGCCATGGCGTATTTTGATGTGGCAGATAGGTTGTCATCATTAAGCAGAGATCTGAGACAGATGGTAACACCTCCCGCAGATGTGCGCCCTGAGATCACCGTTGACACGATAGATTATAAGCTATACCGCGGTGAAGGAATGCGCCTGTACGACACATTGAATTCCGACCAAAAAAGGACTGCTGACGACATCTTGGCAGCTATGGATCGCAACATTGACAGATGCTTTTTCATTGACGGTCCAGGAGGTACTGGAAAAACTTATTTGTATACAGTGTTGTACAAGTTGGCCGTGGCGCAGCGCCGCCGTGTGCTTTGCGTCGCCTGGACCGGTATCGCCGCGAACTTGCTCTCCGGGGGCCGAACGGTAATCTCTGCTTTCAAGCTTAACATGGCAGAGTAATCGTTCGTCACTAATGAGAAGGCAACAGAGGGAAGCGAATGACCTTGCCTGCACAGACGTCATTATTTGGGATGAAATATCAATGGCGCCAAGATGCTCTCTCGAAGAAGTTGACAGTTTGCTTCGCGATATAATGCAAAATGACACGCCGTTTCGGAGGGAAATTGATCATTGTCGGTGGGGACTTTCGCCAAATATTACCTGTGATCGAACATGGACACCGAGAAGATGTTGTCGAAGCCTGTGTAACCAGATCGCCACTATGGTCGCTGTTCAGGAGACACCGCCTTCAGATGAATATGCGCGCAAGGAATGCAGGAGATGATTGGCATACGTTCCTCTTAGGTATAGGTAATGGGCGCAATAGCACGGAAGATGGGCACGTTACTTTGCCAGAGAACATTATTTGCACAGGAAAGATAGTAACGGAGATCTTTGGCGAAATTATTAACCCACACGAGACCCTTTACGAACGAGCCATACTCGCTCCAAAGAACGTGAACGTTAAGCAACTCAATGATGACGCAATGCAACGTCTACATGTGGACAATGAACGAGAAGATAAGGTGTATAGAAGTATAGACGGAGCTATACTTCATGAAGGAGATTCCGAACTTTACCCTGTCGAGTATCTTAACACCCTCGAACCATCAGGAATGCCGCCATATAAGCTGAGACTGAAGAAAGGAGCCATAGTTATGCTTCTGAGGAACCTTGATGTCACTAACGGTCTTTGCAATGGCACACGACTGAGGATCGAGACTTTGGGGCGTTTTGCCCTTGGTTGTCGCTTTATCTGTGGGGAACGAAGAGGCCAGTTAGATGCAATCCCAAGAATCGATAATTACTGCGAAAAGCAATTGCCATTTCGGCTTAGAAGACGTCAGTTCCCCGTAAAGGTTGCGTTTGCAATGACGATAAATAAGGCTCAAGGGCAGTCGTTTACCAAAGTCGGCGTATATCTTCCTGAAGATGTCTTTAGTCATGGGCAGCTTTATGTTGCCTTTTCCCGAGTTCGAACGCCGGCCGGTTTAAAAGTGAGTACACCGAAAAGAGCAGTTCAAAACATTGTCTATGAAGAGGTTTTGCTCTAACGGATTTTATCCGTACTAACTTCAAGTATTACTACTCGAAATGCTACTTGGTTTTCAAGAAAGTAGGAGAATATCACCAGCGCACAGCTCACTAAAGTTCTAGATATCTAAACGAAATGACGCATGCCAGAAAACTATGAAAAAGAGAGTTGAAAGTATTGAGGTATCATAGTCAAATACGGCTTTCTAAAGCTTTCTTCCTCCTCCAGATTTGTCTAAACCAATGCTGAAATTGGTCAGAAGGGTAAACCAACTATCATATTTGGCAAATGGACTCATTGAAGACCAAATTCCTATATATATTTTCTTAATGATCTTGATACAAGTAAGATGGCAGTATTGAACCTAACGTGTCATCTATTCTTTGATTAGTTACATTTAGACGGAAAAAATGCACAAAACACTGTCTCAGTGGCAAGAATCAATTAAGGCGAATCCCAAAATAATACTATTTTTTCAAGACAAATCTAGGGCTGAAAATTTTTCGGATGTACGTAAGTAATTTTCAAGATTGCCAAAAACAGAAGGCAACACAATTTTGCTTTACTCTAGGAATCAATTACCGTCAGTATACAAGATCAAAATGTCCATGTGAAGTGAGCTCACGGAAATGTGTTGTGTGTACGCAAATCTCATAACAAGGTGCAAAGTTTTTTTTACAAGATTGAATATGCATTAACACGTTTACAGAAAGTTCCTCATAGCACAAAACTGTCAAGTATAGCTCACTGTTAGAAGGAAGCAAGCGAAGGTGTCACATAAAATTCTCCTCTGAGAAAGATGTTGCGGGAAGAAAGACATTATCTCCAAGCATTTACGTTGGAGTATAAGCAAGCCTGCAACAGTTTTCGAAATGGCCATCATGACAGCAGATGTCTGCCAAAACGGTTATACCAGTTTCAAGTACAAATAAATAGTAAGGAAGAAGCACCTTTATCAGATATCTCAAAGTTATTTTGCTTACATCATCCCTGCCATTTGCAGCAACACAATGAGTATTGCGGACGAAGCATTGCTGCAATTTCTCCTATCAAATCTTTGATATTTTTGGATACCAAAAGCAGATTTTTCCGTGATTCCGTGATTTTAGCAATGAACTACGTAGTCAGTCAAATTTATTAAAGAGATTTATGCTGTTGAATACTTAAGGAGAATAAATTTTTGAGCGATTTGTCCAAATTATCATCATGGTTATGTCGAAAAAGAGCTATGCGTGTGAACTCAAAAGGGCTCTATTTTATTTCCGGACATATTCGACCTTTCATTTTTCTTCTGACGGCATGAACAAGTTGATATGGAGCGCCTCAATTTTATACAAGATGTCTCCGAAATTGATAATGCTTTTAGCAGAACGTCATGTCAGTGCATATTTCAAGCTACAGTCTGAGAGTCCGGCGAAGCCGGACGATCAGACTGGTATTTTCCATAAATTTGTTGAGTTAGATCTGGCAAACCTATTTCCAATCTTGCACTTCCTTACCGTTCCTTCAACAGACTTTTAGGTTCTTCAGAACAATTATAGCAATGTGATTTCGCTCTATCCAAACCACATAAACCGGCAAATAACTGGAATGCCATCGTATGTATAGTAGGCGTCATCCGTCTAGTCACCTCGGTGCGATGTGTGTTACTGCACACAATTTTGAAATTCCGGAAGAGGTGCTAGGCTCCCGCCGTGCCGTACTTGCACTAAGTACGCATACGGCTAAAATTCGACGCCAAACTGCCCGATTTTCTTATTTAGATGTTTTTTTCCCTCGTTTCAAGCACTTTTTCTGCACGCATGGTCTAGCTCAATGATTTGTTACCTTTAAACTTGTTTGCCGTTTTAGATCGGATTTAAAATTTATCACTTCTGCTTTTAGGTAAGGGAGGCGCATGGGCAATCTTGCAGGATTGTGAAGTAAGTGTGTTTTTCGGTAAAGTCGTATGTAGAAAGAATAGAGTATTTCGTAGACAATACGAGTTTTAACTTCCTTCTCACTGAAATCGTTTTGTACCGAGTTCCTCTTGAAAAGCTTCCTTTAAGTCTATGGTCTATGGGATTGCTTAAGCAAAAAGCCTTAATGATATTCTACTCTTTCTACATACGACAGTAGTGAAGATAGCGACTTACTTCAAAATCTTGCAAGAATGCTTATCTCTTCCCTTACCTGAAAGCAGAAGTGGTAGATTTTGAGATATCTGATTTGAAACGGCGATACGTGAGTATAAAGGTAACAAATCATTGAAAAGTAGACCGTGCGTGCACCTAAAAACAAAAAAAAGCATCAAAATAAGAAAATCGGGCAGTTTGGCGTCGAATTCTAGCCGTATGCGCACTTAGTGCAAGTACGGCATGGCGGGAGCCCAGCACCTCTTCCGGAAATTCAAAATTGTGTGCAGTAACACATATCGCACCGAGGTGACTAGACGGATGACGTCTACTATAACTTCTTCTCTTTATGACAATACAATTATTTTTTCTCTGGCCTTTGTATTGCAAAAATATTCGTGATCATTACTATGAGTTCGGATCATCAAACCCCAAGACTCAATGTCATTTATCGCCACGTTTCTTACGGCATCATTCAGTCATTACCTCCGCCCGTGAGAAGTAGTCAAAGGCAGACTGACACATTCATGTGTGTGTGTGTTGTGTGTGTATGTGTGTGTGTGTGTGTGTGTGTGTGTGTGTGTGTGTGTGTGTGTGTGTGTGTGTGTGTGTGTGTGTGTGTGTGTGTGTGTGTGTGTGTGTGTGTGTGTGTGTGTGTGTGTGTGTGTGTGTGTGTGTGTGTGTGTGTGTGTGTGTGGTGTGTGTGTGTGGTGTGTGTGGTGTGTGTGTGTGTGTCCTTTCCTAAGTCGCTCTCCATGTCCATGAAACGTTCAAGATAAACGTAAAAAGACGTCTTCATTCTCTTCCAATTTCATTTCCCGTCTTTGCAAAGGATATTCTTCAAGTGAGTTCCAGTCTATTCACAATTAGTCCTCTTCCCCATTTCGTTCAGTTCATTTAGCATCGTCCGCTTTAGTGATACTGCTCAAACAGAGGACGATCTCATTCGCAAAAAGAAGGTTTGGAAGGTCCCATCAGTTCGTATGCGTCTCTTAGTGCCGGCGACGAACACTTGCGGCGAAATTGTGTCGATTTTTCGGACTCTCTCCCCAATAAAGATGGTCAAAAGGCTATGGAATAGCTGTAGTCGTTGTGCAGTCCTTGTAGCGATAGGCTAATGGCGCTGACGATGCATTATGGGACCAGGCCAGACGCATTTATGGTTGGACTAGGGGAGAGGATAGTTCAGGATGAAATTAACAGCTCTTATAAGATCTCAGCAAATTGACCAGTTATTACTGGTGAACACATTATTCTGAGAACGGCTCATTTCACGGTGGAGTTCATTTTGCTTTGCAATATTACCACGAACAGTGAGTGGGTGGTCTCAAAAAGTGATATTGCATACTATTGCAGATAGCATCACGAAGGTAAGCGCCTTCAAGTTTGCAAAGGGACCGCAAGAATCATAAGGGGCAGGCCTGAGCAACCGTGTAAGAACGAGTGCACATATTTGGTCATATAGGAGCTTTTAGGCCTCGGGCAAGGTTCACGCGATTCCCCGCAATTCTCCCGATAAGGCAGCATTACTAGCCACTTGCATGTCGATTATCTTGCATTTCGGTTGTGGCAATTCTTCGGCACGACTAATCGTGATCAACTGCTACAATCGCAACGCAAGATCGGGTGCTATGGACTCGTAAGTGTCTTGTTGGAAAAATCTCGAAGGAATGAAATCGCGTGAACTCCTGCTCGAGGTGTCAGGCGTTAGCCGAAAATTAGTGTTCTTAGTTGTGGCTAAGAAAGTCATGTTTTTTTATGCAAGCCTCTATCTTCGTGGACAATGCTCAGGATCGCAGCTTCACGCTGTTCTTTCAAGGGCAAGTGACAAGTCGGCAAAAAGGACTCTTTGCCGAATGAATCTTACTTAGATACTCTTCATGTGGCGTGCAGGCCTCAACACGAAAGTTCCCAGCAATTCCTGCTCCTCGCCTCAGAAATCCACAATTTTCTTGCTTGTCGTCGGTAGCTGCCTCCACGAGTTCCAGGGACGAAAATCATATCCAGCTGATTTCTCAAGTTAGTCCATCCGTTCCACAAACACATCTGCCCATCCCGATGAAGAAAGATTTTTCTCGGGGACTTTTGCTTCACGGAAAATCTATCTGATGTCTTAGGTCGGTTTGTCTTGTTCTTCTCGCAAATGACCGGCCCAATGCTGCTTCGCTCTCGCAACGTATTTCGCTGGATCCCGAACACGGGACTTCTTCTTACATCCGTAGCGAAGTCAGGCAAGATTTTGTTTAAGTTGGATCATCTTTAGAAGACTGTGTTCAAGCGCTCTGTTAGTAGCCTATAGAACTTTCGATGTACCATTTTCTCAGGCTCTCCTAGACAGCTTATCCTTGCAGCTTTCATTGGCCCTGATGACGCATGGTGGGATTAGGGCAGAAGATTTGGTTGGACTAGGGGAGAGGATAGTGTTAAAACTAACGATAAGTTAGCACAAAATTGACCAGTTATTACTGGTGAACACATTATTCTGAGAACGGCTCATTCCACGGTAAAGATCATTTTGCTTTGTAGCATTACCAAGAACAGTGGGCGCTTTTAAACAGTGACATTGCATATGCAGCTGGTACCACGAAGGTAAGCGCCTTCAAGTTTGCAAAGGGACCGCAAGAATCATAAGGGGCAGGCCTGAGCAACCGTGTAACAACGAGTGCACATATTTGGTCATATAGGAGCTTTTAGGCCTCGGGCAAGGTTCACGCGATTCCCCGCAATTCTCCCGATAAGGCAGCATTACTAGCCACTTGCATGTCGATTATCTTGCATTTCGGTTGTGGCAATCCTTCGACACGACTAATCGTGATCAACTGCTACAACCGCAACGCAAGATAATCGGGTGCTATGGACTCATAAGTGTCTTGTTGGAAGAATCTCGAAGGAATGAAATCGCTTGAACTCCTGCTCGAGGTGTCAGGCGTTAGCCGAAAATTAGTGTTCTTAGCTGTGGCTAAGAAAGTCATGTTTTTTTAATGCAAGCCTCCATCCTCGTGGGCAATGCTCAGGATCGCAGCTTCACGCTGTTCTTTCAAGGGCAAGTGACAAGTCGGCAAAAAGGACGCTTTGCCGAATGAATCTTTCTTAGATACTCAATGGCCCGTCTTCACGTGGCGTGCAGGCCTCAGCACAAAGTTCCCAACGATCCTGTCCCTCGCCTCAAAAATCCATGATTTTCTGTTTGTCCTCGTGGCTGCCTCCAAGAGTTCCAGTTGCAATTATATCCAGCTGATTTCTCACCTGATCAGTCCGTTCACAAGCACGTCTGCTCAAATCTTCTTCGCAGGCGTTTTGCTTCACAGGAAATAACTCCAGTGTTCTTAGAGTCCGTTTGTCTTTGTTTTTCTCTTGTAAGCGGCCCATCGATATTTGCTCTCGCAACTATTCGCTAGGTCACGAATACGGGACTTTCTTCTCATATTCGTACTGCGAAGGTCTGAGATGTTGTTTGTGACGGTCATTTTCAAAAGACTGCGTTTGAGGGTTCTGTTAGTAGTCTATAGAGCTTTCGACGTGGCTACAATATCGGCCCAAGTTTTAGCTGCATACAGAGTGACAGTGAGAACGGTCAAGATGAACAAGATAGGCTTGAAGCTCCGATTCAACTGCTGATCGGTGGCTTTCTTCAAACACCCGAAGGCGGCTCAGGCTGCTTTTTCCTGTTGAGTCTTTCCTAAGTCGCTTTCCATGTTCATGGAACGTCCAAGATAAACGTAAAAAGACGTCTTCATTTTCTTCCAGTTCCATTTCCCATCCTCGCAAGGATATTAATCTTCTTCCCTAGTCGATAGTTTCTTTAGCATCGTCCGCTTCAGTGATGCTGCTCAAACAGAGGGCGATTTTATTCGCAAAACAAAGGTTTGGAAGGAGTCCATCAATCGTATGCCTTTCTTAGTCCAGTGACTTCGTCACTCACTGCAAACCCGCGTTGAACAGTTGCGGCGAAATTGTGTCGATTTTTCGGACCCTCTTCCCAATAAAGATGGTCAGGAGGCGATGAAATAGCTGCATAGTCGTTGTGCAGTCCTTGTAGCGATCTGGCGCTGACGATGCATGGTGGGACTAGGGCAGACGCATTTTACGGTTGGACTAGGGAAGAGGATAATTCAGGATGAAATTAACAGCTCTTACAAGGTCTCAACATGTCAGCCCAAGTTGACCAATTATCACTGGTAAACACATCATTCTGGGAACAGCTTACACGGTGGAGATCATTCTGCTTTGTAGTATTACCCGAGTGGTGGTCCAACAAGCGACATTGCGTAATTGCAGCCGGGACAACGAAGGTAAGTCTCCCTCCACGTAAGCTGGGTCCACTCCCTGATCGACTAACGCTGACAGGATGGTGTTGGTTTCGACGCTGTCAAAAGGCTTTCTCGTAGTCGACCAAGGTTAGGTCGAGAGATATCTGCACTTTTAGCAGACTTCTATGACCCTGGAAACCGTTCGATTGTGATCCATGCAGCTAAACCCTTTGTCAAATTCAGTGTCCAGTATATGCGAGCGAAGATATGGTGGAGAGCTTGTACAATACACTTAGCAGGCATATCGGAAGGTAGTTTCGAAGATGTTTCCCGCTCTCCCTTTTCAAAGAGAAGGGCGGTCCTTGGAGTTCTTCACTGGCTGGAAAACCTTTCCTTTTGAAGATGTGATGTTAGACGTTAGGCGGGATTCTCATGCATACGTCCTCGGCTTGCAGAAGTTCGACGGAAAGATGATATAATCCTGGAGCCATGGACCTCTTCATGGCTTGATGGGAACAACGGGCATCGGCACGGGTGATGATGAGCGGGAGAGGTTGGTGTAGAAGTACTTCACGATGGATTCCATCCTACATTGGATAGAAGTTGGAGTCCCGTCTTCGTTCATAGTGCAGCCAGCGGTACATGATATTCACAGAGGTTTCTTCGGCACTTCTTGAGACTTCGTCTTTGTTCGGTTTGTTCGGCCGCTTCCAATATCTTGGCTTTCCTGTGCTTCCTGAAATCCTCCTGCAAAGCTGTTCGGCAATTAGCGTTGGCTATCAGTCGCTCGAGATGAATTGCATTCAGATCTTGCATTAAGGATTTTTTTGGAGCAGTTCCTTGGTGGCTTTCAAAAAGCCCTTCAAGCTATCAGAAGTCGCTGAGGTACATTCTCGGCAGGCTCGCAGTCCTTCAGAAGCCGGTTGTTATCGTGCAGTTGGTCTTCCGCGGTGGGCCAGTTAAGCCTGATCTGAGCTTTTCCAGCCTGTCACCGTCGTGATTCTTCCTTCTCGCGACACTTTGGCAGATTTTCTTTTCCAGCTTTCGTTCAAATCATACCTGTACTCGAAGATGGCAGTGATCGGAGCTACTGCTGAAGAATGGAACTACTAAGCAAGCCCACTTGCGGTTGGTGAAGGCGTGCTCGATCCCCATTCCATGTCCAGCGGCAATATTCTTTCTTCATGAAGATGGAGTTTTCATGAAGAGTCGTACTGCGGAGAGAATTCCAACAAAACGATTGCCGTTTTCGTTCGCTCGTTCGAGCCTATACACTTCCCGATCCTTTATTCCTATATTATATTATTACTATATTCCTTTTCTAATATGATCCCGATTTTCGCATTGAAGTCGCCCACAACCAACTTGTGGAAGGACTTCTCTTGCGGACGATCTCCTCCTCAACATCTTCGTAAAAAGCATCTAGTTCTGATTTGTCAGCTGCTGATGTTGGAGAGTAGCAGTTGATGATGCTGATGGTCTTCTGAGGTGGAGCAGTCGTAGGATGGTAGTCGAGGTGATAAGATTTCATGCGGATCGACAAGATGGACGATAGATGGATGGACGACAAAGCCAACGCATTAAACGTTTCATCATGGAACTTTCTCACCACGAATGATGAGTGTTCCATCACTCATCTGTCACACGTCCTTCTTCCTGATTGGTTTCCTGCAGACGATAACCTGGTACTTGATGTGCTCTGCAGCGTCGAGAAGAGCGTGGAGGTCGGCGTTTGTGGAAACTGTCCTGGCGTTGTAGGTGCAAAGCATGAGGCAATCTCCATGGCGTGTCGTCCGGACAGACATGTCGTTTTTGTGCGATCCAAAAGGTGCCCTGAGTACTTTGACATCGTTCTTGCTACCACCCGGCGTCGTAGGCGGGGTCCGATGTAGGACTTTTCTATATCTTCTTGCTGACAGAGTAATAAGATTTGTTCCCCACAAGAGCATACTTACTAGACCTACTCTTGATTTTCACGGGGCGATCGCTGACCCATTTGTGAAGCTGGGAGGTCTGGCGATCGGAGGAAGCCAGATGGCGGGGGATCCGGCCCGATCGGCTCCTAGCGAGGCATCCGGTCGAAACCGGTAACATCGAACTCGTTTACATTTTGGGAGGCTTTACCGGAGTATACACTCTGCTGCATCGTAGTTCGACACCCAGCGTTCATCCCCATGCCACGTTGAGGCCGCCGACCATTTGGGAGATTGTCCATTGATGACGGGAAATCGATTGAAGGTTTGGAATCGGCTCTCGTCATACTTCGCAACCTTATGCGAGGAGCAAGGGACTTCTAAAATACAGAGCGTAAAATGTTCTTTGACTTGCTGGCGATGCTCAAAAAGCTTCTTCTACCGCTCTGTCGTCGTCCTCCTTCTCGTAGTTTGAATGGATTTTTAGTTGAATACACAACACGAGGAGGATGTTATGGCGCAAATGTATGTGCTGCTTCAAGTCATGTTCATCACTTTCGGTAAATGGAATCATCTGAAGCATCTCAGTTACTTCGAGCTGAGAGATCAGATAAGTGAATCAAGCTGTGGGTAGCGAAGTAGGGAGGAGAACGACAAGAGCAGCAGAACTTACATAAGCGAAGGAGACAAAGAATAAAAAATGAAAAAATTGGAGAAATTTCGAGAACTTGAGCGCTAACTGGGGACAAACCTTTCGTCTATGACACTCAACACAGAAAAGGTAGCAAGGATCCACGGCAATCTTTGTAAAACTCTTCACTCTTGAAGCTGTTGGGCGCATCGGATGATTACTGCTGTGATTTGCATATGTAGCATTTGACTGATCTCCTCGTCGTTGAAGGTGAGAAGGCTCCAACAATAAATGCTAATGAAATGGTTATTCGATCATCTATCGTTCACACTGTCGTCCATTCGCACGAATACTATGCCACTACCATCTGGCATCACTCATCGCGTCAATTTGCTATCAGCATCATCAACCATTAATCGCCATCAGCGGCTGTTGGGTCAGAAGAGTCTCCTCTAAGATGTGCAAAGGTTTGGAGCAAGAAACCTCTTACAAATATTGCAGAGATTTTGACGCTAGAGTTGAGATGTCGATGGTAGACTAGTGAAAAGGTAGTTTGGCTATGGTTTTTGGATTGCGGGGCGAGGCGATCTCCATTTAAGAGCTCTTTCAAACGAGAGGGGATACAATCGATGCTTAGGTCATATGAATGCGTCTGACGCTTTCAACAATCTTTAAGGGTATTTAGGAACAGATTATATATACAGGGTGTCCCAAAAGTAAGTACACACTTTTCAATCGTTGATATCTCACTTCCCTTTGGGTCTTTTCTCGCCATTCAAGTACCATTCTGTAGAGGAGGCTTCAACTTAGATCTACAGTATCGAGCGAATTACTGATCGCTCTTCATTACTGTAGGATTACTGTAAGAACTTCGGCAAGATTTTAAGCCATTGGAAGCCATATTTTGCCTCGGAGCAAAACCAAACAACCCAAAAACTCTAACACTATGGTAATGGAAGCCGCTGATTTCGAGTATGAAATTTCCGCTTTACTGCGATGCTTCTTTCCAAACTTATCCCAAGTAAACCGTAATAACCGAACTCCCAGTATCAGTTTGAAATGTGATTACACCTTCAAAAAAGCTGAGAACTCGTAAAAAGTTGTGTAGTGGAATCAGCGTGCGCGAAAATCTTAGTACACGATTTTTCAACTTTTTTGAAAAAAATTTGTCAGATGGCGTAT
This sequence comes from Cylicocyclus nassatus, assembly GCA_958299035.1. NCBI lineage: Eukaryota > Metazoa > Nematoda > Chromadorea > Rhabditida > Strongylidae > Cylicocyclus > Cylicocyclus nassatus. The sequence goes on along the minus strand of CATQJL010000316.1, from coordinate 85,426,383 downwards.
TTCACAATGGCTCCATGTGCTGAAAGTTCTTACCGTAATCCTACAGTAACGAAGAGCGATCGGCGATTCGACCGATAATGTAAATCTAAGTTAAGGCTTCCTCTACACAATGACATTGATTGGCCAAAAAAGACCCATTGGGAAGAGAGATATTGACGATTGAAAAGTGTGTACTTACTTTTGGGACACCCTGTATATTTGTGATGAACGGATTAGTGCTGTAAGCAATGCATGAAGCGATGCTGACAGAAAATTAGGAATACAAAAATTGTTATCACTGAAATCTGAAGAAGTAGATAAATAGTAAACATCTTAACAAGTGGTCTTTTCTCTTATAAGAAGCAATTTTGGATTGTGGGAAAAATTTATTGGCCGAAAGTAAGCAACACATTGAAGGGCTTAGAATAGAGATAGACTTTTTCAAATATGGAATTTGTCCATCCACTTTCGCAGTGCCTGATTGTCAGCATACTATGAGACGCGTTGTTGTAGCAAGCAGTTTGTAACTCTCGTTGATCATCATAGCTTTACTCATTGTTAAAGTGTGCTCTGATCAATTTTGACATTCCAGAATTCACAAACAACCTTCGTTTTCTGCAGTCATGGCTTTACTGCAGAAAACGTTGCTCTTTATCGCGGCATGGAGCCGAGTCGATGCTTTTGAAGCAGATGGTAAGCTTTTTAGAAGTTAATAGTTTATATCGTTTATCGAATTTGGTTTCGTAGAAGATGGAAGAAACCATAAGTAAACTTATATTTTCTCTAAAGCCTCATCCAATCCACCCTCCTTTTTAACTTTACGACTAAGTTTATGTGAGATATGGGAGGAACTTGGTTGTATGCTTCATTTTAGAACAAAGCAAATTCGTTCTTTTATGTTAAAGGTATATCTCCCAGATTAGAGCAAGAATTCTATGGTTTCAAAAAGGTGATCATTTTTGTTTGAAATCATAAATTGATAATTGTAGATTACACCTTTGGCCAATTCTGCAGGCGACCGCCGAACTTCGGTGCAGGAAAGTTGATTGTAAGTACAGCTTAAGACTTTTAGAGCAGACATGTTTTTACATAGCACGGAAAGTCTGGATCAGCCAATACGTTTTAAGATCTGATACGCATTGCGTTGAATTAAATAGACTAAGCAGTTTGGTCCTATCCGTTCTGTCGTTTCACACAGCTCAGCTCAAGCAGAAATCCTGGGAAGGGATTTGGTATCATTTTTCCTGCAAAAAGCGTGTGAAGAAATGGCGACAACTACCTGTCGCTTACCTTAAAGGCAGTGGCTCGGATACTCTACCTGAAGGTTTTCGCTTACTTGGGATAGTTGGACTCGCTGATTTCGAAAATATAGTTTGAAGAGCACGAAAACGTTGAAAACAAGCATTTTTTAAGGGTTCTCATTTTGAATTTGGACGAGTGGACCGCTCTCTGCCATGGTTAGAGACGTAGAGTCGTAGCGATACCCTCGTGTTTATAGCATTGCGGCATGCCGCCTCCGACGGTGGGAGGGGAAAGGCAAGCTCGTCTGAGCCCGTGTAAGAATGGCGTGTGCATGTGCACGGGTTTAGGGGCGGTATTTTAGGCAGAGGCAGCATGGACTGTGCTCGGGCCTGCTCTGTTCCGATGACGTGGGATGCAAGCAATCTTACTTACTTACTTAGATACTTGGATGGCCCGTCCTCACGTGGCGTGCGGGCCCCAGTACAGAAGTTGCCATTTTCCCCTGTCCCTCGCTTCAGACATCCACGATCTTCTTGGCCGTCAGTGGCTGCGTTTCCAGGGGCAAAAGTCGTATTCAGCTGATTTCTCGGCGGGCCCATCCGTCCCACGACCATGCCCATCTTGTTAGAGTCTTTCTTGGGGACGTTTGGCTTCGCGAGGAATCCACTCAGATGTTCTTAGTGTCCATCTCTGTTCTTCTCATTATGTGACCGGCCATCGGTGTTTGGCTTTCGCAACGTATTCCGTTGGGTCACGAAGACGGGACATTCTTCTCATATCCGTGCTGCGAAGTCCGACTAGATGTTGCTTGCGTCGGGTCATCTTCAGAAGACTGCGCTCGAGCGCTCTGTGGGTGGTCCGTAAAGCTTTCGACGTGGCTACAGTATCGGCCCAAGTCTCAGCTGCGTAACAGAGCGCCGAGAGAACGGTTGAATCGAACAGGTGGGCACGAAGCTCCGGGTCCGTCAGTTGGTCGGTGGCTTCCTTCAGAGGCCCGAAGGCGGCCCAGGCTGCTCTTCTCCTGTTAAGTTCTTCCCTTAAGTCGTTCTCCATGTTCATCGAACGTCCCAGATACACGTAGGAAGACGTCTCCATAATAGGGGTGCCTTCCAATTCCATTTCTGCATCTTCGCAAAGGGCGTTCCTCATGAACTGAGTCTTCTTCCGATTCATTCGCAGTCCGATCTTCTTCCCTACTTCGTTTAGTTCCTTCGGCATCGTCTCTGCTTCGGTGATACTGCTCGAGAAGAGAACGATGTCGTCCGCAAAACGAAGGTTGGACAGGAATCTCCCATCAACTCGTATGCCTCTCTCGTCCCAGTCCAGTGACTTCATCACCCACTGCAAGGCCGCGGTGAACAGCTTCGGCGAGATTGTGTCGCCTTGTCGGACCCCCTTCCCGATTGGTATGGTCAGGGGGCGATGGAACAGCTGTATCGTTGTTGTACAGTCCTTGTAGCAGTTGGCTAGTGTCCTCACGTAGGCTGGGTCCACTCCTTGATCGACTAGCGCTGACAGGATGGTTGGTTTCAACGCTGTCGAAGGCTTTCTCGTAGTCGACGAAGGTTAGGACGAGAGGCAGTCGGTACTCCCGGCAGACTTCTATGACCCTCGAAACGGTCTGGATGTGGTCCATGCAGCTGAATCCTTTGCGAATTCCAGCTTGTTCTTGGGGTTGGGCTTCATCCAGTGTCCTTGATATGCAAGCGAGGATAATCTTCTTGAAAAGCTTGTACAGTACACTCAGCAGGCATATTGGACGATAGTTCCGAAGATCCTCCCGTTCACCCTTCTCGAAGAGAAGGACGGTTCTTGACGTTCTCCACTGGTCGGGGATCTTCTCCTTCTGAAGGTAAGATGTCAAATGCGACGCTAGAATCTCGTGTAGACGGTGTCCTCCGGCTCGCAGAAGTTCGACGGAAAGATGATTTGGTCCTGGAGCCGTGGACGTCTTCATGGTCTGTATCGCGATACGCACTTCAGCAGGTAGAATTCGTGGTGGTACTTCTCCAGTAGGAACAACGGGCATCTGCACGGGTGTGGATGAGCGGAAGAGGTTGGTGTAAAAGTTCTTCGCGATAGATTCCATCTTGTATCGGGAAGAAGTCGGAGTCCCGTCTTCGTTTAGTAGTGCAGCCAGCGGTACGTGATATTCGCAGAGGTCCCTTCGGCACTTCTTAAGACTTCGTCTTCTTTCGGCTACTTCCAGTATCTTGGCTTGCCTGTATCCCCGAGATCCTTTTGCAAAGCTGTTCTGCTTGGCGTTGGCTATCAGTCGCTCGAGATGGGTTGCATTCGGATCCTGCCTCAGAAATCTTCTTCTTTGGAGCATTTCCTTGGTGGTCTTCGAAATGCGTTCCAAGTTCTTCTCAGGAGTCACTGAGGCGCATTCTCCACAGGCTCGCAATCCTTTTAGAAACCGGTCGTAGTCGTACGTTGGGTCCTCCTCGATGGGCCAGTCACAACTTGATATGAGTTCTTCCAGCCTGTTACCGTCATAAACGACTTCCTTCCTCGCGGCACTATGACAGACTTTCTTTTCCAGCCTTCGGCTGAGTCGTATCTTCGCTCGAAGGAGGCGGTGATCGGAGCCACTACAGAAGGATGGAACTACAGAGACATCGAGTAAGCTCCACCTTCGGTTGGTGAAAATGTTGTCGATCTCAGCATGAGTCGTTCCGTTGGGCGATTCCCAAGTCCACCGACGATGTTCTTTCTTCATGAAGATGGAGTTTCCATGGAAGAGTTGTGCGGCGGAGAGAAGCCCAACGAGACGGTTGCCGTTTTCGTTTCGGAGCCCATATCCAAACTTCCCGATCCTATATTCCTTTTTTAGTGGCATCCCGATTTTCGCGTTGAAGTCGCCCACAACATATTTGTAGAAGGAATTTCGTTGCGGACGACCTCCTCCACGTCTTCGTAGAAAGCATCTAGTTCTGAGTCGTCAGCTGCTGATGTTGGCGAGTAGCAGTTGATGATGCTGATGGTCTTCGACGTGGAGGGCGTAGTCGTAGGATGCCCAGTCGAGGTGATAGGATCTCGCGCGAATCGACAAGATGGACGATAGATGGGTGGACGACAAAGCCGACGCCTCCCACGTTTCGTGATGGAACCTTTTCACCACGAATGATGAGGGTCCCCACTCATCTGTCGCACTCCTTCTTCCTGGACTTCGTTTCCTGCAGAGCGATGATGTGATACTTGATGTGCTCTGCAGCGTCGAGAAGAGCGTGGAGGTCGGCGTTTATGGAGACTGTCCTGACGTTGTAGATGCAGAGCATGAGGCAGTCTCCATGGCGTGTCGTCCGGGCAGACGTGTCGTTTTTGTCCAATCCGAAGTCCGTCCGCAAGCAATCTCCAATATCAAAATTCTGAAATGTTTGGTTTTGCCGAGCCTTTGCCTTCAAGGATGGTTTCGAAAAGATCACCTATAGCAAAGAGACACATCAAGGAAGCTTTGCATAGTTATGCCGAACATAGTAAAATAAGGTGCTGATTGTGAGGTAAAACTTTTCAAAAAACTTTACCTCAGCACCTTGAATGGACTTTTGAAGGCTAGTTATTCTGATTTCACGTGTACAAGACGCACTTGTTTTTTTTTCTAAGTTGGATCATGAACACACCAAAGAATTTTGCGACCAAAATGCACTCTAACGTGCTGCTCCGTACCTACAAGATTTGTGTGGGAGAACCATTTTGCGAGGCACAGTAATGCGGCCAAGCTGCATGCTTAAAAAGTGGAAAAGGTGTAACCTGTACTTGTGAAATCAGGATGATAAAAATGCGCTCATATCTCTTCTTTTATTTTCAGTCAAAAATCTTTCGATCAACTAAGCACAAATTTCGAACAGAATAGATTGAGTCAAAAAGATCATTAAAACATAAAATAAAACGAATACATCAACCATAGATGCAACAAAAGCAAAACAAACGGAGAACAGAAAACAGAAACTTTCATTGATGACACGAATACCTCGTTTTTTTAACTTTATAATCTGATTCATTTTGCTGGGCAAGTTCCCAGTAGGAAGTCTCTCTAAATGGCTAGGGTAAACTCGCTGAGGTCTCAAATCTCTTACTTGTAGATATAGTGTTTATCTTTAACTGTTACAAATAAACACTCTACCTACAAGTATTGGTGTAGGGACTGCAATGGATTTAAGGCGCATCTTTTGCCAAGATGCATCTTACGCCAACAGTGTATACCGTGGGATCAGTGGCGTTCGCAGGATTTTCGTGCTGGGGGAGGAGGGGGGGGGGGGGGGAATTTGAATGAAGGTGCATGGCTGACGCCATGCACTCTGAAAAAATTGTCTGGCAGTGTGTGGCGACTCAAGATTAATAAGTAGCTGGCCTATCTGGTTTGCCCGCGCCATGGCCTTATTTGCCTACATAGTGGGAGTGAGAATTGAAACTCAACAGGGAAATTGCTGCTGTCCTCCTCGCGGCTTCTCCACTTGCTCTTCACCCTTTATCTTCTGCCGTGGTGGTTCGTGAAGTTTTTGACTATCAGCCAATGTCTCAGCTGCGCAGAGGTGCGCTAGGAGAACAGTTGAGTGTGGTTCGAAGCTCTGGGTCAGTCAGCTGGTTGATGGCTTCTCAGAGGCGAACGCGGCCCAGACTGCTCTCTGAGGGGTGCTTTCCATTTCGATCTCTCCGCCTTCGCAGAGGGCATTTTCCATAAACTAAATCCTCTTCCGATATAGTCCAGAAATCCTTCTGTTTTGTCCTTCCTATCTTACGGCGAGAGAATCAACGAGGCCTTCGCCGTTTTTGTTCCGGAGCACAATCCGAATTCCCCGACCTATATTCCTCCTCAAGATTCTTGCAATTAAAGTTGCCTGCAGCAAATTTGAATGGCCTTCCCGCTGCGGGCGACCTCCTCCACCTCTTGCAGATAGCATCTAGGAATCACATTTGTGGAACTCATTGATGGAGGAAAATGGACTTACCTGGTCTATTTTATTGGAGCACCTTAGAAGGTGTCAAAATTAGCTATCGCGGTGTCTTAGGTTTTTATCTCACAACAACCGTGAGGCAAAGGGGTGAACTGAGAATGATTCCTTACCCAAGCTATCGCTCGCAAATTATGTCAAGAGTTTATTTCAAATTGAGTAAGTGGTTTACCTTCTTTTTCATTCCCCACTATTTCTTTGGTAATATCAATACTTCCTGCAGCAAGTTGTGTTAAGTCAACACCATTTTTGAACCTCAAATTCGTTTCTGATAGCGATTTTTTCATTACTTCTTTCATTGAGTCTTTCATTTTAAAGTAGTGAATAAACGAGAAAGGTTTTATATTTCTTACAAAGGCAGAAAGAAGTGTTTTTTGCGAGCACCTTATACTTTGAAAATCTTTAAAAAAGCTTGCTTGTGAACCTGCAATTACTTACAAACTCATGGGCTTTTATACAACTACGAAATTCATCTAAAAGTTAAGAAAACATTTATTTGCGTATGTTGGAAAAAGAGTTGAATAAATGTTCTCATCATGATGTTCAAAAGAACTCAACTTCCTTTAGCTTATCATCATATATAGTAATGATTTAGGCTATTCATAAGATTCATCTGGGCCACCATCGAACGACGCGTAGATATCAGTATGAGTATATGACACGAATTGAAAGCAGTCCCCAATCCATAACTCTACACAGTATCAAAGAAGTCTGCATCAAACATAACTTTGCTCCCATTGCACTTCCACGCATGAAACCGCAAGATATCCATATATGAAATTCATAATAGTACAGAACTTCGAAATTTGGGAACAACGTCAATAAAGTATATGTTAGGCCAGTATGTCGAAGTTTCGAAAGCAGAAAGTCAGGTAGAAGATCTCGATAAAGTTTTGCCAAAAACTATTATGTCTCTGTTTTCACAAAAGCTTGGTATAAAATATTTGGGATTTTTAGATTCGTTGCAATAATTGACGTTTATAAAATGAAATGCAATGTTTCAAATGCTATACCTTATCGCCCGCAGAGGTTAAGTCGATTCCATTTGCATTTCATCGGCGAAAAGCCCATTCTACAGGCATACTCACCCTCGGACCCTTCCTTGCTCATTATCTTTGGTACCAACCTTACCAACAGGTGTTGGATTTCCATTAGTTGATCAGAAAGCCAATGTTATATATGGTATGTGTGTGTCATGTTCCCCATGAGTATCAGCGCTTTGCTAGTCTAGCGTCTTCGTCCTGCCTTTGGTGCATTTCCACATTTTCAAAACATTCAAACTTGTTCCTCTGTGTTTGTTTGAGGCCCGTGTGCACGTGGAGGGGAGGGGATCTGACATGTTGAAAGTAGGGGAAAGATGATGTGCTCTGCTGCGTCGAGAAGAGCGCGGAGGTCGGAGTTTGTTTCGACTGTCCCCCAGCGTTGTAGAAGCGAGCATGGGACGGTCTCCATGGCGTGTCGTCGCAGCCAAGTTCTTTTTTTCTTCGAACCAGATGACCCCTGAACACTTTGACTCGTTCTTATTAGCGTCCGGTGCCGTAGGGGGAATCCTATGTGCGGGATTTCTTTTCTTTTTTCCTTCTATACGGTTAAGTGACTTTTTCCACGATAAAAGATAAAAGCAGACTAGCCTGTGCTCTTCCCCGCCAACGGGCGATCGCCTACCCTGATACTTGAAGTGGACCTCCAGCGATACTTACCTGAAGCCAAACGGTGGGAATCATGCCGGGTCTGATCTCAGCTAGGCATCCGGCCCAAGCCAGCAAAGCGAACTCCTTCATAACGGAGTCCCTAGCGGAGCACGCACCTCCTCAGCAGGCTTTTATATGTCTGACGCGCTCAAACACCTTTGCTAGAGGCGCTTCAAAAAACCAAGATTCCTCTCTAAGAATAAGCAAATGCCTCGATTACACACGCACATAATCATATCGCATCAAATTTGGTACATGAACGCGCAAGAGCCAAGAGGAGCAAAGTACAAATTATTGTGAAACAAATTGCAGTCGAAAATTGCGGCAGGCTTTTTTCTAAAAATTTATCATAATTAAAGGGGAAAATCACTTGTTTACAACGTACAGATAATGATTTTGATTTTGAACTCTTTAACTAACCTTTTCTTGTATTTGCTACTTGTTTTATTTATGTAGTGTATCCAATAAAATCAGCAAGCATGCATGAGGAATCACCGCTAGGACAAGCATACAAAGTACACTAATCATGAACAAAAAAATTATGCAGTCTTTGCAAGTACTAATGGTTTTTGGCCATATCAAACATCTCACTTCCATTCCTCCCCTATTGAACATTGTGAATCGTCGCTTTGATGGGAATGCCTTTCAAAAATGCATGAGTTAAATCTAAATACACTAATCATGAACAAAAAAATTATGCAGTCTTTGCAAGTACTAATGGTTTTTGGCCATATCAAACATCTCACTTCCATTCCTCCCCTATTGAACATTGTGAATCGTCGCTTTGATGGGAATGCCTTTCAAAAATGCATGAGTTAAATCTAAAAATGTAGTATCTTTAAGTCGAAGTAGCTGTATAAGGTGCGATGCTGTTGAAGCCTTCAGTGATAATGCTGATCTCCAAATTGCCCCCCTTTCTTTGCGACCATCTCAAAAAAAATTCGTAAAGTTTGATTTTGATGGCATATAAAACTGGACAATGGTTCTCAAAGGTCAGATGGCGCAGTGGGGTATATGTCTGCTGCACAGAAAGTCTCACCTGATCCTTTTGTTAGACTTTGTCGAAACCACACGGCATTTTGCAAACCAGTGTTCCGATGATGGCCCCAGATTTGAGACTAGCATTCGCTACTAGGCTCAGCGATATACTTGTCAAATGGTCACGAATAATAAGATCATCTTCCTCAGTAAAAACGTACGTGTGCCGCCTTGAAATTTTTTTCGTTTTGTCACATTCTTTCATAAATAAAAAGAATATTGTGCACAGGCGACCGACATATGCGAGGTGACTTATGACGTTGAAATGGATACCAATCTAGCAGCGGCGAGTTTCTGTGAACAGCAGCATCCTTACTCGCTGAAATCGTTCGGAAGGAATGGAGCTAAAACGATTTGCACGATAGGTGAGAAAGCTATAACTTGAAATATCGACTCACTTTTCGAGCTAGGATTACTAATATCCAAAATACGAAGTTTCTCTGGGCTTGGAAATCGCGAAAATTTCGTATGACGGTAGAGAAAGAAGCAGATGTGAGATGGAAGAGTAGTGGAAGTGTTAGATAAGGATGGGTACCAAGGCCCAATGGCGGTTCGAAAAAAATTTGGGGGGGGGGGGGCGCAGAAACTTTTTTCGATGCCGTCTTGAGATTCTTTCGGATATTTCTCGGAATTTTTGCTGGCCTATAACCCTATTCGAAAAAAAACAAGTAGCAGCAGCCAGGAGAAGCTAGAGGGATGATTTGCCGGCGCGCGAATTGTCAGTAGAAGTTACGAAAGCTAGCTGCTAGATAGTGTCGTGCAAAACGGCTGTCGCTCGTGTGTGAGATATAAGCGCAAGAGTAAGCCCCTACATAATTTTATCAAAATTAGATTCTATGCAAAACATACATATATAAAGTTTGGTATCCCACATATGCACAGGAAGCTACTTCAAATGCAAAGAATCGGAAGTTCTCATAGACAAAACCTGCTATATCGTGAAAGAGGAGAAAACGATCCTCACGGCCTTCACCCAAAGTGGTTGTGGCAGCAGACACACAGTACACAAGTTTAAAAGCCAATTCGAGCAGAAATGGGTTGCAAGTAAGTGCCACCAATAGATCGAATTCTTACGATGTACGAGAATGTGTTCAGCTTTCTTTACCAAGCATCCTATGTTATGGATTGCCAACAGCCCTGCTGACTCTATCACAAAACATCTCAAATTTGCGCTGCGGAAAGGTAAGGCTAAACATATGAGTATCGTTGCTGTGTTGTGATAGGTACGAGTAAGCTTTAAAAATAAAAATATACGAGTGGATTTCGCAAAAACTGCAGACCTGCATAACAGTGTTCCAATCCACTCGGAACTTGTTTTGCGAAAATCGTATATGATCTATGTCTTTTCTCCCGGATAATTAACCCAGTATTGCACTAATTACAGCGTTAGAAAGCTGATTTCCTCAAGCAGAGCCGTAGAACTGCTCTCAGTCTTCCTTTTAAGATTTCTATTGAGTGGCCGTAGACTATGTCCTTACAAGGAGATGATTACATAACCCCTGGTGCTAAAATATCATTTGGTTTAACAGTGCTTTTTTCTCATCTGTATTAACATCTGTCTCCAGAGAATTTTTTGTTTAAGAAATCTTAGTCAAAGAATGGACGAATGAGCGAGGGAGACTCGACGGCAATGGTCATAGTGACCAGTGCGAGGACCCATACAAAAATACCGCGAGGAAGTGTTGTGGGGGCTGATGAGAAACTATCTCTGCCCGTACTATGTTCTCGGCCAGCAGAAGAATTGCCAAGCTGTAAGTTCTACATCAAACTGTTCTCTCATAAAATCTAGAAAAATGAGAGGGAAGGCGGCGTAAATTTGCTCGAGAGATGCTTTCGATTGGCGGGCATAATACGTAGTGTTTTGGAATCGCGAAACCTTAGGTTTAACCTGGATATCTGCCAGAATTACTGGACAAGCGCCTGAGAACGCATTTAGCGATAGTAGAGTATTTGTAGCGCCGAAGCTCAGACTTGAACACTCCTTAATTGAGTTCTAGACTGTGACTCCTGCAGACAGCAGAGGATGATACAATAGCACAGGAACGACTCGTCGGAATGGGATTTGTGACAAGCAAAACAAGCAAGAAAACCGCTTTGCCTGGTCTTAATTAGGGTTCAAGTCCAGGCGCGATTGCACGATTAAAGACTTCTGCTGAGTTTTACTGGAATAATTTTTTTGGGGAAAGAATGGTGCGCCCTACGTTCCGCACTATCCAAAAACCATTGTCTTTGCTTTCGTAAGCCGAGCATTTAGGAGTAATCACCAACAGTAGATGCTTGCATTAACCGTAATGGATTTTCCGTACTAGCCTTACCGGATAAAACTCCTTTACCAAAACACGAACATAACTAGAGAGAATTTTTAGAAAAATAAAACTCATATTTCTTTCGCAGCAACTTTCAGACGTTCCAGCTCTGATGGAAAAGTTTAGTGAACTTGGCCTCAAATCGTACATAAAGGAAGACAGACATAATAAAAAACGTCCCTTCTTTGTGTTGCGAGAATATTGCTCGTTCGATATGTCTGAGGAGCAGGGAGAGAAGGGAAGGTTCGCGGTTGGCACGAAACGTCTTCACAAAGGATGTTCGGTAAATTGGAATTGAGTCAATCATGTTAGGGTATTGACTGAGTTAATTGTGATTCAGGCATTTTTGAATGGCTATGCTGCGTCACCACTTGACTTCAAGAATGTCAAAGATTTTAAAGATATCCTCAAAGATGTTAGTTGTTGATTGTTTGTAATTTTTTCAAGGGAGCCTTAACGAGTTTCATAAACCTCTGTAGCATCTACTTTTTTTGCACAATTCATTGCAGTCAGATTACTCCTATATATTGAAAATACTGGAAATATTATTTGAGGAAAAAGTAAACATAGTATCAGTCCCTGGACGACGGAAAAAATCAGAAACAGAATTGGAGAATGAAGAAACTTGTGAAAAAGGAGCAAAATATCTAGAAAGGAATCATTTTGAGTTCATTTCTCAAGATGAAAAGCCGAAGGTATTTATTTTTTGCTGCAGTCGCTTACATTTGGCAAAAATACAAATCTAGTCTGCCGCTGAGAAATCTGCTTGGGATCCGAAAAAACCGGATCGTACGTGTGCTGATACACCACGGATCGCACTGGGATTCTCACAAAAAGGTCTTGTTGACATTCCAGCAACTGCCCGTCACTTCACAGTTTGCACTTATGGTTTGTAATCACACATTCTTTTGTTTTTAAAATGAAAAGGGGAGAGATGTCTTTACCACAGGAGCAGCACCTCCGAAGGTTGATGAGAGTAAACTCTGTCATTTTGCTGCTACTTTCGAAAATGGAAAATGCAAATGCAAATCTGGCACTGGCACCACAAACATTGAAAAACGTTTCAAACTATCGGATTCTGACAAAAAATTAGCAAATGACGTGAGCCATCACAGAATTTTCTGCTGCAATAGAGTTCTAACTCACTAATACTTATCCTTAAGGGAAAATTGTGCCTAGATTGCGAAATGGAAACATATCATTCTCTCGTCATACTGTTGGACTTTGCCAATGATGGTGGCAAGGTAAGTAAAGCCACATATCACACTACTCTATCGATATGAAATATATTTTTTTCCTTTAGGCTGACATATTCGCAGACATCGCCACACAGATGATATTTCCTTTTTTTGCTACTGAATCTTATATCACTTTGATAGCTTGGGGTCCAAATTATGACTTCCAAAGTAGGGATCGTTACGGACTTGCTGATGACGGAAAGAATTACGATTACTGGTATGTGTGCCTTCAACGTATAAGTGTTGATCTTCAAATGTAATCTACAGGAATGACCAATTAAAGAAGATTAAGTCTGGTTCAAGACCGCAGCCACGTTCGAAAACTTTTGAGGCCATTAAGGATAGATTCGTTAGTTTTACTGAAAGTCATTGATTATTAACTCGAAGAATGAGCTTAGGATGACGCACCAAAACACCGAAGAGTGCTGATCATAGTCACCTCGGGTACGGAACAAATCGGGTCGTACGTGTTGGGGGTAAGAAAGTCCTATTTGTGCTACTATGGCCTAAGAAGAAAACCTCCTTAATCTGCTATATTGACGCTTTGCTTTTGAAATAATGGTAATGTTTGTGTAGAATATTTCAATTTATTTTGTTTACAGGTAAAGAACGCAAAATACCCAAAGGTCTTCCTCTTCGTCGTCGATAATCCAAACTTCGGACAGACTTGGTCAGCTGATAAGCGTTATCACGTCAACTCAGCGGACCTAGCAACAAAGGAATTACGCGTTAGTACCATTTTCAAAAACACCTGCAAGATTTTTAGATTTGTAGTATATTAGCAAATAATTCCGAATCAAAAGTCCTTTACCTCTTTGGGTGTTAATAGGTTTTTATTCCAGGATGCAGCAACTGACATTGGTCAGCAAGTTGACCGCAATGTTTGCCTTCGTTACGAATAAATGTTTTGTTTTTGAAATTTTCGATTTACAACATTGAACTTTGACGAAAAAGTTGTTGTGACTCAAGTTGGACTTCACTATGTAATCTAGTAGAGCTTGAGACGTCAAAACTTGCTAGCGACCAGCACACCTTGGAGAACTTTTTGAGAAACAAGAATTGTTCATCTAGTTACCATGGACCATCTCATTTTAAAAATGAGTCATCTTCGAGTCTGTATGATTTAAGAGATCACTCAAAAAGATTATATATTAACATGGATTGCATACTTAATTTTTTTTACAAAACTGCGACTGCCTAAAAGGAAGTACACCTTCGTTGATTAGATTCTGAATTAGATGATACTCTTCAAGCGCGTTCCGCATCTCTGGATGTCTAATCTAAAAATTTTATCACCCACAGTACGAACAGTTAGAGGCGATTTTTTCTCCCTGTACTAGGCAAGTTTCATTATTAGGGCTTCCGTGGTGTAGCCCAAGAAGCTCATGTGGACTGACTACGTATATGATTTCGAATAAGCAATTTTCCATAAGAAAATTACTGAAAGTTTCGAAGAAGATATTGTGGAACATTTACCTTAACACAATTAAAAGTTTGAAGCCTTCTAATAGTCAAGGAACAGTAAAGTAAATTTTCTACGTCATGGCAATATATACTTTTAGCTAGCAAATTTGACACTTTTCTGGTAAACTATCTCATTGAGCTGCAAAATCTGTAATTTGGAATTTTTCAATTCGATTTTCTTTGAAACATGAAGATTTCTGCAATTAGCGATGCCTTCAAATTCGGTCTAACTTTTCGGAAGGAACAAGTCACTTCAAAGGATTTTCGAAAAAGAGAGTTTTACGAAACTTCTGTTTGGGCCATATCATGACTGAGGCGATTACTAATGTTATTTGCCAACTGGGTTGGTGATTCACAACAAAAATTTTCTACAGTGCATCGTGTATTTCTCCACTGAATAATGGTCACATTTCCAAAAAATCGTTCCTTTTGCTCGAGGTCTGGCCCATAAATAATATTAGGTGGATTTGTGCCGTTTTTCAGATCTATCCTTAAATCACTCAGAATAAAGGATAGAGGCCCGTAGTAAACCCTCATCAGGGCATCTCTCTTGAGGCGGACCGGAGTTGATCTCATCGCGCCTCAGCACATTGCCAGGGGAGCGATTGATTTGGAGCAGATTACTTACCGGTCGTTCGCGTTTTCAAAGGTGGAACGTTTCTTCCATTTGTGCATTGTAGTCGAATGGATAAGACTAATGCGTTTCAAGCGGCAGAGTTGTGGTTCGAGTGCGGCTAGCGACACCATTTTTGCTACTTCGCCTGGCGACCTTTGATAGCGGCCGTTATCAAAAAATTGATGATAGCTGCTGAGAGATTTCACCTAGCAAACAACGAGATAAAACAAATATACAATAATATGGCACTCATACAAAGAAAAATTACACTTAGCGAAAAACGACTTAGAAGATAAATTTACTTCTTTGTCATCTGAAGCTACGTAAAAAACGCGCATCATCTGTAAGAAAAATGCAAAAAAAAAACTTTTTTTCGACCGTCGCGCAATCAGCTGTTCATCGATCCTCACTCACATAGGCGCCCGAAATTGTGCAGTTTTGGGAGTTTTGCACCTCAAAAGAACGTCAGCTGCGATGTTTCGTAAGTTATTCGGGAGCAACTTACGGAGATTTTCTCTGTGCTCTCCTCTTTAGCACAGTATTTACCTTATGTCGTCGCCCGGCTCATCTCCGATGACTCGGTCGGGAGCTGATCTCCCTGCCGGGTTTCATCTGAAGCTCACCTGTAGGATGACCTTGCATACTTACACCACGGAAAAGTGGGCAGTCCTCATCTCATCCGACAAAGCCTCATATGAGGGCCTCAGGGGAGATCATCTCCCGTGACCGAGCTTTACTACGGGCCAGTATGTTTTTGTTCGGATTCCTTTGATGTTCGCTAAAAAATTGTCAGAATCTTCAACCTATGGTTGAAGATTCTGACAATTTTACCTACCTACCCTAACTTTTGCTATTTTTTGAATTTTCTGGGCTTTTGGAAACGCTTCAATAACAGTCAGATAGAGTAAAGGAAATGTAATGTAATGCAATTTCCGGCATTGTAGCTGGCTTTTCATTTTCTAAAATTGTCATTTTGACAAACCTCCCAGAACATCAAAAGACAAGCAAACAGCTAGAGTGTCATGGAGCTTCTTCACTTTTGAACAGATGTTTTTTCTTTTTGACTAGTAAAGGCCTCAAAGGAACATGTCTACTTTACGACTTCGCAGTGAAGACTTTTGGAAAACTTGTTCTAAAAAATACTGAAAACCCGGCTATCCACTCCAAAAAATAGGTTTTGTAGCATTTTGTTTATTCTATCCAGTTATTATCAAAGCTTTCTCAAAAGTCCTGAACGAAAATTTCAAAATATTGCTGAAGTTAGGGTACGAAAAATGCATGGGTTGGAGATTGTGGCGGTTTTTCGAAAGAACATTGAAGTAATCCGAACATAAACATCACTGCTGTAAAGGAAAGAAATTCTGCAAAGAACATTTTTCGAGTTTCGACGAATATATTTCCTTGAAAGGCAGGCCTGATGGCGCGACTTCACAGTGGCTATGGTTATTTTGATTACAAGGAAGAAGCACCTTTACCAAAAACCCAAATACGTGTTTTTGTAACCTATTTCGTGAAACATGCGCCGCAGAACACTTGGCAAATCGCACATTCAAACGCTCATAACTCCTCCCAGGTATTCCCTTGGTAGATAATACACATATAATGATCAGCATTTCAAGACGAGTCCGATGATATACAGCATGTTTGGTATGGCTGGGTTAACTCCTAAACATTCTCTGCTAAGCATGTTTTCTGATAAGAACAAATGATATGTCAAAGCCATGAAACGCGATGAACCTCAAATCAAAATTTGGGATTTATCGAAAAATTCCATTTTTCAAAAACTCAATTGTTCTTATCAGCAACATGCTTTGCACTGTTGGGTTAGATAATTTGTACAACTTTGGAAGGTCTTCGTTGACTTCGAAAAAAATACCTTTGAAGAAAAGACGATTGGCCGCCATCAGGACCATCAGGGGTCATACAAAAGCTGGGAAGTGCGGCTTATACAGCTTCTTGCTCGTACGATGTGTTCACACAATATCACTCGTAATTTGTGAAAAAAATTGGCAACGGCCGCTTAATTCAGGCGACGAGTGTCGGAGTTAGGCGACCGCCGCCGGCCGCCGCCGGAGTCAAATTCCCATAGATCACCATATCTCGATCCAGAGTGAACGACTTTTGAATCCGAGGCACCATTCGACTCAGCTCGGCGAGACTTAACTTCAGATGGATAGGTGTACCACTGTCAGCATACGGTAGGTATACGGTAGATAATCGGTTTTTACGAATACCTCTAGATTTTTATTTGAATGGGTTACTCAGTGTGATATATCTTAGTTTGCTACGGTGTCACTTTGTATGGGTACTGTAGGAGTACAGCAAAACTCACTCTGCACAAATATTTCAAAAACTTGCCTAGAGTGACTACTTCATGCTTGATTACGAAAATTGTGCGCAACTTATTTGTAACTCAATATGTGAGCCTGAACACTGCTCGCGGCAAGCAACGACACCTTACTGGTGACTCGCCAGTAAGACCTGTTGTAGCGGAACAAACAGTGAAAATGTTACTATCTAACACATAAACCCAAAAGAGGCTAAAAAGCGGAGAGTTTCCAGAAATAATAGCTCCTTTTCTTGAATTTCGCAAAGAAGCACCCTGATATGGTACGCATTGAGTTAAAAAGACTCGACGATGCATTTTTCTGCTGCTGATGGCACGGTGCAGAGATATCATACCGCTCACAAGATATGCAAGATTTCCATGAAGTCCGCGATATTCCCGGAGTTCCGCGACATTCTAGGACCGCGAAATTCCAGAAATTTCGAAATTCTTGGAATCACGTGAATCATGCAAACTACGCAGCGCCATAACTTCCTTCGGAATGAATATATTCTAAATCTAAAAGCAGCATTGTGTTCAGCTCCCCAAGGCGAATCTTCTGATTTACAGTCCTTGATTTTCCGATTTGAGTATTCTTGAGTCTTTTTGCAGACGTCTCTTTGCAAAGTTGCGAAAGCGCTCATTACCCTTAGAAGATTACAGCAAAAATTTTTCGATAGCTCTTTTTCATAGATTATGGAGAGCTAAAAAGTAGGCACAGACCTTTTTTAAAGAATACATTAAGGGCTGGCGATTTCTGAAATAATTATGTCATTCTAAATTTCACTCACCATAACCCTGAAATATGAAGCTCTCTTGCTAAGCAGATGTGTCTTTCAATCAGCAGATCCGATAACCTCTATGAGCATTCGGGTTATTTCATTTTTTTCCTTTTTACGCTCTTGGAAGCTCGCCGGTGGATTTTGGTCAAAATGTTGATGCTCTATTGCAAGGAAACTTCGCTTATAGAGGTTTTCGAACACGCTCTTTACGAAAATCGTGGTTTTTTGAGGATTACAGGGTCTTTTTGGAGAGACGGTGAGGTGGCTGTAACTGGATCATGAAAGTGCGTAACTTTGCCCGCACTTCTCGCGTATCTGTCAGAAGACTTGCCTGCTTGCTTTCTAAGTCAAAGTTACTAGGAACGCCATCGAATGGTACATGTCTCAGGCTCCAATTTATAGAAATCGCCGGTTTACGAGCCTACAAAAACACTTCCTCATGAATTTTGCCCTAAATGTAAAGATGCATACTTCGTCGACTCCACGGTAAGTGGTTGTCTAACACGCTGAACAAATCTGTTCACATCGCTCTGTGTTGGATTTGGTAGTTAGATAGATCTGACCTCTAGCTACGAAACTGCTTTGATATTAAATAAAACAGATGAGGCACACGCAACCACCTTATTCAGCATAATAGGATCCCTTGGTCGAAGTGGACATCATATTTGCAAACAGAATGTCATACAACCACTCAGTAATTTCAACGAAGTTTGCGATGTTGTATTTTGGGCAAAAATCATGAGCACGTATTTTCCTAGGCTAACAACTCAGCAATTTTTATAGGCTGGAGCATGAGGCATGCACCATTCTATAGCACGGCCTCTAGTAACTTTAACAAAGTCACCAGGCAAGATTTGTGATATACGCGAAGAGTGCAGACGAAGTTACGAAATTTTGTGACTCAGTTAACAGTTACCTCAACACATCTCTGCAAAAAGACACTGTCTTCAAAGATCACGATTTTCGAACAGCGTGTCCGAAAACCTCTATAAGCGAGGTTTACGTACAATCCAAGATCATCCATTTTGACCAAAATCCGTCGGCGATCTTCAGAGCGAAAACGAGAAAAAATGAAATAACCCGAACATCTCGGAAAATTTACATATAAAGGTTTTCCGACTTGCTGCTCGAAAATCACATATGCTTAGCAAAAAAGCTTCATATTTTAGGGTTATAGTGAGTAAAATTCAGAACGAGATTTTTTCAGAAATCACTGTCATGAACGAAAGATTATGATTCCTGCAACATGAGTCACTTGCATCTCATCGCGTTACTCATAATAACACCCTGTTATCTACATGCTTTATCACAGCCGAAGCGTTCTCAAGAAAGGCGAAGGGCGCCGGGAGCGTCGGGACCAATCACACCTCCCCCCCCCCCTGAGAGCGATTGTAATCCAAGGAAAAGGAAAACAGGTAAGACAGGTAATTTAGGTAAGGATAGTAGAAAAAGGGAATTGTGTCAGTGTTATTGTGTAAGTGGATACTGTAAACCCTTGTTGAATGAAGATTTGATATTCGAGATGTCATGTGAACCGCCGATTGACTAATCACCGGCCACAATCACCGGCCCTTCTATTTAGAGAGATCTGCGACTACTTTTCAGCCTTACACCTGAAGATTCGTCTTAACGAGCTGAGCACAACGCTTTCTTCGGATCCAGAATATACTAATTCTGAAGGAAGTCGCGGCGAGCAGAATATGGAAGCGCGTGATTTTTCCAAAATTCACCAACGATTCTATCTCTTTTGGAAAAAAAGTCTGCGACTACTTTCTAGCGCACTACAATCTACAGGAAAACTACTATCGAATAGTATTTACCGGTAACTTTTACGTTGGATAGGCGCTGCCTTGCATTGCGAATGGACCTCCGTAGAAGAATTTGAGAAAACTGAAAACGGCATATCGACGGCATGCTGTACATCAGAAGATTCGCCTTGGCGAGCTGAACACAACGCTGTTTTCGGACTCAAAATTTGTTCACTCCCAACCGAGATATGATGTTCCACGCGAATTTGACTTTGGCGGTGCTCGCCGCCTGTGTTAACGGCCGCCGAAAATTTTTTTACAATTACGAGCGGTATTGTAGTGAAGGATAGTAGGAATACTTGTGAATAGATAGACAGCGTGGAATCCAGATATCTGGAGCTTCACGATGTGAACCTTTTTTTTAAGCTGGGATCCCTCTACCCAGCAAAGATGTTAGTGCATGCGACCCTTAGTGTGGTATATACTCCGAAAATGGTCAACTGTAATTATTTAAAGTTTGCCATTTATGCTAGAGTATTCTTTGGAAATAGTCAAGTTTACACTACAGAATGAGACGTTAATATCTCGGTGATTATTACGACTTTTGCACATCGTGCCACTCTAAGCCCTAACATAGTGTGTAAAAGAAAAGAAGGCGCATCGAACGCACCAGGCTTGTCCGTCGGTGTTACTGCCGTGTAATCTGCTGGTCTTTCGAAAAAACGACAAAATTTGCAACTAATAAAATTGGTAAGATCTGTTTTTCAGCTTTTTGTTCAAACCTTACGATATTGTGCAAGGAAAAAATGTATAAGGACGAGATTCTGTGAAAATTGTCTCAGCAAAGAATTATGACAGAAGATTGGTCTGAAATTGATTGATTGTTAAATGATGTACAGTCCAACACAAGCCTTTGAATTCTGAAGAAGTTCCTAACAAGAGAATGGTCAGAAGTCGAAGTGGCTAAACCAAACAAGCTGTACATAATTCCATGCAGTATAAAACGCTGACTTCGAATCTGTCTTCATTATCTGCTTATCGCTCCTGTGGACGAAGCTACAAGCGGTTTTATTGTGAAAAAATCATACATAAAAACAGCGAAATTGAGCACATTGTTGCACTTTTAGCTCAGCTTCTAGTTTTGAAAATTTGAAGTAAGTAGCTGCATGTTTTGGCCCAGCATTAAGGCGAACGCGGCTCCGTACGGCTAAATTTTCGATTTCACGCATAATTTCTTAGCCAAATAATGGCCTTTAATGGCTTATAGCTTCGTCCGGAAAAGCGATAAGCAGGTAAGGAAGACAGATTTAGAGTCATCGCTTCATGCTGCATCTAATGGTATGCAGCTTCTCTGGATTGGCCACTTCGATTTCTGACCATTCCCTTGTAATCGTACGACTTCAGCCTTTGGATTGTTCTGTGATTATCCCTTGCTTCAAAAAGGATGCTTACGTATGTGCTCTAGATCTTTGTTTTAATTTTGTAAATTTTCCTAGTTAAGAATAAACTGGATATTTAGCAAAGAAGTAGTACCTTACGTGCGAGCAATTCTACGAAGTCTACGTTCCCACACACCTAAGTGGCCATAATTGAAAGTAAGAAAAACTATACCATTTTGAAATCACCAGTTTTTTTTTCGTAAAAGCATGTTCTTACCATTTCACAGAATTCCCATAAGCATGTCGAAAAAGATTTCTATAATTGTTATGGCAAATCGGCAAGCATCAAACTGCCATTATGTCGTGTGAAACTGTAGCAAAAGTATAAAATTCTCTGAATTTTAGTTTGTGCATTGGAGTTTCAGCATGAAGCTGGTAGCTGTGCTTTTTGCGTGTTCCGCATCAGGTAAGTGAATTATCAGGTTGTCTCATGAGTTTTCGATTTCAACATTTTGATAAGGATCAAGTTGCTATTCAATAGAACGTCGCAAGCTCCTTAAGAAGCTTTTTAGTTGCACAAATATTTGATCCACTCAACATTAGAACCAGTTTCGACTTTTGCAATATCTCAAAGTTCGCATTTCCGTTAAAAAATTCATGGACAGCAGACTACATTAGAAACCGAAAACATGAGAAAAACACAGAAAATGTCGCCTTTCTCCGAATTTTCAAGCCATATGATCGTTTTCACGCGGTTATTCTGACTAACCAAGATCATTACCAAGTTCCAACCTTTACTGCATAGGTGTAGTAAAGGCCGTAATTTAGTAATAAACTGACAAATGCCTTTTTAGCATAGATAAGGGAAAATGCGCAGGTAAGGCTTTTGCCATCGAATGGTAAAAGCTTTTGTGGCGCAGAGATTGCGAAGTGCGTAAGATTATGATCGAAGGTTGGAAGTCTATTTGGCGTAGAGCTCTCAAAGTGGTAGAAGCGCTTTTTGACTTGAAAACCGAAATATTGCGCAAATGATATACCCTATTTCCAGATGTATAAGCCGCACCCTTTTTGCTCTAAATGCGAGCAGACCCAGGCGTGCCGCCGCGCATATGTCTCGCGAAGCGGTCGCCTTATCGCATACTGCTCTCACTTAACGCGCTCCATGATGACAGTCAGTCTTTTGGCGTGTCGCCTCTAGAGTGAAAAGGGTGCGGCTTATACGCCTGAAAATAGGGTAGTAGCTTTTTTTGGCAGCGAAATGGCGAAACCCATCTCAAAATAAAAACACAATGACCACAAGAGTACCAATGTAAGTAAGAAAAAAGAAGTATCAATTCCCATGCTTGCTTCGCTCGCTCTTATGTCCAACGCAATGATCTGTTACACAAAAACCGCTGCACATTTTGAGAAAATATAGAGGCTGGAAAGTCTGTCTTGAGAAACGTTTTTTTTTCACCTTTCCGTGAGGATGACCTTAGAACAAAATGCAACAGAATCGAGGGAGATCGCCGCGTTGCGGCGATACCAAACTCATTATTTCTTGAGATTGAGATTTGACAAGAGTTAGATTTTCTGGTTGTACTTCCAAAAGTTTGTGATATAGAAATCACCTATGTGAGAACAACTCAGCGTTCCTTTGACGATTCCACGCCAGTTCTTGATTTATCGACTTCTAGCCATGCATTGTTTTGGGAGGAGTATATTTGAGCAAGTTTGGTCCGTAAGATTCTTTGGGACAAAGATCCAGTTTTTCGGCAGATTCAGAATTTTAGAGATTTTAGAATATCTAACTTCAAGTTGAGGGGTTTTTGAAACCCACTGTGGTGAAATCATTGTTTACTTGGATAACAGTTCAATCCCTAATTAAGGAATTGAAAATGGCAAGATAATGACACATTGAAAGGTTTTGCCAACCTGATAGATTGAGAGATTTTTGATTTGTAGCTGGTCATTTAGCGAATGCCATTCTACTTCCGCGTTGTCTTGAACCAATAGAACCTGGACCATGCAAAGGCTTTGAGATACGGTAATGGTGCTTTTGGATTGTATATGTACAAAATTTCACCTTATTATAGCTATGGATATGATAAAGCAGCCGAGAAGTGCACACGTTTTGCTTACGGTGGGTGCGGCGGAAATTCAAACAATTTCGATAGCCGAGAACGTTGTGAGAAGATGTGTGTCGAATCGAAAAATATTCTGCAAAATCCGTCTGTTGCATACGATCCACTCGTTTCCAACGCCAGATGCCTTTTACCGATAAGGTCCGGAAGCTGTACCAGGTATCAGGGAAGGTTAGTTTTGCTATATAATGCCCAACTAATCGAAATATTCTCTAGACAGTTTTTTACTCAGATATGGATTCGATGTCCGTAAAGAGGAGTGCACATTTTTTATGTATGGAGGATGCGGTGGTAACGCGAATAGATTCCTATCAAGAGAAGAGTGCGAGCAAGCGTGTCTTGCGAAATTTACTTTAATTAGAACGCAACTCGCCTAAAAGAGAAAGGCATAAACTTGATGAGTAAATGATTTCCTCATATTGCTTGCTACTTCTTATCGTTAGTAGGTTTGAGATATTAGGTTGCCAGGTATTAATTTCGGTCCCTTTGAACAGTTTGTAAAAATGCTACAGCCAAACTCGTGTGAAGAGTTTTCGTTGCAAAGATTAAGTTAGGAGGATTCGGATAGCAAAATTTGCTCAAATTTTCGGAAAACTCTGAAAAGCGGTTGAAGATGGATGAAACACATTTGATAATCACACATTGGATTTTTGCATTTTCAACCATATCCAGGGCCATAGATGTTTGAACACAGGCGATCTGGGCTGCCCAAAAATTGATTACCCGCAAATGCCTGGAAATCCTTACATTTTTGACTGCAGAAACTCGCAGACAATGTCACATTCTACGTTGTAGTTCGCCCTGTGGTCAAAGGTTGATGTATTCAAATATTGAATATTCGTCTATGCATTCGCTACAGCTTGAAAACGAAGTTTACAAAGTCAAAATAGTGACGGGTTATCTATATAGAGACGTACCTGCTTTCATTGACTGATATTTCTTAACAACGGATATGTGATAATAGAAGTTCAAAACTACATTTCCAGGGGTTATACGATCACGCATTTTGCTTGAGTTAGCAGCCGCCTTCGTCTGGAACTAGCTTTTACGTAGATAATACGTAGTTTGGTGAAAAAGATACTGAATTAGCAGTTGAGTTAATCGAATGTCACGGATCAGAGAGGGGATTGTGCTCTGTCAATGTTAGCAACCACTGATAAATAGGCTACTTGTGTAAGCTTACTTTTCAAGTTAACTCAGCTTTTCCCAACCTCCCAAAATCTTGTTTTTTATTTTTTTATAGAGATATATCGATAGATTCATGGAGATTGATTGAATTTTTTTTGTCAAAGTATGTCTTCTTCTCTCGACTTGTAGCGAAATGAATGGCATGTGTTGCTGTTGAACTTGAGGACATTGAAGCTGAATTAAGTCATCTGACATAGGTGCATTGGTTTCTAAATATGGAAAGAATATATAGAAGAAGTTTGAAATACCTGCTACAAACTCAGACGACTCAGTTTACTTTTGGATTCAGCGTGCTCCAAAACGTCTGTTTTGCTGGAGTTTTAGGACTCTAGTCAGCTAATTGAGGCTTTGAGATTCAATGATGAAGGATAGAAGGAAAGAATATAGTAAAAGTTCCGAAAGAAAACGTTAATTTATATGTGTTTTCATTGAAAATCAACTAATTTGAAAACCACCCAATGTGTTAATCTCTACTTGCTCTCGTTAGTTTTTTTTTGAATGAAAGGAAAGTCTACACTATCTGAATAAATGTTAATTACATCAATTCATCTTCACTAGTGCAAATCTGTCTAGTCCTTATATGTAAGTGTAATCTCTCAGCCCACTTGTTATTTTCTTTGCTCTCATAGTGTGCTATAATGTCACCTATAAAGTACGATTCATAATTATTAATTTGTTAATTAAGTTTTGCAACTTTCTCCATACCTTTTGATCACCTAGTAGACGAACAGCTCCTATTTTTTGGATTTTGCCAGAGAAAGAAAAACCAATGGGGGCTACGTGGAAGAAAATTGCAAGAACGTGCACTGCAAGAATATAGTCGGTTCAATTTTAGCCTTGAATTTTGTGTCCAGTATATACTATAGTTTTTGGAGGTTCATATGTACGACCCGTTATCTCCTCAAAGAAAAATCTTTTTTTATATACAAAACTGCTACCTTCAACGCCGAAATCTCCTGCAAAGTCATAGAAGAAGTTTGAAATACCTGCTACAAACTCAGACGACTCAGTTTACTTTTGGATTCAGCGTGCTCCAAAACGTCTGTTTTGCTAGAGTTTTAGGACTCTAGTCAGCTAATTGAGGCTTTGAGATTCAATGAGTTTATTCAGTCAATATGTTTCTGACGCTTGGAAAACTCCCGTGCACTCGTCGCGTTCTTCGACAAGGTTTCAACCTTATTATAAACTTGGCGCCATCGAAATTTGAAACGCATTTTAAGTGGAAATCCTCGTTCGGCTTACCTAAGCAACGGTATAAGCTTGAATCACAGTAATGATCAAACATAAATCTTATATATAAAGCTGAATGTCTGTTTGTATGTCTGTATATATGCCTGTATGTACGTATGTTCCGAATAGAAATTTTTATTTCTGAACCGATCCGGACCAAACTTGGCACACATACATTTCGGGGGCCGGGCGGGTGTCATAGGCTACTTTTCGCCATCGATCGATATCGATTTATTGATTTTTCAAAAATTTCGAGCTACGGGGCTGGGAGTTGGCACAGGAGAGGGGGGAGGGGGGTAAGTGAGCATGCTAATTACGAATATATTATTGACAGAACCGGGCGGAGCCGGGTTTGCCAGCTAGTAATATATAAAACGACACGATCATGATGATGCCGTTTTGTTCAGAGGCAAACATTAAGTTAAATTTTCTTGATTCTATGGGATTGGCGGCTGGAAGGAGGGGCTTCGAGGCCTTATCAGGGTCAGGGAATTCGGAGAACACGTTCCCGAGAGGCGCAGAATGCGTCGCCAATCCTGTTAAATTAAAGGATATGTAACTGAGATATCTGTAGTCAAGAGCATGCCACCAAAAAAAGCAATGAGGAGATATTTGAACGAAGCAAAATGGTCGAACTGAGGTGTCAAAATATGAAATACTACGACACAGTTGAAACAACAAATTGAAATCAACAACAAAGTGATGGCTGATTTAGGCGGAGTGGTTGTAGCGAAGCTCAACAAAGCCGTCAAATAATCCAGTTCGTATCAGGTACCATGCAAAAACCTTTGAAATATAAACAGCTGACAAGGGAAGCCTTTTAGTCGAAGCATCCTCTCCACATAACACCTCTATCACTTTATAGAGCACTAAACGACGACCAAATCTGCCTTCCTTATCTGCAAAGCGCCTGTGGAAGCCGAGTTATGAGCATTTTTTGGGTCAAAAAATGATTGCGCAACTAAAAGAAAATAGTCCCGAGTTGCTCAAATGATCAGGTGTTGGAGCACTTCATCTTATATATAAAGCTGAATATCTGTGTGTATGTCTGTATGTGTGTTCCACATAGAAAATTCCATTTCTTAACCGATCCGGACCAAACTTGGCACACGTAGACTTTGGGGTGGGGCGGTGTCATAGGCACTTTTCATCATCGATCTTATGATTTTTCGCAAATTTTGACCTATGGAGCTGAGGGTAGGCATAGGGGGGGGGATACAATCGAGCATGCTGATTACGAATACAGTATTAGTTTTCGAAATTGTCCATTACTTTTATCGATTTTACCGATTTTTCTGCAAGGTTTGAGCTACGGGGCTGGGAGTTGGCGCAGGGAAGTAATCAAGCATGCCGATTTCTAAAACAGCGGGAATAGGGAATTGCCATGCAGACTTGGGCACAGGGGAAGGTTGTGCAGGGATATGGATGAGAGCTTTATCATAGTGTTTTGACTGGGCCGGGCGAGGCCGGGTAAACCAGCTAGTTTTTATACAATTGATTCAACTGGCTGAGCTTCGGCAAAGGCAAGGCTTCGTGAACTAATTAAGGCTAGGTAATGATCAGAGAGCACTCGCGCGCGAGAGACGCAGGTGCATCGCGGGCGCGAGCGGCCTGCCCTGACGGAGCTAAACCAGTTGAATCAAAGATACTTTTTGTCTAATATCCTGAACGCAGAAAAAATCGTAACCATTGCTTTCACATACATCCTACGTTCGCTTTTGACTGTAAAAAACACTCATAACTCGGCGTTCAGGGCGGTGACAGATAATAAAAACAGATTTGGAATCAGTGTTTAATGGTGTTCAACAGGTGTAGGACATATCAAAGGCCACTCCAACTAAAAAGCCTTCCCTTGTGAGACAAACATATGAGCTAGAAAGGCAATCAACTCCTTAGGTGTGTAGTCGAGGGCGAAGACGATAACAGGGCAAGCGTGAGCAAGTCAACACTCTGAAAAAGAGAGACAGAGCCCAAGATCATATAATTACTGATAGAGTAATCAGATTCATCGGTTTCGCAAAAAGTCACAGTTAAGGAGATTTTTTGAAAGTTTCTAAATTAAGAGCAGAGAGAACTAAGTCGGGAAACTTTTGCAACCTCAAGAAGTGCGTGCGAAATGCGGGTGCTAAAAGAGCGTATTAGAGCAGTGGAGTCAACGCCCAGGGCCTGGCACCAGGGCCGGTAGTAATCTACCCTACCTGGTGGCATCAAAGATGCCGGCAAGTTGGCACACATAGCGGAAAGACGCCAACTCCGCCGGCAGCTCGCGGAGTGATTGTAGGTTTTAATAATCTTATGTAACCTTAGCACGCAATCCTTTCGCACATTAAATTTTGATGACGCAGACCCGCAAAACTGCTGCTCGCGCGCGGTCGAACCTATGTGCGTTAATTTGAAGTGCAACCACGTTAACTTCGACCATTCGGTCAACCATTGTCGTTTGCACCAGCAATAGGAGGAACGCGCTGGTAAATAGCTGCCTGTAAGAGGGATCGATACATTGCGTGAGAGACTTTGACCTGAAAGAACAGCTGATTGATATGAGCGAGAGAGGGGCGAAATTGGTGCAGACGAGATTTATAAGGGATTGCCAAAAAAGATGATGTTCTTTATGATTCTTAGGCATTACTGGATTTTTTCTCTGTAAGAAAATCGTCGTTTTGAAAAAGAAAAACTCATATAATGAGAAAAATGATAGCTTTTTGATGAAAAGTAGAATTTTTAATTTTTTCGCCTGACGTAAATTGTGTGATATCGCCGCAATTCGCAAACTCGCAGACGCCGTCGGCAAAAGTGCCACCACCTCGACATGGTAGGGGGACGTCGAGATGCCGGCAGCTTCCTCTCCAAAAGAGCATGCTATTTCTCGCGCTCTCTGACTTGCTGGCAGATGCCACCTCGCGGATTTCGACGAGTTGCCGGCAGGTTGCAGGCAACTGACCTCGTGGAGTTACCGGCAACTCCTCCTGCGAATCCAGATATTTTCCCACAGGAGGATTTCTAGAACCGCAGATTTCTATGGAGTTTTCTACAAAGTCTAGGCGGCATCTTTATACAGAAAACTTTTTGGAAATAGGCCTGGGACAGCCTAAATTTGGGGTTTCACTTTCTGGCCACCTCACGGAAAAGGTGCCAGCGACCTGCCGACGAGACCTGCCGCCAGGTCGAGAGGATTACTACCACCCAGCTGGCACGGGGCAAGCTGGATATCGTTTTAAGCAAAGGGGGTTTCGTTTTTGTGGGCGAAGATAAACGCAAAATTGGCGACCTTTTTTTAGTCGATGTTTCGTTTTTGGGGGTTTTTTAGGATTTTAGAGGGGATATCGTTGAGGATCAAAGGGGACTTCGTAAAAATTCCCAAAAGTCAAGGGGGACTTCGTAAAAATTAGCAAATCTTAAGGGAAATTTCGTTTTGAAAATTCCCTGGTGCCAGCTCGTGCCGAGCCCTGTCAATGCCACAGAAGCTAAACCCACTGTTCGGCCCTGCATTACTAAGTCAGCCAAGTCCTTCGAATAAAGCAAACTATGCAACTTCAAGAGAACTAGCCTGTAGGATTTAGGTATGTTTAGGATAAAGTTGAGACTTAAATGAAAAGCACAGTAAGTATGTAGGTTTTTTTTCAAGCGTCAAACGGCATATCGAAAGCTTATAGTATTTCAAATTTTTAGTAAAAGCTGGTTAGAGTCCTAAGAAAAACAAACGTTTTTAAGGTGCATGATTTTGAAACATCTCAAGTTGTACAAGAAGAGTGACTCTCCTTTTTTGCAATAAATTCAACGTATAGCAGACATCTCATACATAGAAATTGTAACTAAGGAGACTTTCGATGCAAACGGTACCGGATGAGTGCAAAAAGGGGGTATTAGAAATCCATCAGGGTTTATAGTGGCTCCGTTGAAATTTTTCTGATAGTATACACACACAACATACACCACAGTGTCATAGTCTCTTTTCCGCAATACGATACGAGCGAGACGATGGGCGACAGCCAAGTAACAGCAAGGAAAGAGTCTAGATAAATGAATGGGAAAGCTTGAACCATCTCCCAAACCGGGGAGCTTACTTGCGTCCATCAGATCGACGGCTGGGAGGGGGAGGGGGTCCGTGACCTAATTAAGGCTAGAAAATGACAAAAGGTTATGTTCGCGAGGGAGGCGCAAATGCGTCGCGGAGCGAGCAGTCGCCTCCTAGGTCATGAGGATTCGCCTTCCAGCAGCCAATCTGATTGAAGCAAAGGGTACATACAATTACAAGTAAACATCTACGTCTAGCATGAAACATTTTGATATAGAAACATGTATCAGTCATCGCAGGCGATAGGAGCTTTGTTCAAGATGTTCGTACAATTACGAACCGTTATTCGCAATTGATGCAAAATTCATCAAGATTGGCACCGATTCTCATTCTTTAGCCGCATAATATTTTCGGATATGCTCTCTCACGTATTAGCAACGTTTTTTGAGCTTCTTTCAAAAAGTGTTGAAACTCCCGGAATAAGGGTAGGTCGTATAATTATAAACTACACTTTAGTTCTCGATTCATAAGTCATAAGATGCACAAACTCCCAAGGGTACCGGTGATGGATTAATTCGCTGCTTATTACTACACCTTGCCTTCTTATCTCTCCAAAAAGCGTATTAAAGAGTAAATATCCGCGTGTAGAATTTCCTGAGCCATTGACCGGAAGCCCAATGACTTCTGATCCTTACGCGCTTGTGCCTACGTCATCAGCTAAGAATCCATGGTCCCGTTTTCTTATTCATTGCATAGTGGCTCTGCTGACGCGTTGCTCATTCTTGCCTTTTATTAGTGTCTTAACCTAGTCGAATGTACTTTTCCACATTCTTTCGGTATCCTCTCTTAGATGTTTCTTGGAAGTTTGGTCAGAGAAAACATGGAATTCAGGTAAAAAGTTCTGTAGCATTCACTAAGATGTAAAATAGGCTTTTTTATTTCGAATTTCCGGAAATGCCAGTTCTTTCTCTCAATTTTTTCTATAGAAAACTTTCAAAATAAATCTGACTTAGGATGTTTCACCCATATTGTATGCCTCTTACCGTTACTTCTTACACACAAATTCGATTAAACAAACAAATATATTATCCTTCCTGCCTCTCTGCACTGGAGGTTTCTAAACTTTTGGAGGATCAAAATAAAATTAATTAAGTCCGAATTTCTATAGGTTGTATATTCCCAATGTCTTAGTAAACCCACAATTTATAAAAAATCTGATATTTTGCTCAAAATTACAATGAAAATTGGAAAAAGAGAGCGTAGATGAGCCCCCATGTTGAGTCCAGTCATATTATACAGCAGTCTCTGAGATGCTGCATAGGTTTGTAATGTTTGTACTTACAATTATAAAATAATTATTTTCTAAATGCTATTCTGATACTGACAAGGAAAGTTTCTTGGGGAAGTGAGCTCGAGTGATAGCTAAACCTTTTCGGAGACCCGAGAGCTGATTCCAAATTTGTTTTCATTAGTTGCCGAACGCCTGTGGACGGTCATGAAGTTTTTTTTAGAGCAAAAAATGCACGCTGAAATTAGCTGAAATTTATGGTTGCGATCGCTCCATATGATTAGACAAAAGTTTGTCATTGCATAGAGTACCCTAATAGTGAACATAGGACAATTTGAGCAAATCTAGACCATTTTGTCTCAGTTGCGCGTTCGCTTTGCTTCCGAAAAATGCTCACAACTCGGCGTATGCCTAATAATGAACCCAGATCTCTAATCAGCTTTCAAAGCTCTACCGAATAGTGTAGAATTCACTTTGAAAGGTCACTTCGAACAAAAGGACTTTCGTCGGTGAAGGTTTGTTGCTGAATGTTCTCTAGATCTAATTCTCCCGCCAATTATTCAGAAGAGTCTGAGGGGAGTTATCTCAAATGTACTTTTCGCGTGTCTACTATCTACTCAGGCAGAAATGGTGATGAGTGAAACTCAAGATTTATAATGTGTTTTTCGTACAGCAAAGCCTGATTTGTTTTTTCTGAATACAAAAAGAAAGCGCAATTGAGAAAAGAGAAATTTTGGATGGTGCTTATGTAAGCTTGATTGCAACTTATTTTCTCAGTCAAGAATTGTTTATCACTTTATTTTATCGATCCTTTATCTCATATATTTACTGTATATCTTGATCCTGTACATCACTGTTGTGTCCTTTTCCCACTCGTTCACAAAATTTCGTGGGAAACCAAGAAACTCGACTATTTCTATTCATAAAATATAATAAATTTTTTATGGCAAAATATTCATTGGCTACATAGTCAAGACAATGGCTAAAAGTAAAGAGATCTGCTTCCACTTTTTCTTAATTTTGAATACTCATCGTTAACAAAACTTTGCTTCCAGCACAGCTAATTGAAAGCCTTTCATTGAATGAAAATTCATAAAGAAGTTTCGTAAATATACACAGGGTTTACCCAGCACTTCTGTTTGGCAAAGACAACTCAGAACTAAAAACCGACAAACTCTGAGCGGTGCTAGATGATTGAAATTGACTCTGAAAAATTTAATTTCATATATCTTCTCACAAAAACATTTTTTGATCAATCTTTACCCACGAAATTCAGTCCTAATTTTCAGATAAAGGCTTCATTCATACGAATTACTTCATGAAAAATCCAAGTTCTTGCAAGTTTTCCTAATTTTTCCATCACTCCGGTCACATTTTAGAATAGCATTTTCTACACAATATAGAATTAAGGAAACTAGCTCATTCGACTTTTCCATCCGTCGCAGAAAAAGGCCAGGACGTTTTATTTTTTCCTTGTACAACTCAAGAATTGATGAACATTGTGTCAATGTCAAGAATTGCAACTTTTGTCATAAGTCATTTTCGGCTAATTCCTGTGTCCCAAACTAACTTGCAAGCTTCTAATATAATAATTCTATTTTATCTTTGATTTATCTTTAGCCCACGATAAAGTAATATCAAGTAGATCAAGGGGAAACTTCAGCATTTTTATTTCGGGGTGAAGCGGTATATAGTCAATTTCTATGGAGTTTTTCCTATTGCAGGGTACGATGACAATTGCTTAATCAAGGGTAGCTATAGCTACAACCAATATTACACATAAATAATTGATTCGCGGAAGTAAAAAAACTGTCTTTCTCCTTCCTCCATAATCTTTTACGTGTTTAATTGCTGCTTTGAGCTACATATGTACAAGCTATCTTCGGCACTGTCATGAAATCTCATAAGCATAGATCAAAAAATATCTCATGATCCTGTTGTGGTGGCTCGGTGTGATCAGCACCTTGCCTAAAGTGCTCGCCGCAGCTACACCTAACTCCCGTTTGTCCCCTACGATGTCGCGCGTCCACCAAGGTTCATGACGCCTTGACGAGCGCTGCCGAGGACTACCCCCTCGAGTATGAACGGCACGATAAACAGCGCGTAACGCTGAGGAACGAAAGGACCGACTAATTCAGACTACATTTATCTACAAAACACAATAATAAATCACTAATACTACTAGAAATACTAAAATTACTAAAAAAATACTACTTCAAATCCATGAGAAACCAAACACGGGACGAGCCGCCTCGTCCCGTGCTGCCGAGGCTGATGATGATCAACTTCAAGTAGTTCCGGGCTCTCCGCTGGGTTAACCGCAAGCCCCTAGCCCTTCCGGGACGGTGTGACCCCTCTCCACTCCCGCGAGTACGCTTCCTACGCAAGACGAGCCATGATGTTTAGCTGCGCGTCTCCGAAACCAAGAAGATAACAAAGGCTCAACCGCTCGAAACCGATGATCATCTGCGGGAGCTATTGGAGGCGCTGCCAGCACGAACGAAATCATAAAACGATCAATACGAACGAAAATCGAAGAGGCGTAGACCGCGGCCTGCGCACCCTTATATACCCTGTGACTTGGCAACGCGCCCCCAGCAGGAGAGGTCTTGGCGCGATCTTGAAAGCGCGCCAAGTAACGCGATAGCCAGCGCTCCCGGCCTCCTGTTTCGAGGAGTGGCTTGCATCGCGAGCCGCGACACCTGTCCAGATCCTTTTTCCTCCGCATTTGGATGCTTGATTTACTTTTCCTTAATTTCTTCATCTTGATCGTAAATCTCTAAACGATATTGAACATTTGTACATTACGAAAACTTCAATTGTTGACTAGAAAATTTGCATACTAGAATTTTGCTCACGAAAACACTGGCAAAAAAATTTGAGTCAAATGTTCTTGTTAAAAAAGATGTCAAAAATATTAGGTTGTAACAGAATTAATGCAGGTTTTTCGCGCACCTTTTCTAAAATGCTGCTTTAGAAAGGGAAAGTGTTTTCTCACAAGGGAACGATCCCAACTTAAGGTGGCGAATTGGAATGAACCGCATACCATTAGATGCGTCTTGATGAGCTGATTCCAAATCTACCTTCCATATCTGCGACAACGTTATTTGCAAAAAGTTATGAGCGGTTGAAAATGTGAAGTTATTAGGGTTTTAATGCATAATGTGCTTCAAAATCCAACTTGAAAGTGCACGACTAGCATGATATTGAGTGTACTGATTTCACGGAATGCTCACATTCAAAAGGAACACAAATAAGTGTTTTTGAACAGCTAAAAAGCAACTAAAGCTCTTTGGTAAAAGCTGTGAGCAATGAAAAATCCAAATTTGGCAAATATGCGGCGCCATTTCTCGAAAATTAGTTGTTCAAAAACACTTATTTGTGTTTCTTTAGAATGTGAGCATTCCTTAAAATCAGTACACTCAATATCATGCTAGTCATACACTTTCAAGTTGGATTTTGAAGCACATTATGCATTGAAACCCCCAATAACTTCACATTTTCAACCGCTCATAACTTTTTGCAGATAACGTTGTCGCAGATATGGAAGGTAGATTTGGAATCAGCTCATCAAGGCACATCTAATGATATGCGGTTCATTCCAAATCGCCACCTTAAGTTGGGATTGTTCCCTCGTCAGAAAGTTTTGCACATCTTTTAAGAGCTCTCTTCTTCTAGTTTCTTATGCATTCTTTATTTTCAGTGGAAGCGAATTTGTCTAAAAGTTCTGAGCCCATGAATTTGAGAAACCAAATCTCGAAATTCTTTCTTTTAATATACCTGGCTCTAAAACCACCAAAAAAATTGGAATTCTTTGCAAATTTACACAGTATTTTTGAGCGAGCTATGTTACAGAATGCATATTGAATCATAAATTCTGAAAACACCTGAGCCGAGAAATCTCAGAGCAAAATTAAACGGTCGCCGTGGTCCGTTTGCCCTACATGAAAATTCGCAGCGCGAAGCGACTGCGGAGCTTCCGCTTTATATAGGAAGGATAGATCTTACAAGGGAATGGTCAGAAGTCGAAGTGGCTGAACCAAACAAGCTGCATACCATTCGATGCAGCATAAAATGCTGATTTCAAATCTGTTTTCCATATCTGCAGAGCGCCTTTGTAGGCGAAGTTATGAGCAGCTTTAGTGCGAAAAAACCGCATACAAAAATTGCAAAATCAGGCACATTATTGCTCTTTCAGCTCCACTCTAGGTACGGGTCATATGATGTGACCTGATTGCATGTTTTGGTCCAACACTGAGTCAAGAATGGCTTTGTACGGCCGAGTTCGCGCTTTACAAGCACAATTTCTTGGCAAAATAATGACATTCAACGGTTTATAATTTCGTCCACAAAAGCGCTCTGCAGATAAGGAAGACAGATTTAGAGTCAGCATTTTATGCTGCATCTAATGGTATGCAGTTTGTATGGATTGGCCACTTCGACTTCTGACCATTCCCTTGTTAGACATTTATGGCTGAAAAAATCGAGAGCCGTTCTCCCTATTCAGCTTAGAAAAAATTCAAAAGTTTTAGAAAAGCGATTTTTCAAATTTTCAGAAAAGTCGAAAAAATGAGTACTTTCAAAAAATTTTCAAATATCCTCTCGCAAAGATTCTTTTTCAATGCCAAATTCAGCGCTGCTGCACAACCGACCATAGGCTACACAATGAGTTATATTTGCGCTACCTTGCTATATTTGATAGTAAGTTATGGTTTCTCAAAGTGAAGGTTTTTCGAAAAAATTCTTGGCAGAATTCCGGCTATAACATTTTTCCCAGTGAAGCTACAACAACACAATAATGCATACTGAGTTGAAAAAGATTTGCTGATTACAACGTTTCTTGTTGCACACGAAAAGACTACTTGTTTAAAAAGTTATAATGATCCAAATACAAAATTCAGAAAACCTGCATTGATTCTGTTACAACCTAATAGCTGTGACTGGCTCTTTCTGTTGTAACTACCCAACAGAGGTTAGCGGTTTCAGTGTCGATACAGTTACTTACTTGTGAGAGAAAGAGAAAAAGAGAAGATAATAACTTCCCCTCTTCCCCCCCCCCCCCAAATGTCGTAAGGAAAATTTTCTGATTTATGGTCAAATTGACATCGTATTATAAAAAAAAAGTCACATGCGTAAGCGGGAGAAGGAGTGGGAACGGGGGAGGGAGTTCTAATTTGAAAATTAAATAACAATATTGACAAACAAAGGAACAGTGTGGTTGTAAAAAACGTTTATTTTACGCCTTAATTTTCAGAACAAAAAATCGGATTCGCTTTTACAAGTGTGATTCATGACTAAATTGCGTTGTTTCTAGGATTTTGAAACAGTTTTTCTGTAAGTGGTGAAAGGAAGGAGACCATTTATGCCCCCAACTACTTGTCTTACCCTCTATCATCTGTATGAGTTTTTCTTTTGATTGTTAAATATTTTATGTGTGAGCTACGCATAGATGGCTCACGGGATTGCTGCAAAGGCATTAGAATTCAACCATTTTAAGTTATTTATTTCTTCTGTACAACCACATTTAAAAGGGTGGAGGACATTAGGTCGCCGAATTTGGAAGAGTCCCGCGCGGATTCCCTGCAGGAACGCGTGTCCGCGCATATATAGTCGTCCTCAACCCACTAGTCGGTCGGTGGTCGAAATTGAAATCGAACTGGGGCAGGTCGGCCGCGACAGAGCGCGGCAGACCGCCCCTCAGCCAACCTTTGCACATGAGGTTTTCTCTTATTTTCTTCGTGTTTCTTTGGTATCTTTCGTATTGCTGCAATGTTCTTAATCAGATTTTTAGATTTCGTACCTTTAGCTATTTTTTGGTGCATTTGTGCTCGTTTGTTTTACATTTTTTCCAGGTAAACCGGGAAGTAGGATGCCGCTGGAAATTTTTGAATGAGAAATCTCTCTTCCGGCAAGTAACATAAACATAAATGTTGTTTGATGAACCGTATCAAGTTTTTGCTTAGAATGTGTACTCTAAACTTTTTTTACGATAGAGCTGAAATTTCTCTTAAAAAATGTTTGTTTCAAAGAGTCAGCAGTATAAAATCTGAATCTGATTGAGAACAATGCCACAATACGAGAGATAGCAAAGAGACGCGAAGAAAATAGGAAAAAATTTCGTGCAAAGGTTGGCTGAGGGGCGGCGTCTGCCGCGCTCTGCCGCGGTCGGCCTGCCCCAGTTCGAATTCAAATTCGACCACCGACCGACTAGTGGGGTGAGGACGATTATACAAGGGTGCGTATTTGTCGCAAATGACCGCGGGGACCGCCCTTTTACGAACGACCTAATGTCCCCCACCCCATTTAAAATAGTGCCGATCCCTCTGTTTTGAATGTAATATATAGAAAAGGAAACTGATTCGTTTACGTAATGTGTCAATCTTAGTTCAAGGCTTTTTACAAAAAGAAGTCTCCAAATTACCTTCTAGCTTCCCTTTGTAAGTTTCCATTCTGTTTCAGTCAGCATCATGACTCGGCACAGGTGGCTTATAAACAAGCTGGATATCGTTTTTGGGACAAAAAGCATATGGGGTTTCGTTTTTGTGACCGAAAAGACGCAAAATTGGCGACGTTTTTTAGTCGACGTTTCGTTTTTTGGAAATTTTCAGGGATTATGGTCTAGATTCAAAGGTGACTTCGTAAAAATTCACAAAGGTCAAGGTGTACCTCGTTTTTTTGCATTTTCAACTAGCCACCTCGTGCCGAGCCCTGGTCAGCATGTACCGTATTACAATTGGGATATGAGAATTACCTTTTTTTATTACTTGGTGAAAAAAGAATAGAGACAACGATTTTGTCGATTTTTTTGGTGAATTCTATGCCGTTTTACGCTCTACTTATATAGCACCACATTCCAAAGTGATTTGATATCTGCGTTTCAAAGGAACTGCATAATAAAAATATTTCAGCTCCACTTTTGGTAAGTAAGAGTGTCGCAATTATAGGTAGGGACTACGCAAATTTTTGCCTAAATCTATTCACCTGTATGTAATACGAGTGAAATGTGAGATGCTTAGATCTCGTTTTGGCGAAATTTTTTTCATCCGATCAATAGATTTCTTTATGTTCGGAATTTTAGCCATCTTCCCGGAAATGACGTACTAGTTCAAATTTTTCGGTTTCCAAACGGTTCAAGGCATGGGAATAAGCATGCATCTCCTCTTTCGATTTCTCTTTTGTTTGAAAAGAGAAAACGCAGCAAAAATAAAATCATTTTTGGTCTTTCAAAAGAAGATATCCAAACGAGGAAGGGAAGCTCTTTTGCTCATGCCAAAAAAATTTTTCTTTTAGGACCTTAGAATACCATTGCTTGGCAGAAATTCACTAGTTACTCCTTATATAATTTGTTATAAAACCGTCTCCATGAAAAAGCATTTGAAATTACTTAAGATCGTCTTTTAACTCTAAAATTGTGCGCATCCAAATCGCTTTTTTTGGTACTACCAGCCTTACCCCACATTTTTATTTGAATTTTCAAATTATAATCCTTGTTGTTTGAGTCGACAAAGGGCTTTTCTTCTTCCAGTGCAGACTTCCTGTTTTTTCCATTATTGTCCATGTCTGTTTCCGCTATTATCACCTATTGCATATTTGCTTGCAAGAAATTCTTATATTGCAGATGACAATGATGGAGAGCAGAATTAGCCGCTGTCGTCCGAGTTCACACAGAGGTTAGTTTACACCCAATTTGCTTAGCCGCTCTAGAATACATTTTCAACACATTTGAAAATCTATTTTTAAAATTGCTTGGGTTCAGAAAAGTACTGATGCTTCGAAGTTATATCCTCGTGATTGATCTCTAATTTCCTTTCTTTCTCTTCTTCCTCTTCCTCACTTCCCCCAAAATATTCGCCATCAAAAAATTTCAATAATTTTTGCTACCGTTGCCGAAAATGCATAAGAACGCCTTAACCTTACAATCTATGGTCTGGCCGTTTCACTATGTCGATAGCATACTGTAAAGTTACGGTAATCATACTGTAGACTAATGACAGTCACGATTATTACGCATGTACATTGGATTCCAGCCAGAAAAAGATGGTAACTTTTTGAAAGTTCGAAAATTTTTGGTTTTTTTCTCTCAAAAAACAGTGGTACTACCGGTACCTGATTTTATATAGTTTTTTGATTGAGATTAAGATATTTTGCTTAAAATATTTAGAAATCCTTTCTCGGAAATTCCACTCAAACCTTATACCATATGAGCACCGTAGCATCGTAGCGAATATGAACGTTCTAATAAGCGTTTCCACTATTTGCTCAAGAAAATTTTTGATCGCGAAATAACTAAAAAAGCTTGATGAGAACTATAAAAAAAACTGTAAGGCCGTGAAATATGGGTATAAATTATCATCACTTAAAAAAATTGTCCTTCCGTCCATTAAGATGCACAAATGGGTTAACTTCAAAAACATACTTTCTCGAAATGGCAAGAAACATAAAAACACCAAAATCGTCGTAAACATGATTAAGATTCTCAGTCGAAGCCTATTGGTTTGGGAATGGTGACAATAGGATAAAAGCACTTTTAAATACAAAATCCTGCACAAGCTTACCCTTCTTCTAGCTTTTATTGTTTATCGGCTGTAGATCATACTTTTAGAAATGACAAGGCATCAGTATGTCATGGAACGCAACAGAGCCTATGCGAACACCCTTCGACCTCCTGGTGAGTCTTGAAAAAAATTATTTTCAACTTTAGATTGTTTATATTTTGATCCAGAACAGTTCCCCTCAATCTGTACACTTTTCTTTTTGAATGCGGTAAAAATATGAAAAGTCTTGCCTTTTAGATTTGATCTTTGTATTCCAGAAGTTACATATAGTCTGTAATTTGTAGAGATGAAAGAATTTGGTTTATTATTTTTTTTCACTTAAAAAAAGTTATCCTTTCTTGTTATTATTTTAAGCACATCGAATCTGGAAAATTGAAAACCATGTGATCACCTGGCTATGCGTACCAATTTGCAGAAAAGCTATTACGTTGTCCCGAAGGTTTTCTGTCCTTTAATTCTTTGAAAATTTGCAATTTCAATGGATTTGCAACCTTATAGTTTGATATGAAAAAACAAGTCCTTTGCTTTTGAATGTTGTTTCCGGCGCTTCTACCACACACTGTCTTCACAGATAAAAATGAAAAAAGAATACCATACGAGCTTTTATCATTTTGAGTTAGGTCGCTAAAAATCTGGAACGCTGCAGAAAAATCTAAAAGGGTCAATATATGCTTTCTTGATTCATCCTCTGCAACACTGAAAAGTTGGTGCTGTTTGGATTTGTCCGGAAAAGTTATGGTTTTCGAGAAGAGTGACAAATTTATTGATTTCAGCGTTTTGTAAAGTAAATTCGATTCTTGACTTCTCATAGAAATGTCCAAATAGCACAAGCTTTCTACAGCTATAAAAAGTAGATGAAAGGAACTTATGTACTGACAATCCCAAATTTTTGCAGTGCTTCAGATATTTGGCGACCCAACATAAAATGATCAAAGCCTATACGGTGTTGTTTTTCCATTTTTATCTCTCCAGTTAGTACGTAGTAGAAGCACGGCAAAATACTATTTGAAGAAAAGACCTAGTCTTTCTAAAAAACTTACAAAGAAGCAAATTCGTTTAGATAGCGCAAAGGTACAAGTTTTGAAAATTCCACAGCACTTTCAGAATGACCTAATACAATGAATCAAAATACGAGTTTTTTTTTTGAATCGATAACGAAAGCGCTTAAAATTTACTTGCTTGAGCGCCTAATTACTTGTTTGTTTATGTATTTTTATCAGTACTATTTTTTTCCCATACTGTGAAAGAGAATACTACTTAGCAAGAATTCTGATACAATTAATGACTTCATCTTCCATTCATCTGTTCATTTATTTAGAGTGTCAAAAAAATAATAGTGCTGAAAAGTCTTTGAATTTCATTGAAGGGCTCTATTTTGGCATTCTTGCGCCATCTGACGTCAATCAGAGTGGCCGAAATGTTTTCGTTTTTCAATCAGAAGTATATTCCTGCTATGCCTTTTGCACTCCTACTCTTCACCTTCAAATTCTCATTTTATCATCTAAAATGTACAATTTTTTGCTGTAATTCGGGCAGTATGACTATGAAAATTTTGTTGGACTTGCACATGTCCTGACTTATAAAAAGTAGCTTGTAATTATACAAATCATCTTACGAATCTTGTGCTAAGCGAAGAATCGGATGCGGGAGGAGTAGCTTATCCGTCCGAGTTACAGAGATCAAAAGTCGAAAGAGAATGGAATCGCCTGAGGCGTAAATAACTTTCACTGGGTTTAGTCAATCATAGTGATTTTTTTTGCTCCATCATTAGAATTTTTTTAACGATAGTCATTGCGGATAGCCATAACTTGTGGCAAAGCATAGCAACATTCTTTTCGAATTTTTTTGAGTAGTACATTAAATGGTGTTATTGTTTGCATGATCATTCAGGTCTTCAAAATTACTTCCGAAATCTACATTTCTAAATTTTCTGTAGCTCCTATGGATCTGAAAAAACGTTATTTGCGGCTTCCTAGAACCTTATCAGTTATTAGGTTGTTACCTAAGTTTTTTATAGAACGGCAAAAAATTTCTTTCTCCAACAATTTTTCCGCATTTCTAAATTATGTGGCCTTGTGGATCTTCGCTTACAGCTTACACATAAAAATCAATTTTTGATCTTTTTCGAAAATTTTCTGATTTTGACAGATTTTCACATGAGTTTTTGAAGTGCTTCAACTTCCGAACTGCCTTCGTTTCACTGCTGATATACACGGAAGTCTACAAAATATCCAAAAAGTTGAAAAAGGAGAATGACAGAATTTTAAGAATAAAAAAAATTGGAGGTTGAAGCACAACTAGATAACTGTCTTTATTTCCTTTTTTCATAAATCAAGTTGTATGGTAAAAATAATGTTATGGACAGCTCTTTCTCCCTTCCCCTAATATACTCAAAAATGAGACTTTGCTGGATTTCCTAAGCTTTCCAAAGGGGACCGAAGAAAGTGTAACGGATCTATGTAACAACCTAATTAATTAAATGGTGATATTGTTCGCATGAACCTTCAATTTTTGAATTTTCCGCAGTATTACATTCCAATTCTTCTGTGCTTTCAGGGATTTGGAGACATTATTTACAATTCAAATTTTAAAAAATTAGTAAATCTTGAAAAAATTAGTTTTCTTTTCTTTTTAACTTGACAAAAAAAGCCTAAAAATCTCCTTTTTTCATTCTTTCTACCCTGATAGACCATGCTCAAACGTAAACGATAATACATAAACAAAATAAAGTTATTCATAGCATCTCAACAGACAGATTCTCTCGTGACAAGTTGCTGTGAATTACGAGAAGTCTCACATTGTTTACTCCGACTAGGAAATCCGAATCCCGCAAATGCACAGCTCGAAGAGGCGATGAAGCCATTTCTAGGGTCACACCCTCTAGCCGTGTTCTTATACACAACGCTCATTTACTACATATTTATCCAGTAATAGTATGAAAAGCATATCAACAAGTGGCCCAATCAAGCTCTGCAACATTTCTTTCGAGACGCAGTTGCCCTTTCCAGGAATTTGTCATCGTGCAACTTTTATAACCTATCTTCTGAGTCCTATCGTAATATAGAAACATCTTTATAAATTTCTCACTGAAAACTCCAAACTAAAAAAACTAAGAACTGAAAACTAAAAAAATAAAAAGAAGTTTTTCTAAAAATGCTTTGAAGATCTTCTGTTGTACTATACATATATTTTAGTGAATAACATATGTGCTGTGTTTGCTTAGGATATTAGAGAATTTATTTTAAACAAAATCGAAAGTTCAGAAAAAGAAATTCGTAGAGACAAGCAATTAGCATGAGTATTATTGAGTTAATGCAAAAAATGGCTCATTTTTCAAGCCTTTTTTCAGGGCAACTTGTTCCTTTTAAAATATCTTTTTTGAAAAATGTTTAGTACACCACTGAAAGGCTGTTTTTATGTTCTATCTAATGATGGTTGAAGGGGGCTTCTATCCTCATATGCTAAGTTACTGAGCTTCAAATAATCGCATCCGATTTCAGAATTTTGTTGCATTCACTTCTCTGGCCAGAATTTGAATTGAAAAAAATTTGAATGGGGCTTCTTCGAAAATTCAGCTATTTTATCTTATAGAAATTGTCTACATTATGTATTTTTAACTTTTAATTTGAAGTTATCCAGACTGAGATATCGGTGCCTCAACATGGGTAGCCGTAGAGGTCATTCTATGACCCACAGATTCCGTTTGAAGAAGGCAACAAAGCTTTGCTCAGCTCTGTAAACGTAATCCTAGGACATCCCAGCAGCAGTTTTTGCAAAATATCCAGCTGTTCAGTAGAATTGGGAAATCCTATATACGAATTTTTGAGGCTTACTGAAAATTGTTCAAAATACCTTTTCGCAAACTTTTTTCTCCAAACCCTTTTTCATAGTTTTATGTTCATTGGCTTGCAGCTACAAGATAAGCTACTTATATTTCATACTAACAAACTTTGAAGAAAGTTATAATTCGTCAAAGACGAGGTTTCAGAAAAAAAACCTTTTTTGTCTTACAATCCATATTGTTCAGTTTATGATACTGGTGCAGGTAAATGTGCGCTCTATTGCAAAAGGTTTGCTGCTTCTGGTGATTTTTACCGCACTCAGAGAAATTGATGTTTCGGAAAGTTATAGCACGTTAAAATGAGAATTCGCAAAACGGCCACTATTTTTGCATCAACCTAGTATGTGGGTCATAAAACCCAAACAAAACTCAAATAATATCACTGAACTTCATAAGCTTTTCTCATCAATTGCTTATATTGTTGCAATAATGCCAATAATGAAAATTGGTTCAAATTTAGCTAGGAAACTGCTGATTTTATCTCGGTACACGAATCAGCCACTCTTTGAAAAAAGGAGATTGCTAAATTTTAAGAACTTCTTTGCATGTTTCACCCTAGCATAACTATTTTAAAATTTGCAAGTCTACTGAACAAGACCTGAGCACGAACATTCAAACAGCTACACTTCTTGAACCTCCTTGGAACGATGGCCTTTTTGCATCATTACATTATGTCATTTCTCAAAATTCATGCTTAGTTGTAATTAACTGTACACCAATATGATTAGTGGCTACTGTTTTTGGATACATTCGGTTGGTATGAGCATAGACAAACCTTTCCTACTATAGTGATTTCACCAGCATTTAGAATTCGGGCAATAAAAAATATTACCGTGAAATATCTGAGAGTAGGAATTGTGTGTAACTATAACTATAGACGCAAACCTTCCACACTTTTGATAAAACCAAAAACTTACCTGTTTGCTATTTTTACTGAACGCTCAAGATTTTCAATGGCCCAATAATTGCGAAATTTTCCTAATTGATTGTTCCACTC
The DNA here is from genome assembly GCA_958299035.1 of Cylicocyclus nassatus. Lineage (NCBI taxonomy): Eukaryota > Metazoa > Nematoda > Chromadorea > Rhabditida > Strongylidae > Cylicocyclus > Cylicocyclus nassatus. The sequence goes on along the minus strand of CATQJL010000316.1, from coordinate 85,382,382 downwards.
ATTGTAAATGCTAGGATTAAGTGCAGGTTTTTCAAATGAGCCAAGAGGCATCACACTTGTCTTCGCCACTTCAAGAATAGCACTTTCAAAGAAATTTAATTAATCAAAAATTCTTATCGGACAAATAGGGCGGCGATGGAGCTCGCAATTCTGCGAAGAATTTCTATGCTTAAACTGAAAACAGATGCTATGCTGCAGCTTATGTAGTCATCTAGAACTCTTGCATATTCATCTTTATTCTTGGGTTTGTAGTTTTGCCCTGCTAGACATGCTTGAAAATTTCTGCCTTCTTATGGAAGTTATTTACGTTATTCTTATGAAAGTTAAATTTACGTTATTCTGCAAATTTGACATTTTTCGGTCTTTTTCAATGAAATATTTTCCAAATTTTGTTTCTCTTTCGGAGCGATGAACGCCCAAATGAGATTCCGGCAAGCACCATTTCTCTGATCTACTTATTTTTTGTAATTACCATTTTCGCTAATTAGCGGAGTAAAATTTTGAAGCATTGGTGTTCTGATTCTTTTTTGAGTTGTTTTCCTTGTAGTAAATTTTGCATATTCCTGATAGAAGCCATTTTTATCTTTTAACCCATTGACGACGATTTAGACCACGGTGGCCCATGCACTTTTTGCTGCTAGAGACAATGTGGACCACCGATGGCCCACAGCCCTTGCAAAATTATATGCTTTCCAGGTCTAGTATTTTTTCATAGTTCAGTATTTCTTCCAATTTTTTGCACTTTTAGAGCCTGTGGACTTCGTCGTCCAAGGAGATTGCTGTAGTTATTTGCAAAACATTTTTACATCTCGTAAATGATCACACTACTTTTCCACGCTAAAAGTGTTGTGCAAAATCCCGTCGTCTCACAGCGCCGTCACGCAAATTTAGACGTCGTCGTCAACGGGTTAAAATCAGATATAGTATAAAAACAACATCAATTCGAATGGACAGCTAGAATTTCAGCTCTTTTGGGCAATTTTTCGAAAACTTTTCTCTTTTTCAAAATTTAATGAGGCAGACAACTTTTCTTTCTCCCCCCCCCCTCCTCCCCTCAGAATGATGTGATCCAGTACTAGTCAGAACGAAATCAAATTATTGCTCTGCAACTTTGATTGCGGCATTGACATCAGTCCAAGTCCGTAAATAGACATCATTGGACCCGCGTTGCTATCGCTCGTAGTCTTTGATCGGAGAAATTGAGCACGAGGAAGTTAGAAGTCGTGACTTCAATGGTGGCTTTTAAAAGGAGAAGTTTTGCACGGCTCAGCACTTTATAATTTTGACAGAATGTATTAGGTAGGTGCAAAAATAATGAGCGTTCCTTTTGCATCAACTGACTGTTGCAGTTTGAATATTAGAAATGCATGAAATATTTGATAGGGCAAGACGAGCTCTTTGAGGTAATGACCATTTTACGGAAATTGCGATCTACTCAAAGTTGAAAGCCAATATCAGAAGTGCTTCACCCCAAAAAACCGGTCGTTCAAAAAATCTTCAAGCCTCCCACTAGGCTTCATCCTATAGTAGACACATAGTAAAATAACACAGCTGAATTTGCTTCATTTTATTTTTGAGGCCGGCAGTCTAAGAAGAGAAATAAGCTAAATAACAAAATTTTTAAATTTGTTTCGATGCCTAGGGCACATATTCAAATATCGCGTATAAAAAACGACACAATTTTATATAAAAGACTATTTTTTTCGAGAGTTGTAATGAAAGAAAGAAAGAAGGCGACAATTTTGAAAATCAGAAAGAAAAGCCGAAAATTGAACGCATCCAAGTTTTCTGTTTAACGTCCTTCAAACTTTTGCCAGGTTTTTATCATGATTGCGTAAGCTACTTTTCCCTCGCAACTCACACCCCTCCTCCTTCCATTTCACAGCTATTCTCCTTCCATTCCTTCTTATGTTGTTACTCTTTATTCTCAAACGTATGAACTAGCTATCTATCTAATATATAAAAAATCGTTAGCTCAATTCAAAAATCTTCCAATAGCGGGAAACCGCGGCGGGTCCCGAAACGAACGCTCTTCCAAATAGCACCTTCAGATTACTGGTTCATTAGTAATACGAACGAATACTTGCTTATACGCTATGCACTTGAAACTTGATATTCACTTCATTTTATGGAGTAAAATTGCTTTCTGCATTTTGTTTCACATTCCTCTTCTTAATTTTCTGCAATTGCACACTTAATCTGCGTTATTCTTGCCCTTTATAAAGTAGCATAACATGCAGGTATTTGTAAATCGAATTCTTTTTTCCATTCATGGGGTATCCAAACATTGCAGAAATGCCTTCAAATAAGAGAGAAAAAGTTTTTGAACATTCCGTATCGTATTTTCCCCTTAGACGGAGTAAAGGATCTCAGAATTCTCCCCGGAACTCCTCAGTAAGGAAGGAAAGTTGTGTTTTAAAGTTAACCATCAGATTTCACAAAGTTGTCGTATCAAGAACCTTATAAGCGAGCCCAGAGAAAGATACTGGAGTTTTACGCATGTTTACCATTTGAGATTGTCACTCAAAGTCTATTTTGGTGGGAACCAAGTGTTGTAGGCGATAGTGGTGTCGATAATAATTTATCCACAGACGAACCCGGTGTTGGACCGGGGGAGCAACCTATAATACAATCGGGGGCTCCTTATATAGGTAGTAAGGCGGAGCTGACCCGTGCACAATCGGAATGTCCAAGAAATGTATGCAAGAAAGAGGATGCCGCGGCTTGGCGCGGCCCCTGGAAGATAGGTGCCACTCACTGGTGAGTGATTCGGCACTTAAATATAAGCGGTTGGGGAATGTAGCCTTTGGGGAATACCCGTGAGCTATTAGGACTATAGAATTATTGAGGTTGATGATACATAAATCATCAACACTCCGGGCGAGCAAGGAGGAGGAGAAATGTGTTAGAATGTAAATAGATAAATACAAAAAACCTCTTAAAAGCATTCGTACTTAGAAATTGAGATACAGCTGTGTTCATGAGTGTAAGCTATTAGATTAGTTGTCGAGTTTGATGATTCATAGATCATCAACACTCTGGGCGAGCAAGCAAGAAGTTAATCTGGTAAGCACAAGATACAACAAATGAGTAGATTTGTATAGACTTAGACATATTAATAGAAGCTATAGACGGAAGAGAGTTTACGATGAACATTTGCAGTGGTTGCCCGTTGCTGTTCCGTAGTATGGCTTCGCCTTTCGTCGTCGTCTCTTCTTCCTCGTCGGTTCTACTCTCGTCAACTTTGTGTTCACAGAATCGTTATCGGTGATTGTCTTCGTGATAGCCGGCTTTTTTGTGATCAGATGTTTGTGAAGTGTGGTCTTCGGCATGTCCGTCATCTTCGTCTTAGCTTGTGTCGTCGGTTGAAGTGTTCTAGCAAGAGTTTTATTCGCACTCCTCGTACTGGAGGTGGAAGTGGAAGAATCTAATGTGCAGCGAACTTTGGCCAACCAGCGCTGTCGGTCTGCCTTAGCTTCTCTGATGAAAGCAGCTGTCAAGGTTTTCCTCTTTTTCGGTGACAACCACTTCGTTGTCGGTTGAGATGTTACTTCAGCATGCGCTGGGAATATTCTCCTGTTGATTTCACGTGTACTGCTTTCCTTGAAATTGGCGCCCGTTTTCTTTTTCGTTAGCCGTTTGGCTTGTCGTTGAGGGTGAGGGGCGGATTTGGAGGCTTCATGCATCGTTGATGTACAACCAAAAGTGCCAACGATCTCTGTGCTCACGTTGGTAGGGCTTGTACCGGATATGACATATCCAAAGATGGTTGGGGTTAAGACGAACCCCGAAGGAAGCTTGAGCACTGTTTCGGTGTGAACAGTGACGAGGTTGAGAAGATCTTGTCCAATAATGAGTTCAGGCGAGGCGCTTTTATGAGTAAGCGTATCTTGAGCTATCGTCAAGTTTTTGCTAGAAATGAAGCGGACATCTGCATCCGTGAGATGTGCTGTGTGTAGTTCGGTAGTCAGCTTCTCTTTCGTATGCACTGATATCTTCTTGAGCTTGTTTGCACTGTAAAGGCCTTTCAAAGTGATTTGTACTTCATTGGAACTGAATGTCTCTTTCAACTCTCCCATTCCTGATGTGGTGAATGACGTCGTTTGGCTGATTGGCAGCTTGAGCTCTTCACTAAGTTTTGATTTGATAAAGCTTCGCTGGGCGCCGGAGTCAATCAGTATTGTTGTGGGTTGATAATCCCAATGTTCCTCGTTGAATATCATTGCCGACGCCATTTGGAGTACGCTTTGGCGCACGACGGGTAGTTCTTTGCTTGAGCTGCAGACTTCGGTTCTGTACGACGGGCTTCGTGCAACCTGTACTTCATTTGCTTTTCGATGATTTGAGTTGGTTCTTCGCTGCATCCTAGAGACTTGCAAATGATGACTGCTGCTCGTAGGAAATGGAGATTGCTCAAGATTTCCTCTCTCTTCTTTCCATTCCGAATCATTATCTGTGTCCTGATGGCCGCCCGTATGTGAGGTGCTTGGAAGCAGTGTCTTCATCGTTAGTGCGGTCGTTTCCCGAAGAAAGATGATGTCGTCGATTGCGTCTAGAATCTCGGAAACATCGAAGTGATCTCCACATACGCTTTCCTTCTGTATGACGGTTGCGCAGATGTCTTCAGGAAACTTGGACAGAATCATTCTGCGCCAAATTCTATCTGCGCTCATCTTCATTCCAGTTTGTTCCAAGTAAATGATCCGTGAATTGATTGCTTCGAAAGTTTCTCGGCAACTTTCGGGATTGTCTTTTGCTCCATGAAGTTGTTCGATTTCGTTGATGAGGATATCTGCCATGTTGGCAGACCGGTCAAAGTGCTTCTTCAGGATGTCTATGGCCGTCTTGTACTTGTCTCCAACGACGGGGATGTAGTTCAGAGCCGCAGCAGCTTTTCCTTTGAGAGCTTGCCTCAGAAAAAGGAATTTGTCGCCATCCGATAGGTCTTCGTCACAGTGAATGAGTGACTCAAACACTGCCCAACAACTGTTGAACTCTCTGAAGTCGCCAGAGAATGTAGGAATCTCTAAGAGCGGTTTCCGGATATTGATCTGGCGTTCACTTCGTTCCGTTGTTGAGCTTTTTCCTATCTCGCTGACTGACTGGCTCGGAATACTAGGAGCAGGCGTATGCAAAAGTGTCATTTGCTCCCTCAGTTCATGCTGTCTGAACTGTATCCTAGTCTGCCATTCCACTGCAACCACTTCTAGATCAAATGATTCAAGCTGTAAGTGCTTGCTGAGTTCTGTCATTAGCTTTTCCCTTTCTTTCTCATCATTCCGTGTGTTGATGTACTCCATAGCGGCACTGGTTTGCGTTTCTTGGAGCTTCATTGCGTTATGCAAAGAATTTAGGAGATTAGTTATTACTCCTGTCTTCTCTTTAATGTACAGCTCACATTGTTCTTTTATCGCAGGAAATGTGAAGGGAACATCAATGTCATTGATTTGTGACTCGTGCGATTTTACGAGTTTGCAGGCATTGTTGATCGTGATTTTGAAAAGTTGAAGTGCGGCCATCTTCGAGATTCAATTCCGACTTCTATTCGTTTTGTCCTACAGCAAGTTGGTTGCTTTGCTGTTTCTTCAATGTACAAGTTAGCGAGGTTTTCGCAAACTTGCAGGCTCGTTAGTGGTGTTGTTGAATAGAGACAGGTGTGTGCTGATCTCTGATGAGCAAGCGTGCCTGGGTGGCTTGAACGCTGTGCTGACTGGTAAGGTGGCTTGGACCTTGACCAGATAAGGATTGGGTTTCAGTCCTTTAAGTCAAGAGTTCTTGGTCGAACTTTGACTTTTTTGGCAAAATGAGCTCCTGTGACTCAAGTTGCCTTCCTTTCAAATCTCAATGTATTGATCTCCGGTCCTTGGATAGGATTCGCGAGAGATCTATGAGATTGATTGGAAAATTGCACCCACAAAAATTTGTCCGCTCTCTGGATCACTTACGAAAAGGATTCACAGAAAGTTTCACGGTCTTATGTGGTTATGTGCTGCACTCACAAAATTTGTTCCACCCTCTGGATCGCTTACGAAAAGGATACACAGAAATTTTCAGATGGTCAATGGTATTCCTACTGATTTCTCTTACACCTCTTTGGATCTCTTACGAAAAGGATACACAAAGATTTTCAGATAGTCAATGGTAGCCTTCCGATTTTTCTTACACCTCCCTGGATCTCTTACGAAAAGGATACACAGGAATTTTCAGATAGTCGGTTGATTGTCTTCCTGCCACGCGGGTCTTGTGGCCTCGATTCCTCCGTTTGCAGATAGAATACGAGGTGGCTTCCCGGCCGATTCACCAATTTGGTGGGAACCAAGTGTTGTAGGCGATAGTGGTGTCGATAATAATTTATCCACAGACGAACCCGGTGTTGGACCGGGGGAGCAACCTATAATACAATCGGGGGCTCCTTATATAGGTAGTAAGGCGGAGCTGACCCGTGCACAATCGGAATGTCCAAGAAATGTATGCAAGAAAGAGGATGCCGCGGCTTGGCGCGGCCCCTGGAAGATAGGTGCCACTCACTGGTGAGTGATTCGGCACTTAAATATAAGCGGTTGGGGAATGTAGCCTTTGGGGAATACCCGTGAGCTATTAGGACTATAGAATTATTGAGGTTGATGATACATAAATCATCAACATCTATCAATCATTGTCAGTAGTCCCCTGACCCATGAGAATAGTCACTTAGAGAATTATTAAATGACGTTATTTTTTTCATGTGCTACTGAAAGCAAATTTGAGATAATTTTTCCTTTTTTTCTCACCTTCTTTGATGACCACAGTGAGCAAGGATAAAGTTTATGACTTGGTATCTGAACTATGCAATTTCTTTGAATTCAAAAAATATAACGAACTTTTCTGTTTATTGTTTTTATAAAGAAAGTTTGCCGCGGAATTGAAAAGTCTTTTCGTAGTAATATCATATCTGAGCTTCCTCCTCTTGCTCATTAAAATAAAATGAAAATCGTTTTCGCATCTCTTACTAGGGTAAAGCTGCTAACTATTCCCCCCCCCCATTCCACATTATTTTATCAGTCAGGTTTCACAAAGAAACGGTCTCTTTGGCATTAACTCGCTAGCCATAGTCAAGTCATTTGTGACTCAATGTGTGTATTGCACAATGAGCACACTAGTCTACGACTCATCGGCTGAAATCTTTTTGATGGAGAATTTTTTCATTTTTATTTTTAAGTAATTATGTGATTAAGTAATTGATAAGTAAGTTTGAACAATGGCTTTACAATTGCTTGAACAAAACAGTTTCTACCTAGCTAGTGTTGAAAAAGTAGTCGTGAGGCGAGCGCAAGGTCTGTAGTCTCACAGATTACAATACCGCTCATAATTCGTCAAAAAAGTCGCCGGACTGTGGCGCACTCCGCCACACTCCGCCACAGTGCGCCGGAGTGTGGCAGAGTGCGCCGGAGTGCGGCAGAGTGTGCCACACTCCGCCGCAGTGCGCCGGAATGATCGTCAATTTAGCCATATCTCGCTTCAGAATGGACGAATTCTGAATCCGAGGACACCATTCGATTCAGCTCGACGAGACGCATCATCGCATATATGAAGCTGAACGTCTGTTTGTATTTTGACTGTACGTATGCTCCGAATGGAAAGTTCCATTTCTGAACCGATCCGGACCAAACTTGGCACATATACACTTCGGGCCCCGGCGGGTGTCATAGGCTACTTTTCGTCATCGATCGATATCGATTTTATCGATTTTCATCGATTTTTTTGCAGAGTTCACCTACGGGGCTGGGAGTTTGCATAGGGGGGGGGGTGTAATCGAGCATGGGGATTCCGAATACACTATTAGTTTTCAGAATTATCGATTACTTTCATCCATTTTATCGATTTTTTGCAAAGTTTGAGCTACGGGGCTGGGAGTTTGCACAGGGGGTAATCGAGCATGGGGATTCCGAATACAATATCAGTTTTCAATCGATTATCGATTATTATTTTGGTTGAATTCAGCGTGCTGATAACAGTATTACCATTGATCTGTCGCTGATGACCATAGACAGTATACTATAGGAGTATGGTAGAGAGCCACTCTGATCGAATTTGTTCTAAGATCTGCTCAAGATCACAATACCGCGCACAGAATGTCAAAATTTCCCTGAACTTCGCGGTTCCGGGATTTTCGCCAAAGTGCGCGATAATCCGGGAAGTTCGTGACATTTCAGGATCCGCGAAACTAAGCGAATCACGCAGAGTACGCAACGCCATAACTTCCATCGGAGTGCATATATTCCGAATCCAGAAGCAGCATTGTGTTCAGATCGTCGAGGCAAATATTTTGATATACAGTGTGCTCTCGATATTTTTAGTTTTTTCGAATTTTTTCTGTGGAAGTCTTTTCGCAAGGATGTAACGCAGCGTCTGTGTAACATAAAAGATTCCAATAAGCATTCGATAGTACTGTCCTTGTAGGTTATCGTGCGTTCAAGAGTAGCTGCAGACTGTCTCCCAAAATAGATAGAAGCGTTGGTGAATTTTGGAAAAATCACGCGTTTCTAAATTCTACTCGCCGTAACTTCCTTCGGAATGAACATATTCTTAATCCGAAGAAAGCTTTGTGCTCAGTTCATCAAGGCAAGTCTTTCGATATACAGCATATCCTTGATATTCCGATTCCAATATTCTCAAATCTTTTTGTAGACGTCTTTTCGTGAAGGTGTAAAGCAGCGCGCATTGCCCCCAGTAGACTCTAGCAAGGACCTTTCGATAGTACTTTTTCTGTAGATTACGTAGCGCTAAAAAGTAGTCACAGGCATCTTTCCATAGGAGTTAGAAGGGCTGGTGAATTTGTAAAAATCATGTCTAAATCGTTCTGAATTTTTCTCAACGTAACTCTAAAATATGAAGCTCTCTTGCTAAGCAGATGTGATTTTCGTAATCAGCAGGTCGGATAACCCTTATAAGCAAGTTTTCCAAGATGTTCGAGTAATTTCATTTTTTCTCGTTTTACGCTCTGAAGCTGGCCGATGGATTTTGGTCAAAATGTTCATGCTCTTAAATTGTAAGGAAACTTCGCTTATAGAGGTTTTCGAACACGCTCTTCACGAAAATTGTGGTCTTTGAGGATTACAGGGTCTTCTTGGAGAGATGCGGTGAGGTGACTGTAATTGTAATGCATCACGAAAGCTCGTAACTTCGCCTCCACCTCTCACGTGTCTGTCAAAGAACCTGCCTGCTTGCTTCGCTAGTCAAAGTTAGTAGGAACTGTGCTATCGAACGGTTCATGAATCAGGCTCCAATCTATAAAAATCGCCGAACGAGCATATGAAAACACGTTCTCATGAATTTTGCTCAAAATGTAAAGATCGCAAATTTCGTCGAAATTCCACCATGAGTGCTTGTACAACACGCTGATCGAATCTTTTCACATTCTTAATGGATTTTATTGTGAGATTTGGTGATTTGAGCTCTAGCCACAAAACAGCTTTGATATCAATTGCTGAAGCACACGCAGGCACCATATTCAATACAGTGAAGTTGAGCGAAGCGAACATAATATCCGCAATGCGAGTGTCATACAAGCACTCACGGTGGAATTTCGACGAAATTTGCGATCTTTACATTTTGAGCAAAATTCATGAGAACGTGTTTTCATAGGCTCGTAACTAGGCGAATTTTATAGACTGGAGCCTCAATCTTGCGCCATTCGATAGCACATTTCCTAGTAACTTTGACAAGTAAAGCAAGCAGGCAGGTTCTTTGACAGACACGTGAGAGGTGGAGGCGAAGTTACGAGCTTTCGTGATGCAGTTACAGTCACCTCACCGTATCCCTCCAAGAAGACCCTGTAATCCTCAAAGACCACGTTTCGTCAAGAGCGTGTTCGAAAACCTCTATAAGCGAAGATTCCTTACAATTTAAGAGCATGAACATTTTGACCAAAATCCATCGGCCAGCTTCAGAGCGTAAAACGAGAAAATATGAAATTACTCGAACATCTTGGAAAACTTGCTTGTAAGAGTTATCCGACCTGCTGATTACGAAAATCACATCTGCTTAGCAAGAGAGCTTCATATTTTAGAGTTACGTTGAGAAAAATTTAGAACGATTTAGACATGATTTTTACAAATTCACCAGCCCTCTAACTCCTATGGAAAGATGCCTGTGACTACTTTTTAGCGCTACGTAATCTACAGAAAAAGTACTATCGAAAGGTCCTTGCTAGAGTCCACTGGGGGCAATGCGCGCTGCTTTACACCTTCACGAAAAGACGTCTACAGAAAGATTTGAGAATATTGGAATCGGAATATCAAGAATATGCTGTATATCGAAAGACTTGCCTTGATGAACTGAGCACAAAGCTTTCTTCGGATTAAGAATATGTTCATTCCGAAGGAAGTTACGGCGAGTAGAATTTAGAAACGCGTGATTTTTCCAAAATTCACCAACGCTTCTATCTATTTTGGGAGACAGTCTGCAGCTACTCTTGAACGCACGATATCCTACAAGGACAGTACTATCGAACACTGCTTACAATCTTTTATGTTACACAGGCGCTGCGTTACATCCTTGCGAAAAGACCTCCACAGAAAAAATTCGAAAAAACTGGAAATGGAATATCGAGAGCATACTGTATATCAAAATATTTGCCTCGACGATCTGAACACAATGCTGCTTCTGGATTCGGAATATATGCACTCCGAAGAAAGTTATGGCGTTGCGTACTCTGCGTAATTCGCATGGTTTCGCTGATCCTGAAATGTCGCGAACTTCCCGGATTATCGCGCACTTTGGCGGAAATCCCGGAACCGCGAAGTTCAGGGAAATTTTGACATTCTGTGCGCGGTATTGTGATCTTGAGCAGATCTTAGAACAAATTCGACCAGAGTGGTTCTCTACCATACTCCTATAGTATACTGTCTATGTGTCAACAGCGACAGATCAATGGTAATACTGTTATCAGCACGCTGAATTCAACCAAAATAATAATCGATAATTCTGAAAACTGATATTGTATTCGGAATCCCCATGCTCGATTACCCCCCTATGCAAACTCCCAGCCCCGTAGGTGAACTCTGCAAAAAAATCGATAAAAATTGATAAAATCGATATCGATCGATGACGAAAAGTAGCCTATGACACCCGCCGGGGCCCGAAGTGTATGCGTGCCAAGTTTGGTCCGGATCGGTTCAGAAATGGAATTTTCCATTCGGAGCATACGCACAGACAAACATACAAACAGACGTTCAGCTTCATATATGCGATGATGCGTCTCGTCGAGCTGAATCGAATGGTGTCCTCGGATTCAGAATTCGTCCATTCTGAAGCGAGATATGGCTAAATTGACGATCATTCCGGCGCAGTGCGGCGGAGTGTGGCAGAGTGCGCCACAGTCCGGCGACTTTTTTGACGAATTATGAGCGGTATTGTAGTCACACAGATGACCCTCTATACACAGAATTGTAAAGATGAATAAGTGCACATTCACCTCAGAAATCTCTATAAATTTTGGAATTCTCTAATTTTATCTTCTAAGAGTGAAGTGAAAAAAATTTTTTTCATCAAGCAAAGTGAGCACAGCTTTTTTGCCTTGTTTTTTCAGCGCAGTTAAGACGATGCTCGTAAATACTCATAGCAAATGGGCATCTTCATGCAACCCAGGCGTCATCGAGGCTTAACCATGGCTGAGAGGAGAAATGCGCGAAAACAACAAGCAACTGGCAAAGTGCCAATCATCCACATAACGTCCAGTTGGCTTAGTTTCATAAAAACGCAGCACGATAATTCTTCGATTTCCTTCATCAATGATTTTATTAAAAGAAAGGGTGTGAATTTGATTGTGCTGAAGTGTTATCCAAAAAGAACATTGGTTGATTGTAATTCTAAACATCTTTAACACCTTCACTTAATCCATCCAATTATTCCGTGTCTTTCTCGATGCTTCCTTCCAACATTTTTTTCAGCTACCCACCAATCTACTAACGCCTTGTATTTTTGAGAAAAGCAATTTCTAAATATTTCTAGTGACCCTTCTACCTTATAAATAATGTATATTCTTCCCAGAAGTTCGTTTGTGAATAGTTATTTTTATGAAATCAAAATTTCCATTGGATATCTACATTCACCCTTTAATCGGGTCTAAATTCAATCTTTGAAGCCACTCTCCAAGTTGATTTCTTATGACCGATTTCCTGGACTTTTTTCGTGGACAATTCACTAAGCATAATTGAAAAATCGGGTCGCAAAGGAAGATCAATGATATCAATCCATTTTTACATCATGAATAAAATCTTCTGAACTTTTATAACCTCTTTGCTATGTCTTAGGATGAACACAGTATTTTTCTCACCTGTAATTTCTTGAGTCTTCACGAACACTTGCATTATGCAATGGCGAAATTGTTTCGTGAATTGCACAGCGATACTGCGCTTGTAAACGATCTTATTTTACATTTTACTTTCTTATGGCCTCGGGCAGAGTTCACGCGATTTCATCGCCTCGCGATCTCCCGACCAGACAACAGTTACGAATCCATTGCATGTCTATCATCTTGCATTTCGCTTGTGAGAGTTTTCCGACACCACTATTCGTGGCTAACTATCACAAACGAAATGCAAGATGTGCAATGCACTCGTAGTTGTTGTCTGGTCGGGAAATCGCGAGCTGATGTAATCGCGTGAACTCTGTCCAAGGCCTATAACGTGAATATGAGACCCACTGGCCTCCCACAGGATTCTTTCAGGTGTTTTGCAGCATTTATCCACTGCTGTTAGTATCCTCACCTATTTTCCCGCATCAACTTCCTTTGTCGATTTTATCGGTTTTTTATCGAAGTTTGGTAGACTACGGTAATCCACTGAACATCAGTATTTAGCTTTGAGTGTCATACTCTAGCTGTAAACTACTACTCATACTCATGAGAGATTCTGGTTTTTCTTATTTTCTAATCTGATCGCAGCTCTCTTTAGAAATGCCCCCGAGTGTGATTTATTGCATATGCGAGAAATTCATGGAGCATAAAGCAAAAACTTCCAACGTACATCGTTTTTGTTTTCTGCATCATCGGTTTCTATTTTGAAATGGTAACCATGGGTAATAAACCTGACATTATGTTGTCAGCCATGAAAAACCCAAACATGGCATTTTCTCTAAGCGTACGAGATTTATGGTTTCCTGAAGGTTTCGGCTAGAAAGGCGGTTATGCAATATTTTTTTAGCTCAGCACCAAATTTTAGAAATTTTTCAATTGTTACCATTTTTGCAAATCTGTAATGGTACTTCAAATTCCATTTTTCTTGAAAATTCTCTCATCTTGCTTACCCATATCTTAAGATTCTTTATGGCTTTCTGGAGCAGCAGTATTAAGGCGGAAAAGTCTGAAAAAACTTTTTTATAGGCAAGCTAGAGATTCGTCAAAAAAAATCGAAAAATTAAATTTTTTAATGTAACATGTGTACAAGAACGCCACGAATCAGCGTATTAAAGGAATTTTTGTCGTTGTAGTTTTTACAGAATTCCGACCCAATAATTATATTCTATCCTAAAAATCCAGCCAAAGGTCTACACTTTATATGCATGATGTTAAAGTATGTATGCATGCCACCACATGCTACCGGCTTATTCAAATAAATATTTCATAACATTTGGTCGCTTTCCCAGGCTTTTTTGCTTTTAGAGCTTGAATATATTATATTTGTTACTAAAACGCATAGCGAAGGCACCATGTTTTTTATGATTGTGAGTTGACTGGAAAAAAGTAAAAGTTGAGGATAGACCAAAAGCGCTTCGCTAGTACTAGATTGTTCTGAAAGTTCTGTCCGATTTCTTGCTATCGGCCAGTTAGCTTTCTTCGTTCGCAACAGCAAGAAAAATCAAATATTAGAAAATCGACCTACCGCGCGGAGGAGGGCTCAGGTAATGGATTTTTTTGATTTGCTCAAAAATTTCTGTGCAGCGAAAAAAGCTCGAATTCTCTCTAGCCATGAAAGATCCTCCGAATAGTCAAATATGTCCGCTTATCCTTATGTGGAAGCTTTTGTACGTCAAAGTGGATGGCTTTGAAGGAAACTTTGCAAATTCTCCAAAATTTCTCTCTCTCGCTCACCTTCCTTATATGGTAACCTATGGTTGTGATAGATGTAACCTCGCTTAACCCAACAAAATTTAATTTGTGCAAAAATGTTGATTCTGAAGAGAGTCATAACATTTTCAACCACAAAAACTGCAAATCAGACAGAACTTTCGGAACACCTTAGTATTGGGATGTCTCATGATCTTTTAATGATCCAGGTGTTCCAAAAGTATGTATACATTGTTTAATCGTTAATATCTCTCTTCTTAAAGAGTCTTTTACTTAGCTCGAGGTACCAGTTTATAGAGCTGCTTTCAACTTAGATTTACAGTATGCAGCAAACCACCGATCGCTCTTCGATAATGTAAAATTATGGTAGAACTTTCGGCTTACAGCATCATTGTGGATTAGTCGTATTTCAAAGAAAAGTTTCCAAAAATTCTGAAAATTGGTGTACCAGGGAATTTACGCCCACTGATTTCATTACTTAACTTTCTAGGACTTTGTAAACTTTTCAAAGGGTGTGATTGCAATTTTAGGGACCATCGTAAAAGCAGCTATTACGGTTTAGGGGCATGAAGGAGGAGGCGTCGAGGTCAAATACAAAGTTCATATTCGGTTTTAGCGACTTTAATTACCCTAGTGTAAGAGTTTTCAGATGGTTTGGTTTGTTTCTAAGGCGATGTAGTGCTTTTAATGGCTTAAAACACTTTTGATGTTCTTACCGTAATCCTACAGTAGTAAACGAAGATAATTGACCTCCATACTGTAAATCTAAGCTGAAGCCTGCTCTTCAAAACGGTACCTGAAGGCAAGCAAAACACTTCTAGAGAACAGAGATATTAATGATCAAACAGTGTATACATACGAAAACCTGTATAAAGAATCGTAACGCCAATTCAAAAAACATCATATAGTGGGAAACCGAGGGCGGGTCCCGAAGCGAACGCTCCCAAATAGCAGCTTTAGATTAGTGGTTCGCTAGTAAAGTTAAAAGAAAATAGAAGAAAAAGCAAGGGGATGATTTTGGTAAATTTGGAAAGCAATCACGAGACAACCCAATGATTTCGGCAAAGCCATTTTTGTAGTGAACAGGTTTTTCCTGCTGTGTTTGCATATCATTAAGTTGTGGAATAGAAATAGAAACTTCTATTTTATCAACCGAAAAAGAAAATCCTGCACATGTTTAGCCTCAGAATAAAGCTATGCCTTCACCACTTCACAGAATTATCACGTTAATGTGCAGTTGGTACATGTTTCTAAAGTTATTTTACCCACAAGTTTCTCTATTTCAAAAAAAAAAATTCTTGGAGACTGTACAGCAGTTTTTATGCTTCTTATCAACATAATAAGCGTATTTCCAGTTCTGTTTTTGAAAATATAATGTCTTAAAAAAGCAAACTCCTGTCAAAACAAAGATCACATCTACAAACTATTGCTTGCAAATTGCTCAGTACGACAAGTTTTGCGATATTTTCTAGAGTAAAAAATTGATTTTCAAAGATAATTGGTAATTAAGGTGCTCTCTCGTGCAAGAAGCTTTCAAAGAAGTAGCATTTGTCAAAAATGCTGCCCGAGAATATAATATTAGGTTGTAAAGAAAGTTCCCGGGCACTTTTGGAAATTTCATTTTCAAACGCATTTTTTCGGCGCTCGGTCGGACTTTAACGACTAGTTTTTTATACCGTTCAGTAGCGGGAAGCCTAAACTTTTCAAAAACGCTTTTGATTTTTATCGATGCCAGAACATGTCTGATCTGCACATCAAAAAAGCAAACCTTTCTCACCACAAAAATTTCACAATTTTTCTTTCTGCGGCCATTTTTTGCGCAATTCACAGAATTTCGTCCAAATCATGGGTGATCTGATTGAAAAGTCTGTTGACTACTGACCCGCAGCTGCACTCGAGTTTGGCGATTTGCGCTCAGAAGTTACAAGCAGTCGAACTTGCAACTGACTGCATTTCTTTTCGCAGCTGGCGTCGCTTCTGCGGGGATCGCCACGCCTGGGTGATGGGTCCAAAAGAAGTGTAAGGCATTACCCCAACAAGATTCGCAGTAATCAAAGATTTGATCAGCCCTGTGCAGAACGAGGAGACTTCAAAGCAACTTACTCGAAAAATGGTGCATTTTTGGGGGCAAAAAATGGTCGATTTTTCAAACTTTTCGGGGAAAATTTTTTTGCAGGGAGCCCTTCAAAAACATGAATGGTCCCCATAACAGCCCCGGCAGAACTCTATATAACTACAACATCTGAGCTTTCCAGCTCTCATCCTGCATGAGATAATCCTGCGCAAATAGGCCACTTTTCGCGACGACCTTTTTCCCTTCTGCGCATGCTGGTGGACCGCAGTGGGGTGCTGAGAAGCCAGCAAGACAAATATATGTCGTGGACAAGATTGTCTTTGCAATGAAGTTTGGAGCTTTAGAAAAGAATCATTCTGCTTGAAGTTACAGCGATTTGAAAAAAAAATTTTGCAAGTGCCCGGGAACTTTCTTTACAACCTAATAGTTTGCTTTTGATCATTATTCTACAAAAATTTGGGTAAATACAAGAAATAACATACTCTGGGATGACTCCAAAAATAGAAACCCCAGAAAAGCTAAAAATCTCATTTTTTTGAATTTTCGCAGATCGATTGGGTCATCCCAAAATTTGAACTTTAGCTTCCAACATTTTCACTAAGGGGTAGTTTCCAGCTCCCTTGTTTACTTACTACTTCTATTATACTTGCCTCGTTTTTGATTGCCGTTTTTGAATGAGCCAATTTTGCTTTATTTGAGAGAAAAATATAATTTTTCTTACAACATTCAAAACCTAAGAATTTGCAGATTGTAAGCCTGTTAAACTAAAGCCATTTGAAGAATTTATCAACTAATTTAAGTATCGCAGTGGTTTCTTTGCAGCCAGCCGATTGTGGAGGTTTGGACCAAAATTACTGGAGCTCATTTAGAGCCACCCCCCCCCCTCACTCTTCATCCTTTTGCCAACCATAGCCGGCACTTTTTTGTAAATATTCTCATATTACTAGCACTTGTTAAAAAATCTGTTAGCACCTTTCTCGCTGTCTAGATTTCTGCAAGCTTTTCATAGTCTCCGAAAAATCTCCATAGCTCTTCTCCATCATTTTTTTCTACAAAAAATTATTATATTACTTACGATATAAATCATTTTAGATATGCTTTCACTCACTGTTCCTTCAACACCACGTACTGCACGATCGTTAAGTCCATCGCCAGTTCGTCAGAATATGCATCTGATGAGGACTGGCTCCGAACGAGGTAATTTTTCTTTCAATTATTTCTACCCACATTTCAAAGCCGCTTGCAAAAGCCTATAATCAACCACAGCATTATTTTCTCTTTCTTTGCTGCTGTGTCGCTTCCTCCTTCTCTGAGAAGCAATTTCAGCAATTAAGTTTTTTTCTGTTAAAATTTAGGTTCTGTGCTGTGCTTTTCTCTACCGCGAAAATTCATTTTCGGAAATGCATCTCTTTTTGTAACTTACTTTGGATGAACTTTTTCGCTTTGCCTTAATGCCATTAATGGGAATTTTAACGGCTCATACACCGCATTGAGCACCATAATTGCTAATTTTTTTACGTTCTAAGGGGTTGAAACTCAGTATCTACTGCAACAGCATTATTCAGATTCTAATTAGCTTAGCGAAAGAATTTTTGGAAGCATGGCTGCCAAAATACTCCAATTTTCGGGATTTTAGGCCCAGCCAGATTTTGATTACCATCCCACATTTTCCAGAATGGGGCCAACGGGCCTTTCCCTTCTTTAAAAAAAAATTCATACAACTTTTCTAACTCTCCCTCCTCCCAAAAAAGTGCCTACTGTTTGACTGTCAATAACTCTCTTGTCATGGAGTCTTTCAAGAAGCTTTAGAAGTTTTGTAGAGCTGGATTCAGCTTAGATCAACAGCATGAAGGTAGATACCGTTCTCTTTTCGTTATTATAGGATTACGGTAAAACCATTGAGGAGAAGTTGGCATTTAGTAAAGCCTTTATTTAATCTTTAGAATACTAAAAAGGCTGAAAATTCCTACAATACAATGAGAGTCACCGATTTCAAATATGAAACTTGCTTTTCACCTCAACGTTTTTCACATACATAAGTTATGCCACATAAACCGTAACAATCGGTTTTTATATTCGTCAAAAAATTGATTACGCCCTTCAAATAGTTCTGCGAAAGCGCAAAAAGTTATGTATTGAATTCAGCATGCGTGAAAACCTGGTTACACAATTTTTTAGTTTTTTTGGATCTTTTCTTTAAATACCCCATCTTGCAGTGGAGCCCTATGCTCCGAATTCCTACTGTAATCCTACTGTATCGAAGAGAGCTTGGTAAATCGCTCCATGTAAATCTCAGTTGAAGTCAGCTCTACAGAATGCTAGCCTTACGCCCTACATGGTACCTAAATTTTTTTTTGAAAGACCTCATGACAAGAGAGTCAATAGCAGTCAAACCAGGCATATTTTTTGAAACACCCTCCATAAGCCTCTAAATGGCTATAGCACATTTGCACTTATGAAGAAAAAGCTGCATCATCTGTACCTGAGTGTTGTGAAGAAAGAAAAATAGGAAGTTTTGCTTTGAGACCCTATGAAGACATAAGTAGGTTTGAGTAACATCCATGTCTGAATGCAAATGAAGCTTATTATATCAGACTGGCACACAATTTTTGTCGTAATAAATAAAAACTACTCCTATTTTTATGAAGTGAGTTATAGGACTTCTATTTTGAGTATTGCAAATTTTCTTATAACTTTATCTTTTCTTCTCTTTCCTTTTTTCCACTTTTTTCAAAATAAATTTTACCAAATATAAAAATCAACAAGTGAGAGTTTTGGAAACTTTTTGTCAGAGTAGCGATGCATTATTTTTCTTGAAAAGTTTTTTATGGAATTCAATGGAAAAGATGCTATGAAATAAACACAGACTGTTCAAAATTATATTGCTATGATTTTTGATTTTTGTGATTTTTCGAAGCTACAAAATATTATCAGCTAATAATATAATTTCACAAAAAATGATAATAATAATAACAAAATAATTTCCTTTTCTATGATGAAAGCGGTTTTGATTCAACTAACTAGGTTATTTGGAGATTTTTTGAGGGTTTTTTGTTTAGTTGCGTGCTTTCAAGAAATGCATATAGCTCAGTGCTCATGTGAAATTCAGAAGTTTTGAGCTTTTTTTAAACAGCATCTGAGAAATTCACAGTCAAAAATCGAATGAGCAAAAAATTGGCTTTTTGGAATGCATCGAAGACTTAGAAAAATTTATTTACATGAGAAAGCTGCTTGAGCAAAACTTGTAGGACTCAAATCTAAGGTGAGGCTCCTGAAATAAAGCTAATTGATCTCTTAGGGTAATCCATGCATTTTTTGTAGGTTTATTTGCCAATCCCCATAAGGAAGTGAATATTCACCCCTAGTAATACACACCCAAAAACTCATCTAATGCGTCACTTATCCGAGTTCTCACACTCATGGCTGCCTAACACTATTTATCGGGCAGTGCTTACTAGGCAATAAACTCTTCAGTCCCCTTCCCTGTCTGCTTGAGAAGGATATAAATTAGGTTCGGATGTGTGAAAACGAGGCTGTAGTTCATTCACTTCAGTTCAGCTTCTGATAACGTAGTAGAAGAAATTTAGGCATTTTTTAAATGTTAAAATTAGGGTTTCACGATTTTTTGGCAAACATGAAGCCGTACAAAACCTTTTTGATTTTTAGATCTAGAGTTGTGTGCCTCACTATCCATTTCTTCCTCAAAAGAATTGAATAATATTCATGAAGATGATTTTAGGCGACAAGGTTTAATTTTATTGTTTATCGTTTGATTTTTTAGCTCTAATAACTGCTCTAAAAATTATCAGGTTGGCCCACAAGTCTCAGTGCAAAAAAATTTTTCAAATGCTCGAGGAAAAGTTTGAATTCGTGTTAAAGTCTTTTTTGTCATGTATAAATTATGTTCTATTTTATTATGCATTCCAGCAATCTTTGCAATTCAAATCATTGCCAGAAAGATTAAAAATCAAATAAAATTAATGGTTGGATTAAAACTCGCAAATATACATACTTCAGGGCCGGGTATACTTCACGCGATTTAGGCCGCGAAGCGATTTGGCAATATTCCAATTGTCCACGAATCACTGTAAGCACATTTCCATTGTACAGAAGATAGGGCATTTTATCAGTCCACGTAAGTTATACACACTATGCATGCGCAGTTTGTTTGTATTGGATCTGAAGACTTCTGGCGAATTGCCAAATCGCGTCGCGATTGAAATCGCGTGAAGTATGCCCGGCGCTTTTGATCAAGAAAATATCAGAAATATTCAAAAGACTTTGAATATCCCTGGTCGGAAAACAACCGTTCGTACAACCTTAATCAAAATCAAAATTTAATTTTAATGGAATAACATTAGAGACCCAAAAATTATATTTCCTTCCTCTATCGTTACTTTGTACGTATTTACGTATTTATTCGCAGCTTCTACCATATTCTTCCGACATCATCGTCATAGCAGCCACGCTCATGTAATTTTCACACTTGGCTCTAACGCAGTAAACAATTTCATAGCTCTAAATAGCAAAACGTCATTGTTACGAGCAAAAATAGAGCTGTAATTGGAGAGCAACAGAGCGGCACTTTATACGTCACTGGAATAGTACGTTGATATAAATAGAAGCCTAAGGGTGTTATTATATGCACTGGAAATTATTAGCTTGGTGCAAAAGTAGCGCGCGTTTTTCTAGCCTTCCTTTTAGGGCAACTTTTTTCCATCGACTTTTTCCCTAGCATACTTTCAAGAAGCTCTTTTCATGCTCGATCCAAGCGTGGTCAAAACGGGCTTCTAGCCTCATTCGTTGAACTTCTATAGAGCTTCACACAACCGCACTCAAAACCAGAATTTGGTTGCACTGCTCTCACTTTTCTGGCCAAAGTTTAAGCGCAAATGAAGGCGTTCTCCTGAAATTATAGCTATTGTATTGAATAGAAATTGTCTACATTATGTGTTAACTTCATTATCTTCTCAGAAATCACTTAGATTGTGATTTCTGCGTCTCAAAGTGGGTAGCCGTTTTGATCACTCTGTTGCCCATGCATCTCCTTTGAAGGAAGTGATACTGCTTCATGTCTGTACGCGTAAAGAGCCGGGCATACTTTACGCAATTTTAGTAGCGCGATTTGGCAATTCGCCAAAAGTCTTCAGATCTAACACTAGCAAACCACACATGCATAGCGTGTATGTATAACTTACGCGGATTGATAAAATGCCCTATTTTCTGTAGATTTAAAATGTGTTTATAGTGAGTTATGGACAGCTGGAATATTACCAAATCGCGTCGCGACTGAAATCGTGGAAGTATGCCCGGCCTTTAAGGGTGGGCCTTCTGTTAACGGTTTTTGAAAATATGCTGTTCAGTACGCAGAAAATCAAAAAAAAAATCCATTTTTTGGGACACTGAGGCCTATGAAAAAATGTTGAGAAAGGCGGACAATTTCGGAGTTCTCAATTTTTCCTTTTCGCAAAGCTTCTTTGTATTACGGTTGGTTGCGGCTAAGTTAGGCTCCGGACAGACTTCACGCGATTTGATCGTCGCGACTCAATCGCCGACATTTCCATTCATTTTTATTTCACATTCAAAAATTTCGGGCTGGAGAAGTATCACAACCGAAATGCATGTTGATCGGCATGGAATGATGTTGTAACAGTTGTCTCGTCGCGATTCAGTCGCGACGATCAAATCGCGTGAAGTCTGTCCGGGGCCTTAGGCTACTTATCATTTACACTAACAAATTTTGAAAGGATTATGAACAGCGGGCTCTCAAATTTTTTTTGCTTATCTAAATTTTTTACGAATGTCAAAAATGCCCATCAAAAAATAAAAAATCTATAGTATCTGCAATTGCAAAGTTTCCCTTTCTTCCTGGCTCAAAACCTGCGATTCTGATTCCATTTAAAGCTAAAATTACGTCAAGAAATTCACCCAATTTATTATTATTGACACTGAAAGTGCAGTTATTCTAGGCTCTAAATCAAGCTTGAGAGCGTATTGTTTACACTTAGAAGAGTGCAAATTTATGAATAGAATGCGTAAAGGCTGCTTTCGTCTTCTTCTCGCATGTTTGATTAACCTTGCACTATTCGCTGGGGAATTTGATAGCTTACAAGTTTTGATTCCGGCTTCTTTTCGTCGATAGCAAGAAGCGGGGGGGGGGGGGATGTGGTACCCCTTGTTTTTGTCAGCGTTATGAAGCTTTTTTTCCAATTTTTTTCACAAACTGCTTCTCAAGCCCAATTTGTTCTTTGACTCCTTCTACATTCCATAACCACCAAAGAGCAGCTCATTCTCAGAAAAATGCGCTCTCTGGTCAATGAACATGTCCTTCAAATTTGCTGAGCGCCGTGTTCTCGGTTGCTGTGCCCCGTATTTGTCAACATTATCAACGACCCGGATTAAGTTGTTCGAGCAGACACAGCGTGACAACCACCCCCTCCCTTATGACAAAATTTTTTGGAGATGATTGAGATGTTTGTGATACACAGTAGGAGCGTAAACATCTGGGATTGAGAACTGGGATTTCGAAGACGGATTTTGAGCTGAAATGTGGTCAACTCTTTTTTTTGCTTGTGCATCATTAGCAAAATTTGAGCTTCAAGAATCCTAAACGATTCACATTCCGGGCATTTAAAGCATTGCCGTACTTCGCTTGTCTACAGTGTATATACCATACTTCTACTAGCAGCTCACCTCTTACGTGACAGTGCAATGAATTTAAAAAAATTCTAGAGGAGCATAAAATATGCCGTTCTTCTTATATCAAGAAGTGAATAGTTTTGTCGCGATGCTAATATTTTCATTTTTCCCTTTTCGTTTGGGATCTTCTTTTCATTGTTTAATTTTTGGCCCTCAAGCTGGTTCCAAAATGATGGTTTCCGGTAATAGTACGAAAAATGTTAGAGTTTGCAATTGTCATACTTAGAACGTAAAGAATATATTATACCGAAATATTTAACTCTGTCTTAGCTTTCGCCATAAGCTCTTACAATCATCTCGCTTGGTAGTAAGCTGTTCGCAAAATGTCGCATAATCTGCTATTAGTGATACCCGGCAGGTTAAGCACAAAAATATCAATAGGGTTATTCGTTAAAACAATACAAGCTCTACAAGATGGAGCTATATTCCGCTTTCAGTATGAATTACGCGAAGTTTCAACAAATCCGAGAAGGTTAAATATCTTTGAAAAATTGGCACTCCCCAAGTCAGACACTCGTATATGTACATTTGTGCAAATTTTGCTCTGAAGGCTAATGTTAAATATAGCTATTATAACTGCGACGCGTTCTTCCGAATAGAAAGTTATGAGCTTTTCTTATGCCAAATCTTTGAGCACTTTGAGTCGTAAAGTCACTGTAATTTCCACATAAAGGTATGTTTAGGTGTTTCCGAGTGCTTTTGAACATGTTGTAATCCGTAGATGGTCATTTTCCATCTAGACCACGCTTCTACTATAAATACAAAAGAGCCTATAGCTTTCTATAGGAAAACGCTACGTACGTAGATACAGAATCTACTAGATTGTGCTCGAGAAAAATCAAGCTACACAACTAAATCGAAAAACGCAACATATTTGTACCTTTTTTCTTGTATCTCGTATCTTAACCATGAAAAATTCCATCAGTGATACCGTAAATGTCTTGGGAGAATAAATGTGTGAATAGACATTCTTTGGTGGTCTTCTTGGCACGGCTGCATGTGATGAGGTATTATTTTTCAAACAAGCTAAAATTTCACGACTCATCATCATTTTTCGAATCACTCGTGCTTTTGCCCCGGCAGACCTCGACAAACATTGGCTTTGCAAGAATTGACATTTCTTCCGTTGTGCAGCCATATAATGACTTTTGAAAGGGGCGGTCCATAAAAATGAAAACGGGGCGTGGCGTCGTCATGTTGTGGCGAAAGAACATCGAAATGCACTTGTGTGTCGCATTGCTGAGACCATCAGTTGTCAAAGACCACAAAATTAAATTTTCATCTTCAAATACGTCCAAGTTGTTATACCAAACTCTAGTGTTGGGCATCTCGTATGCTATCATAAATTTTCTTTTTCATCCTTTTATTCGGTCATGCGCTTATGCCAAAATGGTGCAGCTATCTCGTCCATTAGCATTTATTACCCATTTATTACCCCTTGACTACCATAATATGCATTTTTCGACGGAAGATTGGGTAGTTCGGAGGCAGCAAGGCCCACTGAAGAATGGGTAAACACATAATTCTTTCCTAGATTTACCTCATTATCTTTTTCTTGACCGTCACGCGGTAATTACTTCGAGAGGCTTTCTTTCCAGGCTTCCTTGTCCTTCCTTTTCTTCCGCCTCTCTATTTCACATACTTTTCGTGCTAGCTTGTAGCATATCCAAATCGCTTCAAAAATGTTGAGAAAATAAATAGCGGACCGAAAAAGTAGTAGAAACGGACGTAAAATTTTCCACATAGTTTACATAAGTTACAAAAATTGTGTTAATGGTTAAGGTTACCGTAAATAATAAAAAAATATTGCAAAATTTCCAGAAACATCTTCCTCTAAAATTTTCAGATTACCTGAAAATCAAAAGGCGTGACGAGGTGAAAAAGTTTTCTGTTGTTCCCCTCCTCTCCCCCTCCCCTCCAAAAAAATTCCTTGAACTGCTGATGTTGTATGTTATACACTGTATGTGCTGTACTGTATCAAATGTGATAGATATTTTTTTAATGGAATCGAAAATCAGAAAAAATTTCACCATAGCTTTTTTTTGCAGAAAAACTAGATCAACAAGGATTTGATCTAGTCACAAGTAGGTCACAAAATCAAAAATAAAAATCGGATTTCTCTGAGCCTTCCAGAATTTTTTTGAAGTCTAGCGTTTGACATTTTTTCGTTTTTTATCTGCTTGAATTAAGAATTAAAATAAAATATTAGGTGGGTTCAAAAGTTCGTTCGCCAGTTTCTCAAAAAACATAACCTTCTTTCTTTTCAACGAATTTTCCTAAAATTTTTTTCTGTTCAAAAGTTGAAATCATGTTCTTTACACCTATTTTTCTGTTGCCGTGAACTAGTACGAATATATTCGAGAGTTAGAAACGACTGAATGATTACTCAGGATTAGTATTTTTCAAGCAGAGCCACGAAAAAAATAAAGTTCTAATTCTGACCTATCAAGTTTCCCTAGGATTTTCTGAGATTTCTTTTTGGAAAATCAGGATGAATTTCTCCACTTCCTAATACTTGTAATTTCTGCAAACGCTGATGGTCACATTTCCTCCTCTTCACCCATAGCGAAAGGGATAATTTACCCTCTACATTTCCTTTGGGCCTTTTTTTCCTCTTAGGCTGAAATCATTTGCCCTCTCAAATTACTTTTGCTAATTTGCAGCCGATGTGCGTCATCACTCTTCTGTTACAGTCATCTCTATGATTCCATTGCATAGCTAGAGCTATTCTTAGCCTATAACTATTTCCGTCTAGGAAATGTTTGCAAGTACAGCGATAGCGCATTTGCTGACGTATAAGCCTTATTATATTCCATTCTCTTTCACGTATGACTGATTTCATGACTAAAGTGCTCACCTACTTCATCCTGATTCTGTACTCAAAGAGTGCAAATGGTAATGTATGCCTTCTCAGGTAGCCTTTTCATACTTCTTGAATCCACCTTTAATATGATCTTTCTGCTCACTGTCCTTGTATAATCTTATTTGTATTGTTTCTTAACAACGTATTGAAGCACTTTCGGAATATTTCTGGAAGCAGTTTGATTTTACCACAAAATCTGTGCGATGATTCAGATGCTGTAGGTTTTTTTCCCATTTTATTCTACCACGGAAACTTTTTTTTAGAAGTGATGTGACCAAAAATTATAATTCGTAGTCAAAGCTCAAGGCCTGTATGGGTCAAAAGTGTATGCCAGTAAATTTTTAAAAATATTTATTTTTTCTTTAATACAAAGAAGTAGAGTTTATATGTTCATTATGCTTGAATTAAAGTGCAAGTCTCACACATCTTTGTCTATAGTTAGAGAAATTTTTATATTTATAAAAAAATCTTTTAGCATGTATTGAAAGTTGACGGTAAAGTTTCAAAATCTGCCAGTGATCTTTTAACATTAAGAGAATTTTTAGAGGTATGGCTGCTTTCCTGAGAAGAATTGTGCAGCCACTTTCCGCAACCAGATCAATAAATAAATAAAAATAAAGCTAGACCTCGAACACCAAAAAATCTCGAAAGTCTGCAAATGCACCTATCGTTTCGAATTTGACGACAATATTAGATGACTCTAGTAATGTATGGCTGCGCATTTATAACTTTGTGGCGTTTCCAATCTGGTAAGAAATTCCAGTCTTTTTTATTCAATTTTTTGAATTTTTTCGGATTAGTTCTCTCATATGTATCACAACATTTTGATTAGCATTCTAGGGCGAACTTTTATATATTTGAAAAATTATTCTTCTCTGTACAGTCTTATGCCTCAATCTTTTCGAATTTGTGCTTGTATATAATACATTTTTGCAACTCTTGCACAGTATTCCTCCTGGTCCTGAAACTTTACTCAACTTATTCTGGTCTGTGTCCTCATAGATTGCTACGCTCAAAGTTTGTTAGCCCCAGTTGTTGTGAATAAATGTCACGGCTTAAATGCTTCGCAGTTAGTTTAAAAATTTAGTACAACTGCCCTTATTCAGATTCTCACTTCCTTTTCTTATTGTAACCTACATCACTTATTCTATTTTGAGAGCAACAATTTGTAACAGAATAACGTCATCTATTGTTGCTTGGCCACCCATCCTCAGAAAATAGCATAATGTGTCTGGGTGACACCATATGAGACACAGAGAAAGGATTTAAGGAGGGCTAGATTTCGGCTGTCGTCGACAATTTCTCTGCGCTGTTATAAATTATTTTTTGAGGGTTGTAGTTACTGGGTGCTGGGCAATTTGTTTTCTCTGAATATGCGCATTTAGGAGAGCAAGGTAAATGGTTGTGGCAGGGCTAAACAAGAATTTATTCGAAACCTCCTTCTCATAGAGTTTTTTTGTCTGGAACCTTGTTGTGATTTTTTCTTCACCTCTAGCTTAGCGTCATCCAGCTTATCTCAAAAGATTCTTAGGCTTAAAAATAGATCTTGAACGCATCATCTGCATAAGGTAAAGTTCAGAGTTGCTCATGTGCCAAAGCTATTCCAACGCCGTTCCAGCGCAGTGCCAGTCATTTTCAACTCGCATTGCTTGATTGATTTTTGGCACGGCGCTGGCACGAGCAACTCCAAACGCAGCTACCTCACTTACTGAAATATCGTTTTTTAAATAAGTAGCTCCATATTTAATTTTTGAATTATTGCTTACAGACAGTATGCGTGAACGATCAGGCTCGATTTCTGCCGCACGTGCAATGATTCCTATGTGTCCGTCATTGATGCCATCACAGGTACAGAATTTTGAGTTTCGAAAACAAAAATTCTGATTTTATCCACCAGAAAATGCTTTTTTTTACAAACAGCCAGCTATTTTTGATAGCTAAAAATCACGAAACCATAAAATATTTTTACCTTACACAAGACTTTGTTACAACTAGCATCATTGCTTCAGAGGATCGCTTTGAAAATTGATAATTTCTTGGACCGTTTAGGTATCAGCCATTCGCAAATCATGGAGACATATCAACACAAAAGGCCTGATTACTGTGCTTTCACGCTGCTTCCAGAGGGTAAGCTTTAAATTTGCCAAAAATCTCGAAACTTTTTTTTGAGAAATGGATGACCCTATGATAACTCTGGGCGATATGGTATCTCTACGTTTAGCATTATGAAAACGAGCTTTCGATATCTTATTCAATTCATAGTTTTATCGATGGAAATGCGGAAGTGTGGTTTCTTTTTAGCTACAAATCAAGTATTGTTTTGTTGAAATGTAAAGCTTACAAAATGTTTCATCGCAAAGACTTTTGACTTTTCATTCACAGAAAGCTATGCCTTTAAAACATCTATAAATAAAAGTAATGCTTTAAACTATGAGCTAAAATCCCTGAAAGGAATTTCGACCAAAACTCTTGGAAAAAGCCTCATTTGTGCAATAATTCATACTCTTACGCTACCTTCTTGCGGTTTTTCCCAACGAAAAATGTCAGGTTGAAACAAAGATTCTGTCGCACATTTCTCATAAAATAGATTCTTAACAACTGAAGTAACTCACATGATTTTAATCTCTTTTTTTAAGGCTACGTATATCGTGAAAAAATTTGAATGGCATATGGCATTCGTTTAGATTTGTCGAGATTATGTCATGAAAACTTGAGACATTAAGTGAATGGATTTCCAAAAAAACTTGTTCTATGTTTTATGAGCTATTTTTCCTACTCTCCCATTCAACTTCTCTACTGTGTAGATGAAATGGAAAGAAAAGTTACAATAAGATATGGAGGACATCTGGAACAAGTAAAGCAAGATTTGATCTATGATCTTTGTAATATTAGGAAGAATAGGAAGCTATTTAGGTGTCTTTCGGAAATTTTCCGAAAATGTGCGAGGGAACTTTACATACAGAGTGTTCCAAAAAGATGTGCACACTGTTTGATCGTTAATAACTCCCTTGCTTTCAAGTCTTTTGCAGAGTTTTAGGTATCATTATGTAGAGCGAGGTTTATCTTAGATTTATTGTATGGAACAAATCACCAGTCACTCTTCATTACTGTAGGATTACGGTATGAACTTTCAGCATACAGCGTCACTGTGAAATAGGCCTTTTCGAAGAAATAACTTCTAAAAATTCTAAAAATTTGTGTAGCAGGGTTTTCAGGCGTGCTGATTTCACCATATAGCTTTCCACCAGTTTTTCAAGCTTTGATGATGTATTCACATTTTTGACGAACATTGGAAAAATAGTTGTCACCCTAAATCTGAAATAACTTATGAAAGAAGCACTGTACTAAAGTGCAATTCTTATGTTTAGAATTAGCGACTTAGATTAACTCATTAAAAAGTTTTTCGCCTGTTTGGCTTTTTTCTAAAGCAATATACCGCTTTTAATGGCTTGAAATCCTCCTCGAAGTTCCTACCGTAATCCTACAGTAATGAAGAGCAGTTGGCAGTTCGCTCCATACTGCAAATCTAAGTTGAACCTCGGTCTACAGAATGGTACCTCATGCTTGGTGAAAGACCTAAAAGCTAGAGAGTTATTGACGATTAAACAGTGTGCACATCTTTTTGGGACACCCTGTATGTCAATTCAATGATAATGATTGTTCAGATGTTACGATAAAAACTCTCTCGATGGTCAAATATTTCTTATCCAGTTTTTTTTTATTCTGTAGCTGCTTTTGCCTTACGATTTCTGGCTTGAAGCTCCTAAGACGCTAGTAAAGTTCTTTCTTGACATTGCATGAATCATAAGACGATTACAAGCAGGTGTTTATCGAAGATAGTTCTAGAACAATTATTTAAAGCGGTTTGGAATATGTAATTTGAACAATTGGCTTCGACCTTTTAACCTTGATACATGGCCGAAAGATTAATGTTACACAAGCTGAACAGGTGCTAGTTGTTGGCAGAAGGCTTGAAAAAAAATTGTGTTTTTATAACTAACATTCAAATGTAATAGTGTCTTGCTTTGAAGCAGTAAGCTATTTTTACACAGTTTCTTTATAGTAAAATTCATTCTTTGAGTTTCCGGACATGTAAATTAATCACTAATGAAGTTTCATTTTTGAGAAATATCTATTAGACCGACCAATAAAAACGTCAGAAATTGAGCACCTATGATAGCCTTATTTTCCATCTGCAGGTGATAAGAAATTTTTTGAAAATTTTCAACTTCACCTATGTCAAGAATTCGTTTTGTTCCGGTTCGAATGACTACTGTACAGCCATTCAAGTCCTTCACAAAAGAATCGGATTCTTCTTGCTACTATAAAAAAATCCAATCGCTGGAGTGGTGTAATGCTTTGTTTACGTGTTTGTTGTTTACGAAGCTTGAGCTAAACAACTAAACCTCGTCATGATGACGGCTTTGGAATTCCAAAGCCGCTGATATACTTGGTTGCGTAAAATTGCTCACAAAGGGGGTAGGAAGTTGATTTCTTCTCTTGGTTTCAACTTTAGAAGGGCGCTAGCTATAGTTAGGCTTATCAGGATAAGGTTCAATTCAATGGAAATGAAATTTATCAGAAATGGAATAGGCAGCTTACGTTTCATTCATCATAAGACATTACAACAATTTTATTCTCAAGCTCGAGGACCAATGATCTTTGATCTTTGCATCTTGACTCATTAGCAACTAATCAGGACACTGAATATAAGGCTTATTATTCAGACGCGGAAGTTGCCGCCTCTATGTAATTGCATGGAATAGTGTGTTGGTACAAAAAAAAATAATGAGATGTCAGATTGAGTCATATCAATATTTTCTACCTAAAATCATAAGTGCGCACAGCGTATTTGGAGCTCAGATAATTTTTATACTTTCTTCAAGAAATGAACTCAAGGGAAAAAAGCCAGAGCTTTTGTTGCCTTTGTAAGCACGGAAATTCAAGATGGACAGAGTTTCATGGAAAGAAAGAACTATGTAGAATATATTTTCAAGAAACTCGGAAAAGTTGGTAGAGCCACACTATAAAGCGGTTTTTTTGAATTTTAGAGATTCAAAGGAAAGGCATAAACTGGTAGAACATATGAAACAACTCAATACTTCCAAATATTTCCATTTTATCTTCTGGCCAAGGTTTCATGGAGCTTGCCATGTTTTAATGAACATCCGCAGTGTTGTTTAGGTAAAGTATGAGCGCGAAAATGAGGCAGTATCTGGGACATGAAATAAAATTTGAATGAACCTAAGGACTACTACCAGCCAGCACATCAATTTAGGGATTTTGGCATATGGATCAATTTTGAAGAAGGTTTGGAAAGTATCTGATTGTGAGTACTTTGAAAGAGCACTTTAAAGACCTGCTAATTTATTCGAACTTTTGCAAAAAATGATTTTAAATTTTGCCCAAAGGAGCACTCTTATTTGAACATAAGAAGTCTTCTATGTTTTGACCTTTATATACTTCTTAAGAACGGTTTTTGGTTTTTTTCCCTGGAGAATAACTGCCATAGATTTTTCCACTATCTTGCATATCTATAGAATTCGATCCATTTATAGGTAGTAAGAAGACGTTTCTTATGTCAGATAGATAATTTTTGGAGAAAGGAGACTTTATCTACTTTCAATCTCAAACAACATGATCGAGACACTTTCAAAACACGAGAACTGGTCCTCGGCTATAGAACACAATGTTAGCAATCACTGTTTATCAACTTTATTTTCAGCTCGAATCTTCTTGTCCTGTGGCACAAGCATGTTTCTCCTCGCAATCTCCATCGCCTTCGAATGCTCAAAGTCCAGTGAGGACCGTAGCAGATCATGCGAGATTTTTGCTCAATCTGCTTGACAGAATAATTGATGCTGAGCAGGTGAATTTAGATTATGAGATTGACTAATGAGATGGAAAATGAGAGATCAGTGATCTATGAACTAGTATGGTAATGGTAGGACTTCTCGTATATCAGTTTCGCGGAAAAGAAAAGTTGTTTCTTCTACAACTGGAGAGATTTGTCCACAGGCCCACCGTCAAATTCCATCGAATTTTGTAAAGATTTTTAGTGGAAAAATTATAATTGAGCTGTGAACTGTTTATCAGCAGCTGCTTCCAA
The DNA here is from genome assembly GCA_958299035.1 of Cylicocyclus nassatus. NCBI lineage: Eukaryota > Metazoa > Nematoda > Chromadorea > Rhabditida > Strongylidae > Cylicocyclus > Cylicocyclus nassatus. Next base: position 85,350,590 of record CATQJL010000316.1, on the reverse strand, counting down.
TTACTTGATGTTTGTTGACGTATGCATAGCTGATAAATTTTCTTCTCTAGACCACAAGAGGGGTTAAACAACCCTGGGGTATAGGCACGAGAGACGGGGGAGGAAGGAGGTTAAGAAGCAAATTCCTTGTTCGAAAATCTTTTGATCATCATTATCGCACCTTTACTTTGTCTTTTGATGTAAAATCAGACATAGGCAAATTTTTTACAGAAGAACGAAAGAGCAAAGAAAATAAGTGATTGTCAAAAACCAATTACCGTAACCTCATCTTTGCAGGACCTCGAAGAAATCCGTGAAATTGGCGCTCGACATGTGCCGCTAAAACATGAATGTGGCCTTGGTGCGGCTGAGCTGGACAGATTCCAAGAAATTTTTGTCGAAGTGCTGCTGAAGCAAGATGGAATACGGCAAAGCAAGGAAGCCAGGTAAGATTTTGCTGAAAATAACTAAAAATCGTGGGGGGGGGGGGATGAGAGGAAGTGAAATAAGCGCTGTTGAATTACAAAACGAATTAATGTATTCCCTTATCGTAATTGTATATTATAATTGCCACGTAGTACATACACAGTCTGTCTAAGCTGCGATTCATTCGCTTGCAGCTACGCCTTCGCAGCGCAAAGCCCTCGCGTGGCGTGTGCGCCAATTGAGACACTGCAATGAAACAGACAGTAACTTCTCTGTCAAAACTTTGGAGATCAAATCGATAATTACACATAAAATGCGGAAGCTTTCCAAATTTAACGTTTTTTCTAACATCTTAAAATTTTGCATATTTCAGTCGTGCTTGGCGCATTCTTATCTGTGCGATAGTGGATCTATTTCGAGACGGGTTCGAGACACAACTTCGTCAATTCAGACGGAAACACTCATTCAATGCACATACGGAGTATTTCGAGAACATAGAAAGGTTTGTTCATTTCTTATCGGATCTGTAAAATTCCTAGGATGAAGGAGTTTGAATTTACATTATTTTTGACATATCCGGCTTCACGTGGAGCTTCTATGGAAGCTTTCATTTTGATATTCGCTACTGAGTGCTGAAACTCAAAACATAAATTTGCTGACTTACATACTATTTGGTGGCTCTCCTGAGCGAAAAGTGCAAAATATACATGAAATAGTAGCAGCCAGCAATTTCTTTTAACAACGTTCTTTTCTATCCATGTCAAACTCACACATACTACCTGCAAAACCCAGAGCTGCAAAAATCAATGAATCGTGATGATTTATCAGAAATAAGACTTAATCGATCGAAAGTCGATAAATTTTTTCCAATAAAGGTAGAATAATTTGTCTCCAGTGTATGTGTGGCCCCATAAAGGAACATTCTTTGAACACCATGACGGGCCGCAAAGTCTTTTTTGGAGATGTAAGGGGGGGGGAGGGTTGACGGCGCGACAAAATTTTTTTTGCGAATGAAGAGGCATGTAGCCCGTTTAAAAAAATTCTGGGATGCTAAGCAGTTTTCTAGCAATTTTATGACCATAATATTATAATTGAAGGTTCTTAAAGGAGTTGATTTATGTTTAGGGAATCTAAATAGTATTCGAATTATTTCTCAGTGAGAAGAGTCAATTACACATCTTTATCTTGTGGAGAACATCTAGAAACATGACCCAATCGCAAGGGCCCGCTCCGCCCTTCCTTGGTCCACCACTGAGATAAACAGCATTTTATAGAAAACAAATTTTAATTTCCTAGAAGTAAAACGTTGTCTTTCTATTTTTGATGAATATTGTAGACCACTGAATTTGAAAATTATTGCAATTTTCCATTCCAGACGTGCTTCGCTCTGCCCCTATCGCAAAGCGTCGCTGAACGTGGATCCACGCTTGGACACCTGTACCAAGAAGCTTTCTCAGCTCAACGTATGAACATAATCTTTTGTGACGATATTTTTATTGAACTACATGTCATGTACTCTTATCATCTTGTCTAAAATATTTTGATCCGATTTATAAAGTCACGTTTCATTCATTTCCTCAAGCTTCCTTTATTCAAGCTTTCATGCCCGCAGTACGCATGTCGATTACGCTGTGATCTCTAGCACTATATCTCTCAAAATGATCTTATTTAGCAGCAAATATGAAAACCATACTGTTCTAAATTCAGAGTCATTTGTAAATAAAAATTGTTGTTGTGTCCAAAATAAAGCAACTAATGTCTTGAATAAAAAGGAAATTCGACGGTTTTGTGAGCTTCCCATAGAGCAGTTGTGTCCTTGTTAATGAGCAGAATATTGTTGAGAATAGTAATAGTAGAGAAAGCTGTGTGGTCCTTATGCGATTAAGGATCAAGGCAGCGTCAGTGTCAACGCTGTTCCAACGTCGTGCCATTGTCGCGCCATCAGGGTACTCTGAACCAGGGCACGGCACAGGTGGCTTAGCAAGCAAGCTGGATATCGTTTTTGGGGAAAAAGCAAAGGGGATATCGTTATTGCGGAAGAGCATAACGTTGTCTTCCGATCTGCGGCCGGCACGCTGCCGGCATGCCGCCAGCAAATAAACAAAGAGTTTGTTTACAGCGAAGTGAAGGTGAAATGACACCAAAATAGGTGTGTAGATGGGCAATGGGGAGTTAGGACTAAGTATGAAAAATTATGAAAAAATTATGTGAACTAAAGGCGTGCTCGACTTTTTTCGGAGTTAGGTGGCTTTCAAGCCACCTGGATAGCCACCTGAGGTGGCTTAGGAAAGAAAAAGTCATAAATTTTTCCTCCCTCACATAATTTTTCTACTTTTTTTACATACTTCTCATCTACATCCCAAACCCTACAAACTGGTTGCTTAACCGCCTCAAACCCCCTTCTCCCCGCTTAGTTATAGCCCCTCGAAAATTTTGATTGGTGGCGGAAAGGCTGCTTTAGGCGCGTATTGCTGCACGATGGATACATCATGCCGCCAATCCGGAGAATATGAATATCATCGCGTGTGTTCGATGATTCTTTTTCGTTTTTTTCCTACTATTGCTTTGTTCCGTTCCATTTCATGTAATTTCTCTTCGAATATCTCGTGGCGGATGTCGTAATTTCATTGAAGTCAAAGGGGACTTCATTTTTTGCAATTTCGGGACGCCACCTCGTGCCGAGCCCTGGTCTAGGGTCAAAGGGGACTTCGTAAAAAATCGCAAAAGTCAAGGGGGACTTCGTTTTTTGCATTTTCAGCTAGCCACCTCGTGCCGAGCCCTGCTCTGAACACTCTAAACACTACTCAGCGTTATCAAACATATCCCAATTTCCATCGAGAAGCGAGAGTGAGAAGAGTCATAAACTATTGACCAAATTTTTTAATAGCCAAAGAAGAAAAAAATTCTTATCTGACCTCTTACACAAATTCACCTATATTTTTCTATAGCATTTATACTACCAACAAACCTCTCATACATTTGAGTGAGAGTATCCTTCAAGATAAATGTACAAATACACGTACTACCTTACAAGATTATGCAAAAAGAGAATTTTGGCTAAGAAATGAGCCCTGGACTCAGAATGGAACAAAAACATGAACTTAAGTGGAAAAGAGCTTGCTACATCCTGACCATTGACTGGGTGACAAAGCATAGGCGAGGACTTCTGAATTAAGCTTTCAATTTAATAATCTTGGTTATTCTTTGCCAGAGTAATTTCTGTCGCGATCACATTTCGAAATTTTGAGCAAAAATTTGATCAGGTACAGTTCAGCAAGGCATCAACTTAGTTATGTGCAAACAAATTCTGATTGTGGTCTTTCACGTAAAAAGCATTATTCTCTTTTAAATCATCAAAGCAAGGAACTACAACGCATACTAGTACGAGGCCGTGTACCCAGTTTCCCAAATTTCATCAAAGTAGAAATGAAGTACCATCGAACTTGGTATTTCATGGCTAGCACTAAAGCAGTCACTGGTGTTAATGCTTTTAGCAAAATTTGGGAAGAATCTTCGAATTTTTGGAGGGCTATGGTGACTAAACCAAACCCTCACCTTAAAAAGAAATTTCTCATGCTTGTTACTAACAGGGAAAGGATCCTAAGTCGGAGTCACCTTTTCATCGAGATCCATATATTCTTCGTATCGTCAAACTCTGATTTCAAGTACGTTTTTCTTGTCTGCGGAGCGCTTCTGGGTGACGATTATGAGCGTTTTATCATTCAAAAAAACTGAACGCTTGATGAGAATAAAACCGAGTGGCAGCCTTTCCAAATCGCAATGGAATAATGGCGAGCAAGAAAGTTGCAAGCAAAAAATTTCCTCTTTATAGAAAGGTTTAACAGTCACCATGTTCCATTCGAGCTCACCAGAGACTTCTATGAACGATTTTCTTCTAAATGTTGTGCAGCCGCACAAGAAACCAATGCTCGAAAAGAATGAAGGAATATGTTGATCTGTTGTTTATGATATGTGATATAGTTGTGTGCACTATATATAGGCATTCCTTAGTAAGTATAGATTCTTAGTTCCTTATCGTCAAGTAAAGAACTCGGTCTCCAATCGTCTTCCTACACACGCCATGGCAAACACAACAACTGGCGATCAGAACCCGAACCCGAGCCCAAACCCGACCCCCAACATGGACCAAACCCACCTTCTGATGCTACAAATCATGGAGCTACGGAACGAAGTAAAGAAGAAACAAGGATCCAGCGAGGATTACGTGATGAATGCACTCGCTACTCATCTACCAGAATTCGATCAGAATCCGAACCCGAGCCCGAACACGGACACGATCCACTTTCTAATGAAGCAAATCATGGAATTGTGGAAGTCTTGTCGAGAACCCATGGCTGAACTGACGAAGCAAGAATCCAACGAAGAGTACAAAGACTACTTGGAACTGCAGAATCACATACAGATGATCGACAAAGCCAAGGTTCCTCAGGTCAGCGTGAATCAGATGAATGAGAACCCGCAAGTCAACGCGATGCAGCGAGACGAGAAGCGGAAGCCATTCATCGATCACAAGCCCAGAACACATCTTTGTATGAACTGCAGAGCGAAGACCCATAGGACCAGGAAGCGCGAGAAGCCGATCACTGAATGCAACTACTGCAAGAAACGTGGACATCTAGAGAGGTACTGTCTACGTAAACTATTGTCGATGAAGCCAAGGACGTCCATCCTGTCGTCATCTCACCGCCTAAAGAAACGAAGTCGTACTGCAGTGTGGAAACCAACAACACAAGTATCGAGTTACGACTTGACTGTGAAGCTGAAGATCGCGACACATGGATCAAGACTGGCCGACCTGAGCTAGAAAACCCGAAACATAACCTAAATGCGGCCAATGGAACCAGCATTACATGCCACGGACAATGCACATGTGAGCATGCGCTAAGTGGCATTAGCTTGAATGGCACCACAAATGTCGTTGATGGACCACCTCTACTTGAAATACACTGGAACCAGAGCGACCGTGCCTTTCACGATGACATCGGCTGTCACAGTGTAAATGCAGTGACAGATATGAACGGTACACTCGACAGGAAGAAAACTCACCTGACAACGCAGTTCGCAGAAGCCGTTCAACTCAAAACAGAAAACGGCACGAAAGCAACGGCTGCCTTTGTGCTCGGTAAAGAGGATGCAAGCAAGATATTCGGCAAAACTCGTTCAAAGTCCACACAATATGGAAATGCGGAGGTACATGTTTCTTATGATATTACTCAATTCAGGACAGCCGAAATCCGCAATTCTGCAAAACCCAGACAAGTTCGACTTACTTGCCATCAGCAGTTTAGTGAACAGGCCGAAAGAATCGTCGACAACTTCCAGTGCCTAGTATCCAAGCCGAAAAGGGAGGAGACGTTAGCCGAGGCGGTGCAAAAGTTTCCCATGCACTGTCGCGATATATCAAGCCCAACTTTGGATGACTGCTCCTTTGGTGAGATGTTCACTGAATACAAAGTTTATATCGCTCCAGGTCCACTGTACTCGGCTGACGAGAAACATAAAGTGCAACCTAAGAAGATGAAGTGTCAACTCAATTCTCAGCGCGGAAAGGACCCACCGCTTCACTTAGAAGGGGAGGTGTTGTGCAGCCGCACAAGAAACCAATGCTCGAAAAGAATGAAGGAATATGTTGATTTGTTGTTTATGATATGTGATATAGTTGTGTGCACTATATATAGGCATTCCTTAGTAAGTATAGATTATTCTTAGTTCCTTGTCGTCAAGTAAAGAACTCGGTCTCCAATCGTCTTCCTACACACGCCATGGCAAACACAACACTAACTATGCGTTCAATTCTCCGCTACAAAAGCTCTCAGGAATTCTTGTCCAGAGGGACTCGCAGAAAAGGAATACGGTTTGAAATTAGCGTTCGATGCCCTTCAAGAATATATGCATTTCTTCTGGAAAGGCCACTTCGACTAAGGTTCCTTCCGTGCAAGGCAGATTTTTTACAAATTTCAATTCTCGCCTTTCAAGCTCAAATAGAGCCATATGGGAGAGGGGTGGGGTTAGGTGGAATTTTTCATGACCATACAAACACAAAGTGACGCCAGAAATAATGAAAATACCTACCCTAACAGTCCCTGATAGTGATTTGCTGCTGTTTGATCAGCTGAGAAATCATTACTAGCTTCTGGTTACTAGATGTAAAGAATTTTTCGTTGGGTCTCGATTACCTGACTTAAGGCTAAACAGCAAAAATTTCCTGTGTTCGCTACCAACTAGCTAACTATTGCATTGATTGAGATGAGTTAGTAAAAGTATATACAGGGTGTGCCAAAAAAATGTGAACACTGTTTGGTCGTTAATAATTCCCTTGCTTTCAAGTCTTTCGCCGAGCTTGAGGCACCCTTCTATAGGGCGAGGTTCAACTTAGATCTACAGTATGGAGAGAATCATCGATCATTGTTCATTACTGTTGGATTACGGTAGGAACTTCGATGAGGATTGTAAGCCATTGGAGGCCATATTCGCCCCGGAACAAAATCAAACAAGCCAGAAACTCTTACAGTATGGTAATGGAAGCCGCTGATTTCGAAAATGTGATTCCCACTTTACTCTGATGCTTTTTTCCAGAGTTATCCCAGGTGAACCGTAATAACTAAATTTCCAACATTTGTCACAAATGTGATTACACTATCAAAAAAGCTGAAAAAACTCGTAAAAAGTTGTGTAGTGGAATCAGGATGCGCAGAAACCCTAGTAAACGATTTTTCAGATTTTTACAAAGAAAAAATGTTGTCAAACGGCATATTTTGCATTGGTTCCACATGCTAGAAGTTCTTAACGTAATCCTACAGTGACGGAGACCAACCGCTGATTCGCTCCATACTGTAGATCTAACAAGGGAAGGATACTCGATCGCAGTGACGATTGGGTAAGCGGTGTATACCGCGTACACCGCCCAGATCCCCAGACGGTGATCTCTAAACCGCACTCCATATCTACTATGACGGTACTCTGGAAGCTATGAAGGAATTTGCAAAACGCAAAACCGACGGCATCGAACCCTCGACATCTAGCTCAACAGTCAAAGCCACTATCCACTGCACTAGTCAACAACTACGGATTCGAGGCAAGTGTAGTACTTGAATGCGCTTGCAGCACCAAAAATCCTTTATAGCTTTTCCAGAATGACGTCATAGCAGAGTGCGATTTAGGGATCATCGTTTGGGGACGGTATACGCGGTATACACCGCTTACCCAATCGTCACTGCGATCGAGTATCCTCCCCTTATAAGTTGAACCTCGCTTGACAGAATGGTTCCTCAAGCTCGGCGAAAGACATGAAAGCATGGAAGTTATTAACGATCAAACAGTGTTTACATTTTTTGGGACAATCTGTATGTTATAGAGACAATTTCCTTGCATTGCTGTATTTTTTTCAGTATTGGAGTGAGTCTCTAACTCTATGAAACTTCTTGATGGCCTTAAGTGTAGGGATTTGGGACTTCAAGATTGCAAAATGACCTCAGCAGAATTCGTTAGTGCCTTAACGGAAGTTGTTTCAATGGTTCAAACCGCTAGGAGGCGACTATTCAGACTTGTATGAAGGCGAACCGAAAAAAGAAGAGAACAAAAAGAATTTTCTGTAAGGTTAATTTTGAGCTTGTAAGTCGGAAATCAAAGCACACTTTGTGCATTAAGCATATTTGAGAGTTACAACTGACTCCACTGCATAGATTACACCGAGTGTTCCTTTTTGCGATATGTGATCTTAAACATTGTAGATCGAATCGATAATTTTGATAAAAATGGATCGAAGGTGTCATTCAATAAAGCGTGCGGATTCCATTTTCACTCGTTGATGACATTTCTAGCCTTCGAATGTTTCTATGGATTTTCGTATCAAAGAATCTTTACAGATTGATAAATCTACCGACATCGACAATTTCGACAACATCTGCCGTTAGAAGCTTTTTCAAGGGTTTTGTGAGTTTTATAAATCACTTTTTGAGTAAGTTGGTTAAAAAGAAGACTTTGATAACAGTTTTGAAGCAATCACGCAATTTATCCATGAGTCCATCTGCAATTTCAGTATCTGCTCGGGTACAAAAAAAGATTTTCTCATTTTATATGTTTCTGTCCGTGTTGGTGCTTTTTAGCTCATAAGCTATGTACGGTGAAGCATTGCAGCTAAATCCTAGTGATTAGCTCAATTTGATAATAGTGTAGTGAAACTTATTTGAGACAGTTTATAGAATCTTCTTTATCTTATATATAAAGCTTTATTGATTTCTGGAACTTTTAGTTGATGGGAGATTCTCATGCTATTACTGAATTCATCGATATATCGCTAACTTGGCTGGGCTGCTGAGAGTCCGTGGGGGTTGAGTCGATGAAAAACGTTAACATTAACCTTTGACTGCTTTTACTACAGTCATTCTGCACCTTCCGCTAGCGCAAAAGTAAATACGCACTGTAGATCAGAAGAAAATTGCAAATTGAGATTGACTAATTAACGCTTTTCTAACGCTTTTCGTAATGGGGTAAGTAATCTTCTCTATCTTCTCTATATGTATATATAAAGCAGAAAATCTGTGTGTTTGTGTGTTTGTGCACATTTCCCATAGTCATGAGGATGAGCGGTGGAGCTCATTTTGATCTGCTAGTTCAAGATATGGTAAGGACGGTGGGAAGCGAATACAAGACGAGTTAGAATCAGAAGAAGAGCGAATTTCCACACGAGAAATCAAGCGCGATGAACTGGCTCCAGAACGGGGTAGAACCCGGGATGCCAGCTCGTAGTTGTATAAATGTGAAAAGATTATTGATTTCTATGAAATAATTAAAGCGACTGTGGGTCTAATGACCGCTACTTTCAAGGTCAGCGTGCACACACGTGGATGAAAATGAAAATTCATATGTATTAGGTTGTCCCAAAAGTAAATTCCTCTTTGAATCAATTCAAGCTGATTTTGTTTTCCTAGTATACTTATAGCATTCTTTAGAGCAGATCAAGTACAAAAAGACCACCAAGGATCCGCATTCCATGTAAAGTTTGAGACCGAAATCGAAAAAAATTTTGTCACCTGAAAATTGGATTTTTACGAAAAAAATTCTTACGGATCTCCAACTCGGTCATTATACATCGCGCACACTGTACTCAATAAGCCTTTACTGGATTTTTCCGGGCATAGAAAGGTAGAAAAATAAGATAGTTCAAAAATTGTAAACTCCGCCCCGAGCCCCTCTCGCATATGTCACTTATACTTTGAGTCTTGCTAAGCATGTATTTGAAAGTTTACCCCTGTGTGTGCTCTTATAATCAAGAGATATCAACTGTCACACGAACCCGAAAAAAGACGGCATTTTGGCATTTTCGCACCATCTTTGCTTCTCACTTTTGGTCTCCGGAAAAAATCCATCAAATACATTTGGGTACTACTATGTGTATAATATTAGGTTGAACCGAAAGTTCTGTCCCTCCATTTTCAAAAATTCGTAACTTCGCCAGATTTCAACGGATTTGCTTGCTCGTAATTTTATTAGAAAGAATAGATCTTCCGCTTTCAAGCCCTGTTTTGCGGAGCTTCTGTTTCACACTGAGTGCCGAGATAAAAATGGAAAACTAAGACCATGTAAACTTTGACCATTTTAAGTTAGGTCACCAAAAATCTGGAATGCTGCAGAAAAATCTGAAATCGTCAGTACATATGTTTTTTGGCCTACCCTTTGCATCTGTGAAAAGTTTGTGTTGTTTGGACATCTCTGTGAGAAGTTATGAATATCGAGTTTACTATGGATAACGCCAAAATTAATTAATTTGGCAATTTTCGTGAAAATCATAACTTCTCGCAGAAACGTCCAAACAGCGCAAACTCTTCACAATTGCAAAGAGTAGGCCAAAAAACATATGTACTGACGATTTCAGATTTTTCTGCAGCATTCCAGATTTTTGGTGACCTAACTTAAAATGGTCAAACTTTACATGGTCTTAGTTTTCCATTTTTATCTCGGCACTCAGTGCGAAGCAGAAGCTACATAAAACAGCGCTTGAAAGCGGAAGATCTATTCTTTCTAATAAAATTACGAGCAAGCAAATCCGTTGAAATCTGGCGAAGTTACGAATTTTTGAAAATGGAGGGACAGAACTTTCGGTTCAACCTAATATATTAGGTTGTCCCGAAAGTTTTGTCGGTTTTTTCAGACCAATGTAAAACCACGCACAATAAAGACCTGAGTGAGTTTCAACATGCATTCGATGCAGCTTTTCCTTCTCTTTCTTATAGATGCACTTTCATACCATAATGTTGTATGCTTTCTTTGGTAATTGCCGAAATTCTCCACCTGTCAATTTTACCTGCTCAAAGTTGAGCTAATTTTTAAAAATTTCGTTACAAAGTTTCGAAAAAGATCAAGTATGGGTCAAATAGAACAACTCTCGGGCTACAAGATGGTATTTTTAGATTCTCCTAATTTGCTGATTTTGGCTTCAAAAAATTATTTCTTCTGAGGTCTCGATTTTTGGCTAAGTCATGAAACGCGCAATTGCAGCTAAAGCATGAAAGCTTCTGAAGGTTTTGCGAATTTAAACTTGATTGTTATTAAACATTATTAGTGCAACATAACCAAGTTTGATTTGCTTCGAAAATTAGTTTTTTGGAATTTTCGGTAATTTTACGTGATAAAACGTGTTCAAAAAACCGCGGTTTTTCTCAAATAAATAATTATTACAGACATTATAAACGTGGCTCACATAATCTAAAATAGCCGCAATGTAGCCAAAGATTTGCCCTACATAACAGTCACCAGCGCTCGTCAAAAATATCAAGATAAAAATTTTGAAAATTCGGGAAAGTTTTGGCGTTACTGCTGAAGTGCTCAAAAAGCCATGGCGATAACATCGCAAAGACGGGGTAGATCAGGGAACAAATGTAGCTATAAGAAAGAGGATAAAAATGTGAATAGAATGATACCTAGGCCGTTCATGGAATGGTGTTCTGTGAGGTTTGGTGAGCGATGAAAAAAACCGACAAAACTTTCGGGACAACCTAATATAAAGACCAAGTTGGAAGTTCGTGGGAATTTTCTGGAAAAAGATCCTTAGGGTAGCTGAAAAAATTCTTTGGCTCCAACTTTTACCTGGATTACGACTTACGCGGATCCACGATGGTCATTTTGTAGAGCTTGCTCCGCTCTATAGAATGGTAATTTAATTTGTTAAGAAAACAAAAACAGCTCAATTCTTAAAATGGAGTTCACTTTCAGGACAACCTAATAGAATGTTTCAATAAAGTAAGCTGTAGTTGAGCTCCTTTCTCTATTCTGTCTTCATGGATTATAATTAAAGAAAAAGATGCGGCAAAGTATATTCTCATACATTTGAGGCATTTCTGATCGAAAGGATACTCAAAGCCTACATCTCGCTTAGGGCTCACGAAAAAGTGGGGCCCTCTTACTTACAATACATTCACCTGTATCACCTGTATCCCCGTTGATCATCGTGTTGCACGAGCGGGTACCAGTGATGCCTCCATTCGTCCCTGTCTCGGGCGATTGTTGACCAATGTTTACGTATCGCACCAGGAACACGTGGAACGCTCTGAAGGACTTCATTAAAGGACTTCGTGAACATATCTGACCATCGCGTCGGCGGTCTTCCTCGTTCGCGTTTGACGTCCAGTGGTATCCAATCTGTTACAGCTCTCGTCCACCGGTTGTCGTAGAAACGCATTACGTGCCCGGCCCATCTTATCTTGTTCTGCTTGGCGTACGCGGCAGCGTCCCTGATCTTCGATCGTTGACGTAGGGTAGAACTTCGTAATCCTTGCCTCACTTGCGTGAGTCGATTCACTCCTAGCATCACTCTCTCAACAGCTCGTTCGATGACGCTAACCGCATGTTCATCCTGCTTTCTCATTGTCCATGTTTCTGAAGCTTACGTTAAAGCAGGAAGAACCGTCGAGTTGAAAAGGTGGGCGCGGAGCCGGATGTTCTTGGTCTTCTTCACTACGTCCTCAATTGTCTTATATGCTCCCCATGCTGCACGTTTCCTCCTGCTCAGTTCCGGAGCTAGATCGTTCATCATATTGAGTTCACGACCTAGGTAGGTGTAGCTTGAGCATTCGGTGATGTTCGTCCCGTTGAGCATGAAAGGAGCATCAGGCACTCTTCCGTTCCTCATGAACATCGTCTTTGTTAGATTCAGCCGTAGACCGATCTTTCCACACACTTCGTCAAACTGGGCCAGCATTTGTTCCGCGATGAGCGTGATGCTTGGTGTTATCAATACGATGTCATCAGCAAAGCGAAGGTGGTGTAGCTGCCGGCCGTCGACTTTCACTCCCATGTTGTCCCATTCCAACTTACGCATGACGTTCTCCAGAGCGGCACCAAATAGTTTCGGCGATATAGTATCGCCTTGTCGCACGCCTCTCTTCACGTCAATGATGATGTCCTTGTAGAATGGTGTTATGGTTGTTGTGAAGTCGTTATACAGCTCACGGAATATCTTGATGTAATGAGTCGGAATACCTTGATTGCTCAAGGCATCGATGACGGTTTCAGTCTCAACCGAGTCAAAGGCCTTCTTCAAGTCGATGAAGGTGAGACAGAGCGGCATCTTATACTCTCGTGACACTTCAATGAGCCTTGACACCGTGTGTATGTGGTCGATCGTGCTGATTCCTCTTCGAAACCCAGCTTGCTCGCATGGTTGTCCTTCGTCCAACTCTCTTCCGATCCTGTTGAAAATGACTCGCGTAAAGAGTTTGTAGACTACAGACAACAAGCAGATAGGGCGATAATTGCCGATGTCGCAGGGATCTCCCTTCTTGTACAGCAACACGGTTTTGCTGGTCTTCCATTGCCTTGGAACCTTGCCTTCCGTCAGGTACCGCGTGAAGAGCCTTGCCAAAGTCTTGATGAGAACTGGCGAAAGATTCTTCAGATGTTCTGGCTTAATCCTGTCGGGACCGGGTGCTGTACGGTTTTTCATCGACATGATAGCATGACGAATCTCGGAAGGAAGAACAGACGGTGCGACATACTCGTCCTCCTTGAGATGGCATGGTGGAAGGTGAACGTGGCTCGCAAAAAGATCCGAGTAGAAGTCGTGGATGACCTTCTCCATTGATCTTCGGGAAGCAGTTATGGTTCCGTCAGGACGACGAAGTGCGGTCATCTTTGTCTTGAAGTTGACGAAGCTTCGGCGGGCGTTGCGTATACTTATACCATGGATAGTCCTCGTCGTCATGATAAACTCGGACAGTCTCTCCCCTTGTTCGTTCCACTGCAAACCATGGGTTCCGATGTGAAGTTCCTCAGTCGACCTTCTAGTTCCGATCTTCGCGTTGAAATCACCGACGATGATCTTGTAGAAGGTATGATCTTCTCTGTAAAACTTCTCCAAGTCCATATAAAATTCCTCGAGTTCGTCCTCGTCGTAGCTGGATGTTGGGGCGTACGCAATGAAGACGGTCAAGGCAGGGACTGATCCACATCTTGATATTCGCAAACGTCCGATTCGAGTTGTAAGTTGTTCGAACGAATCGATGTTCATGGCCAAACTCGTGTTGACAAGGACTCCCACTCCACCTACTCCTCGACTGTCGCATGTTCCTAGAAACAGTTCTTCTCCAGTCTCAAATGTGGCGTTCAGCGGGTGGTGCCTCCTTGTCTCGGTCAGTCCGATGACGTCGTACTTAGTCTTCCTTGCTTGCATCATGAGATCTTCGATAGATGCGTCCGATGCCAGCGTCCTCGCGTTGTAAGTACAGATCGTCATCATAGTCCGTCTCGTTTTCGGCAGCCTAGATCGCCTTTCAAACCTTGTCCCCACTGGCGCTGCCTTACCAGTGGCTCTTCCAAGATTAAAGGAGCTTTCCATATTATCACTGTGTCGAACAAGAATTTACTCGCAGGGATAGCTTGTTGGGCTCAAAACCCCCGGGAGGGACGATCGGAGCTTATTTGTTGGAGGCGACTCCGAACTCGCCTCCCCACACACCTACCCGGGAAATTAGGGCGCAAGCTTTTAGCGGAGGCAGGGAGTCCGTCCCCCGGCTCCGCTTGCTTATCAGAGCAGGCGCGGGGTCGCTTTTGGTCGGCGATTATCCCCCTATCCGCCACTTGGGGACGCCCCACGTAGCCTCGCGACTAACCGGCTGTGATCCCTCTATGAGGGAGATCCGTGGTACAATACATTATATTATAATATATACTTACCAACCTAGGACTAAACTTTTCACTTAGCACTAAACTTTTCTTTTCCTGAAAAATTTTGTACAGAATCGGGGTCCAAATGTTGGACTGTCTAGGTAGCGCTCAGCCGGCGTGAATTTAGTATTTTGTTAACGATTTGAGATTTCAAAAAATAAGCTGTGTTAAATGAATTTTAGGCATTCGAAGTTCATGTTTAGTGCACCAAGGGTGGTGCAAATTTTTTGCCATCTATAGAGGAATTTTTACAAAGACATCCTGAAGCGAAATGCTTCGAATAAGCAGGATTTCGCTGCTGCCTGTGCAGAATTCTGCCAAATCATTCCTGCACTCTATTCTCTTTGTTTGCAAGCAACCAGGTATACCCTAACCTTTCATAGAGTATGTTAACCAAAGTGCTTCAGAATGCTAACTATATGAGTAGACAATGGTAGTAAGACTAACCTACTTGTCACTTTACGTAGCTTTTTTGAAACCGGATAAATGCGTAGAAATCAGAACAAGCAAAAAATGGTAAACTGGTCCAAAAATCCTGTATTAAATCATAAAAATGTACGTATCCGTGATTACAAAGTTGTCTAGCTCAACTTAGTTTAGAGAGAGAAAATTATACGCTTTCTGATAGTGCCTGAAGCAAGAAATAAGTGGGCATAGCAAGGTAATACAAGCTGACTATGAGAAAACCTGATCTAATTATTTTAATTTCTGAAAATAGAATATTCAAGAAAACCTATTTTACTTTCTATTTTGGTTTCGCGACCTAATCTTTATATGTAAGAAAACTTTATGGTGACTGGATATTTCCATCAATAGTCATGATTTCGAGTTTATCGATTTTACATTCTAATTTGTTTTGAATAAAATAATGTAATAATGTAATATGCATATTACGTTGAAGCATTTGATGTATTAGGTGTTCGTCCGCCAATTTTTAAAAAACTCATAACTCTCTTTCTCCCTGAAGGATTCTCTCAAATTTATTTTTTTTTTGAAAGAGGAAACCATGCTCTTTACAGAAGTACCTCTGCCATTAATTAGTAAGGGAAAATTCGAGAGTTAAAACAATTGAATGAAATCAGTCAAGATTTGCATTTTTTAAGCAGGGTCACGAAAAAATCTGAAAGGATTTTTATTTGGAAGAGAAGATTTTGCTTACAATGGCATCTTTCCCATGGAATAGTATAAAGTAGTTGGAGAGTCAAAAGCAAATGAAGAAAACCACGTTAACTTTGCGATTTAACACACATTCACACATTAATTCAAAACATTCACGACAATACGACCCACCGGTGGGTCGTAGGTTTGACAAAGGAAAAAAGGCTCTGTTCCAAAACGACAGTAATCGAAAAATTGGCCTTGTCGTGAATGTGCTAAGAAGAAAGGAAATTACGGCTTTTTTAAAAACTGGCAAACGAACCTTTGAAAACACCTAGTATTTTACAAAAAATATTTAAAGTGTATTAAAATGCTGTCAAGTGTTTTTAAGCGAATTTTTGGCATTTCTTGGTGCAAAGCTTTGAAGCCATCTAATACTAAGTTTTTCTCAATTAAGTAACTCTAATCATTTTTACTATAACTATCTAGCAACTCTCACCTACAACTGAAAAGCGGGGAGAGGGGGGGGGGTGCAAATGTGTTTTAATTTATTCGTTCGACAACTTTTTTGCGGTCTATGCAAAATATTTTATGATAGTGGACCAATTCAAATTTTTTGTCAGGCAAACCCAACGCAGAATTTTTAATAATCGTCGCAAATTCTTTCGGCTCCTCTCTTCCCCCCCCCCCCCCCTCCCCCCTCTCGTTGTTCTTGCCATCCCCGGCCTCAGTATTCCTATAATCTCGTGTACGAGGCGCTAATCACTGCCGCTTCATTCGCTCTCGGAAAGCCTTCTCATATCCTGAGTTTGAATTTATTACCTGCCCATTTCTACATATCATTTACATTAACTAAGCATAAATTTCGACGCGGCCGCGCTTGCGGCTTCATGCTTCAGTCAACTATATCTGTTATCGCATTCAAATGAGCTCAGCACCAGTGCTTGAACAGCACCGACCGTATTTACGACTTCCGCTGCGGGAAATTGAAATATCGAATTCTTGCGAAATTGCTTGGCAAAGTCATTTATTTACTATAAAAAACCTCGTTCTGAACATGACCAAAATTTGATATTTCACACCTCAGCCGTGAAAACCTGGCCAATTTTTTTGAGAAGTTTCGACTAATTTTCCAGCCAAAAGTGACAAAATCGGAGTTACCACATTTGTGACATGTGTACTTTTGTTTATTTCTTTGTTATTGAAGCGTAGGTACTCGATTCATGCAATTTCGAAAAATTAAAAACTCCCGCAAGATAAGCAACATTTGCGAACATTTGCAAAATGCAGCCGTTTAAGTGACCCGCGCAAGAAAAAGATTTTCCCGCATTTCGATACCGACTGAAAGTGCAATGTAACCTTTGATTCAACTGGATTGGCTTCGGGAAGGCGGAGCTCTGTGACCCCATTAGGGCCGCTCGCGCCCGCAACGCAACTGCGTCTCTCTCGCGCGAGTGCCCTCTGATCATTACCTAGCCTTAGTTAGGTCACGAAGCCCCGCCTTCCCTAAGCGAAGCCAGGGATCAAATGGTACCAATGCTAACACAGTGCCAGTCTCAAAAATTTTTCTTTGGTTGAGGCAACTATTTTTGAGAAGAAAAAAAACGACGTGATATATTTTTTAAGAAGTTGTTTCAATTTTCGAGAATCAAAAAGTTATTTCGATTGGTTACAGAAATAATCAAGTTGTACAATTTTACAACTTATATGAATTACTTAAAGCATTTGACTCTCACTCCTCCTCCTTCCCCCCCCCCCTGATCTAGAATTGGGCTACGAATTTTTTGAAAGCCTAAATAGGTATGAAATCCCGTGAATGCTTGTTTCATTTTGAAAAAAATTTTTCAGAACATTTGAACGATTCAGATAACTTTGTGAAGAGAACGTTTTTTGGAGCGCGGTACTATGAAGCCGCAATCTTGGAATTTAACTAAAAAAAATTTTTTTAAGAAGCGTGGCTAAAATTATATTCACTCAGAACTTTCCTCCACTCTTTCCCCCATTTTCAAAGAATTCTCGTATCGCCATTGGTACCTAACAAGTCTTTATCGCTTCTTAGAATCTCTTCTTTAATTTCGTGCTCCTTCACTTAACTTTTCGGAAGTAAAAATATCATCGTAGAAATCTCGACCATTTCTTTTTTCGAACCTTCAAGACCGATTACTTTAATTTAATTGTAAACACTCCTTTCATTTTTAAATTACAACTCCTACACAAGAATAGTTTATTTTTCATAGGCTATTTTGATTTTGTTGAAAGATTTGAGGTTCCTTTATCAAAAAAGTTTCTAGTTATCCTTCAGTCAAATTTACTGAGATTTCTTCTCGCGCGTTAGAGTACCCAGATCACTTCATCCACATCTCAACAATTTTGTCTTCGGTTTTGAAATGCTACCTCGAAAATCGAGCAATGTGCAGGTGCTCGTTTGGCTTTGGCTACTAAATTGCAGAGCGGAAAATATTTGCTCGAACGACCGAGGGCTGCGGGTGGCGTCATGCATCATAGCACTGGCATGTATTTGTCGCGGTAGGAAGTCGTTTCGTCGTCGAATTTGGACATGATATTTATTGGCAGCAGCAGTATAATTGCCGGGGCCCCGTGTAGAAGCACTGCCCGAAACGACAAGCTTTTCTTTCGCTAAAACTACCGTAATCCGCGGCCGAAAGCGATGGTGATTTATGCGCGCTCCGGCGCAGTGGAGCGCTATTTTCTCGTTGAATTTCGGAAGTCACTTGGTCGAGTTGACGGAGAGGCCGCGCCCACTCGAAGTTACCGTACTTTTACGAAAATTTGCGAGCAATTTGTGCAAATGTCACGATTTCGGCTACACGCTAGTTGATGGACGTAATAACTATGACTGACATAGTAGTAACGCGAACCTAGAGTAGTGGCTGTCGAGTAGAAGTCACTTCCAATTGGGACCATTTTTGCTTGGATTTAAGGGTTGTCCAGATAAGGATATGCTTGAAACTTCTCAAATTCACATAGAAAAATAAATATGACCATTGTAGTAAGCCTAGAATGATGGCTACCAAGTACTAGAAATTATTCAATTCCACTCGGGACCATTTGAACTAGTTTTTTGAGGTTGTTTATATATAGGTATGATTGAAATCTTTTTTTGACTGGAACATATTAGTAGTAATCATGAGTGATGTAGAGTAGTAAGACTAACCTGGAGTCGTGACTATCAAATACTAAAATTTATTCTATTCCACTCGGGACTATTTTTTGCTTTGATTAAGGGTTGTTTACATAAGGGCATGTGCGAAATCTTTTCTCTTTTTTTTTGATATAAAGACCTAATAACCATGAGTGACACAGTCGTAAGTCCATTTTAAAAGAGTGTGTACCTAATAGAAATTACTTACTTCCACTCGGGACCACCTTTCTTCGGTTCAGGGCGTCATGTGAGGAAAATTTTACGACTTCAATTTTTCATTTCATATCGACTCAATGACTGTTACTGATATGATAGGTAGAATAACACAAAGTGGCAAATGGAAATCTCTTTTTCCACTCAGGGACACTCTTGTTTGGTTTAAGGCAATGTGTATAATAATATTGAGACCTACCATTTGGTCCAAAAATAAACCTCGAACTTTAGAATTATTTTAACCATATTTTTCTCCACAAAAAGCCTCTTAAGCCCCAGATTTCCTTGATTTTGATCACCTCCCCCCCTTCCTCGCTCCCGCATCATGCTTCATTACTCATTTCGTAAGAAATGATCGTCCGGATGAGCTCTTCCTTGATTAGAAATGCATTGTGTATGTGTTAATCGACGACGTTTTTGATGTCGTTTTGATGCACAACTTTGAGCGAAATATGAGGCGTGCACGATGCGCCGAATGACATGCATTTTAAGACGACCCCCGAGCCACATTGTAATAACAACCGGGCCAAAAACATTAGGAACTGAAGCTCAGTTCTTTGGCTGTGGAGGAAAAGTTGCAAGAATCTCCAAAAAGCTTTTTCTAGCAGAAGGCACCCTTTGATTCAACTGGCTTGGCGGCTGGAAGGAGGAGTTTCGTAACCTAATTGAGGCTAGATAATAATCAGAGAGCACGCGTGCGAGAGAGAAGCAGACTGCGTCGCGGGCGCGAGCGGCCTTGATTAGGTCACAAAGCCCCGCCTTCCAGCCGCCAATCCAGTTCAATCAAAGGTTAATCTGCGCAAATTTCTTGTGCCGACGAAAGCTTAGCACACTTGTGCCAGTAACATGCTACCAGATAGACACAAGGAAGACTTAACAAAGTTTTAAATTTCTTAGTAAAAAAATTGGTACTTTTCCGTTATCCGGACCCATTTTTTCAAAAGGCTCTCATGAATGAGCTATTTGATTTGAGAACAATTTTTTTACAGATTCTATGAGGACCGCCTCCCTGCCACGTGTCAGAAAAACTTGACACGTTTTGGTCCAATTTGACATGTTTTTTTCGAAAGTATTCCCGGTGAGCTAAAAGAGCATTTACGATCAACTAAATGCTGTTTAACGGTTTCTGTAAGAGAAAAACAATTTAGAACTTATATTAGGACATTTACTGCTGTTAGAAATGATTGAAAAATGACTTTCTCTTCAAACTCTGTCCGCCATACGATTTTAGCCAAGAAGGACTGTAAATGATGGCTGAAGTACCTCGCTACTGCTTGTTTCGCCGCTAAAATAATGAGAATTTATCACGATCCTCTATTCTGAGCAAGTCCAGTCTGTTCATTAATAATAGGATAACGTCATAATCATAATAATTTTATTTTTGAGATTGTATACTCGAAAATGGGGTCACTGTTGATTGAAAAATCGATTGACTTAAGTCAGTAGGTGGGGCAATACAAACTCTTGGTAAAACCTGTTAAACATGTGGATGACATGTCAAATTTTTTTGGCACATGGCAGAAGGTTGACATTCCTTTCTTGTGAATTTGGGAGCAGATATGGTACAAGGAAAGAAGCAATATCCTTCTTTGAAAAAATGGGTCCGGATAACGGAAAAGTCCAAAAGTTTTAGTTAACCAGAATAATTAACGCTATTAGGAGTATCACGCTGTCCCAATGAACTAGTAAAATATAAAAAAAGCGCGAGATTTGCTTCATTAAAAGATCATTTGCAAAGTGATATCTTCAAAAGGCCCAAAATGTCCGCAGGTATAGAGCCATTACCTATTTTTAGTCTTTATGTAAACATTTCATGAGAAAACACTCTTTCTCATATAAATACACCATTAAGATACCTTCGCTCTCATCTAATTTTGGAATGACAAAAACTAAAAAACAAGAAGAAAAGTTGGGGGTTTAATAATAATGTTAGCCCATTTTAAGCTTATTCAAGCTGGTAGCTTTCTTGTTTTGTTTACCTACAGATTACCTATACATAAAGAATATAATCGTGCTTTTTATGAGCTGCGTTCCACACAAAATATTTTTATTGTGGGTCTGCAATCAAAGGTCAAACATTGAAGATTACGTTTGTGACATCAGCGAGTTTGGTTCTTTCAATAACTCCATCAAGTTTCATTTACAGTTTTCCGTTTTTCTCGATATTTTAAGGAATTTTCCGGGCACACCAGATTTCTAAGAAAATTTCTTTTGGCTCAGATGAAATACGCACTGCGCTGCGATATCTTTGCCTGATATATTACAAGTGCTGCTTAGGTCCTGAATAATCCTTGTAAGTGAATAGCAATAAAATGCAAGAATGAAGAGCAGAAAAGCACACCAGAAATTTATCTTGACCTTCCCAAAAATTTGGATTTTTCAGCATTATCAGTGTTCCTTATAATTTACGCCAGGTGTTACAAATAGCTTGAAGAATCCTCAAACTCACCATATTTTTCGTGTGGATTTTTTCCTAGCACAAAATGGATAGGAGAGAAAGGCGTGGCTAGGACCGGTTTCATTCTGCTGCTCTTACACTGGGACTAAGTCTACTCATCAAACTTTGCAAGGATATTGCCTGCTTGATGAAGAGAGAATTTTCCACAAAACATTTCTCAATTGCATTCGAGTCCGCTTTCTTTTACCAACTTTTCTTGAAAGTCATAAATGACTTCAGCCGTTGCCGCGGCTGCATGTCAATCATCAGTTTGTTATTTCGAAAATTGTCATACGGTAGCGCGCGATGACGTTAATAAGTCAGGAAAGTCATGAAATTATTCGTCTCGTTTCGCGGTTTTATCGAACTCGATGCGAAATGCCCCGGGGCGGATTACGGTGGCAGTGGCGGCGGCTCGTATAACTCGATTTCAGCACTGCGATTGGCTTTCAGAACTCTTGTGCCGTCGGCTTTCGTATTCATTTGATTTTAGGCACTCTAAATAGCTATGAAATGAAATTATTCTGTGCTGAGTGCTCCAGGATACTGCTTTTTGCAGAGATTGTGCGTAAAAATATACCGCGAGAGAAAAGAAAATTTCCGTTGATAGGAAGTGGAGATACTATGGAAACAGTATGCCTAGTCGGGAATTGTGACTATCATCTGGGTATCTTATTTCAGAACAGAGGCTGTAAATGACTTATTCCATCATCTGCATCTTTCCTCATCTAATTTTTTCTCATATAATGAAGTTCTGAATGACAAACAAGATCCTTACCTTTACTTTATTTTGACGAATGTCATAGCAAATCATCAAAAGATAGAAGATCTCAAGTGACTTCAACTTTGAAAATGCAAGATAAGATAGTTAGGTTGGTTACTATAATAGTTCAATCATAATCACCAAGACCTACTAAAGCTCACTAAGGTCTTACAATGAAAGCATGGAGAAATAACACTAAAAACTGTCAGGAATGAGTTGAATCTATACTTTCTATGTCAAAAGTCCTTGTATGCAGCTTAAGGCTACAGTAATATCATATCACAATTTTTCCTTTCTGCTTTTGGAATTCTAGTGGAGCTTACCTTGCCTTGATTCCTGCATTCATAAAATAATTCTTATTGTAAAGCTAAGATCCTTATACAAGAAAAGAATCCAATGTTTTTGCAGATCATGCTTATCTCATACTTTTACAAGATAGTTCTTTGCAAGTTTTACAAATTTCCGAGAGTATGAATACTTTTAAAATCAACATCAGAGGTTAAATTTTCTTTGATTAAAGATGTATATGCAATGAACTTTTTCTTTAATCTATGATTTTGTTTGACACATAAACTCTATAACAGCTAAGGAAAAAAGCTTGACGTCTTCTTTTTTAATACCCCTAATACTGAAAGAAGTAGAGATTCATTTCTTTCTTGTTAAGCTTATCCACTTGAGCTTGCCGACACGCAAGGAAAGAATTTGGGAAAAATTTTTCAGTTTATGGAAAGTTTTCATTTTTACAGGACTTCTAGACAATCAAATTACTTTAGTGAAAGGGCTTGGCACGAGGTGGTTTTCCCGACAATGCAAAAAACGAGTCCCCCTGACATTCGCAGATTTTTGGAACTCGCCTTCGACCTATTCCGAATATGTCGTCTAAAAATAATTTCGGACCCACAAAAACGATATCTCCCTTGCTTTTTGTTCCAGAAATGATGCTTGCTTATAATACCTGTGCCGAGCCCTGGTAGTGATCAGTAAAAGTTTTATATACTTCTGAAGGTGATGAAGTGTACCACTTTGAATTAGTTTGCAGCTTGCTGACGACAACTAATTGCCAAGCCAAGCGGCATTTGAAAAATTTCTTATACTTTGAGACTTTTCGAGGCTTTTGCATCTGGCATCTGGTAGAAAAACGCTAAAAGCATCCACCTCTGATCGAACTCCATTTTAGCTGAAAAAGCAGTTTCCAAGATTAAGACTGATAATAAGGAGTCAGCGCTGGAAAAGTTGTGCAAAATTTCGTCGTACGTTGAGATATATTAAATTTTTCAACTGTTATAGACTTTACAAAAGCAATTTCTTCTAATTTGTGAGCAATCGCATCGGTCAACTAACAAATCCTTTCCACCTCGTCGATACTGCAGGCCGAGCAAGAGCGGCGGGCCCCGTCGAAAGGGGGCTATTTACGTGTGTGCGGGTAGCTGTTCAGGAAGTCTCAGTGTCATTAAATAGGTGTGCGCAGCCTTCGAATTTCGAACCATTTAACACTAAGTGGTTTTGCTACTGCTGAGGAGGACGAGGTGTTGTGTGTGTTCGACTAAGCGTGAGCTAATTCTTCGGAATCCGTTGTCTTTGTAGAATTCCAAGGAATTTTCTTTATCTCTTGTGACAAAAAAAAATTCTCTCCCCCTTTATACCCCCTCAAAGAATTTTGATGCACATTTTTAAGTTGAAAAAGTCGTTTCTCAACCATTTACTCCACTCCTCCTCCTCTTCTCGACGTCCTTCCATCCATCGTCGATGACGTTCATTGGAGTTTTTTGAGACAAGCCGCGTTGCGAAAATGTGATTGGCTTCGTGCCTGATGGGTTCGGTCCAAAAACGACAGTTTACGAATGACCCGGACTTTTAACGGTGGTGGAGCTGTTGAGATTCGGAGAGATATGCGCATTTTGCTGGCATGGCTAGCCTGCGTCAACTATTTTAGGGCTTTACTCTGGAATTCAAATTATTTTTCAATTTTTCTCCAAACTAGGCTAGCAAAATGTGCATTTAAACACTGAGTCCATGATGTGCTATGCAAATGCAGATTTTGAGCCATATTTCTTAACTTCATTATGTTTTTGGGCTTTGAAGTCAAAATTGGAAAAAATGATTTAAGTCTTATTTGTTAATCTATGCTGCTATTTGTCCAATTCTTGTCTTGCGCAAAATCTGCGACCTTTTCTAGAAAATTCCTTCAGAAATCTCGTATTAGAGAATTGCGTTACCCAGTAGAATGTCTCTAAGTAATAGATTTCTTCTGAAAAATAATGTGTCACATAATCTAACCTAACACACACCTAGTAAGACGGTATTTTCCTCGAGTCTCTCAATTATTTCGATCTTGTATTCTTCTAATCTTCCGTTCATACTCAATCTTGAATCACAACGATTAAGTCATCACAGCAACGGTTCAAGAATTGTTGTGGGTTCCCCGCTTTTCTTCAGTGATGTGATCATGAGCCCTCTCTATAATTCTGCCTCAAATTTTGGCTGGTAAATGATTCTGATTAGAATAATGGAGGATTCTAACGGGTTGGAATTCAATTTGGTCTGAGTTATTGTTTCACATAAATTCATTTACTATCAAACAAACTGTGAATGTGCGCAAGTTTAGAAGTCCACGCTTTTACTCTTTAGGAGAATCATTTTCGTAGAAGAAGGAGGCCCTTAAATTTTTTATACTTTGGCTTAACACTCTTTTTTCTTTAGATCATAAATTCAAGTCACTATGATATCTATGAAAGTCCAATGAGAGTAGTCAGAACTTGTGGTTAAGTGCATTCAACTGAGCTTATCCTCCCAGGCGTACCTTAACCCTATTTTTTCACTTATTAAAAGTACAAAATTCATCTGTGAAAAGAAATCCACTTGCGTTTCGAGAGATTTCTGCTTATAAGTGCATAAAATAATCGAAGTTTTATAAGTTAAGTTCGAATACGTAACAGCAAGTATATGGAGCTTAAGTACAAGTCATAACTATTGGTGTCGTACTATTTATGTTTGATCAGAATTTCTAAAACTAATTATTTTATCTCGAAAGGCATGCCGAAATTTTTCTAGCAATAAGTAAAACATTTCTCCACTACATTGCACAATCTCAGCAAGTTCTCAAACTGAGCAAGTAGCTTTCAACAAAATTCATTTAGCATTTGATTTGCGACTATTTGCATTGTGTCGCTTAAGAATGAATTTCAATTACGGTAGCAATTGGAAAAATGAGTTATGAGCGAATTTCATTAAAGCCAGCCAAGATTGCTTTTGTATTCGCTTGCTAAAAATTAGTATCAAATTGCTCAGAAAGACATTGAGTGAGCTCTACTTGCAAACATTTGAGGGGAACAAAATTTTTTAAATTTGACACGCAGTTTATTTCAACCATTATAAGCAAGGAAAAAACAAAGAGAAGCAAAGAAACATAACGAATCCAACTTTTGCTGACATTTTAAAGATTAATGGGCTTTTTACTCAAACATTTACAAATTGCATCAATTTTCTGTTAAAATTCATTGAAAACCTGAGATGAAAAGTTTAAAAGTTTTTTCTACCGTAACTCTCCAAAGCGGCTTAAAATCTCTCTTTGAATTTTTGGGTAATTTGCGCAAAAACGAAAAAAGGTTAAAATTCTTTGTTCTTAAAATTCAGAGCAATTCAAAACTTTTCCAGGGTAGAAAAAAGAGTCTCTACTTTTTCGGCAGCAAAATATACTAGTACCACTTTGTATACTTATTTATTACGGCTTTTATCGATATCCGGTATAATTTTTGAAATATAACTTATAAAAAATTTGATGACTCACTTCACTATGATGTCGGTTTCCCAAAATTCTCAAATTCAAATGTATTATATCAGAGCAATTCACTTTCAAAAATAAAAAAGCGATATTAGCTCTAACTAACAATTTTTTTTTTGACTTTTTGGTTTTGTAAAGTAAACCGTGATCTATCTTTCCAATTCAAAGTCACTTTCAGAAGAAAATTAAAATTATTAATTACTACGAAAAGTTTTATTTTGAGGAAATGTGAATAGCCAGAATTTCTAGAGCAGAAATTTGTGGTCGAGCCATGTACGGGCAAGAAAATCTCTTTCTTCAGAAAACTTCCCAGTCTTTTTAAATTTTCATTCTAATAATTTTTGATACTTAGAAATGTTCACTTTATAACTTCAGACATCGTTGCTAACGTTAGGTTGTCACTTGACTGCAAAACTAATTTACGAATGTGAATTTGTTTTTTACGATGTCGATCATAATTCTCTCATAGAGTTGGAGAAAACATCGAAATTACTTTACCACTTCAATTTTATGACTAAAAGGGAGGCTTGGGGAGGTTTTATTATTGGTTAGCTCTAGTCTTGTGAAGTCTTGACTTTTGAGTCTTTGTCAGGTCCTTAGCAGCTCTTACAGTACTCCTACAGTAGTCTTACAGTACCTAGCCTAAATAATCCGGCAATTTTTGATTCAAATAATTAGTATTTTTAAGCAAGTAATAGTGCGAAATAGCTATCCTCCTCAAAAGAAGCATGTTTTCGGTATCGTTGTAGTTTACGACGCGAAAACTCGTACACTTCGCATTTCTTAATGAGTTTCGTGTGCATTTGAATTTCATTATTAATGTGGATGATATATTAATTTGTTTTCGCTGCTGCGAGAGTCTCGGCCTCGATGTGTCTTCAAATTTCAACCGGAAACTCTCTTCATCGCAAATGCCTGAGGCAATGTTATTCGTCGTCTGCTCACTTCTAGCGTGTTGCAATTTTAGTAAAAATTTCTTCTAAATTAGGCTATTTTTGTGATTCTGCATATATGCTGGAAAATACGTGCTTTTTTCTGAGTATAACCACTCTATGAAGTCTCTGTAAACGTTTAAAGAATAATAAGCGAATATCTCCTCATTTCTCACCTATTTACTTATTCTATACAGTTACGAGCCCGTCATGTAAGATATTTGCAAAAAAATGAGATGTAAAGTTTGATAGTGATTTTTATTAAAAAAGGCTCTATGTGATTTAAATAACGTTTACAACCTTACATTTGCTGGAAACACAAGAAATTACAATAACATTGGTTCGACTAATTTTTCGGTTTTTTCTCTTTCGTCACAAATTTAGCCCAATTAGATGAAGAGATTGAAAATGTTACAAATAAACTAGTTTCATATATTCAAATACATCGTAGGACATCATTTTTATGCACTGCAAGAATTATTTGCGTTGATTTTTTCAAAAACCCAGAGAAAAGTCCAAAAAAGTTGTTGTAAATAACAGTTTATAACCTTTAATCTTTACCATTTTTATCTCAAACAAAAATGTTGAATTTTGTAAAGTGGTAAGAACATTCAGATTGAAATTCAGAATGTCATTATTTAGTTAAACTTGAATTAAATCGCTGTACTAGTAAACTCTTGAACTCGTACACTTTTGAATTTTCTCAAATCTGATCTCCACTTTAATTTAGTCTGGAAATTCGATTTAGTAAGAATTTCAAACTGCAAATGGTTTGATATACAGTTGTGTTGAAAATAATTCTATACAAAACCTAAAACTACGGAAAATTGCAGAAAATGTTGGTTTTCTGATCGCTGCAAAAATTTTGACTATCTTCTTCTTAAAGGCAGTGTCCACGCAAATCTGGACCCTTTGTTTTTTTGCATGGAAACTGATGGGGGACCACTGACTAAACCACTGCCCGAATTGCAGCGCACGGGACGCACTCACGGCAGAGAAATCGGCCTCCGAGCCCGTCGCCCCCGCGCCGTGACCGTACCACTTCAACAGCCTAAACGCACATCACGGTCCCGGCGCGAAACCATGAGGACAGGGTGTAGCGCGCAAACTCGTTGCACAAATACTGCAAATTTCCTAATTCCTCTGCTTTTCATGTATTGCCCTTGTTTTCCGTGTTTATTGCGGCGGCTTCTCTCGGCTGCCTTTTCCGCGTTGTTCATGGTGTTTTCGTTGATTACATTTGAGATATCTTCATTTTCCGTGCTATTTCGTACCCTCCCAACGAGTTTCCGCGCTCACCCTGTCCTCATGGTTTCGCGCCGGGACCGTGATGTGCGTTTAGACTGTTGAAGTGTTACGGTCACGGCGCGGGGACGACCGATTCGGACGCCGATTTCTCTGGCATGAGTGAATCCCGTGCGCTGCAACTCGGGCAGTGGTTTAGTCAGGGGCTCCCCATCAGTTTCCACGCAAAAAACCAAAGGGTCCAGATTTGCCTGGACACTGCCTTTAAGCAAATAATTTTGATTTGTTTATAGGAGATTTTGCAATTGTACAGCGTTATGTATTCTCAGCTTAGTTCTTTAGTTTCAATTTGATTTTCCTCCTCCCCGTGCATTTGTGAGTTTCCTGCTGACGCAACTACCGTAACCTGCAAGTGCTTATCACTGGAGCATGTTTTGCCGAAATTCGCGGCCACGGCCCCGCCCGTCTCGCCGCGATCCTTCTGAAATTCGACAGCCGACCGAAATCGAATACGCCTGTTTGTCGTAAGCGTGTGTGTGAGTGTGTGTGTGGCCGGGGAGAGACGGGGGCGTGGCACAGTGTCCCCCCGTATTCGTCTCTAAATATATTTTTCAGAAAATTGTTTTCATAGGGGAACGCGCGAAATTTGAAACCCGCCGTGCAGACTGCGCACGCCGCGCTTGCTCGCCGTTCGGCATAGCAAATTATGAAAACGTCCAATTATAGAGGCACGGTCGTCGTCTAGGCCTCACTAGTGGCTTCATCGTTTGCTGTAAGTCACTGGGGACCAGTTTTCGCCATCTCAAGGGTTCCAGTGTAACTTCAGAACACTAAATTTTTCTGTTATATTTTGAGGATTTGCTGTAAAAGTAAAAGAATCGCTAACATTAAGACATTTTGATTAATGTTTACTGTAGAATGCAAAAAAAATCTAAGCTCAAAAAAATTCCATAAGAATTCTTTAAATAAATTCTTCAATTATTTTTTCAAATTTCCATTAGCAGATGCACACACTCAAATATTCTCTTACAAAAGTATTTACTGGGTTATTATAAAAGTATTTTCTGGGTAATCAATTTCTTGAATTTCATCCGGGGCAAAATAAAGTAAAAAAAAACATTACCGTATTTCTGATTGTCATAGATGAAACCGGAACTATTTGTGTTAAATGCTGTGGTGGGCGTGGCCTTCCCAAAGCCCTGAATTCCATAGAAAGTACCCTATTTTCAATCCCAAAATAAGTTTGATCCGCTAGATCCTAGATGGAAAACAACGGAATTTCCGCGCGCGCGCCCGTTCGTTGAAATACGATAGCTTGTTTTTGTGCTTACGTAAAAGGCTGGAGTGCGGTCATTACTGCTTTTGTCGTGCGTACGGAAGCAATATTTTTATCTGGGTCCTAGAAAACTTCATAATTTCGATTTAAGCTGATTATGCTGAATTGTGAGAGTTTGGGAAAGCCACGCCCACTAGCTTTAGAAGTTAAAATGATATCTGTTTCATAGATGCCACTCCTGTATTTTCCCGTTTCAAAGGTGCTACTTCTGTATGTCCTGAGCTGCTCCAACCTGATTGTTCGCATAGGCATTTCTTGCGGGACCTAGTCTACAGTAAATCTCACTGATTCATCACTGAGTTCATGATTCTTATTGGGGCGCGCTTTCTTGCCAGTGCCACTTGTCTCAAACTGCCAAACGTCTCGAACTTTGACCCAAATTTTCCAATATTCGCCGTCAAAAGCACGTCATTGCCCTTTTTCGATGTGCGTCGAAAAGTATCATCTTTCCGGTCATGTACACATTTGCACATTTTTCTCTGCTCTAATAGAGAAAGAAATGAAATTTTGTTGGAAGGGAAAGCCCCAAGCTCTGCCAATATTAGAAACTAATTCTTGAGTGAAAATTTTGCAATTTTTTTGGCTGCTGGGCGATTTTT
Organism: Cylicocyclus nassatus; assembly: GCA_958299035.1. Lineage (NCBI taxonomy): Eukaryota > Metazoa > Nematoda > Chromadorea > Rhabditida > Strongylidae > Cylicocyclus > Cylicocyclus nassatus. Next base: position 85,320,437 of record CATQJL010000316.1, on the reverse strand, counting down.
TGAAACTCTACGCCGAGCTCAGTAGCATATCTCCTTGTTTACTTTCTGAAATGTAGGTAAATCGTACATTTTTAGGGATGGCAATTCTCATTTGGAATTTTTTCGGGAAATTTATCTTTTGCAAATTTCATGTACACTTTTCTTCTAGCTTTCGGAATCTCCCTTGATTTCGCAAGTGTCTGGCACCTCTATATTCGCAAAAGCTTCGCAGTGGGACCAGTTTTCGCAGTGGTAGTGATTCGTCATTTTTTAAACATTTTTCAAAAATTGCCAATTTCTTTGCAACTGTCCTGAAAGCAGCTCTTCTCCTGCAATTTTCCTGCAACTTTCTTTCAGCATCTTCAATTTCTCACTCTGTTTTCAAGAATATGTGCAGCCAAGACCAATTCTCACTAGGATGTTTGCAAATTTTCAAAAAAGTTTCTTCAAAAATTTTTTGACCGTCTCCTATTTCGACTGTCAATTTTCAATATTTCTGCATATGTTGAAATTTATACCTTTTTCTCATCAAGCCCATTAAGCTTTCATGACATTTTTGCTTCGTTTTTAATTGACTTAAACTTTTGTTACCGTATTTCATGTGTGTGGCTTTGATGCACTTTTTATGCAAATATTCTGCGTCTCTGACTTCATTCTACAAACGTTATTTTTAGGCGAATAATTTTGGAAGATTCCATGCTTTTTTGAGGTTCTTTGAGGTGATTTTATCGTAGCTGAAACAAAAGTTCGATTATCAAGGATTTTTCTGATCTAAATGGAAATATTTGTTTATTTTTGCTATGCCGCATTTTTCCAAGCATTTTAATGCTGTTTACTCTTCCCTATCTTTTTCCTTGAATTTGCAAGCGCAAAAATCTGTTTTTCTACCATCTGGAAAAACACGGTTGGTGGATGGGTGGGTGTGAAAAATTCTAATCATCCTAATGTTATTTATAATCAAGCTATGCAGATTTAGCAGAAGAGAAAATCTAAAAGGATTACGGTAATCCGGATATACAATGACTTACTCTGCTCCTAAAACTAAAGCTTCTCGCAGTTTTATCCAAGCTCTGACTTTATCCATACAAATCCGTATTTGGCATTTTGAACACTCTAATTGACACCCGCTTCCTTGCTCGGAAAAATAGTAATATTTTTGTAGATCAAAAATCTGCCGCAAATGAACTTCTTTCTTCTAGTATCTTCAGCAAATCGGTATTGAATTGAAGTAAATTTGAATAATTCGAATAAAATGGTTACGCATCGGCTAATTAATATAGTCATTAGAAAAAATTCTTAGAAAAATAAAAGTTTAAAAAAATTTTTCCATCTTTTGAATTGCAGCTGCTGCTTGAAGTTGGTCTTTCCAACCAATGGCGTCAATTTTCCCGATCTGAAAGTTTCCCACTTTCAATTTTTTTTTGCACTGACACCATGTCATTTTCTTTTCTTGACGTCTCGTTATAATTTCTTTAGCAAAAAATGGAACAAATTCCTCCAGTTCGTATTCCAGACATGTGTAAAATGAGCTAATTTTTCAAATGAGCTAATTTTACAGCAAAATTCTCGAGTCTTCTGATTTTTTCCTTTTTTATCAAAGCCCATATAACTTACGATTAGCAATGTAAAGTAGAGCCTAGAACATTCCTGAAAGTTCAGTTCAATAAAAGTTTGTTTTTCTAAAGTTAAGAAGCTGAAGATTTTTTTCTCCCCTTCTCCTTCTTTCGTCTCTATTTTACTTTCCCATAACAAAACGTTTGCACAAAGTTTCGGAGTTTTGTAACGAATACTCGGCTCGGTTTCAAATAACCCTATTCACTCGTTTTTGCAAACTTTGAAAACGAAACTTTCGAGAATTTAATTCTAGAATTTCTCGCCAACATATCAAATTACACATTCAGCTGCTTTGATTGTTTACTTTCAATTTTCTATAAACTTTGCGAGATGTTTTCAAAAAAACTCACTCACTGTAGCTGTATTTTGGTAACAATAGCTAGGCTGCAAAGTAATTATTCTTTTGCAACATAATGCAATATTTCTAAGAGAATTTTCTCGAAATCCAGATTCAATGCATTTTTCTTCATCTATAGCCTACATCGATTCTATAAAAAATATTATTAAAAGGTTTCTCTCGCAATTCTCAAAGAAATTTTCCGCAATGTCTTGAAAGTTCTTGAAGAAGCCTGGTGAGGATGATATGAGTTCAAGAATCCGGTCAACAGAATATTTTTAAATTTTTACAATTTTCTAATGACTCAGTTTATTGAGTCAATCTATAAGTATTCAGAAGCGTAAGAATAATTTCAGACTCTGCTACAATCGTCCTGCAGTCTTGTGTAATTGCACACTTTTGCACTCTGCAATAATGCCGACCGGTGATGGTAGAATGGTTATCCTGATTAAGAAAATGGTCCAAATCATGAATCGTAAAATGAAAACAGTTTAAGAAAATAGAAGAAAGAGTCGAGCTACTTTTCGAGCTGCAATTGCATTCACGGATTTGTGCAATTACACAAAACGACATTCTGGACAGGGATTACCGCACATTGAGTAGTTTTCTCTGGAAGAAGGTAAAGGAATTATAATAGATACTTTCATTGAATTCTACTAGAATTATCTAAAAATTTTCTCGCTTAGCGAATAGTTACAGCTTTACCAAGATTGAATATTAAAAATAAAATTGAAACAGAAAGGAATTCTGAGTTCTATTAATTTTTCGGCCTTACTATGCAAATTTCTTTTTTATACGCATACTTGCTCTTTCATCAAAAATTTTGTGGAAAAACAAGGCGATCGAGAGCTTTTGAGTATCATCTCAGACAATTCACCGGAACTTCCGCGGAACAAGCGAAATTTGCAGCGGTTCCGCAGGGTTTTGTTTGCTATTGCAAAAGTGAAAAAGTTGGAAATGGGAACTTCCGCAAGATTTTCACCGCTGGTGACCCGTCGGAACTTCCCAAACGTTTTGCGGAAGTTCCGTTCAGTTGTCTAAGATATCTATCAGTCAGACAAGTTTCGAAGGGTTTTGTCTAAAATGGAGAATAAGATCAAGTTCTCTGACCCCCCCCCCTTTCTCCCATCTTGTATTAAAATAATGAGCTAGAAATTTTAAAGTGAAACTCCCAACAGTCCAAATTTTCATCTGACCCAACTATTCCGATGATCCACTCTTAAAGACGTCGTTCCCGTAACTGCTGTCCAGCAGTTACGGCGACGTCGTCGGCGGCGGCGGCAGCGGATTTCAATTCCAACACACACGCCTCCGAATTCAATTCGCTTCGAGAAGGCAATTTCAACTGGCCGGTCTCGACTCTGTGCTATGAACTCTCAAAATGAGAATCGCCACGATTTACTTGAGTCATGCCTGCTTCGAAAAATTGTTTTTATTCGGCTTTTCTAGGGTAAATTTTGGGATTTCAAAGCTTTATGAATTTTTTTAGACGTTGTCTGATTGCTCATTAGTAGCGCAGTCTAGGTAGATCATAAGCAATTAAAGATCTACGCATTAGAGCTTATTAACTTTCTCATCGTCTTCACTCATATTTGTACTCAAAAAATCCCTTCCCCCCCCCCCCCACCCCTGCTTCCCCCCTCTCCCCTCCTCTTCTTCCTTCGCTGCAAAATTTCCAATCGCTGCTATGCAAGCCTCCCCGTGCAATGCGTGTTCCGCACATTTTATGTAATTAGAAGATTGCTAGAGAGCGAAAGACCATAAAGTTGAAGATTAAATTGGTCGCCAAGGTAGTGATGTGAAGTTTTAGTCATTAAGATGTATTTTTTGAGCTTCCGGCTCGTAATTTTCTTATTGGAGGGTTTTCTGATTGAAAGCTTTGAAGAACACCTTAAATTAGAAGCAGTTTGTGTTAGAATACAAGTTTGTATATGTTCTTTCAAATTTTTTGTCTTCCTAGCTGATTAGCCTTTTTTGATAAATGCCTTACAATCAAGATTTTTCGACCTTTGAATTTTTGGTGATATATTTTTTCATTTTTTTTCATCGACTTCTTCTTGCGAGTATTTTTATAAGTACGGAAAAGGGCTTACTTATAACAATTTTCTTCCATTTTTCTGACCCTCTCGCAAATATTTTCTAGGAATTTGGAAAGCTGTAGTCTAACCTAAGAACCTTTTCTAACTGAATCCAACCCAGGAATGGTTCAAGGTCCGTTGAGAATTTCTAACAGTTTGAAGTAGCGGAGAGCATAGAAAAACTATTTTGGATATTCTTATAACTTTGGCTCTCAGATTTTTTCGTTGATGGATGCATTTTTCTTTTTTTCGCTGATATTCTCTCACATATTTTTTTTACGTTTGTGGAAAAACTGGAAAGTTGATACCCTTTTTTCAATTCACTTGCGTTCAGAACTGTTATGCATTTTTGAAATACTGGAGTGGGTAAGAAACCCGAGAACCTATTTCGAGTTTTAATTCTTTGATCTAAATGGTGTTCAGTGTTTTCAGGGTGTTTATCAATTTCATTTTTCAACAGTTTTGAAACAAGGTACCTGGAACTTTTTATCTTCATTTTGGCTTTTCAATAAATTATTTTTGAAATTTCTTACAGGTCTGGAAAGCTGCAAAACCAAGGAATATCTTTTTTTTTTAATTTCAAAACTCTCTTTTGATTTTCGATTTTATCGCATGTCTAGGAAAACTGAAAAATGAGAATTTTTTCAATTTTCTGAAGATTTTTGATTATCTTTCAAATTTACAATCCTGAAAAACCAGGAAAACTGGCAACACCTTCCATTTTTTTTCTTCTTCTAAACATCACTTTCACAGAACTGAACAAACTTAATGTCCATTAAAAACTTTACAAAAATTACATAAATTAAAATTAAAATTAAAACTACAAAAATTTACACAGGATGAGCTTTTTCAAACATTCTAGCCCCTGTTTCCTAACTGAGAATCCAGGAAAGAGCCTAGAAATTGAAAAATTCCGTCTAGGGGAGGGGCGAAACGCAAAATAATGAATATTGTTTTTTCTTTCTATGAGTCAAGCAGTTTATCAAGTCTAGGAAATTTTCATATATTCATAAATTCAAAATTTATAATACAAACGCACATCAAGTATATTTCTCAAAACCTGTCAATCAATGCACTTGCTAATCAACTCTATTTTCGAACTTTGACCAATTTATTAATTCCCAGGAAAGTTGCAATTTTTTCTTGCATGAGTTCCGGCTATTCGTCACACTTTCTCGTCACACACACACGGGGCGCAACCCCGCTGAAGAGAGATGAATTTGAGCACGACATCGAGAGTGATCTTCGCATTTTATAGCACTTAATTAGGTCTATTTAAATTTAGCCACGCAATGCTCTGCTCAGCCGTCGAAACGACGCTAATTTACTAACCTCAGATGCATCGTCGACAATTTGTGTGAGAGAGCGAGCGAACCAGGCTAACATTCGAGTTTTCTTCGTTTTTTTCTTGAATATTCACCCGTTTATTCGGACCTCCTAATTCCTCAAATGTAGTGTTTTTTTTACGGTTTTTTAGAAATTTCTGCGAAAAGAATTGCTCAGAAAAATAATCAGCAGAGTAAAAGTGGGCTATAGTGTGACGCGCTTTCTGCTAAATTTACTTGGAATTAATTTACCGTCAATTATTGCTCGGTTACTTTACGCGATTCTAATTCTGCAAAGAATAGATGTTATTGAAAAATTCGTGCCCTTAATGAATTTATTGATTCTTACCTACACCACAGATCAAGAATTTAGAAAGAAAATAAAATTGTGATAATTTCTGCCATAACAAGTTTGCAAGTACTTTTTTTTTCGTGCCAATTACGGAATTCTGAATAACCTACAGCTGAGTCTAATTGATCACGTAAACATTTGTAATTTTTCAAAGGGTTAAGAGCGTAATCCCCTATGGATTATTTTTTTGAGTTTAAAAGAATGATTATTTGATAAGAATGGGGCTGCAGAAGGGTTGCAGAAAAATGCATATCTTTGTTAGAGTTAGGGCTCGGCACAGGTGGCTTCGTTTTTGGGACCAAAAGCAAAGGGGATATCGTTTTTGTGCCCGTAAAGTTACCTTTGTTAGGTCGACGTTTCGTTTTTTAGGGGTTTTTCAAGGGTTTAGAGTCTGAGATCAAGGGGATTTCTTTTTTTTTGCTTTTCCAAAATCCACCTCGTGCCAAGGTTAGAGGTTCTGCATTCCATATTCCTTTCTCTCAAGTTGCTTTTATGTTAAAGTTTTGAATTGAAAAAGCAGGTCGGTTGCGAGTTTTCAGTTTTTGGACGTTCTGAGAATTTTCCAGTATTTGTTCAAAGTTCTGAACCGAAATGGCAGATAAGCCGCGAATTTTTGTTGGTTGAAAAATGACCTTGTGTTTTCTCCCACTTGGGTACTCTTGCACAAGCTGTATAGAAAAAGTTAAACGTCTCCAACGCTCGAATTAACAAACAACGTGAATTAATGAAGTAGTAGATCCTAATTTTCTATCTCTGCTATTTTCGTTTAATTTCAATCTAGGGATAGCCTACGTATTAAGCTCTTCGGAGTACTAAAAAACATCTTGAAACTGTGAGGCACGAAAGTTTTTTTTGCTTGACTAACTTTGGGTTTTGGACTTGAAGGATTGTGCTCATAAAAGGTGAAATTGGGCACTTTCCAAACGTGCTCGGAGTAGCTTCATAGCAATGCGTAACAGGATCTACGTTTGGGGGGGGGGGGGTGGGAAGCGACAAAATTTTCTTCGGATGGCATCGCCGCACCCTCCAAAAAATTCTTTATAGAGCTAGATCGAATTTTTTGAGAAATTAAAAAAAATATTCTGATTATTTGCGAGTATGAACAAGTCACTTGCACATCTTTATAACTCAATTTTATAACTCTAACTTAAATAACCTCCAAAATTGTCGCCACCTGTTCTTGGAGGGAGGGAGGGGGGGGGGGGGGGAAGACGCACTTTCCTTCCCGGTACATCGATGTTTCATAGCTTTTTTTTGAAAAAAAAATCTTCGAAATCAAATATTCTTATCGTAATTGGTAATAAGATTTTGGGCCCTCACATTTCTTTGCATAAATGTGCCCTCAGGTACTCGATTTTAGACAGCAGACCAGGATTTTGCTAGCCTGTCAACTGAATTTATTGGCTAACCTTGGAATTTCTCGAAATTTCCGTGTTACGCAAGTGCAGCGCATGTTCTTCTTGCTCTTTGCAGATTTACAAGTGTTAAATGCTATTTGTCTTCAAGAGAGCAAGTGGAAAGCATCAACGACGACTTCGAAATCGATGGATGCTCTTTTGCTTCGAGAAAGAGAGAGTGTGAAGTCGCTAATGCTTCGCAAACGACCACGCAGTTCCTCTAATTTTTAATTCGATGTGTGCGAAATTGAAATTCGCAGCAGAGTCGCCGCGCTTGTCGCGCTAGTAGCGCCGCAGCGGCGGCAAGGTCGCTACAAGCCGTCTTTTTTCTTGCGGACAAACAATCACCTCAAGCGGCCGATGCGCGTTACTAATTTATTCTAATCATTGCTTACTTGTACTAGATTCCCGTTTCATAGCGTAATTAAATAGAATTTACGAGTTAGCAGAAACTCTGCGAGTCTGAGTAAAAATAATGCATCCCAAAATTACTTTGATAACCTTTGAATGGTAATCTTATATATAAAGCTGAATGTCTGTTTGTATGTATGTATGTATGTATGTATGTATGTCTGTATGTCTGTCTGTGTGTACGTATGTTCCGAATAGAAAATTCCATTTCTGAACCGATCCGGACCAAACTTGGCACACATACACTTCGGGCCCCGGCGCGTGTCATAGGCTACTTTTCGTCATCGATCGATATCGATTTTATCGATTTTTATCGATTTTTTTGCTGAGTTCACCTACGGGGCTGGGAGTTGGCACAGGGGGGTAATCGAGCATGGGGATTCCGAATACAATACTGGTTTTCAGGATTATCGATTACTTTTATCGATTTTATCGATTTTTTGCAAAGTTTGAGCTACGGGGCTGGGAGTTGGCACAGGGGGGTAATCGAGCATGGGGATTCCGAATACAATATTGGTTTTCAGGATTATCGATTACTTTTATCGATTTTATCGATTTTTTTGCAAAGTTTGAGCTACGGGGCTGGGAGTTCGCACAGGGGGGTAATCGAGCATGGGGATTCCGAATACGATATTGGTTTTCGGGATTATCGATTACTTTTATCGATTTTATCGATTTTTTTGCAAAGTTTGAGCTACGGGGCTGGGAGTTCGCACAGGGGGGTAATCGAGCATGGGGATTCCGAATACGATATTGGTTTTCGGGATTATCGATTACTTTTATCGATTTTATCGATTTTTTTGCAAAGTTTGAGCTAGGGGGCTGGGAGTTGGCACAGGGGGGTAATCGAGCATGCTGATCATTCCCAAGGGGGGTGATCAGCATGATCGATTACACCCCTGTGCCAAATTCCAGCCCCCTAGCTCAAATTTTCAAAAAATCGATAAAATCGATAAAAGTAATGGACGATCTTGAAAACTAATATTGTATTCGTAATCTGCATGCTCGATTACCCCCTGTGCAAACTCCCAGCCCCGCAGGTCAAACTTTACAAAAAAATCGATAAAATGGATAAAGGTAATGGACGATCCTGAAAACTAATATTGTGTTCGTAATCAGCATGCTCGATTACCCCCCTGTGCAAAATCCCAGCCTCGCATGTCAAAATTTACAAAAAATCGATAAAATCAATAAAAGTAATCGATAATTCTGAAAACTAATATTGTATTCGGAATCCCCATGCTCACTTCCCCCCCTGTGCCAACTCCTAGCCCTGTAGGTGAACTCTGCAAAAAAATCGATAAAATCAATAAAAGTAATCGATAATTCTGAAAACTAATATTGTATTCGGAATCCCCATGCTCACTTCCCCCCCTGTGCCAACTCCTAGCCCTGTAGGTGAACTCTGCAAAAAAATCGATAAAAATCGGTAAAATCGACATCGATCGATAACGAAAAGTGGACTGTGACACCCGCCGGGGCCCGAAGTGTATGTGTGCCAAGTTTGGTCCGGATACGGCGGAGCCGGGTAAGCCAGCTAGTTTTTTATAAAAAGAGACTATGTTATCATAAACCAAGTTGTAGCTTATGATCTCCTCTTTCAAAATATATACAAATTTTATTAACAATTATTCGAAATGCTGTGTAAGCTGATCGATTGCTTTCTGCATCGTTTCTTGCGAAATTTCGTCATAAGTTCTTAACAAAGAAAATTTCAACTCAAAATTTGACACGATTTAACTCAGCATTTGATTTATGAAGCTCAAAGCATGCTTCCGAATAGAGGTATAGCCAACAAAATAATCAGTACGTTATAGTGCTTGAAATCCGTCTCATTCCTTCTATGGTCGAACTATACCTACTCTGAAATGGACCACTTTACAATCAACATATTTATTGTTTGAACAAAAAGTTCTACGTTTTTTGAAAATGGAAGAAATGGCCTTTCTAATGATATCGCGCTCTGATAAATTATCTCATACAATAACAAAATTTTGAGTCACAATTTGTCAGTGTACTAGTGCACCAGTAATTAAAGGTGCCAGACGGCATCTGCTCGCTCCGGGACCGCCACGCGGTTTCCCGCTATTTGCACATTTTTAAACTGCGCTTGCGACTCTTTATATATTAGATTGCTAGGACATGTGGTACTCATACAGTGGCCAGAAGCAGCTAGAAATAGACTAAGTCAGGTGCCAAGGCTGAAACCTTGAAAAGTTTGAATTTGCAAAAATTGTAAAGAATTCAAGTAAAAAACCATCTGACAAGCTTGTTTTGCACAAAACTTCATTGCCATCGCGGTTTTGACTAGATCGCCATAAAACAAGCTGAAGTTTAATTTTGAAAATTTTCCTATTCATGTGTTTGTCTATTCAACTTCTTGGGCTTTCTTGGAGGTAAAATCTCTTTGAAATTTATCTTTTTTGCAAAATTTTCTTTCTTTATTTGTTCTCACGTTTTGAGGTCAGAAGAGCTTTTTTATCCAAAAAAAAAAAGACGTACAACAATTTTGCGATAAATGTTCAGCGCCCTTAACCTAGCCTAAACTAACTCTGTAGCTATGAGTCTCAAGGACTTGGTAAGGGTACAACTAGTATGTATTACAGCCTGTTTATCACTCCTGACCAGCTTCAGAGCTCCTTTTCACATAGGTCGTAGATTTCAAAGGCGATTGATTTTTTCTTGAGCAGAAAAATTTCCTGATAATGAAACGTTAGCCAGCTAAGGGTTATACTAATCTCACTTCAAAAACGATGTCACAATGCCAAAATTTTCAGCAAGTCGTACATGGAGCATTTCCTTAAACGTTTACGATGTAGTTGACGATCCGACCAGAATATGTAGCTTAAGCCATGTTTCACTTGTGCACGACTACCTCAAAGATCGAGAATTTTTTGCAGCCTATTTTGGCCATGGATTTAGGACAAAATCGGAAGGGATCTAGAGGGAGTTTACAGGTATAAATCAAAAGTTTTCAATCATAAGCAAGTGTATAAATCTAATCATGATGGCTTATGTGCAAGTGAATCTGATAATGCGGTTTAGAAGGATTTATGTTGCTCACCAAGTATCATATTCCTTGGAATTGACAACAGATTAGCTACTAGAATCCGCTTATATAAAGCCACTTGCAATTCACCTTTTCATTCCTTATAAATACTGTACTGTTCGTACGTTTTTCCCACTCATCTCCTTCCATTTCGTCCAATTTTTCAGTTTCTAATTTCATTTTCATTTCACTTCAGCTTCAGTTTCGCTTCGAAAACATCGCGCTGTCGCTCATCCGAAGCGGCCGAGGTGGTGATCGCAATGAAATTTCGAGTAGTCTAGTGCCCGAACGCAATGAATGTTTCAAAAGCATCCAGTTTGTCTTGAGAGTAAGCGCGTCAATCGTATATTCCCGTAGTTTTTCGAGTTTTTATGAGAATTCTCTGGTTGGGATGGGAGATTACGGTAGTTCTTATTCTGCTATAGTTACATGGGAAATCGGCTTGGGGTAAAGAAAATTCCTCCGTATTTCAATTTAAGTTCAGGTTCCCCCCAGGGCATAAAAATCCATGGAATTTCTTATCTTCTTGAGCATTTTGGGTAGCCCCAAATCACGAAAATCGCTTTTTTTTGCGATCAGCATCGTGCGTAGATTTTTATGATTTTTCAGGCAACTTATTGCTTAGAAATCAAAAAAGTAGTCACCCTGTCAATTCTTGCAGCTCCTGCTATTCTAGATCGCCAACATTATATTATTGAAATTTGATTTTTCCTATCATGGACACAGACTGGGGTTTAAAACTACTCGGGTCGCATGCAATACATTTTTTCGACTTTGAAAATTGGTAGTTACTGCTAAATTCACTTTTCATGAGCTTGAAAAATTGGCTAATATTGCAAAAACTTCTCTCAAATATGACAACTGTTGCAAAATAAGGTGGAAATTTTACCAAGTGTTTTAAGGTCCCTTTCTATCTTGAGATAGATAAAAAATTTTACTTGCAAACGACCACCTGGAAAAGCCCACCCGAGTATCTCGATCGCGAAATTGTAAAAATTTATTTTTTTCTTGATAGGCATGGAGCATACAGCCCTGAAGATTTACCTGGACATTTGTTGACCTTTATCATCTGCTTAATGTCAGTATTATTCTTTGAAGCTATGATTTGCTCGGATAACTCATTCCCATCCTCAAAAAAAATTCTTCTAGCGAGTTCCCGACTTTGTTCGAAAAAATCCACCCGAAGTGATCTTCGTCCTTTTCGAACTGCAATTTCAATTGGTATTTGTAGCCGATGTTTCGGAATTCGATTATCAATTATTCAACGGCTTGCTTCCGGCCCATTAAAACGCTTTGGGGCCGAGGCCAGGGCTCAAAATGGGTCCGACGAAGGGTTTTGAAGCGAAGCCATAGGGCTTTATTGATACTGATAACCAATGAAGGAAAACTTCTAGGGAATAAAATCTCAGTAAGGGCTTTCCCGGAAATTTTCTTCGTAGGACTCCTTTAATCTTTCCGCTTTCCAATGAAAAGCCTTTCTGAAATTTTTTGCCACAAAAATTGCCTCACGCGCACTTTCTTTCAAACTTCCAAGCAAATTTTTGCTAGTCTCTTTCACTTTGAAGCGAATTGTTATTGGCAGCGAGAGCGGCGGCTTGAGGCCGCTCCGGGCCCCCCACTTCATTCAATTCGTGTAAAATTCAAGCGTTTTGAGGCGTTTTCAAGTCACATAATGGTCGTCAGCGGGCGGCTAAGTGGCCTCAGCTACGATTATGATTTGTTCTCCTCCCGCGCTCACTGACTCGGTTTTGCTTTCAGCTTTGTAATTCACCCAAAATTGCAAAAATAGAAGTCAGATTTTGAGGTTTTTGATTTTCTTAGGTGAAGCTTGAATATCTGTGATTGTAGCCATTCATCCTGCCATAGTAGTGATAAAATCGTCGAGATTTTTCTTCTTGTTTTTTTTTTCATTTTGAAAAAAAGCAGTTTTATTTTTTGGTTTCTTCCTTCTGAAGGAATCGCAGATGTTGGCCAACGTAAATTTTGATTTTTAACTCAGACAACTGACCGGAACTTCCGCGAACTGGTATGTCAAATTGCTGCGGAACCGCTGGCATTTTTCGGAATTTTCGCAACGCTTTGTAGAAGATGCTGCGGAATCTCCGGTTTTCACCCAGTCTGATGTGAAAATCTCGCGGGTGTTCCAATTTTTAACGTTTCCATTTTCAATAGTAAACAAAATCCTGCGGAACCCTTGCAAATTTTCCTTGTCCTGTGGAAGTTCCAGTGAATTGTCTGAAAATATTTATCGATAACAATTTATATCGATTCAAATCTTACTGTAAAACTGCTTTCTATGAGAAAGAAAATTTCAGAAATTTCATGAAAAGTTAGCTCTGTGCTAAGTGGTTAGAACTCGAATAACTATAAATGTTTCTGTTTACTTATTTATATTATGTGATACCATGGAAGTAAATACAAGCTTTCAGCTACAAAGAAGTTTCACTTTATAATTATCTCGAAAGTTTTTCACTTTTCTATTTCGAAAATCCTAAGAAATGAAACTTTGCCATCAACGTCATTCAAGCATTAAACTTCATTGTTTTTAGAAATCTTTGAACTCTGCAAAGTTTTGTTAGAGAGAAATAGGAGAATTTCTGAAAATTTCAGGAAAAAGCAAAGGATGACGTTTTTCAAAGTTCAGCTACATCATATTTATTGTCAAATGACGCCATTGACTCCATCAAGTCCATGGTCTTTTAGACATGGTAGTTACCTGAATTCGTCCCATCCAGGAATCAGCACAGGTGGCTTGTAAGCAAGCTGAATGTTATCGTTTTTGGGACAAAAAACAAAGGGGGTTGCGTTTTTGTGGCCGAAAAGACACAAAATTTGCGACGTTTTTTTGGTCGACGTTTCGTTTTGGAAATATTTTAGGGGTTATGGACTACGGTCTGAGGGAACTTCGTAAAATTTTGCAAACTCAGGAGGACTTCGTTTTTTGCATTCTCAACTAGCCAGCTCTTGCCGAGCCCTAGTCCCATTCTTGTCTTAGCAAATATGAAATCTGTAAATAAATTGTGAACCCACTGTGAGCTTATCTTGAACATCCTGCGTAACTTTGAACTGTTGAAATATCAAGAAAGAAGTCAGTTTTTGATTTTTTGCATTCAAAATATATCTATAAACCAAAGCTGACCAATTTGTGTATGATGTAATGTGGAAAAGCTTTTTAAAACTTGATTGATATTTCTCGGGATTATTTACGAGCTTTTTTCTAAATGTTTAAGCTGCCAAATAGAAGATTAACTTTTTCGGTTAATATTTGTTGAGTAAAGTTTGTTTTATTGGTTACTTATCGAGTTACTTGCAATGTTCCATATACATGGAAATATTTACTACTGCAAAGCAAGATTTTTATTTGTATAATACCTAGGAAAATTTTAGTAATATTTACTTGATATTATTTATTACTCAGACAAGAAAGAGCGGCTTCGCACTTTGGAATTTCAGCAATTTTGTAGCAACTTATAAATTTATTTCCAGTTTTTTTACAGTTTCTTTTCTAATTTTGCAGGGAATCTAATCCCTCTCAGATAGCTGCTTCAAAATTCGAAATTTCCAGCTTTTCAGCTTGAGAATTTTCGCTTTCCATTTCTCATACCGTTTCTTCTCGCCTCCATATTTCAATTGTGGGTTGTGTGAAAGCATTTTGAAAGATGATGGCTATTTTGTGGAGAAAAATCGTGCAGTTAGCGATTTCTTTGCCGTCTCTGTGCATCACGCTAGCGATTTCGAAAATTCAGCCCCCATTCATTTTCGGGTGGCCATTTAAGAGGTCCACAATGCATCTGAAAAGCCGCACGCATTTATAGCACTTGAAAGGAGCGTTATTGAAAGGTTTTCTCCTTGGCTTGGAAAAAAACGGCACAGCTTCATAACCGCTTTGGCAGCCACTTTAGTTTTTCGTTTTGCAAATCTTTTTGAAGTGATGGATTTCATTCCCTCGCTTTTCCGCAATCCCATGGTTATCTACTGATTTATAGCTACTGAGGGGAAAGCAACAACGGCTCAAAACGCAAATTCCATAGCGAACGTTCAGGGTAAAAACTAAAAAACGATGACTGTCGATTAGAAAACGCACTGGAGGTTTTTGATATATAAAAATTTGATTTTTTCAGTACCATTACCGTATTAACTGAGGGGCTCTACGTAGCTAAAGTTAAAGGGTTGAAGATCAAAGGGCTGGTCGAAGGGCGCTAAGCTGAGTGTTCTTCATACAAGTAATTCCCAAAAAACATTCCGAAATTTTTTTTTGGGGGGGGGGGGGAGGGTGTTTGACGTGAATAACATCTGATGATTGTGGACGAGGAACTTTTTCAATTGATCAATCATAAAATTACATTTTGCAAAATTCCCATTCTCTCGAGAGCACTTTCGCAATACACCATGCCCTTATAAAGTTTATTGAATTCTCTAGTTACATGAAATGCATGGAGTTGTTGGCTCTTCAAAAAACTTTATTTTTTGCTTAGTATGTATGGACTTTTCCAAGCATTTTTTACATTTTTTGTGTTCAGAAAAATTGAGCACCCTGTTTTTGCCACTATTAACTTTCGGTCTAAGAGAACTCAAAAAATTTTGGATTAATCTACCTCAGAGGTACCGCCTGAGCAGGATTAGATTGCGAGTCTCTCACTCTTAGATTTTGAAATTCAATTTTTTCAATCATGTGTAGGACGAGCTTTTAATATGTGATGGTACGTTTTCATCTCAACAAATCCTAGCTTTATCTCCGGTCTAGCGAAGTTTTTAGCCTTTGTTTCTTCGGCTCTTTTTTTGGCGATTTGGAAATGGAAGTGAGGGTAATGCAAAACAGAAGAAGTTCGACAGTACATATGTAAGTTCATGGTTTTCGAAGAAATAAAGTTTGAAAGGAAACAATGCGCCGCAAACTTCAAACTTCATACTTCATCTGCAACCTATATACTGGAAATGATGTTGGTAAATTTCCTTATTTGATTGGGAGGTCATTTGTGGATAAATATAAGGGAAGAGGATTTTTTTCCCTGCAATTGGCATATTGTATTCTAAAAGAGTCTAAAAGAAAAAATTCTAATTGTACGTTTACTAAACTCTGACTCGTAAGAAATGCCTTTGGCACTGATTTCTAGGAATTCCACCAATGCGACTTAGCTTAGATCAAAGTGTAGATCAAACAGCAAATCCATAGATCAACGACGCGTCTCTACTACTTAAACTACTACGTAATATACGCTCACCACGAGCGCATTAACTATTTATAAGTGCGGATGAAGGGTTCGGAGCGAAGATGCCCCTTTCGAGCCTTACTTCATTTACTCTCACAGCGATGGGTCCAAATCGGGAGGGGGGGGGGGGTGGTGGTGAATTCTGCAGTTGCACAATTTTTGTAGTCACTGTTGCTACAGTAAAAGGAATATTATGAATGTAGAGCTGCGATCCCATAATTTCAATGAAAAAATTAATGCCACATTGCTTTTCGGGACCTTTTGTACCCCTGTTTCCCTCCCCCCCCCCCGCCTCCATTACTGCGTTATTTTTGATCATTGCGCCAGCAGATTATTTTCCAGAAATGAAATCACCTGCATTTCCGCATTTAAGCCATTAACGAGCGCAATTAATAACAAGTGGAGTAAAATTTCATTCCCGCAATAGCTGAAGGATATTGCGAAAAAAATTGCATAAAATTCGAAAATTTGTCCATTAGCAAGAAAGTGCAAAGAATGTGCCAGGAGCTCTGGAGGGAGTTTTTTGGTTTCATTCAAAACAGAATTTTTTGAGACGTTGTTCTTTATGAATATGAAGAGCATTTTCGTAATTTTGTTGTTTTTCTCCTTTCGTGAACAGTTTTGCTTTCAAAAATCTGTCTTTGGTTTCCCTTCCAGATTTTTCTACAAAGAAAAAATGATTGCTATAAGAGCTTAGAAATAAAACATGATCCTTGCATTTGCATGCGCCATAGATGAAATTTATCTAAATTTGAAAAATAGCAATCTTAGCACTTCTTTTATGCACGAAGTCAAAAGCTGAATAGAAGCACTCAAATCGAATCCTTTTTGATTTTGTTTAGTAAAAATGCTGGAAGACAAACGATCACAACAGGGCTCTAACTTTCGCGAATTTTTACGAGTTCCCCTTTGACCCTAAATCCTAATAAAAAACCATCAAAAAACAAAACGTCGACTGAAAAAACTTCGCAAATTTTTTGCCTTTTTTCGACTTCAAAAACGATACCTCTTTTGCAGTGGCGTTCCCAGGATTTCGGCTCGGGGGGGGGGGGGCGACAAAAAATTTCTGATGAAGGTGCGTGGCGATAGCCACGCACCGAGAAAAAATTATTGGTATGCTTCTGAAAAATTTCGCGGGCCCATAACCCTAAAATTTTAGAAAAAGGGGGCATGGCCTCAGCCACGCCCCCGAAAAAAAATTTTTATAAGGCTAAATTGAATTTTTAAAAAATTTTAAAAATTATTCTAATTATTTACAAGTGTAGACAAGTCATTTGCACAATTTTATAACCCATGTAAGTAACTTTCAAAAATTTCGCGACCCGTCTCGGTGGGGGGGAGGGGGGCGCGCCCCCCCCCCCTGCCCTCCCCTCCTCGGTACGCCACAGCTCCTTTGCTATTTTCCCAAAAACGATATCCAGCTTGCTTACAAGCCACCTGCGCCGAGCCCTGATCAAAAAAGTAGATCAAATTCATGTTGGGCTATTATTATTACCCATTATCGGTAACAAATGTGGATTGAAGTTTGAACTTTGTTTCCCGAATTTTCGATTTTATGGCATTAAAAGCTGCAATAATTATCAATTTGAAAACATTTGTCATCTAATAACAAAAATAAAATACAAATATGAAAATTTTCGTCCATTTTCAACTTTTTGAATATTTGAATAAAAGCTGTAATAATTAACAATTTGAAACATATGTCATCTAATAGCCAAAATTTAGAAATTTTCATCCATTCTCGATTTTTCGATCTCATTTCAATAAAATCTGCAATCACCTTTTGTTGAGAATTTTGAATCAACCTAGCACTTAGCAGAATCTTCGAATTCTATTTGATTCGAATGAAAAAACATTTGACGCTTCGACATTACCAAGACAATAAGCCTGAAGTTCTGCTGGATATTAGGGAACAAAACTCCTGCAGTTTCTTGTGGGATGCTGCGGATGTTTCCGTTTTCAATAGTATGGAGTCAAACATCTGCAGAAGTTCTGCTTTTGGCGCTCAAACTTCTGCAAAACTTCTGCGATAGTAGACAAAATCCTGCGTAGAAGCTGCAAATTTCTTGTGCAGTGGAAAATCTAGTGGTTGTTCTGAGGATAACGATGAAATTTCAACAAGGTCTCAATAAATAATGAATAATGAAGGTGGTGTAAAGGGGTGTACAAAACCAATTATGTTTTGATTAGTGCAATCTATGATCATCTGGCGACGAGCCAGTTTTCATTAATTTGAAAGTTTTCCCACATTAAAAGATTGTACTAGCCCGCAGATCATTTTCCCATGGATTTCATACACTGTTTCCAAGACTTCGCTGTTCACTTTTTGCCTTTGATTCTTAAAAAAACTAAAATCGCATTTTTTTCCAATTCGTGATTTTCTTCGTTGCGATGTTGCAAGCCCAACGCTAAATGTCTTCGTTGATACTTTAATTAAGAGTTAACGCGTACGAGAAAGAGAAGAGATCACCTCTGGGAGTGAATTTTCAATCTGTGTGTGTGCTCTCGCCATTTCGGACCATTAATTTTAGATCTTAGAGCGTCGCGCACGCCAGCAGCGCTTGACATTCACTATCAGCACCTAATGTGTGTCTTTGCTAACAAAAGCCCCCCTCCCCCAGCCCACAGCGCAAAATCACACACAACTCGTTCTCGAGTCATAAAATCCTAGCGAAGAACTTTATAGCCATGTAGTAGAGTAGTGAGTATATACCAGTTAGCAAACATTATCGCTCATCATCACGCCCGCAATGAGCTCGTCGAACGGGGCCTGCTTGTGGTCCGGTTTTTTCGCGCGCCTCAGCCGCTCTACACGCGCTGAAAACGCGGTTTTGGCGCGACTGTGCCGCGTGCGACGCGGTTGTTTGTTGTTGGCTGCGCGCTTGCGGCCGGCACAAGAATATCTAGGCCAAGTTCGTGGTAGTTATCACGAATATTTAGCGTTCGAATGTAGCCCGGATACGACCGGTTCGTGGGCACCAACCACCACTAAATGGCTGATTGACTCACTGCAACTAGCCGCTGTTCGTTTTTCGTTTTTCGCCCGCAACTTGGGGGTTTCGAAAAGCTGAAGCTGCCTTTCGCCATTCATGCGCGAGCAGGCGGCGCGCATCCGCGCCGAAACTCGCCCGCAATCAGCGGCCCGCATGCGCTTCAACGCGCTCATGCTACCTGTTATGGAGTGTTTAGTTTGGTTTTGCTTAGCTTTGTGTGAAGCTGAAGACGTTCCATTCGCGCTTCAATGAATTTTCGCTTCTTCGCTTAGCGTTGGAAGTGTTGCCGTGAGTATGAGTGTGCGAGTAGTGTAGTGTGAGTATAAAATCTCTTTCTGTGTCTAACAATAGCTCGAGGGAATTTTTCTTTCGTGATTGGAAAAAAAATTTTGGCAAATTTTACCAAGCTTAAACTCCTTCTACAGAATAAAGCTGTAGAAATCTTAGTCGAAACTCACATCATGAAACTAAGAGAATACTTGTGATACTTCAAAGCTCAGCTATAGTATATCTTTTAACTCTAGGCCGCACCTTTTACCGAATTTGAAGTCAAACAAGCCCATTTTTCCACTTTGATAAGTTGTAAACACTATGACATGAGCCTTACAATGCCCAGATAAAACTCATTTTCTAAGACAGTAATGGCTCAGTAAATCAGTCAGCAAAAATAGATGAGGGAAAAAGGCCCATTTAGGGACAACTATGAAAATTTGTGTATTCCCGCAACTTCTTTGGCGAAGAAAATTGTCAATATATTTGCGATCTCCAAGCATTTTCTCCTAATCTAAAAGGTGCGTTGTGCATACCTTAGCCAAAATTTTTGGGTCATTCTTGGGTTTTTGGATCAGTATCCATACATAAAAATTTCTTAGAATTCAGCAAATGAAATCCACTTGAAATCCAGTTGTGCAGTGCTTGGTCCCCGTTAAATTCACAGATTTATTCTTTTCCTGCTTCTTCCGCATCTTTTCCTTCTTGGAAGCTAAGAAAAGCCGCAAAAATTTTTGCACTTATTTTTCATGTAACTAAATTTTTGAATTTTACACATTTCACAGAATTTCTTTGTGACATTACAGGTTTCAAAAAAACTCGAGGTAGTTTGTTTTAACGAATTCAATTTTTTTGAAGTTTTTTGAACCTAAATAGTGAAAGGGAACATCATCCACTTTTGATTACCATGTTCAAGCAAAGGGTTGTTGTCGCCTTTATTCTTAGTAATGTAGCTAAAAATTTAATTAACTCTATGAGATTTTGAAATTTCCCACATAGCACGAGACATACTCAAGTAGTCTGGAATTGTTTTGTAGCTTAGGTTAGATTGAATTTATCTTACTGGTCGCTATAGTTCTTTGTCATAAGTGATACTTTTTCTTTTATGGACACTATATTTATTTAGAAAGCGTTAAGTTCTATTCAAATTTCCCTCCTTGACTCAAAATGCGAACCCTTGATTATTATTATTGTTGGAATTTTGTAGAGTCTGTTCTAGAGTAAAATTACTCGGAGATAATCAGGTGGATTAGAAGATTTGTCTAATCCAAGGCAGATTTAGTGCTCTTAAATGCTGTCTATGAGAGGAGCGGATGAATGAGACATTACCTAATTCCAGGCCATACTATTCAAGCCTATTGTCTCTTACGACATTACGATTCTATGCACTGAAGTTATGCGTCGCGAGTAACCAGTCTGTTCTGTGATAGTTCTCTTCTCGTCGAAAGCTTTTCGCCGCCTCGAAGAATTCTACATTCCTTTCTCGAGTTTTTCCATGGTCAAATTGGCTTTGTCCCATTCGTTTCTGTTACAAAATTGTACTACTAGCTCGTTTTCCGAAAATTTCTAGGTCAACTGCAATAAAAGTGGATTACAATGTTGTCCAGAAAAAAACGTGAAACAACTACTTTTTCACAAAAATTATTCGCTCAAGAATGAAGAGCACTACGTAGATCACTCTCAAATTTTTATTCAATCAATATTTCATAACATTTTATATTCCATTCTCTTTTTTATAAATGCTATAAACCTTGCTGCTATTGTTGTTTTTGTGCATATCGGCAAAGCATTTGAAAATGATTGAAATTCAATGATAACTTCCGTTTGTTTTGCTATTCGGCTATTTTCGTGGCTAGCTGTTCATAGTCAAAATTAAATTGCGAAATTTTTGCTGCCTTAATATTTTGATTTTTTAGTTTAGATCTATTTTCAGAAATTGCTCATCTTTTTTGATTGCTGTATAATCTTATAACTCTCTACCCAAAGAATTAATTATAATTTGTTTTTTCTATGAATCCCTAAAAAATTAATCATGAGTGAATTTTATCAAATGTTTTTAACATAATATAAAATTTCTCTAACACCACCTGCTTTTATTTTAATGCTTCATCTTCGATCCCATCCTCGATTTCACTCTCTAATACTCGTAAATTGTCATTTTTGATCCCCTACAAATATATAAATTCTGCAAAAATCTCTTGATCATCATCCGGAATCGCGTTTCACGATTTCCATGTAGGACCTGGTTTTTGAGCATGTTTTTTATCGCTGATAACTTAATAATTTGATGCGTTAAATCCAAACAAATTTTTTGATATTCGATTGTAATCTGGCCAAAAATAGCCATTCATTTAAAGACTCCAAACAAATTTTTCCGAATGTGATAAACGCCCAAAAATACTATCACTATTAGTATAAATAAATAAATAAATAAATACTATTAGTTACTTTACTGCAATGAACTTTATTCGAGAATTTTTCGTCTCTAAATCAAAATTTTATAGCAAAATTCACGCAAGCGGCTGGACGAGTTTCCCTCTCAAATGATTACAACGCGGGAAGTATTCGGTTTTCATAAACTAGCAGACCTGAACGTTATCTGTGCATATGCTTAACAAGTTAAAACTTGTGCTTCATCCCATCTTCAGCACATTACTACTTAAAATCAGGAGGGGAAACATGTTTAAGCTTGTTAGAGACATTGTGCGCGTAGCGTAATCGGTCTCCTAGTCCGTAAAGGAACTATTTCCTTGAAAATTCTTTACGCCACCTTTCCACTATCTTCTTACTCAATGAATGCCATCTCGACCATTCATGATAGCTTGTCGCGAAACGTTTTCCCACCATGAACGTACGCGACGCGGCAGCGACGTCGCTGCCGCGCGTCCGCGTCCGAAGCGAACGCTTTACTCGATCCCCGGTAGTGTTTCGTATTCGAGTGGTGGCTAACTCTACCTTGACAGCTCGCTTTCAACTGGATTAACCTAATTTATTCAATTCACTCGAGTAACGCCCACCTGACACCTGTTTTTGCATCGCTCCGGTCTAAATGCCGACTTTTATGACCGCTTTAATCCGTGAATTGCTTTCAAACAAATCGAATTCTCGCTATTTTTATTGCTATAGTTGTAGAGTTGTGTGCAGTTATTTTGGCCAGCGAGGTGTAATGTTTATTTTTATTTTTCATGACTGCTAAGTGCTCATCCAAGATCAAAAATTCAAACCGTCTATATTTCTAGCCATTGATAAGATTTGCAGAGTTTTTTTTCCAAATTTGCTCTATTTTTTACTCATTGTTAGTTAGTGCCTGGTACGGCTCATACTAATTAGACAAACACTTTGTCACTGTCTGATTACGCCATCAAATTACTTCTTTTATACAAAAAAAATTGTAATCTGCGATTAATAATCACTAAAAACTATTTAGCAGCAAATGCCCTTGAATGAAAAAGTTAATTCTTTTTCGAACAGTAGGTCCAATTTATGATGAAATGAGAAAGTTTTGCTTTCAAGGCAGATAATTTGCTATTAGATGACAATGAATCAATTGATTAATTTTCAGATTTAGATTTTTAGATTTTTTGTTTGTTGACGATGTTCGGCTCCCCAGATGGAAATTTGTTTTTTCCCCCTTTTTTTTCGTAAAACCCAGCAATTAATTCTTTTCTGTTGAACTAAGAGTAGAAGTGTAGGTAATCATAACTAACCAGCTTTGTTACATCCCGTACCACTCTGTCTACAGTAGACAAAAATCAACTTTTTACAAGACAGCTAAATTGTTTACAATTTGTCTTTGAGAATAAAAGTCAAATTTATAGGCGTTATACAAGCCATTGGACATATATTCAGAACCTAAACTCTTAACAAAATTCCAAATGTACTTCAATGCAAAGTTGGTTGACATAAATGTTTCCTGCAAAAAGTTTGTGAACTTACCCAACAACTTACTCAACTTGCCCAAAAGAAATTTGTGAACTTACCCAACTTACTCACTCTTGCAGCTTACTCAACTTGCCCAAAAGAAATTTGTGAACTTACCCAACTTCCCTTACCTGACTTACCCAACTTACTCACCCTTACAACTTACCCAACTTACCCAATAGACTTTACCCCTTTCTACTCTCAACACGGTGCTGGACTTGAGCTTTTGTGGACGTTTTTTATTTTCTTATTACTGTTCAAGCTCTAAATATTTTCGTTCTCTGTTCCAAATATACCACGCCTTGTGCGTATTGAATAAATAAATTCAAAAAATAAATAAAAACTTTTTTGAATAAAGCTTCGTTTTTTGCTTTTGCAGATAAACGAAATAGCTTTAAGTATTCTTTCTTTTCAGCTTTTAAACCGTACTGATTCAAATTTTCGAACTTTTATCTAGCTTGCCTATAGAAGCGCATTGCCTGTGATTTTATTTGCAAGATTTTTCGTAAATATTTGCATATAGCTCTAATAATTTGCTAGAGACTCTAATTCAGTGCACTACGCGGATATTTCACATCGGAGCATACCTAATGCACTTCCTGCTCGATGCCCCCCTCTGCAAATCCTCATAGCTCTCGGCTCTAATCTTCATCACATACGTTGAACCCTCACCGATGTCATGCTTTATTAATACGATCATACGGGGGCCGAAGAGCTTCACGACCATTCTTGCGCTAAGGGACTGGGATTGCTGCTGTCGCGGTTTCAGTTCTAAAGATTTATTAAACTGCTTAGTGATCTCTTTGCGTGGCCTGCGTTTTTGCAGCTCAGTAGAAGCTAGTCGGAAAGTTTTCGAGCCCCCGCTTTGTTTTTGCTTTTTTGAAAATTAGGTATGGATCTTGTCCCACCGTTATATCTGACCTTGACCAAATGTCAATTTTCTATTACCAGCCTTAGAAATCAAAAGTACCACATTCTCCGAGACTTCGCTATGCACTGCAGGATTAGGATTAGGACTAAGATTGGTCCTCTTCATAAATGGACTTTGATTTTTTGAACTCCGCAAGTCAGCGACCTCTAGCCTGTGTTTGCATCTTTCTAGCTCACCAGATGCTGATTGAAAAGTTGTTGAACCCTTTTATTTGTTTTTGCATTTTTGAAACCTTTCTGCCTGTAGTCAAAAAAACATTAGATCTACATTTTGAGGTGATGACCTGCTCCAGTCGTAAAGTCTCTTGTCCACAAGTTATTCAATTTGTTCTTTAAGTAGAGGTAAAAGATTCCACAAATCATCCCCCGCATTTCCTCAGAACAGTAAGTTGGAAAAGAGGTTTAAAGTCTTGAGACATCGAATTTTTCTGCTTTGAAGAGATTTTACAAACCTTTCCCCTGAGTCTTCAGTGGATGAAAGCACAAGGACTGTGAAATCTTATAGACTAAAACATCTCATTGCAACTTTCTTTAACTTATGAAACGTCTCACATCTTCCAAATCTCAACCTTTTCCGTTTGAGCTTATAGTTTTCGTCTTTTCGCAAGAAAAACCAAGTTTTTGAATATAACAGCCCACTATAAAAACTTCTTTCTGAAGTTCTGGATCCAGGTGCAAAAAATCGTAACTGCTTTCAATGCAAAAAGCCTGAAGCGACTTGTAGGAGCTAAAGCTTTTCTACACTTGATGTGATAGTTAGTGAAAGCGTCTAGAATTCTACCATCAGCTCAATGGCTGAAATTTCAAGGATCCACAGTTTTTTCAATTCTACATCTGTACGCTTCGGAACTTTTTTCGTTGCTATGCTAATTTTAGCCTTGTCTTTACTAGGTGGTTCGTACTTAGAGGAATAATAACTTTCAAAACATCGAGGTAATTTCTCACAAAAACTTTTGCTCCTTAGGTTCTTGAGGTTGTTTCAGATTTACAAAACTTCCAACTTTCCTTTAGCCCTTCTTACTTCGAATTAGCGACATATAGCCAACTGTTCATGCTAAGTTTCTCAACATCTTTTTTTATCTCGTCAGCTTGGAAATTTCCATCCAGCCAGTTATCGATGATCTGACTTACAATATTTCTTACAATATTCTACTTAGACTACTCTTAAATAGCAGATTCCTACCTCTTCAACAATTTGTGAAATTCATGAGTTTATTTTTGTTTGTAAATACTTCATATGCTTCTGAGAGAAAAGATAATGAAATTTCTTCTATAGGGGTTGGCTCCTTATTCGAAATCTATCAGGTATATCTTTATCGATGAATTTATATTACCGAAGATTAAACGTCCTTGCTTGCTAGGGTTGATTGAGTGCTTAAAGTAGATTTTCTTCTTTTTAGATGAACCATGTTGCTTCTTGGATAATCGACGACAACAAGCATAATCAGCTTGTTTCGTAAGTCTACTTATCTTTTACTTATTTTCATTACATTATGCACGATCGAAAAATTTTAGATAAAATCGTGTGGAGTTTTCTTAGTTTGAAATTGCCATGGAAATAATGTTTTCAGAACAATTTTCAATGACAAGATTTTTATTTTTAGATCGCTGTTCGATCGTCGCACTTCGCATAGCCAACAGGATTTCTCGGACGGTAAGTACTGCGTCTTTTTATTCTCGGGAATTCCTTCGTTCTCTCCCTCTCCTCCCCCCCCCCCCCCACCCGTTTGAGCATGCCTAACCTCATAAACATCGCTTTTTCCACTACATTCACTATCGGCACATTCACTGCTTTTGGTACCTACCGTATACCTTGGCGGCAACTTGTTACTACGTGTTAGATCTCTCTCCAACCTGTTTCTTTGACATTTTATTTCTGAGTCATTCATTGTGAAGAAAATGTGCTGAACAAAACTTGCTGCGCAATATGCGGCGTTTGATGTGTGCCTATGTGTCCTATTTCCACTCTACTACAACTACTTCCTTTTTTTCATTTACTACACACACACTGTTAAATGTGTGTGTGTAATCCGGACAAACCAGTTGATCCTGGCACGAAATCGCTCTCAGTAGTTCTGTGTGACATTCACTCATCTGCCAACTTTACACGTTTTCTCTCTTGCGTTAGGTAGCTACTGTATTGGGAGCTGCTGACAAGTTAGCTGCAATCTAAGACTTTCGAAAAATTCTGAAGTCAGCCAAACCCATACCGTATTGTGCTGCCCACTACCGTACCCCACTATAACGCACCAGCCAATCACAGCAAAAGTACTGTAGCCTTTGATGATTTTGAAGTGGGGGAAGGGTCAACGTTTCATGGTTGTAACTCCTGAATATAAAGTAATATAATTTTCTATATTTTTAAAGCGCTGCAGTGTTCGTGGCTCAATCATTGCTCGAATAAGAGCGGATATAAAGAAATCCTTTCTTATCCGTGCAGGATCCGCTTCCATGCTAATCAAGTTATACGGTATATATAGAGGATTTTCTCGGATTAGATTTATCAGCCAACAACCGACAGCAGGTTATGTTTATTTACTCCAAGCGCTTAAAAAATCGAATACAAAGGAACCTCAGTGTTAAATAAAATGAAGTGGTAATTGAATAGGAAGACCATCATAATGGCTCGTTGTGCAAATACGGACATAATCCAAATTTTGAAGTAACCTGTTATCGTGCAAAAAAATGTCGTAAGATCGGGCCAAGTTACATCTTTTTTTTATGTAGGATTTGCACGGAAATTTGAAGATAATAACAACGGGAAATTCTTTAAAAAATCGTTTTTACTGGGAACATTGTGATTAAGTGAAGCTTTGCATCTATCTTCGCAATATCAGTAGTGACAGCGTTTATTGCTAAGCTCAGCTTTTATTTAAAAACCTCAGAAAGTACAAAAATTCGCTCCTTCAAGCTGTAACGATAGTACAAAAACAAACCTTTAGGTTAAAACACTTAAATAAAAGTTCTGTGCAAAATTATGTTAACTTTTTTTATGTAAAGGCTAAAGTCGATGAAAAAAAGTATTATAAAATCTTGGTAAAAATAGCAAGCTGACAATGAGTTGCAAGCAGTCATTATCTTGGAAAGGACGAGATTTCATGAAATTTTATGTCTTTGGCAGCATATTTTCGTCACCTTTTTCAGGAATCCATGTCAAGTTTATCTATTCAATGTCTTCATACTGTGAAAAATGCGGGCACATTATTTTAGCAACCAATTATACACTAAAGTTTTCGTTTTGAAGCATTAGAGTATTTCCAGTTCATTTTCCTCTCTATCCGTCGTTAACTTGATTGAAATAGGCCAGATTGTTCCAAGAGTTTCGTATAGCATATCAGCAACCACTTGTTATGATTTTATCCGTATGGCTTCCTCATAGTACCTCATTATCACATTTTATTGGCTTCCCAGCTCATCGAAACCACATAGCTTCGCTATGAATCACAAATCGCATTTCATTGGCAATAATCCAAAAGTTTGATTAGGGGTACGGTAGTTGCAAAACGGCTTCGTGACCTCAAATAATCGCAAGAATCGCACGATGTGAGCTATAAAAACCGCTTATCGTCTCGTTGCGTGGAATTTGCGCTCGTGTTCAATTATGCCTCTGAGTCAAAGATGGAGAAAAAATTTCTAGCCACGGTTTGGGGGATGCTGTAGAGTTTAAGATTGATTACATAAACCAATGAAAGTGGTCGTCGATTTTTCATGCAAATATCCCTCAGTTGTCTGGGAAAAATTTGTGGACCAGTTAATCGCCAGCAGTTAATAACCAAGGATTATAATCAAATTTGAGGTTTCTTCTTATTTCCTTCAATTCATTTACAAATCCGCGCTTCGACAAACATCTTCGCCTACCGTAATCTTCAATAGATGTTTTATTGTGAGTTTAACACTTATGTGATTGTCACAAAGAAAAATTAGCTCATAACCAGTAAGAACTTTTCACTTTTTTCACATTATGTCAAAGTAGTTCGAAATCATTTTTGATATATTGGGGGGAAAGGAGAAGTTAGCGCACTTTCTGTCCACTTATTTTATAAAATTTCAGCGAAAAATGTTTAGGACCCTATTTTTCTCAATTACTTTCTCCTCCATTATAAACCTGAGGGTTGACAACCCAAACTTTTGTCGACTAAAATCCAAGTTCTTTATTCCAAGTCGTCATAATGTTAATTTTATAATGACTTTGTAATAAAGAAGTTACAAGATCATCACTGCAGATAAATTCAATTTGTCGTAAATGGCTTTCATCTTAATCGCCTACATTAGTATAAGTGACTTTGTCAGAGATTTTTGATAAACGTAGGTCATCTTCAACATCAGTAGTCATTGGAAGCAGAAAAAAAAGCTAGTCAAAAAATACTCAAACTTGGCCGTTGGTTGGAGGGCTATGAACAAAGCTTTATGCGTTTGAAGTTCATTATATTCAGATTTTACAATTCCTGCATAATCAGGGTCAGGTTTTCTTTAGAAGATCAAATTTGGTCTCCTAGATGCAAAAACATTTAATTTATCTGGCTCTTCATACATAGAAACAAAGATTGTGCAGTTTTGCGTCATGCTTGCAAATTTCGTGGAAATTAATATAGTGGTACCATAATTCAATTTCTACTTTCTCTTTTGAAAATTTATGAAAGTGATCTACTTCAGTAAAACTTGTGCGAATGGCTGGTTCTCAGCTGTTAGAAATTTAAAGGTTTTTTGAACTATTCAAAATTTGAATTAGCTTTTTAGAAATTTCTTCGGGCAGTTTGTATGAGCCCCAGTCTGGAAGAATGGTAATTTTCTTCCCTCCTTCCCCCCCCCAGCGCAAATTCTCGAACTACATTTATAACTTCCATATCTTGCTATGCATTACCACTTGCACTTCCCAACGGTAAACCGCTTGGAAAAGCTCCAAGAAAGACCCGTAAAGTTCAAGTTGCCCTCGAAAAACTTTGCTGATCGAGGAATGACTGAAAGTTCAACTGGGACAAGCCCTATGAGTCAGAGCCGTGTTTTCTGCAACACCAAGCCTCTCTCATTCCACGGAACGGCGTTTTTTCCCAGTTTTGAATCATGCGTCCATTTGCATACTCGTAGAATATCACAATAGCGAAATGAGTGAATACGCTGACATGGGAACACCACTACGCCCCGATCTGGGGTCGAGATTTTTGCATTTGGGACGCTATTCAGAAGGGGTTAGGAGGTGGGAGGGGCGGGGGATGGACTGAAGGACATTCTTCTTTTTCTATGGAGGAATCGGGTAAGAGTATGGTAAAGCGGTGTCACTTCAAAAATAGCTTTTTTATTTTTTTTTTCATGGAAGGATTGGGGTAGGGTGAGGTAGAGGAGAGATACATACTCGGAAAAAATTACTTTACTTGAGGAAAAATAACTACTCAAAAAATAAATTTTCTTTTTTTTCGTGAAAGGATCCGGGGGCAGGTATAGGAGGAATACTACCGGGTAAAGGTAAGGTAGAAGAGAAGTACCTATTGAAAAAATAACTCTTACAATTTTTGTGGAATGATTTAGTTAAGGATAAGGTAGAGGAGATATACCTATGTACTCAAAAACTACTTTTCCACTCTTCATGTGGTAGGGTTCGGATAAGAGTAAGGTAAAGAAGAGATACTTACCGGGTAAGGGTATGGTAGGGAAAAGATGCCTACTTACAAAAATATCTTTTTACTTTTTCTCTGGTACGATTGACTGGAATACTTACCGGGTAGGGGCACGGTTCAGAAGTTGCACTTTTTGACCGATTTGAGTAAGGGTCTAGAAAAAACCTAGTTCATTTAACACGTTTCGGACCGGTGCTGCACATGGTGCAGCACGTTGCTTTGAAGGATCATTTTGACGCTCACATGAAGTTTTCTTTTAGTCCAAAGTTATCAGGTCAAAGCCCTAAGCTCCTACTTTTCAAATAATTCTGTAGAGCTGTGCCGCCAATGTTTGTTCAAGAGATATAAGGAGAAATCGAACAACAGTTGCAACAAAGTGCGGCAACGCGAACGACGCGTGCGACGTCGCAACTTCTTCTTGCATCAATTTCGAGGAGGAAAACCCTAGTCTAGATATTGGTGTGTACCGTTTGCAACATAGATACTTTTGGGTACTATTAGGAATTGAGATCTTGTCTCTGTTCTTCAGGAAAACACGAAAGTTCTTCTCAAGCGACAAAATTCAAACACTTCGAATTCACTTAAAATTTCGGGTATGGAGCTTATCTGACATGCTGATTACAGATGTAGCACACAGTCCACAAAATAAGGTCCCTCTGTTGGCTAACGGCTGAAAGTACAATCTTTTTCGCCGCGCGCGATTTCGCGGTCCGAAACGTGTTAAGATCCCCTTTCATCATTCCGCTCTCCACCGCTTCCATCCCTCCTCCTCCTCTTGCCCTTCGTCAATATTTTGAAGCCAAACGGAAGTTGAACCCTTTTAGCCGTTTTCACTTCTCTCCATTGTTCCAAATCCCCAATAAAAGCCCCTTTCAAAAGCAGTGAAGAGTGCCGAGCGTCCAAACTCCCGATGTCTTAACGTCAAACCATGCTCGACTGCACAAAACGAATTCCTTCCGGACGCAATCAAGCCCCAGGGCCGTCCGGCACACTGAAGCCACCAGGCAGTCAAGCGAAATTCATCCAACCGTTTCGTATCCGGTCTGCGCATTCAATTCACTCAATTCGAGCGAGCTTAGTTTGTTTTCGACGAGTCCTTGAAGCGCGGCTAGCTACCGTAATCGTCGGACGCGTCACCACGCGTCGCCGCCGCTACCATAGGACTTTTCGAAATTTCAACCATTTAAATGAGTCGATGGGCGGGGCTAAGGCGATCTGGTTCCGCCTCCATGAAACTTCTTTGGGACAATAAATCATTTTTTCTTTAAGAAAGGCTCAAATCGAAGATTCTCAGCGATCAATTCAAGACCGCTTAGCTGACAAAAATCCCAACAAACGGTATTTTTGGTAGCGATTGTCCCAGTCTCGTCCCCTTTCAACCCCGTTTCAGTTTTGTCCATTCATTGCAATTCAAACTGCTCAGATTTTACTCGCTCTTGTTTCAGATCGTCCCGAATCGCTACAAGCACCTCACACCAACAAAGAGGTAAGTTTTCTATTACACTGTACTGCATTCTTTCAATATTGGCGCTGAGCCAAAGTTTTAGGACGTTTACATGTCAGTGTACATACTTGATGTCATTTTAGTTGTAAGTGTGTGAAAGTGCTCTGCGAATTGAAGTTGGGTAGAATGATGGAAGAAGACTTAGCTTGTATGGTTTAAAGCCGCAAATGACGCTTTGAACCTCAGTTCCTTTGTTGTAAAAAAGAATAAAGACCAACCTTCTACCGCACAGTATTGAAATGAAGTCTGAACATCAAGCTTCGTAAAGAACATGGGTTTTGCTAACCGTAAGACGAAATATTCAGAAATGGATGATAAAAAACTTTTATGCAACTTCTCTTTGTAAACATGCAAAGCTAGTGATAATTTCAAATCTGCTAAAAGAAATTGATTCAATAGAAGCAAGCAAAATTAGTGCCTGTATGCCATGACTTGATTTTCCCTTTTCGAGTCAAAAAAATTCCACTATCGAAAATATCATACATGCTTGGTCTCACTTCATAATCTGCAGAAAACTTTGTTACTCATACAGAATCCAAGAACCAATTTTGGATGTTGTCGCCATTCTGTATATTATACTCCCTAATGAATCAAATAAATCTGGAAGCTAATGATGAAATTAGAATGGTACCTTACGTCTTTCCAAAAAAATTGTAAATCCTAGCATGACTTTTATGGATGTTGGTGAATAGAAATTGATAATAATCGTTCGAAAGCAAATTTATTTCTGAATGCGACATTTCTGTACTCTCATTCAAAGAAAAATCGTATTTCTTGATTGGAATCACAAGAATCAAATCCATGTTGACCTTCTTGAATTCTACTTTCTTGACTCAGTTTTTTTGGCTCAAATTAGTAATGTTCCTCGATGTTTGAAAAAATCAAAATTTGAAACTAGAAGACCTTTCTTACAAACGATTCCGGTCATCAGCTTTTTTCCAACTTTTTCATTGCTTTCTCAAATTCCCCACAGCTTTGATCTCTTCCTGGAGATCGTTGTCATTTTCTCCTTCCCAAAACGCCATCTTATCTCTACCCATCGTCTTTGCGAAAGTTTCACAGACATTTCGCCAATCAAGAGGCCGAAGTCAAGGTCCCATCCTGCATTAGCGACGACGCAGGGTCCGCATTCGTCACGAAATTCGATATCGCTCAGGCGATCGGCGCAAAAATTGTCTGCTATGGCCGTGACCCAGCCGGGGTTGTGAATTCGTCGTCGCCCGTGTGCTCTCTCACTAACCGTCAATTAATCGTGTGCATCTCGATTATGTAATGAGAAAATGTGGACGTTCAGAGAGCCAAATGGACTGCTCTGTCTGTTGTTGACGGGTAGTGGCGATGACGTCATTCGGGAAATTCAAGATTGTTTCGAATAAGGGAAGAACTATGACATCGTGGACTGAAAAGCCATAAAAATGTAATGGTGGCCTTATTTGGGTGAATCAATTTATTTGTCCCAAAAAATCAATCAATCCGCTAGAAAAAGCAAAAATAATAGGCCAACACCATCTATGTCGTTTAATAATGAGTTCCTTTTCAGCGATTTTACTTTAACTATACGGTACCTATACGGTTGC